>CM062296.1:262249941-262995474 GCA_031216915.1 Pictodentalium vernedei
ATAGCGCTGGCCGGGTTTGGCCATTACGTTAGGTAAAGGGTTAAAGTAGGCGCTCAACAAAATAATTTATGCCTCTGACTCTCTAAGATTAATGTCTTCGATGTGTTGAAAAGTACTATTTGTCTGATCTGAAGATATGCATTTGCAATATTACATCGTGTAAACGGAAGGGATCGGTATTATGTCTTTGATGTGAGTGCGTCGGTAACAACGTCCGGGTTAACTTAATCATGGCCCGCGTTCTTCCGCGTTGGCCCATATCAGATTCAGTATTGGTGACAAGAACGCAGAAGAACCGTGTTAAAGCAGGCCATGATTAAGCCCAGGTGAACTCTTTTATTTTGGCAGTAATGCTCTACTGCAGCTTTTTGCGTCGAACGGAACAAAGTATAGATATGTCTGAAAATCAGAAAATTTCGTCGAATTTTTACACAGTTTGATGATCTGCATGTCATACGCGACTATTTAATATGTACCTTAGACGCCCCTACATGTTTAACCTATCCTATACTTTGAAGATAAAGTAGGTAATTCGGGGAATTTACTCCAAGGCATGCACAAAATATGATAATCACTTCGACGACAACTAGGAAATTGAAGATATTAAATACGACGCCTGTAATATTAACAAAAAAGAAAATATGGATGTTGGATGTTTGTATGATGGGAGAACTGGAAACAATGTGTATTTAGTGCGAGAGGGAGTGTGTGTGTGGGGGGGGGGGGGGGGGGAGGGGGGGGGGGGGTACACAAGACACGAAAACTCCACGCCTTTGCATTCTAATAAATTTAATAACAATTTACTAGACCTCAGAATAAAATACAGCCGCCGTGGACTGGTTGTAATCAACGCGTGGGCCGTGGTGTCCACGCATGCGTTTACCGCGTTATAAAAGTCACCAGCAGCAAAATTTTAATTAATGAAGTACCGGGTTGTACCCGATGCTTCATTACTTGAATTTTTTTTGATTATTCCATAAATTAGTGTTTGGAATCTAATTTTTTACGCCCATGGAAATATCGCCCACCCGTGGAAAGTGACCAGTCCACGGTGGCCGTACTGTACATGTGAGGACTCCAGAATACATATGAACCAAAACGTTGACAAGAGCCGGTTGTCAAGCTCTGCCGGACGTTTCTTATTGATAGCCAGACTAGTTTTTACAATAGTTAACTTCACATACGTAAAATGCCCTAACCCGACAACACAATTTAATAAAACTGTGGGAGCGCGGTGGCTCAGTTGGTAGAGGTGCAGGCTGCAAGCCGAGAGGTCCTCGGTTCGAATCCCACCTGCGGCAAACGCGTTGTGTCCTTGGGCAAGACACTTCATCTCCATTGCCTGCGTGGGGACACGGTGACGTTGTGTACTAAGGCGTACTGCACGTCGATGGTGCACTTGTCTTCAACAAATGCTAACCCTGCTTGTGTGGAGTTAGTATGTTGGGGAGCTGACAGTTGCTCGCCGTTGCTCGGTGGTTCTCTCCGGGTACTCCGGCTTCCTCCACCCGTAAAACTGTCACGGTCATGATTAGCCATTGTGCATAAATATGTGACCTTAAACACCACTAAATAAATAAATAAATAAATAAATAAATAAAACTGTAATTAAACGTAGTAATGGAATAGCCCGTGGGAACTTGTTTTCTCTAAATGTGTGAATTGTTCGATAAGAAATTATTTCAGTGAACATTAACAGTTTATCGGTCAGTGAATTAGATGACTGATTTTCTCCCGGCGAAAATATCACAAGCTGATGCCTCCTGACATCACTATTAGTCAAATCAGAGGTTAAGTTAATGCATGTCCGAAACTGATATGGTCAACTGATGGTTGGAAAACAAAGTCAGCCGATGGGGGAAAATGAGAGAGTGGGTGAGTGCACCAAAACAGTCTAATGTGAGAGAACAGTAACAGCACGTATTGAAATTCTTAATCATTGTCGGAATAAAGCACAGTGTTCTCATGAGGATCTCAACTTTTCTCCCCTGACTCGCTGTAACATTTTGCTGCTGAAAACGACTATTGTCACATATTTTATGATGATTACCTATATGTTCTGGTATGCGCAGATCAAACCTACCATCTGATTAATTGTTGGAAAGGGCTCAGAGAGCCCTTTCCAACAGTTGATCAGATGATAGAGTTTCAAGTATTTCATAAAGTTTATTAACGTCCTCGCATACATGCGTACATAGAGGTCCTCTATATATGGATAAAGTGGGCGTGGCAGTAAAATGGTTAAATGTTCAATGTGCCTTTTGACCTGTTTGCTGAAATTAATTTCGGCTTAACAAAAAGAACTGCCATTTTCGTGTGCATTACTGACGGATTAGACCGGGTCCAGGTATATCTCGACAATTGTCCTTTATACATCGGCGTGCAATATCGTCAACTTTCCATGTATTTTTGCCTGACGGACTTAACAGGCCCATCCCTTCCGATGACCTAGTTTCAAACCATTATTCGGCTCCTTTTTACACCCACCCACCCACCCACCCACCCACCCACTACGTGCAAATTTTCTACTACCGTTCTCAGACACCCACTCCCCACTCTCCCATTAAAATCCAAAATAAACTTATCCCTAATTGCCCACGTGGGGGCACAATGACGCTGTGTGCTGAGACGTACTGCACGCCGAGGTGCACATGTCTTCAGCCAATCTAACCCTGTCTGTGCTGTGTAGTACGCAATACCACTGTGCAGTGTGTAGTACAGTCGTGGGTTATGATGTTGAAGAGCTGACAGCTGCTCGTCGTTGCTCGGTGGTTCTCTCCGGGTACTCTGGCTTCCTCCACCCGCAAACCTGTCACCGACACGATATGACCCCGGTTGTTAAAGTGTCGTTAAACACCAATAAATAAAGAAATCAATTAATAAATAAATAACTTGGGTTGAATTTAGTGCATCAGAGAGAATTTTTCCAAAATATTATCTGCACATTTTCTACATTTCGAACAAGACACCCACCCTCTACTAACGTGTGACATTTTCCCAGTTTAAGCCCAATATTCTCACATATAAAGCCTCCTGGTGTTGTATTTATGTTAAGAGTGTGATGTACAACATCATTTTTAAGGCTTGAAACAAAAATGATGGTATATATTAGCTGGTATATTGATATATTTTTAAAAAATTCAAAAAATTGCCCAAGTTGGAAATGCACATTTTTGGTGCACTCAAGAGACCCACCCACCCCCACGTCACGTCTTGCAAATTTTTGGTGCCCCCCTCCCCCCTGAATCAACATGTATTTTGTCTGTATTAACTCCGCAACTGTCGTGTATCCGACCCCCGATACAGATGTTTGTATAAGGGGATCGGACACAAGCACGTTCCTTTAGCGTGAGTTCCATTTTTTTTTTCTTTTTGTTCATCCGTACGAATAAATAGTTCGTTATATATTCGTCTACATTCTTGACTTATCCCCAATATATTGTAAGATAAAATGATTATTACCATTATGTGGATGTACAAAATATGTATCCGAGTCTCGCTCCGGGTTCTAAGGGTAGATCACGACTCGTCTTCGACTCATCGTGATCTGCCCTTAGAACCCGGAGCTCGACTCCTATACACATTGTGTACATCCATATAATGATAATAATCTCTATGTATCAGACACACGGGTTTCCAACAACGCGGATTTGATCGGCAAACAATAATGGTATTTTTAGGAGAAAATTGATATTCATATAATAAATATCCACCAGCATCCAGAACAAAACACCCGAAAATGAACAACTTTGGACCAAGATGAAATCGTAAATACACAAAACGCTTTGTGCTACATGAAATTCAACCTGGATACCAGCACTACCCGGTTCCTTTACTTATTCCCAGTTCCTTAATCGGTTGATAACAAATGTCGAATAGGGCACTGGGAATAAGTCGCAGTTGTCACGTCCATTGTGGTTTGAAGCAAAGAAACACGACTGACGCACCAACTAGTTTCCAACACACAGGGACGTGAAATACAGTAAACACGGAGGCGATATTTTTGCATGGCACTGGCATGCTTCTTTGAGAGAACTTCTATTTCCCACTAATGAAGACAATCACATCAGTAGTATATCTGAAATACCTTAAAGCAGTATTCCATTCAAATACCAAATCCGATTGTTTTGACACCTTATTCTACTGTAATCAAATGTCGTAGCTCAAGGCAATGACTCCTTGCAATAGAGAGTCAACTGATATACAACGTTCATAAACGCATCCTGTTTCTCATGAATTCTTGAATAGATGTTTATGGCCTAATTTGCGTAGGAATATTAATAGTATGTCCGATGGGCAATGTTTCAATGTATGAACTATTTGTCAAGCTGGCTGTTTGAAAACACGTCGAGTGTACGAAGCCCACGAGACGTTATTTTCAAACCGCCCACCAGACAAAATAGTTCTAAGAGTCAAACATTACCCACCTGATATCCTACTCATTATGTATTATGTACATCCACACAATGACTGTCTGGCATATAAGGCATATAAAGAGTCGTTTGCACATAGTTCAGTTGACGGCTTCACATTAACCCTTTACCCAACGCAGACAATTTCAAAATTCATTATTTTAAATATCATTTTTTAAAATTAAAAAAAAAAAATTCAACAAAACCATATCATGTGACCCCTCTTTGGAACGAGCTCGTTCCAAAGAGGGGTCACATGATATGGTTTTGTTGAGATTTTTCGAAAAATAATATTTTTTCAACAGCTGTATTTGCATATTACGCGGGCGGATGCGGGCGATTCGTTGGGTAGAGGGTTAAATGGTTCGGACATCTGTTGTTTCTTTGGTATCCCAAACAGTGTTATTGAGTTCTGAGTGTTCGCACAAACTATTTCCCTGTTAGTAATCAAAGTTGTCCACTCAAACTCGACATTGCACATTTGTATGCGAATCCTGCTTGCTAATCACCATTGTTTTAATCTCACACTCAATGAAGGAAGTGCCGCGGATAATAATTTATTTTTGGTCATAGACCATGGTCTGCCGGTTACAGAAATTGGTAAAGCATTTCAGAAGGAGCTTAATCCAGGTAAAATAGCACGAGTTCCCAAACCAGAGGTCAACACACCTAAAAAAAAGGAAAGACCATGTTGGATCGTGATAGTTTTCATTTTTGAGCGCATCCGTTTTAACCCTTTACCAAACGAATCGGCCGCATCCGCCTGCGTTGTATACAAATTTACCAACTGAAAATTTCTTTATTAAAAATTCCAACAAAGCCATATCACGTGACTCCTTATTAGAACGAGCTCGTCTAACGCGTTCAAATGAGGAGTCACATAACATGGTCTTGTTGAAATTGGTTTAGAAATGTGAAAAAATAATATTTAAAATAATGAATTTTGATATCATCTGCGCTGGGCAAGGAGTTAAGGATCTGAAGAAGAAAAAATAGTTTTTCTTATATTTTTGTCACAAATATCTGCAAATATCGGGTTTTTTTTGTCGGTGGATTTTAAAATATAAATGTTGACCGCTTGCTTTGGGTGATGAAATGCAGTTGAAATATGATTTTGAATCTTCTCCATAGTTTGTGAACATAAAAATGACCTTTCATTCAAACGACATGCGAAGCTCCGAAATTCAATTCGATATGAAATTATCTCGATGATTCGACTGGAGTTGTGTCGATTCGGAAATGTTCAAATCATCTTGGGGTTATCAAAATCCTATCAAGTAACTCCTCTTGAACTCTATTCTATCAACCAGTCTCCTGTACAGGAGACCGGTTGATAGGAGAGAGTTCAAGTAGGTCCCGCTCCAGAAACTACCATGGTGCTATTTTAAAATACACCAATGTCAAGGTGATAGCTAAAAGTGGTGATTTTCTTGTTTAAAAGTGTAAATATTTTCGATAATCTTTCTGAATGGGTTAAACATAAAACGTAAAGATAGGTATATACTGGATCCCGAAAACAGATTTGTCACTCGAACTCTTGTAATTTAGTATGAAAGTTTAATGTCCATTATGGCGCACTTGTTGAACGCCACATGGGCTATCTGATAACAGATCAATAGTGAGAGAGACAATATTCTCTTCTGTAATCGTTATCTGGGTAATTAAAGCCAGTTAAAATCTAATTGTTGGAAACCAGTGCATCACACATGTTCTGGACACACACATATTACGCATCTATCCTGTCTCCGAAATGTCAAAAGAGTTTACCTCAAACAAAATACGCATTTATATCTCTATCCATATCGAATTACAAAGCACTCGTTAAATCAAAATTAATATGTTTAAACTTTGAGTTCCGACTGTATAAAGAGTGAAGAATTCTGAGGGGCAGTTGGCCTTAGGGCACTCAGAGAAGGTCCGAATTTAGCCTTGGCCGTCGAGGGTCATAGGCACCGAGATTGAAAGTCCGCGTATTATCGTAACCCTGTGAGGGTTGTAAGGAACCGATAGTAGTTTGTTAACGGTTGCGTACCGTAGTGGAATAGTAGCCAAAAAAGTAAAAGCTGTAACGCCGAGGTCTCGAAACCGTATTAAGAGCTTGAGTAAGCGCTTGAATAGCTCGCGAGATAAGATAGTTTTAGGCGGTGCGAGAATTGGTGATGTTGAGAACACTTTGCAGAATATTATTATGTAAGCTTTGTTAAGTATATATCTGAAGGCGAAGAATAACTTAACCCCGTGAGAGCCAGACAAGGCGCAAAGTGATCGTGAACTGTGGTAGACGCCGATTGAATTGTCATTGAACTGTGAGAACGCTGATAGAGTCACACAAGCAGAATATTATACGTGTTTAGCCCGACTGACGGTAAAGTTATCCCTTTCGAGGAGGAAGCATCGAGAAGTGAATAGACACTTTGTATTTATCACAAACCGTGAGAAGATGAAGATGATGTGAGGTTGATCCAGCGGACACAGCTGGCTATGGGAGACGTCGAGGGCCCTAAAGAATAAACTTTTATCCGCGTAATTAGTGTATTCTTATGTATAATGTTGTGAGTAATTTGTTTCATATTATATTTCTTCGTACATGTAAATAAATAATCTTTCTGTGAATTATCATTGATCACCCTTTGGCGCTGTAAGCCACAGGCACCTTCAGGAATCCTAAGAGTCCCAAGCAGATAGGGCATTTGATAAGGTGGCAAGGTTTACGTTCGAACTGGGGTTCAGACGACAGTCACTGGCTGTCGGCTGAGCACTGGTAAGAACATAAACTTTCCTCCATCACTTCGAACATCAATTTAACCCCATAATCCTACGACAACCACATGTATCATTGATTTGCATACACAAAACGGGTCGTAGTTCTACGGGACACTTGATCAAAGACTGACACCGTTTATGCTTATAAGAAAGTACGGTATCTGCAGTTGACGGAGGGCGCGGTGGCTCAATTGGTAGACACGAAGGTTGCAAACCGAGAGGTCTTCGGTTCGAATTCCACCTGCGGCAATCGCGTTCTTTTCTTGGGCAAGACACTTCACCCCCATTGCCCACGTGGGGGCAAGGTGGCGTTGTGTACTAAGGCGTATTGTACGTCAATGGTGCACTTGTCTTCAACAAATGCTGACAGTGCTTGTGTGAGGTTAGTATGTTGGGGAGCCTGAAAGTTGCTCGCCGATGCTCGGTGGTTTCCTCCGAGGACTCCGGCTTCTTCCACCCGTAAAACTGTCCGACACGAGGTGATCCTGGCTGTCGAAAGTGACCTTAAACCCCAATAAATAAAAAATAAATCTGCAGTTGACGAGCCTTGAGATTAGATTTGAGATTCGATTTGATTCGATTCGAACCGAAATTCAAGATTCGCGGGGCCCTACCTTAATTTCGTTAAATCTGATGTGTTGAGTGAAATTTCCTTTCCGTGAAAAGCAAAATAGATTTTTTTAAGTCTTGAACGCGCTATTGCCAAGGTAAAGGTTTGTTTCCTTTTATTCTGTTTTTTTTCCTTTCTTCCATGTCAATGCTTTCATCATGGTGCGGCAACCGATTCTCGTCGATCACCGAAGTTAAGCAACGTCGAGCCCGGTTAGTCCTTGGATGGGTGACCGTCTGAGCGATCGATTCGGACTCCTGCATTGTGTCTTTGGGCAAGGCACTTAACCCCGATTGTCCACATGGGGGCACGATGACGCCATGTACTGAGGCGTACTGCACGTCCATGGTGCGCATGTCTCCAACCAATCTAACCCTGCCTGTGCTGCAGTACGGAGTTACGATGTTGGGGAGCTGGAAGCTGCTCGCCGTTGCTCGGTGGTTCTCTCCGGGTACTCCGGCTTCCTCCACCCATAAAACTGTCATGGGCATGATTAGCCATTGTGCAGAAATATGTGACCTTAAGCACCAATAAATAAATAAAAATTAAATTTCAACACGGCGTGTTGAATGCTTTAATATTTCCAACTATTCTTTATTTATTTATTTATTAGGATTTAACGACACATTAACAGCCAGGGTCATATCATGTCGGTGACAGTTTTACGGATGGAGTAAGCCGGAGTACCCGGAGAGAACCACCGAGCAACGACGAGCAGCTGTCAGCTCCCCAACATCGTAACTCTGAACTCTGCACCACGACACAGGCAGGGTTAGATTAGTTGAAGACATGCGCACCATCGACGTGCAGTACACAGCGTCACCGTGCCCCCATGTAGGCAACCGGGGTTAAGTGCCTTGCAAAAGGACACAACGCGGGAACACGAATGAGTCGCTGAAATGGTCACCCATCCAGCTATTAACCGCGCTCGACGTTGCTTAACTTTGGTGATCTGACGAGAACCGGTTACTGCGACGCCACCGCGCCCCCTTCCAACTATTAAACTCTTACTTTAAAAGTGGTGATCATTCAGTAATATTCCGCGAGTGTATAGTTATCTTCCCTTGCAGTACTTGGACACTAACCTCTGGCGATGTGGTTCCATTTCCCCGAAAAAAATACCTCCAATGACAATGGGTTTTGAACTGTCGTTTCAATAAAATTATACTTCTGTATTCGCAAAATAT
Organism: Pictodentalium vernedei; assembly: GCA_031216915.1. NCBI lineage: Eukaryota > Metazoa > Mollusca > Scaphopoda > Dentaliida > Dentaliidae > Pictodentalium > Pictodentalium vernedei. The sequence goes on from CM062296.1 coordinate 262,258,914, forward strand.
CTACGTCTTTGGGACTATTTTGGACAGACGCTCTGCCAAACAGCGCAATGTCTTTAACAACGTAATTTAAAAATTTAATTGTGACAGCTATTTGTTTCTCCATCTACCTAAACAGCTCTCATCATGTTCCGGATCAAATGATAAATAGAATCTGCAATTCGTTCTCAGTTTATACTGAAATCTTTGAATTGACTGAACGTTTTTCGTATATTTCATCATTAACCGGGGACTCGTCACAGACCCTTTATATATATTTTCGACGTCAGATTATTGTTGATACAGCAACGTACGTTAGACAGTTTCCACCAAATTCATCATGTCAATCTGATGAATTACTTCTGTTGAGAGATGTTTGATTGACAATGCATATTTTTGCCACCTGTATTCTTTCAATCTCTGACTTCAAAACACAATCTCGTTCCATTGATGGGTCATTAGCTGTTTTAACCACAGATTGAAAAAAACATATTCAAATTTGAATGGCTATTGTTATTGACAGCGCTGCTTGGAAATTTGTTACAACAGTCAGAGTTCAGACTGAATACAAAGTATCAAAGACAAAAGGGTTCGTGTTTTGGAAACCGTTCGGTTTTTACTGTGTGGTGGATTACTACAGTACGGCCGCCGTTGACTGGTTACTTTCCACAGGTAGGCAATATTTCCACGGACGCATAATATTAGATTCCAAACACTGATGATAGGAATAATCATTAAAAATTTAAATGATGAATCACCGTGTACAACCCGGTGCTTCCTTAACCCTTTCCGTAACACGAAACGCAAACGACACTTGCAAATAAAATTCTGGAAGCACTATTTTTTTTAAATTTTTGCGTCAAAAACATAGCTTATGACCCCTCACTGGAACGAGCTCAACGAGCTCGTTCCAATGAGGGGTAATAAGCTATGTTTTTGTGACAAAAAATGAAAAAATAATAAAAATTGAATGGTGAATTTTGTGAACAGCGCTGGCCAGTTTTGGCCGTTACGTTGGGTAAAGAGTTAATTAATATTTTGCTGATGATGATTGTTATTACCTGGGAAACGCAGGCGTGGATATCGCTGCCCACGCGGCTGTACTGAAATACGTTTTGATCAGAACTGTTGATGATATTGGTCGATAGGACATCAGACTAGATAACGATCGGAATGACAGGACATACGTTTAATATTGAGTTTATTATCACAATGAAATTTGTTGCGTCCAAGCAGAGGGTTCAAACGCGACCACACGAATTAGATATCGTTAATTCACATATGCATTAGGAGAATTCGATTGTAAGACCGCTTTGCGTGCATCTCTGGGTGCATGCACTATGAGTGTATATGTAGTTTGAATGGATGAATTTAGGTGTGTGGATGTGTGTGTGTTGTGAGGGGGGGGGGGGGGGTGTATGCGTGAGAGTGGATGAATACGTCGAAACCAGAAGAATGTGTTTGGGATTTCCCTCTCTGAGCTCATGCCCCTGTAGCGAATATTAGGACCTTGAAGCCGTATTGCCAGCCTTCTCCAAAGGCAGAGAGGGTGGTGCCATGCAAAGTCGTGGTAATGTACCACTCATGAGAGCACTCGTGGTCATGTACAAACGAGATGGTTGGGGCAGGGGCGTCTTCGGTTGGATATGTCGACGTAATTTGGTGTATATTTTGTTTTCACATTCGGCACCATCATTGGTTTATGTGAGTACATTGAAATGAATTAATACGCAACAGCTGGTCGCGAAACGTAAGGCGAGGAAACAGTAATTAAAAAACGAAAAATTAGAAACATGCATGCGTGTATCCAGGCTAAAGGAAATGGGGAACAAAATATTATTTTGCTGCCAATGCCCGAACATCTTTTCCCAATTCATTTCACCTCGTGCTGGGTTAATTTTTGGTTTCCCAAACATGTAAAAGGTTTCCCAGGGGAACACAGTTAACTTCCAATGCAAGTTGGGGCACCCTGGGTACTTTTTGAAAGTTTTAGTGTTCAGAAAGTGAAGGAATAATTATAGCAAAATGACTCCAATAGTATCAGAATGAGAGTGCATGGGATGTCAGGTACGAATGCACATGAGGTTGACAGTACCTCAGGAAAAGTGTGTGTGTGTGAGGGCGGGTGCAAAAGTCCCTACAATTTCTTCAGAGGCCATTCCACTAAAGCAGAGGCGGGGGGGGGGGGGGGGGGGGCATCGGCAACGACCCTCGCAACATCACTCGCGCCTTATATCGCTTTTATATTGTACTTTTACTGCAAGACACTTGGCGAGAAAAATTAAGAAAACTGTTCATGTTTGGCCAGAGACACATGAATCAACAAGTCCAATTACGGAGGAGGACAACACGAAGATTATTTTCGATCTCCAATACAGACATATCGTACTCTCTAATAAAATCCGTTAAGATTATGAAAATGATTGATATAGTGGAAGTATGCAAAATCTGATGTAGATTAACCCTTGTCAGTTACTAGTGGTTACGTGTTACATGCCTGGCCTATGGTCGTACTCGAGACGGCAAAATTCAAGAAAGCACATCCCATCACCCAACAGGCTATTACACTCTGCACGTGACATGAGCGGTGTACGCGACGCGGTAACGTAATAATAAAAGATTTTGTTTTCCCAGTCTGCAGTTTCCACAAAATACGAAATCTCGCATTTGAGACTTGTTGTCTATTTTAGAAAACACGAAATTAAATCCAGTCAAGTGTCAAAAGTGAAGCATAAAAACACTGAATATGACATATCGAACCCTAATTGGGTTCATATTCACTCAACCAAGTCGATTTGGGTTAATTTTTAACCCAAATGACTTTAGAGTTTGGTTGCTAGTTTCGTGATATGCGAATCGGACCAGCCCTAGAAATTATCCATGGCAATTGACAAGTCCCTCGTACTAGCTGTGGCACTCGGCTTTCCGGTTTATCCATGCAATATAAGGAGATATCAGTCCAGTGTAGGGAGCGCTGTGAATCAATGATTACGGCATTGGGCTCCAAACCGAAAGGTCCCCGCCCCAGTCCCCACCTTGGGCAAGGCACATGATTGACCACGTGAGGGCACGCTGCCGTTGTGTACTAAGGCGTACTGCACGCCGATGGAGCAATTGTCTTGACCTAAATCTAATCAGACTTGTGTGGAGTTAGTACGTCGGGAGTTAGTTGTTTGCCGCTGACCGATGGTTCTCTCTGCGTAGTTCGGCTTCCTCCACCCGTAAAACTGTCCGACACGAGGTTACCCTGAATGTCGAAAGTGGGTAATATATAAATAGTATTGGTGGAAATGAGAAAGAGGAAAATGCATTTTAGACGATCTCGAGCGACAAGCCTTTTGTTTCAGTTGTTGCTACGGCGTCACGGGTGAGGAACTTTTCCATGAAAGAGACTCCTGTTCCGACTTTCTAACCAGTTCTTTACCGATTTGTTACAATTCGCTAGCGAAAGATTTTCCGACAGAAAGTTGAAAAATGGACGATTGCAGGTACATATTACCATCATTTGAGTCAAATAAGTTTCGTTTCATATAAAACTATATCTACGCTGTCCATTTGAAGGACAAGATGTAACAAAGGGGACAAATTGTAAAGTTGCCATGCGTTTTAACAGAAGCTATATTTTGTACAGAAATCCCATTGTCTATACAGTAATTTTGTCAGCCTCGTTTTCTTCCATATAAATATTTTCTTCAATGAAATCTGGGGTATCCGGCAAGATATAATCACTCTCAGCATATTTTAAGTTCATCAGCAACCCAAGGGATCCGGACGACCGAGATTTTGAGCTCTAAACATTCATGCAAAAACGCGGCAGTTCACTACTGATCAGATCGGTTCGCTTTGTTCGAGATCAGTTCGCTGCGAGACTTATTTTATGTCTGTACATAATCATATTTACTATGTTTTGCATACGACCAATAGATGTGTGCCACTTGTGAGATATTATAGTTGCAGTACAGTACAATAGAGGTGATGTAGCACTCATATATAGTCAAAATACACCACGCGAACGATCTAAAATAAAATGTAGGACAGGACGTTATTGTCGTTTATCTGATAACCATAGAGTATAACACCCGTTGTATATACTTGAAGTATATACAACGGGTGTTGTATATAATTATAATTTATGCGAACGGCCTTTGACCTCGTTCGATTCCATTTTCATTCATTCATAAACTTCGGAATGCAAGTTTGAATTCTACGTTGAAGGAGCAAGTGAAATTTAATCGAAATATATATGACATATTTTCTATAAGTATAAACGTGTAAATTTTCAGTTTAGTTTGCTGTAATAAAGAAATAATTACAACCTACTTCGTTCAAAACCTTACTAGACTGTCAGTAAAAGGAAATGATGTCGCGCGCCGAAGGCGCGCAGGGACGGTATGGGGGACAAGCCCCTTTCGACCCTCGGTAGCTGTATATGATGGTTGTCACATGTCTAGGCGTGTCGAAGGAGGAAAAGGATCCGGTACTCAGCAGGTGTCTCCAGTTGTTGGTAGGCGGTCTCGCTGGCTGATGTCGGTTGGACCCTCGGGTGAGGACCAGTGTGGGAGGTTGGGTCCTCTCACAAAGGTACTACCTCTCCCCGAGGGTGCAGTCGATCTGGATTTTCGGGCAAGTATAGTCTGCCGCTTCGAGGATGATAATGAGTGATGGCCATCACTGGCAAGTATAATCTGCCTCAGGCTGTCTCTGTTATAGTTGGACTTTTTGAAGGAAAACAACAACGACCCCTTTCGGGGACCACCAAGAAGAAGACCCGAACTTCCCTGGTTCGGGGGGCAGGCCTGCATTGTAATCCTATTAGGTTGGGACAAAAAGATGCGCAATGCGCTTACAAAAAGGGGCAGAGGCGGGACGCAGGACCAACGCTCGCCTCCCTTAAAGTGGTTGACCACTTTTAGGGATGGAACGGAGGATGTTCTGGAACCGTGGGGTGACTGTTTCCATAACGGTTAGACTGTCTGTAGCGTTTATTGGGGTGCTGGTCCAAAAAACATCCTCTGTGTACCTGCTTAAAAGAAGAAAGTAGAATTAGTATTCATTAGAATATGTAAGCTGTAAAGATAAAAGAAGCACACCTTTAGTTGCGTGTCCTTGTGGTGTCTGCTGTGTGTGTGTGGGGAGTATGGAATGCACGAATCTTTACATTCGTAAGGGCAGTAACATACTCTCGTGTGGTATTGTGCTGTGTGTGTGCTTGTCGCTATGGGGAAGAGTATGCAATGCACGAATTTTTACATTCGTAAGGGCAGTAACATCCTCTCGTGCTTGGGACCCCAATCGTTGCGTGTCCTTGTGGTGTCTGCTGTGTGTGTGGAGAGTATGGAATGCACGAATCTTTACATTCGTAAGGGCAGTAACATACTCTCGTGTGGTATTGTGCTGTGTGTGTGCTTGTCGCTATGGGGGAGAGTATGAAATGCACGAATCCTTACATTCGTAAGGGCAGTAACATCCTCTCGTGCTTGGGACCCCAATCGTTCCCTATTTATTATTTAGTTTTAAGGTGCCGGGCAACTTGTCATTGCTAGTTTTTAAATCGAGCGGTCTTAGTTTTGGTTGCAATTTTTGGGCTTTTGTCGGCTTTCGCAAATTACTCCCAGTTCGGAGATTAGTTCGCTGTCGGTTAACCGATCATGATTTTTCGCGGCCAGGGTGGCTAGACGGTCTTTAATGGTGGGGATATCGGCCCTGTCGTGGAGTGTTTTGATGGGTGTGTCCCATGGGGCGCGGAGGGCAACTCTAAGCGCGTGATTTTGGACCCTTTGGAGTTTTCCCATATTAGTTTGGTTGAGGTCAGTTAGTATTATTGCACTGTATTCGAGTACTGGGGTAGACTGGTTGGCCCCCCATGAAGTTCCCTTGAGCATTTTCAGTAAGTTAATTCGTTTAGTAGCTTTTTTCGCCATGTCGTCGGTATGTTTGTTGAAGGACAGTTTCTGATCGATGGTGATGCCCAGGAATTTCGCTTCTTTGCATTCTGGGAGGATGTTATCCATAAGTTTTAGGTCAAAATCCCGTTTAGTTTTCTTGCGAGTAAAGGTGATTCGTTGGGTTTTATTGGCATTTAGCTTAATTCTCCATTTGGCACACCATTCTTCAAGCTCGTCGAGAGCGCGTTGCAGGGGTTTTTGGAGCAGATTGGCCGTATTGTTAGAGTCCCAGAGACCCTTATCATCCGCGAATTGGGAAACTTGAACGCGGTCATCGGAGAAGCTAAGGTCATTTACGAAAAAGATGTATAGGAGGGGGCTCAGGACGGATCCTTGGGGGGGGGGGGGTGCCTGCTTCGAGGGGGACACTGTCAGACATTTCCTTGTTCACTCGGACTTTAATTTCGCGATCATTTAAGAAAGAGGATAGTAATCTAATCAGTTTCACGGGGAGTCTCATTTTTGATAATTTGTAGCGCATTCCATTATGCCAAACAGAGTCGAATGCTTTTTCGACGTCTAGCAGGACTGCCGCGCCTATTTGCTGATTGTTGATAGCGGTTTTCATTTGGGTGACCAGTCGGTAGACATGTTCGATGCCTTCTTTACGGTTTCTATAGGCTCTTTGCCATTTGTTGAAGAAGTCGATGTCTTCAAGGTGCCCCCTGAACCGATTGGTAAGAATTCTTTCGAAAGTCTTACCAATGCAGCTGAGCAGGCTGATTGGGCGGTAGCTGGCTGGATCGGAGGGATCCTTGTCGGGTTTTGGTATCATGACACCGATGGCTTTTTTCCAGCATCTGGGAAAGTAGCCATGGGTGAGGCATGAGTTGAATAGTTGGTTTAGTCTTTCGATTAGGGAGTTTGGGCTTTGTTTTAGAATTTTGAGGCTTACTTCGTCTTCGCCGGGTGAGGAGGAGTTTTTGCATTTTTTTTATGACATTAATGATTTCGTCATTGGAGATGGGGGTGACAAGGTCATCATCGTCCCCTTCTTCTGGCTCGTTATCGAAGTTGGGGTCCCGGTAGATATCAGGGTGCTCGTTGATGAAGTCATCAATCGCTTTGATGACGGCGTCACCATTGCCCGTGCCTTGATACGGGCGATGCGTTTTTCTTAGGAGGTCGGCAAAGGTGTCGGCCTTCTCTTTGTCTGTGCGAGTGAAAGAGCCATCTTCCTTTTTAAGAGGTTTTGCTGCGGCTTTACCGCCTTTGTTTTTTTGCCCAGTGAGAATTTTGAAAGAGTCAGTAATGTGTAATGCGCTATTTATAGCTACGTCTACGTCCACGATCAAAGTACTGCTCCAATTACACGTTCGTCTGCCACGTGAAAAAAACGTTTCGTACGAATTGTAAACAAAAACAAAAGTGGACCATAATTAATGGAAATTGGAAACTTCTCGATTGAATCCACATTATCGTCGTCGCCAGGTAGAGCTAAAAAAACATGAATAATAGATCAAGTGCAACCAGTGGTTATGACTGTACAGCAACAACCAAAAGATCGCGTTTGCTTTGTCTCATTTTCTACGGAGGCCCGTGGGAATGAGCACAAAAGTGAATATAAGCCTCAACTTGTGAAACTGCTGTTTGTTATCAGATAAAAACAATATACATATAGTGTTTTTTTATATCTGTTTATACAACTCGTTGAAATATAGTTAATATTTTCTCGGCAGAGCCTCGAAAATATTAACTATATTTCAACTCGTTGTATAAACCAGATATAAAAAAATACTATATGTATATTGTCTATATATTAGGCCCATATGATGAATACAATAGGATGTTCATGTAATATGGAATTAATGAAATTCACCAGCATTTTAAATGATAACAAATTCCGAATAAGGAACTGGGAATAAGTAACGGTTGTCACAACTCTGAGTCTGTCGCACTTGGATGGATAGTGTTATTATCAAAAGCGTGTCATGACCCAGAGTTAACTAAAATGTACCATTATTTCATGCCTACAGTAAATACATGCGATTGACGTGACACAAAGTTGTAAATGACAGAGGCTTGGATTGTTATTGGTTACACTACAAAAGAATGTAGGGCCATGCGAATATTCGAATGCGATCGACTCGTATACCGAATCGAATACTGCTCATTATTCGCGAATCGAATCGAATATCGAATCGAATTTATTAGAACTGTTACCGCTAGCGCTACTGGGAAAAACATCGAGTTTTAGTCCGGAACATTACCATGTTGGCCCGTACTCCATATTTCATGTGCCAGCGACGGATATATCCATCGTCGGCACATGAAATAGGAAATACGAGTGATGGATAAATCTGCAGCCGGCACTGAAAAGGCCATATGAGCTTTTCACATCACTTGGCGTCCGTCGTCCGTAAACTTTTCACATTTTCTTCTTCTTCTCTGTAACCGCTGATCGAGCCGGTGTGAACCAAACTTGGCAGGAATGGTCTATGGGAAGTCCGCTACAAACGGTCCTCATTTTGTTCTTGTCGGATGAAAAGCATGGCTTCCAGAGGCATTCTTTGATTCTGGTTAGTGGATTTTTAAAAAACTTCTCCTCTGGAACCGTCAGGCCAAATGTTTTGAAACTTCACATAAATGATTCCTGGGACCTCCGCTACCAACGATCCTCATTTCATGTGGATCGGGTTCCAAATATGGCTGCAATTGCGGCTCATAGTTACTATAGAAACCCTATGAAAAATCACATTTTCGTCTTCTCTGAAACTACTTCTCCCACTTAATATATACTGTAGCTCAAACAAAAATCCAATATATTATAAAATATAAAAGCTACATATATAGCAACTTGTATTATATAAATTTATCCAATAAAATCCTATAGAAACTAAAAGGTCATAAAATCTAATTGACTGCCCATCCCCAATTTGTTTCTACAAAAGTACTTTAGCGGGGCTATCACGTGAACTGTACCGCCGAGGCCATATTCATAAAATGTTTGCTGCTTAATTTTGAGATTGACGCGAGGATTTATCCACCTTTAAAAGTTGATGAATCTTCGTCTCAAACTCAAAACCATGCAACGTAACATGTATAGGCCAGCAGAGACTAGTGTAATAAATACTGGGTGGAGAAAACGATTGTTTGAGCAGGCACATTGCGACATTGTGAATTATGGTGTATATATAAAATTGCGCTCAGTAGTTTAATGTCACAAAATTATTGCAAAACGTACCCACAGCGGTCCTGGTCGGTTATATGACAATTTTAAATAAAATGTGGTAGTGTTCGGGCGAATCAACACAATATTGCTCACAATATCGTTGTTAACATCGTCAATTATGCTGCCAAGATAAATGAACGATTTTCGGTGAAGTGACCTGGAGCCTATGATTTTTCTTGTTGAGCGAACTGGATCTTCACTTTTAGCGAACTGCAGCTTACACGAGGTTCAACTTGATAGCATTGTAGAGGATTACATTTCGACTGTTCATTCTAAATTTGCATACAATATTAAAACAAGGTATTTTTGTACTGCTGGGTGAAATTGTTCACCTCTGTAACCTCACGTGGTCTCTAAAATGTTGGCGTATCACCAAGCTTTAATTTTTTTTCAGTGAAAACCTAGTGATCGTGGACATTTTTACTGTGTAAACTTAGATAATGATCTACAACTTGACATAGTGTACCTTTTTACCTGCCGGAGAACCGACCTTCCATTCAAGAAACATTGTATCTATAGAATACTCACCATATTTTCTTCATCTGTCGATGAAAAACGGCCAAAGTCGGTAACGAACTGGAGATTTAATCGCAAGCGAACCGTCCGTAAAGTCGGAACAGGAGTCTCTTTCATGGAACAGTTCCTCCCCCGTGGGCGTGTTCTTTTTCTCTCCCCCCCACTATACGTGAAACATACGCGTGTCCCGGGTGGGACAGCAGGGTGGGATATTTCTATCCCATCCACCCCACGTGACATACTCATTTGCATATTTTTGTTTGGTCCCCGGAACTATTTCATCATCGTCTGCACAATTGTAAATAAACAAAATGGCTTCACGATTTCCCGCATGTAATCCACGTGCCATTTAAAATCAACAATGTTGATTTGTTTCAACCCCATGTTTCTCTGCAGATTTAATAATATCACTGCGCGAATTTATCGATCGATCAGTAATCTCATAATGCCCTTTACATTGGAGTTTAACACGCGCAAATTCATTAACCCCTTAACGGACAGTGTCACATATCAATTTTTTAGTATATACCTATGGTATATACCTAACTTTTGTACGATTTTTCCGATGAAATTGTTCGTTTTTCGAAAGGACTACGACTTGATAAATTGGGTATGTCAGCACGTGACCGACAATTATCTATAATGACGTAATCCTCGTGTGTGGGGGGGGGGGGGGAGAAAAATCATCCTCGATGAGTCTGAAGTTGGGGATGTGGAAATCTCACCCTCAGAGCAAAATATCTGAACCAGACCCCCGGCAAGCCTCGGGTCTGGTTCAAATATCTTGCCCCTCGGGTGAGATTTCCCCATCCCACCTCCAGACTCATCGGGAATCATAATAATCCCCATTCTTAAATGGGCGGACTCGATCTATCTCATCATCTTGTTGTATCTGGCAAAAATGGTTTGATGCATCTGCCCAACAACGAAGATGTGAATGATCTTAATTAATTGATGACTTGCGGATTTAGAGCACATTTTATTGCGCGAAATGTACACAATTCTCACCCAGCCTCGTTTCGACATTGCAGTATCACACAACGTGCGTTTAGTCAGTATCAGCGGTATCGCCCAATCTGATACTACAGGAGAGATTTGATAAAAGAAATCGTACCCGTATCAATGATAGGTGTAAAACTAAAATAAATCCTGATATCAACAAAAGAAAGTTGTTGCATACTGCACCTGTTCAAAGATATGAATCAACCCTCAAATGAAAGGAATTTGAAATATGAAATGCGTTGACTTTCCATTTTGTTACGAACTTTACATTCTTAAGTGAAATATTGTTTTCAATGGTGAATTGTGTTCCAAGTATTATGCAAAAATGTTAGTCAGCAGGTTTCTGTTGATCTTTATCATTAAAGACAAAACGTTTTCTCCAGATGACCTTGCGTTTCCTGAGCAGTGCATACATATAAACATGGTTTCATTTCTCTTTTTAGTTTAAAATTCACCTTTTATCTCATAAAAAGGCCGAATCGCACTTGGGTGCTGAAGCAGTTCATATATTTATTTATTGGTGTTTAAGGTCACATACTTCTGCACAATGGCTAATCGTGACAGTGACAGTTGCACGGGTGGAGGAAGCCGGAGTACCCGGAGCGAACCACCGAGCAACGACGAGCAGCTGTCAGCTCTCCAACATCGTAACTCTGAACTCTGCACCGCGGCACAGGCAGGGTTAGATTGGTTGAAGACATGCGCACCATCGACGTGCAGTACACCTTAGTACACAGCGTCATCGTACCCCCATGTAGGCAATCGGGGTTAAGTGCCTTGCCCAAGGACACAACGCGGGAGCGCGAATCAGTCGCTGAAATGGTCACCCATCCAACTACTAATCGCGCTCGACATTGCTTAACTTCGGTGATCTGACGAGAACCGGATACCGCGACGCCACCGCGCCCCCGCTGAAGCAGTTCATCTTTCAAGTATTGTCTTTCAATTATCCATTTTGACCTGACGTAAAACTTACATCAAGATAAATAATTTTGAAAGTAATTGCTTCCAAAAGTATTTTTCGCCCAAACAATAACTTATGACCACTCCTAGGAACGAGCTCAATGAGCTCGCTCTAAAGGGAATCAAAGGATACGGTATAAAAGAGAAAATAAATTTCATCTTTATTCCCAAAACAGACTTCCGCAAATTGTGGCGATAGTATTTGGTACATTGGGTTGATATTTGTTGTTACACGAGGCGTTTCTTTAACCATTTAGCCACCACAAGTGATATCAAAATTTATTATTTTAATTATTGTTTTTAAACTTTTTCAAAAAATTTTATCAAAACATATCGTGTGACCCCTCATTGGAACGAGCTCAACGAGGGGTCAATGAGGGGTCACTTGATATGATTTTGTTGAGATTTTTTCAAATTTTTTTTTGCTGCTTAATTTGTAAATTATGCGGGCGGATGCGGCCGACCAGTTAGTTCGAGGGTTATAAATTTACGGTAGCCGCACCATTATAAGCCGTTTCTATTGATCTTACAACACTGCGGGCTAATTGCAAAACTATGAGACGCTGTAGTGAAACTACGATTTCTTATTTATTTATAATTGTCCACTTTCAAAAATGTTTTCAATGACACCCATTCATACAGTTCTGAAAAAAATATAAGGGATGTTTGAGTACGGATATTCACTTCAGAATTCCGACCATTTTGTCTTGTCAAACAACCCGCATTTCGTGAAGCAATTAATGGGGAGATTCTAACATGAAGTGAAACATCAATCACGAGTAGTATTTTTGTTGCAATTTCTAACAGATATTTTTGTCATTTTCAGGTTGTCCATGCCCGAATACAGAATATTATGTGGGGTGTGTCTTCGTGATTCCGAAGGCATCAACTGGCTGGACGTTTGGTGAGGTGGGGATAAGTATGGAAGGAATGCCACCAATTAATGGACGTTTGGTAGCATTTCCATCACTTTTTATTGCTGAACTGGACTGCTGATATTTCCCTCTCAACAACCCTGACAAGGGCAACATCAGGAGGTCTGATCTTTTATGTGGGGTGTGTATCTTCGTGATTCCGAAGGCATCAACTGGCTGGAAGTTTGGCGAGGTGGGGATAAGTATGGAAGGAATGCCACCAATTAATGGACGTTTGGGAGTATTTCCATCACTGTTAATTGCTCAACTGAACTGCTGATGTTTTCCTCTCAACATCCCTGACAAGGGCAACATCAGGAGGTCTGACATTTTGGAGAACCGTGGACGATTTATTTCCAATGTGTGTGAATACAAACACATAATACACGTAACGATCGCATACGCATAGATTGATTCCAAAGCACTGGTTGGGAACAAACCTGCTCGGATTTCTAGAGTGTTTGAAAGTCTGTCTGATGAGAGGGTGACTCGTGCTCGTTCACCTGGTGACGATGTCAACCGCATTCACGTGAAACTGAATACCAGCTATTGTTCTTTGCCTTTCCCGACTGGTGCGATCTGTGTGTGGAACAGTCTTCATGTTAGGCAATTACAGTCAGGAAAAAGGACGGATTTTCAAATTTCCAGAAATCTGCACCACTTACTTATTAATACATTGGTATAGCGAATATGTACCCAATATCGTGCAGTCGCCAAAAGCTATTAGTGGATGGGGTTGGACTTTCAAATTGGGGCTCATTGCAGGCCAGGGTTGTGTAGCGTTGTTGTGAAGGAATGCTCTCACAGCATGGGAAAGAGTAGCCTTGCATTGTCGTCCATGAATACAAGTCGAATAGCCAACGGGTGGATGTCAAAATGAGACACACGACAACCTGATTGAGAATGTTCCGGATGTACTGATGACTACGTACAGTAATCGTATCAAGTTTACAATCATGAGAGAGGCATCCTCAGATCATTACTGATCCTCCACCATAAGGAACAGTTGGCCGGATGTTCCTGGGCACGAAAGCCGTATTTCTATGCCTCTACACTCTCATGCGACCATCTGTGACGTGAAGCAGGAACCTACTCTCGTCTGACAAATGAACTCTCATCCACGTCCTGAGATTCCAATGTTGTCGTGGCATACACCACTCCAAACGTCGTCTTTGATAATGAGCGGACAGAGCTGAACGCTTGAAGACCCTTCTGGACCTCCTACCCAGTGCTTTGAGACGGGTTTGGGCAGTACTGTCGAACAAACGCCTGTTGGGGAGCCAAAAGTGTTTCCAAATCCCATTTGACGCAAAGGGTTCACGCCTAACGAGGCGTGCCAGACTCCGATGTTCACGAGGAGAGATATTTTGGGGTTGTCAAGACATTGGTCGGTCCTTAACATTGTTGGTCTGTTGATGTTTTCGGACAAGTCTGCTGATGACAGAATCACTATAGCTCAGTTGCCTTCCAATAGCTTTGAATGACACGCCCGTTGCATGTATGCCAACGATTTGCCATCTTAGTGAGTATGATAGTCTCCTCCTTGCCATATCAACATTTATTGATAAAAGAAGTGACAAAGTTTCATGTTTTATACCCAGATATTGCATATGAATGACAGTGTTTTTGTGAGGTATGCAGCATACTTCACGTGGACGAGGGATGTGTTTGGGGTACGCTATCAACCAGACACATCACGTTTCACTAGATGAAATGTACTACAAGACATTGCAATCATTAAAACATAATAATCACTAACATCAACTTCACTGTCACGAAACATTTTAGGAGATGCTTGACGAAGTTACAGGTGTATATATTAATATCAAAATTATCACACGATCTGTCCCATTTCCTACCATTAAACCCATCCGTTAAAAACGTTAAAGCACGATCGTTCGAAAACTTTTCAAGGTTTAACCTTATGTGTGCGCGGGTATATTCGGGCGCGATACTTGAAACCTAGCGTCTGGTCGCCTGTTTACATTATTGGAGACTATTTTTGAGCAGACACTCTGGCAAAATACTCATGATTTTTAACATCTTAATTCGAAGCCTTATAGTGAACGCAAGTTTTCCCAACATTTATCTGATTCTGGATCCAATGATGAGTACAAGCTCGCAAACCACCAGTCAAATTATGTAAGGAATTCGACATTGTTGTGGCCTGAAACCAGCCTAATCCTCGAAAAGTCAATTGCCTATGTTTAGATTTAATCGGCTGCAATTTTTCAGTGTTCGAAAATGCGAACCTGCGGTTCACTTTTCAGATCAGTTAAAATATCCCATCTGATTGAATCTAAAATATAGCATAAACATTCACTTTCTTTGCCGAAACGCAAGAAATATTTTTCAGTTGACACTTAATTTCACTGAATCCTTAAGCCTATACCTAACATGAAAAGCAGACGACACTTGCAAACAAAATTCTTGAATAACTATTTTTTTTTCATTTTTGTCTCAAAAACAAGGGTTATGACCCTTCACTGGAACGAGCTCGACGAGCTCGTTCCAAAGAGGTGTCATAACCTATGTTTTTGAGACAAACGAATGAAAAATAAGGACAATTAATTGGGGACTTTTGTGAATAGCGCTGTCCGATTTTGGCCGTTACGTTGAGTAAATGGTTAATAACATCAACAATACTTTTAGACATGTTTGTAGATTAGATAATTATGGATGAAGATCCACAGCAGCTGTAGTTTTATTATTACAGAACAGTCACCGTGAACTGGTTGTAATCCACGCGTGGGAAGTGATGCCCACGCATACGTTTACCAGGTAATACAAATCATCAGGAGAATTTCAATTAATGAAGCACCGAGTGGTACCCGGTGCTTCATTAATTAAATTTTTAATGATTATTCATTTAAGTCGTGTGTGGAGTTTAGTATTATTGCATCCGTAGAAATATTGCCCACCCGTGGAAAGTGGTCAGTCCACGGCGGCCGTACTGTATGCCCTGTAGTTCCCCCAATTATATTAATATCTTGATGTTTTGAAGGCGAAACAATTACTTACTGGTTGGAAAATCTATATGGAAAGACGAAAGAATATCTGTACATCTTTACGAATAAAGGGACATCACATTAAAGTAACGGTAATCTGTGCACAAACTCCACGAAAAGTGGGTAAACGAACAGCCCATAACAGCGTCGGATTTCTTACGGAATTTAACTGTTGGTCTGTGATGAGTGGTACCTTCCAACTCGTCCCCAGTTTTTGACAAATGTACGAAACTCGTCTTGTATATAAAGACATAATAAACTAGGAACTCATCGGAAATTCTCTATTTAATCTAAGACCCTTCATATAATGAATCGCAAGAATCCATCGAACAATATACAGTGCTGTCGCCGTGGATTGGTCTTGTCATGAACGTTGGCCGGAATTGTGGTGGTACAGATAACAGAAACTGAATAATTCTGCAGTTTTTCTTTCTCACCAGTTTGATTCAAAGAAAGTACCTACAGTACAGTCGCCGTGGATTGGTCGTAATCCACGCGTGGGCAGTGATGTCCACACATGCGTTTACCAAGTAACAAAAATCATCAGCAGCAAACAAATTTAATTAATGAAGGACCGGGTTGTACCCGGTGCTTCATTGATTAAATTTTTGATGCTCATTGCGTCGGTGGAAATATTGCCTATCCGTGGAAAGTGACCAGTCCACTGCGGATGCACTGCACAATATCCAGCTTTCAAATTCAATGGTATGTTTATACTCTTTCCATAAGCATCTTAGCTTTTGACACCAATTGGTACACGCTGTACGAATTTGAACAAGGACAAAACAGGGATGACTTGAAGGCAATAAACAATTTCTTCTTTTTTCTGTTTGAGAACGAAATTACTGGCGATGTCTTTTTCAACTTTTGGGTTATGGGAGGTAACCGGGGAATTGTTTCTTGGAGGCAAACACTATTTCTTCTTTTACTATTTGAGGACGGAATGCCAGTCGATTTCTTCAAATTTCGGTAGGTAATTAGGTAATTATATCTGTCGTGGTAAGCGTCTTATCCTGTTTTTTCTTCACTCGAGATAATTGAACAATGATTGGACATCCGTCGATCGAAACCACATATACAAATTCTGAAGTGCGAAACTTTGTAGAAGTCTTCACTTAGTTAGATAGCACAATTAAGTTACCGCAAAGATACGTCGAGTTTGGATGGGACCCAGACACAAGTGGGTATCATTATTTCATTTTATACGTTGCTTTTGATGAGTTCATTGATCTCATAACACACGGTGCTGCCCCTCAGGTGGTTCACTTTAAATTATGTGATGAATAATTAATACGCCCAGCTGTCTCAAATCGGGGAACTGCCGACCAAAATATCCCGCAGGAGGTGTATTTCACGCACATTAATAAGAGCCAGATTTTCCTTTAGTTATAATTGTCAAAAGATCCATTTCTAAACATTGCCAGTTAAGCCTGCTAATAGAAGTTGAACGCTCCCTACTCAAGACACGTCAACGGCTGTCCTATTAAAAACTCATGATTGCTCTACTCCCTGGAGTAGACAACAGTCGTTTGTGGCAATCCGTTCAGTTTTGTAATCGACACGTTCTTAAAATAGTTTTTCCAAAGAATTCATATCACCCCCACATGCTCTTGAAGGCTTTATCAACAAGTACAGAAAATATTGGCCGATTTTCGTAACCATCTTAACGTGAGTAATAACCAGATACTAGCCGCTTATCCGTGGCCATTGTTACATTGAATATGAGAAATCTCCCACAAGATGACGTCAAGTCAATCAACGTTTTAACTCCTCCCAATCAATGAGGAATGATGACGTTAATGCTGTCACGTCGTTACTATAGTCACAGCGTAACAGCTTTCACTTCATCAAACTCCATTGTGTTTATCTGAAAAACGAGTGCACAGTATCAACTTTACAATATCGGTACTTATTTTTCGTTAATAATAAGGAAACAATGTTGTAAATTTTCACTTTATATTGTACAGTCGCCGTGAAATGGTCACAGTGATGTCTACACGTGCGTTTACCAGGTAATAAAAATCACTCTGAACAAAATTTTAATTCATGAAGCACCGGGTTGTACCCGGTGCTTCATTAATTAATTTTTTATTACACTGGGTTGTACCCGGTACTTCATTAATTAATTTTTTATTACACTGGGTTGTACCCGGTGCTTCATTAATTAATTTTTTATTACGCTGGGTTGTACCCGGTACTTCATTAATTAATTTTTTATTACACTGGGTTGTACCCGGTGCTTCATTAATTAATTTTTTATTACACTGGGTTGTACCCGGTACTTCATTAATTAATTTTTCATTACACTGGGTTGTACCCGGTGCTTCATTAATTAATTTTTTATTACACTGGGTTGTACCCGGTGCTTCATTAATTAATTTTTTTATTACACTGGGTTGTATCCGGTGCTTCATTAATTAAATTTTTATTACACTGGGTTGTACCCGGTGCTTCATTAATTAATTTTTTATTACACTGGGTTGTACCCGGTGCTTCATTAATTAATTTTTTATTACACTGGGTTGTACCCGGTGCTTCATTAATTAATGTTTGATTATTAGTCCAATAATTAGTATTTAAAATCTAATATTATTGAATCCGTGGAAATATTGCCCACTCGTGGAAAGTCGCTAGTCACGTGCACACCAACAACATATTCATTTTTCGCAGACATCAAAGTTTATTTGTTAAAAAGCGATTGGCGAATGCGATGTGTCGGGGAAATTGAAAACCTCCGAGAACATTTTTTTTGGTTGAGTATTGTTTATTTATTGCAACAAACACCCTCCCCAAAGTGGGCGTTCGGTGAGAAAATTTTTCTGCAAGTGACCAATGGCCATTCCAGTGATCTTGCTATACAGAGAACAGTGGAAAGGACTAGCAATCAATATTCACAAAAACAATTCCGTGATACGCACACAAACGAAAATTATCGAGAAACACTCGATAATTTTCGTTTGTGTACAAACTACGGAATAGTTTTTGCAAATAGTCATTGCTCGCGGACACCACGCAGGATATCAAAGACGTAAAATACGTCAGTTATTTGTTGCAATGCCACTAAAGGGTCCAGGCAGAAAACGACTCCGTTTCGGTTTCGTATGTCACAGATTACACTCCGTAATTAATCAGAATATTCGTGCCGTTTTGTGCGCTCTGTTGACTGGTAAAATGATCATGGAGGGACTTCAGAGTAATATATTTTATCAACAGAATGCAGATCGCTATCGATATTGTGGATAACCGGCAAAACCTACAGTCTGTTTCTGTACTAAGAGATTTCCAACTTTAAATAGTTCCAAATCTGTTAGTGCAGAAACAATTTGCCGGATAATCGGCAAACAACCGCTGGGTAAGCGAGTGTTAAGCGGTTTTCTGGCAACCTGTTTCTGCACTAAGAAATTTTCCACCCACATTCTTCATGGCCGAGAGAAGAGAAACACTATAAGAGATCCCGAGCTACTTTCTTCTATAAGGGAGAGAAAGTTTTTATCACACACCTTTACCCAACGCAGACGATATCAAAATTTACTATTTTAAATATCAGTTTTTTAAATTTATCAAAAACTTTCAACAAAACCGTATCATGTGACTCCTCGTTGGAACGAGCTCGATGAGCTCGTTCCAACGAGGGGTCACATGATATGGTTTTGTTGAAATATTTTGAAATATAATATTTTTTCAACTGCTGAATTTGCATATTACGCAGCCCGATGCGGGCGATTCGTTACATAAAGGGTTAATCTAAAAGAAGGGATTTCCACTGTTATGCCTGTAGGATGAAAATAAAGTTGTATCGCACATGTGGTGATATAAAACATGTTCGATTTCGATTCCAACATAAACAGAGAATGAACCCGTCTAAATGAATAACGTCATCATTGGTCGAATGCACCGAAGTCGATATCGCTTGGAAATTCCAAGTTCCTCATTTAGATTTGTTTATCCGGAATATTTAAACAATCAGATTCGAGTCCACAAAATAAAAGTCACGAGCTTGTTCTTTGACAAATACTCTCCACAACTAGTCACATAATGATGGAGTGTGCTAAAGTTGTTAGCTATTTGAAAACTTTTTGTTCTTTTATTCCCCGCAGTTTAGTCTATATTTGAAGTTCGATCATCGTGACTGTAATACTGTTCGGTATCTACTGGTTTCGACCAACTGAATGCCGTAAAAATTAAAAAGCAAATTAGGGTTGGTACCCGACCGACTAACATCGATGTCTCGTTGGAAACGAAGAAAACGCAGCAATTATCCAGTTGAAACAGACTGAAGAGTACTTTTAGTTCAATTGTCGGGGAGACTGGTTGTTTCATTTGAGGTACGCGATAAATACAGAACCGCACATACGTTTGAATCGGTTAAGTATTATCGCACTCGATCGCTTCGGCGCAGAATATCACTCGAGCCTTCGGCTCGCGTGATATCCTGGGCCAACGCAATCTCTTGCAATAATTCTTAACCCATTCAAACGTAAGTAGTAGTGCTCGCACGCTTCAGGGATAGGTTGCCGGACCTCGGTGCCGAACCTCGGAAGTGACGTCATGTCACGTGACGTAGTGGCGCCATGTTGTGTTGTTATGGTAACCCGCGTGAGCGGCCATCTAGTGACGTCATCCCCATAGTGATACATGGTGGTAGTACGTATGCGCAGCGCGTGTTGTTAGGGTGATACGTGTTTCCGTCGTCCATTTTGTACACTGGAAGCCGCCATCTTGGTTTCTATGGTAGCACGTGATTGCTATGTTACCTAAGACCTACAATAAGACAGGGGTATGTTTTGAGGGTATGTTCGATTGTAGAAGAGTAAATCTAATTACCATAAACAACCCGACAATCCTTCCAAATCACCAAAACCCACCCAAAAGCACCGAAACTGACTTTATTTTCCCAATTTATCGGCTTAGCACGTAGTGCTATAGTACTAAGGGGGTACAAAGGGGTGCGTTCGATTGAACAGGAGTAATGCTCTGGCTTAGAATTCTCCCAGAATCCTTTTTTTTGGATCCCATGACTTTTTTCCCATTAAAAGACACGTTCCTTTGGTCATTACCCAGAATTCTCTGCTTCTATCTATATATGTAATAGTTTTCCTCTACCTGGGCATGTTCCATTGTTCCGGAGTATACTCCAGTAGCGTAGAAGAGCCTATTAGTTGGAACAGTTTACCTTATTATTACTATATTTAGCTATTTCTGGTCTATTCTTGTTAGTTCTGACCCTATTCTAAGTACTCTTGTTGTTTCATTTATCTAGATCATTTATATAAATTATAACTAACCAATCAGATTGCTTGATTTCCCATAATCTGTATGCAGAGTTATGTCCCTTCTGTATAATGAAAGACTATATCCAGTGGCCATATCCCATGGAATCCCATTTTTGGGAAACACCCGTAGTTATGGGATCCCTTTTTTGTCGTATGAGGCCATGAGGGCTATGTAAAAAAGCCCTCAATGAGTCCTCATTTATTATCCCTCATACCCTCATTGAATTTTGAGGTTATGGGGACCTTGAAAAATCCCTCAATGAGGAAGAATTTACTACGACTCTTAGCCTCATTTCAGTATTTAACAGATATATCCTATGGAATCCCATTTTGGAAAACGCCTGTGACTGTGGAATCCCTTTTTTGTCGTATGAGGCCATGATGGCTATGTAAAAGCCCTCAATGAGTCCTCATTTATTATCCCTCATAGCCTCATTGAATTTTGAGGTTATGAGGACCATTAAAAATCCCTCAATGAGGCATAATTTATTACGACTCTTATCCTCATTTCAGTATTTGAGGATACCTATGGCCTGGTATTGTATTATTTGAGGATACCTATCGAGGATACCTTTAGGAGAATCCCTTTTTTGTCGTATGAGGCCATGAGGGCTATATAAAAGCCCTCAATGAGTCTTCATTTATTATCCCTCATACCCTCATTGAATTTTGAGGTTATGAGGACCATTAAAAATCCCTCAATGAGGTATAATTTATTACGACTCTTATCCTCATTTCAGTATTTGAGGATATCTATGGCCTGGTATTGTATTATTTGAGGATACCTATCGAGGATACCTTTAGGAGAATCCCTTTTTTGTCGTATGAGGCCATGAGGGCTATGTAAAAGCCCTCAATGAGTCCTCATTTATTATCCCTCATACCCTCATTGAATTTTGAGGTTATGGGGACCATTAAAAATCCCTCAATGAGGTATAATTTATTACGACTCTTATCCTCATTTCAGTATTTGAGGATACTTATGGCCTGGTATTGTATTATTTGAGGATACCTATTACAGGTATACTATAGCTAGCTATACCTATCTCAGTCTCGACTATAACATTGATCAAGGTTGAATCAGATTTCCCCTGTATACATATAAGGCATTCCGTTATTGAGATTCCTTGCCGAGTCCGTAAAATTTGGATTCCGTGTTTTAACATCAACACTTGAGGGTATTCCCCTTCCCTAGCGGAATGCCTTATATGTATACAGGGGAAATCTGATTCAACCTTGATCAATGTTATAGTCGAGAC
This sequence comes from Pictodentalium vernedei, assembly GCA_031216915.1. Taxonomy (NCBI): domain Eukaryota; kingdom Metazoa; phylum Mollusca; class Scaphopoda; order Dentaliida; family Dentaliidae; genus Pictodentalium; species Pictodentalium vernedei. Next base: position 262,280,942 of record CM062296.1, read on the forward strand.
TGAGATAGGTATATCTACGAAGTAATGGATGAGATATGGGACAGAATAACAGAAGCCAATAGTACTGATACAAGGCCGCAATGGGACAAGACTGTTGCAGAAGCTAATGATAGGGCAGATAGGCCATACACCTGTAGTGGCCTTGGAGCTTTGGCGACAAGATGGAAGTGGTTGGTAAGACTACATTAGACCCATTGAGGGCTTTTACATAGCCTAATGCGATAAAAAAGGGATTCTCCAAAAGGTATCCTCGATAGGTATCCTCAATAGGTATCCTCAAATAATACAATACCAGGCCATAGGTATCCTCAAATACTGAAATGAGGATAAGAGTCGTAATAAATTATACCTCATTGAGGGATTTTTAATGGTCCTCATAACCTCAAAATTCAATGAGGGTATGAGGGATAATAAATGAAGACTCATTGAGGGCTTTTATATAGCCCTCATGGCCTCATACGACAAAAAAGGGATTCTCCTAAAGGTATCCTCGATAGGTATCCTCAAATAATACAATACCAGGCCATAGGTATCCTCAAATACTGAAATGAGGATAAGAGTCGTAATAAATTATACCTCATTGAGGGATTTTTAATGGTCCTCATAACCTCAAAATTCAATGAGGGTATGAGGGATAATAAATGAAGACTCATTGAGGGCTTTTATATAGCCCTCATGGCCTCATACGACAAAAAAGGGATTCTCCTAAAGGTATCCTCGATAGGTATCCTCAAATAATACAATACCAGGCCATAGGTATCCTCAAATACTGAAATGAGGATAAGAGTCGTAATAAATTATACCTCATTGAGGGATTTTTAATGGTCCTCATAACCTCAAAATTCAATGAGGCTATGAGGGATAATAAATGAGGACTCATTGAGGGCTTTTACATAGCCCTCATGGCCTCATACGACAAAAAAGTGATTGCACAGTCACAGGCGTTTTCCAAAATGGGATTCCATAGGATATATCTGTTAAATACTGAAATGAGGCTAAGAGTCGTAGTAAATTCTTCCTCATTGAGGGATTTTTCAAGGTCCCCATAACCTCAAAATTCAATGAGGGTATGAGGGATAATAAACGAGGACTCATTGAGGGCTTTTACATAGCCCTCATGGCCTCATACGACAAAAAAGGGATCCCATAGCTACGGGTGTTTCCCAAAAATGGGATTCCATGGGATATGGCCATTGGATATAGTCTTTCATTATACAGAAGGGACATAACTCTGCATACAGATTATGGGAAACCAAGCAATCTGATTGGTTAGTTATAATTTATATAAATGATCTAGATAAATGAAACAACAAGAGTACTTAGAATAGGGTCAGAACTAACAAGAATAGACCAGAAATAGCTAAATATAGTAATAATAAGGTAAACTGTTCCAACTAATAGGCTCTTCTACGCTACTGGAGTATACTCCGGAACAAAGGAACATGCCCAGGTAGAGGAAAACTATTACATATATAGATAGAAGCAGAGAATTCTGGGTAATGACCAAAGGAACGTGTCTTTTAATGGGAAAAAACGTCATGGGATCCAAAAAAAAAGGGATTCTGGGAGAATTCTAAGCCAGAACATTACTCCTGTTCAATCGAACGCACCCCTTTGTACCCCCTTAGTACTATAGCACTACGTGCTAAGCCGATAAATTGGGAAAATAAAGTCAGTTTCGGTGCTTTTGGGTGGATTTTGGTGATTTGGAAGGATTGTCGGGTTGTTTGTGGTAATAAGATTTACTCTTCTACAATCGAACATACCCTCAAAACATACCCCTGTCTTATTGTAGGCCTTAGGTAACATAGCAATCACGTGCTACCATAGAAACCAAGATGGCGGCTTCCAGTATACAAAATGGACGACGGAAACACGTATCACCCTAACAACACGCGCTGCGCATGCGTACTACCACCATGTATCACTATGGGGATGACGTCACAAGATGGCCGCTCACGCGGGTTACCATAACAACACAACATGGCGCCACTACGTCACGTGACATGACGTCACTTCCGAGGTCCGGCACCGAGGTCCGGCAACCTATCCCTGAAACGTGCGAGCACTACTACTAACGTATGTACGGTTCTGTGTGTTTATCAACATGACGTAACTCTAGTTGTTTAAAATTCCGTTAAACCGCAATAAATAAACAAACGATCAACACACTTGCCTCCAACAGATGCTAACCCTATGCACTCATGCCGAATTAGGGAGTTGGAGAGTCCGACAGTTACTCGCCGTTGGCCAGGTCTTCTCTCCCGCGACTACGGATTCCTCCGCCTTTTCATCATTATAAGAACTTGGTCACCGAAAGTGCAGTTAAACACACCAAAAAACCGAACAAACAATTGGACGACCATTTTCCGTTATATTACAGTCTATTGACAGAGATTTGGCTCCAGTTATTAGTCTCTGGTATCCCTTTTCATCCCTGAAGCCCGGAGTGGTATCGCCTTTAAACACCGCTGCCCGTAGCGAAATATGTGTCTTGCACATGCGCGTATGCCCTATAAAGGTGTAGGAATAAATTATCACTATTCATTCTTCCCAACAAGGAGTTTATAATGTAGTCTACTCAAAGTCAACTATCGTTGTTTAAGCAACAATTTACAAGTCCTGTTTGAAAAGGTTAAATGCACTCACCAAAAGTATGCAAAAGCTAAATCTGAAACTTCAATACTAAATAATTACATTGTTAATGTAGTTTTACGTTTTGGGTCCAAATACTCAATTCCCATTGGTCAGCTGGATGAAAACATCATGACCAAATGTAATTCATTTTCCAATGAATACATTTGGTCGAACTTTGACCCGCATTTACGGTAGAGCGCAGTTGACAGAATGTAATTCGGGCGGTGTTTGGATAGGTTTTTAACTTTTAGCGCCTCTCGCAGTGATCAACTCCGCTGCTGTTTCTTTGATGACATTTCCCAACTGTGGCATAAAGCCTGTTACTAAAATACTCGTTTCCATTTCTAAAGTTGTGAAAATTAAAAATCAGAGTTGTGCGCTTTGTCTTTTGTGTGAGGGTGGTTTTTCGCCTCGTTCGTTCATACATGTTTTATTTCGTCCTTCTGCTTTGTTGTTTGGTGAAAAGTAGTTTAAACAGTTATGGAATGTAATTATAAGAATTGAATGCAATTTTTATAATCTTTATTGGAGTATGAACGTGTGGGAATGAGTATAAATTGTATGAATCCCTTCGGGACTCATAGATAATTTGTACCCATTCCACACCTTCATATTCCAATAAAGATTATAACAATTGCATTCAATTCTTAAATAAACGAATAAACATTTATTTTATTTTCATTCGTTTTTTTCCTCATAACAAATCGTATTCCCAACTCACACTCGCCGAAAATGGTATTCCACTCCCAGCATCGTATTCCACTCTCAGCGATGACGGACTATTTTTTTAAAGGGTTGTTTTGGGAAGACAAATCAGGGGAAAATAAAATAAATACAAAATTTCACTGCTGGGAGTCGAGAACGATTCTTATCCTCGAGTGGAGCGCGAGGAGGATTATTTCGTGAGGCGTTAGCCGAGTGAAATAATCTGCGCGGGCCACGAATCTGAATCCGGGCAGTGAACTATTGTCTATATGTATGTAAGTATAAAGAAACAAATAATATGGAAAGAAATGAAATATTACAAATACTTCCGTTACAACAAACATACTCAAATGACTTATAGAAACAACTGAAAATGTATACGTACATAATTCTAAAATAAAAGAATAAAATATTATTTGAAACTTTGGTTAGTATAAATGTAAAGTAGATAACTGAAAATTAATACAAATATATAACCAGAGGCTCCAGGGAGCCTAAAATGTTCAACGGGATCAAATTTTCCACTGCCACCTGTCAAATTGGATATTCGTGTCCTGGGTGAGATACCTGGGTGAGACAATTATGATCCCCGATGAGTCTGGAGGTGGGATAGGGAAATCTCACCCGAGGGGCAAGATATTTGAACCAGACTCGAGGCTTTCCCCGATTTACCAATTCCCCCTTCAGACTCATCGAGGATGATTTTTCTCCCCACACACGAGGATTACGTCATTATAGATAATTGGCGGTCACGTGCTGACATATCCAATTTATCAAGTCGTTGTCCTTTCGAAAAACGCACAATTTCATCGGAAAGATCGTACAAAAGTTAGGTATATACCATAGGTATATACTAAATATATATATATACTAAAAAATTGTCCGTTAAGGGTTAATGAATTTGCGCGTGTCAAGCTCTAATGTAAAGGGCATTGTGAGATTATTGATCGATCGATAAATTCGCGCAGTGATATTATTAAATCTACAGAGAAACATGGGGTTGAAACAAATCAAGTTTAATATTTGAATAATAATTAAATATTGAGTCTATTTCAACAAGGAACAGATAAATAGGTAATAAACGAACACAATTTGAGAAGCGTTTTTTGTGCAGACGACGATGAAATAGTTCCGGCGACCTAATAAAATATGCAAATGAGTATGTCATGTGGGGTGGGTGGGATAGAAATATCCCACCCTGCTGTCTCACCCGGGACACGCGTATGTTTCATGTATGGTGGGGGGAGAAATATCTTTCTCCCACTACTGAGGTATTGAGACATATATAAAGTCGTGTGAGATAGCTGGGACAGATATGCCTGTCTCACCCCATCCACGTGATAGCTATCTCACCCCACCCACATGGCAACATATATTGGCTTATTAGCACATTTAATGAGCGCAGGACTATTAAATCATCCCACGTTCTTTTGTAAACAAACAACATGGTATCACGTTTCGGAAATATTAGCAGACGAACGTTTGTCGAAGAAAATAGAAATAAAAACACAGAATGCAAAACCCAAAGGCTACTTCACTCGTATATGAATTTTTGTGAGAACACCATTACGAGTGGAGAGAGTTGCACGAAATTCCCGTCGAAAAGTTATACGAATATATTGCAAAATTCATATGACGTCATCGGAATGTGTCAATGTTCATTTCGCTACAACTCTTTAACGCCTGTCTTGCCGGCGTGGGATTTAATTTTGTGGTATATATCTATGGTATATACAGAACTTTTGTGCCCTTTTTCCGAAAAGCAAATTGTTCTATATAGCTGCACGTGCCCCTGAATTATTTTCGCTGACGTCAGGGTGTTTTGGAGGGGGAGGGGGAATTATCCCTGATGGGGTGGGTGTGAGATGTGGAAATCTGACCCTCGGGACAAGATATTTGGTCCAGACACTCGACAAGCCTCGTGTCTGGCCCAAATATCTTGCCCTCGTGTGAGATTTCCCCATCTCACACCCTCACCCGCCAGGAGTAATAATAATCTTACCCATCCCACGTGACCATCCTTATTTGAATATTTAATGATTGCCGGATCATTTTATAATCAGCTGTGTTGGAAACAAAGATTGCGCCCCGCTACGCTTGAATTGACACAGTTACTCATCCCACCCCATGCCACTTGATGGTGATCTTTCTCACACTCACATGAGGTCACCGAAATCAATAATTTCAAAAGTGATGTCACTGGAATATCAGCCACTTCAACTCGCATCAGTGTACTGACCCATCGCTATCCTGAGTCGGGCCCTGCAAATCACACATTTTCGATTCGAATCGAATCTCGAATAGAATCGTGTCTGTTATTCAAAACCGACCGAACGAACCTCGAATCGAAGCAGTGGCATCAGGAAGATGACCGATGAGGGTTGGGGTGCTATAAACCTGATCTGATCCGACGATGATGGGTCAAGTACCGACTGATAAAATAATCCAGTTACATCATCAAGACATGCCTTCGTTGGTGGCATGCCTTGATGGTGTAGCTGTAACATTACCCTGTAAGGATTATAGTTCATCGTCGACATTGCTTAGAAACCTTAAATTTGCATTTAACAGTGGTAGGGACTAGTGATATTGGAATTAGCATGTCTGGTGGCATTAGTACAAACGTCATTGATGTCAATGGAGCGGAAATTACACCCAGTCCTTTATTTCAACGTAACGGCCAAAACCGGCCAGCGCTATTCTCAAAAATCGCCAATTAATTTTCAAAATATTTTCATTTTTTGTCTCAAAAACATAGGTTATGACCCCTCGTTGGAACGAGCTCGTCGAGCTCGTTCCAACGAGTGGTCATAACCTATGCTTTTGAGACAAAAAATGAAAAAAATTAGTTATTCAAGAATTATTTTTGCAAGTGTCGCCTGCTTTTCATGTTAGGTAAAGGGTTAATGTAGCGGAAGTTACACTCAGTCTTTTATTTCAACATTATTTATGTACGATTTCCATCTGAACTATACATTTTGTGAGACAATGAAGATGACTGATACCAAGCTATATTCCTATGAAAAAGATTCGAGAGGAAATGAATCGGGCAGCCGATTTCGAATCGAACCGAATACCTACTGGAGATTCGAAACCGAATCGAATCTCAAAGCTTCGCAGGGCCCTAATCTTGAGCTAAAGCTGGTTTTTGGTACACAAGCAACTTTTCGATGCTCTTTCGGAACATACAATTCATTTTTCTCTACGGTTTATTGGTAGAAGAGACCAGTGTATTTCCCAACGCACGAGAAATATGTTGATTCCCATGATGCCGTGCGGGTTGTGGTGGATGAAAAATCATTCATGGTGTGGGAGTTGTATAGGAAAAATCTCAGGCATTGGTGTAGAAAAGGTTACTCAGACGCTTGCAAACCTCGTTTCTGGGTGCAAAATCTCCACTCTCTGGTGCGATTTCCCCATCTCAACTCCAAATCACTGCAAGTTAATAATAGTCTTCGTGAAATTGAAGGTTGATCAAGAGGAGCAAGTGAGGGAAGAGAGCGGGGTTTGTTAAGCCCGGGTAAGAATCTTCCTTTAAATTGAGAATGTTTGTCAGTTAGTTTGATTCTCAACCTCAGAAGGATACTCTACAGCACGTGACAAATATTTGTCCCATGCATCTTAGGACAATTAGGCATTTGAAATTCTTGTCTATTTTAAACAATAAGGTTTCCAAGGTGGAGGGACTGACGCGGATACACTCCGAGGCAGGTACGGATAAAATTAAAATTTGGCTGCAGATGATTTTTATTACCTGGTCAGCGCATGCGTGGATATCACTGCCCGCGCGTGGATTACGACCAATCCACGGCATCTGTACTGTAACGTATCGACAGCATCCGCCCGTATAATTTACAAATCAAGAAGCTGAAAACAAAATATAAAAAAATCAACAAAACCATATTATGTGACCCTTCATTGAAGAAAGAAAGCACCAGCGATTCTTCTGACCTTCGCGATATTTCATCTCAAGGAATTTACACCAAAATCTCTATGGTGCCACACATAAAAGTGGTCACACATTAGATCTGCTAATCACCAGAGATTTGGACTCGGATCTTGTAAAAGGAGTATTGCTGATTTGGCAAACTCTGACCACTTGATAACTCTATTTGACTTCGCACTTCCACGTCTTTTACCAGTTGGAAAGAATTTTACATACCGTACAATACAGTCGCCGTGGACTGGTCGTAATCCACGCGTGGGCAGTGATGTCCATGCATGCCTTTACCAGGTAATAAAAATCATCAGCAGCCAAATTTTAATTAATCAAGCATCGGGTTGTATCCGGTGCTTCATTAATTAAATTTTTGATGATTATTCCTGAAATCAGTGTTTGGAATCTAATATTATTGCGTCTGCGGAAATGTTGGTCTCCCGTGGAAAGTGACCAGTCCACGGCGGCCGTGCTGTAAATACGATAATACTGACCACGTCAAATTTGTAGAGGCACTTGCCTCCAAACAAATCACTTCTATCATCGGACGACCTGTGGATGATTGTGAATGTGTCATAACTACTTCACTTCAGAAAGTCATTAATGAGTTTGAGCCAATGAAAAATCGCACATTCAGCGTCCTTAGTTCACTGTCAGGAATGCCAGATTCTCCAGACGTAAACTTGAACAACATTGGCGACAAACAAACCTGTCTGTTCACAGTCAGATGTTTGTTAGCCAACGAAACGCTGTTAACAAAAGTATTAAGCCAGCAAAGTAAAAATTCTTTTCCAATTTAATTTCTTATAATGTAAATTCTCTACATTTTCTGTCCACTATGATTCGTACAAAAAACACCATACTGCCTGAGCATCCGTCGTCTGTGGACCTTGCAAATCGATTTTCTAGTTTCATCGTAGGTATCAGAGGGTCTCTTGATCAAATGCATTCTCTGATTTTTATCAGACTAGCGATACGGCACACAACTGCCGAAAGGCGGTCGCACAGCTTGCAAATTTCAAACTTTTGGCGCTCGACGATATCCATAAGCTGATACCCAAGGCACCATCTCAACAGTGTACGTTAGATGTCATTCCGACATGGTTGTTAAAAGCGTGTCATTCGGAATTGAGTCCACAAATATTAAGACTAGTCAATGCCTTATTACAGCATTGCGTCTTTCTTGCAAGCATGAAACGTGCTTTAGTTAAACCCCTTCTCAAACAACCATCGCGAGACGCAGGGGTTTTGAAAATTAATCGACCGGCCTCTAATCTCTCATTTCTATCAAAGCTTAATGGGCAGGTGGTTGCTTCTCAGCTAACATCCATTTGACCGCCAATAGATCAAACGAAACCGTCCAGTCCAGTCTGCAAACGGGTCGAATTATAACACCGAAGCGCCTATTGTTAGAGTACAAAATGACACGCTCTAATCCATGGATAAACACAAACTCTCCTGCCTTATTTTGTTAGACTTAAGGGCCGCCTTCGACATCATAGCCCATAAACTTCTAATTAAAAAATTGGAACGACGAATAGGTCTCCCAGACCACGCGCTTGGCTGGTTTCCATCGTGTGTCCAAGGTCGCAGACAAAGCGTCGTCAGTAACTGCAAGTCATCAGAACAAGTGAGTGACACGTCGGTTCCACGTCCCCCAAGGGTCCGTGTTTGGACCCTTACTCTACACTCTCTATGTTCTCCCCGTTGAAGAAATTACCCGGAGCCATAGCCTTGATTTCCATTTTTGCGCTGATGACACGCAGCTGATATTACTTTCACTTGTGACATAGAATGCGATGCACCCAAGAAAACTGAACGCTGCATTTCAGACATCAGTGCATGACAGATAATTGAATCATGAAAAGACGGAAGTGATATTCACAGGTCTACCACATCAACTAACGAAAATGTCCAAATTCTCCCGCATTATTCAAGATTCAACGTTTGCCTCCAGCAGCTGTGTCCGTAATCTTGGCTATTTCATGGATGAAAATCCGACAGCTCATGAACATGTCAAGCAAGCCTGAGTATAAGCAACCTGTCATTTGCAAACTGAGGTCCCCAGAGGGTGAATTTGCTGATGCTATCCCATGCAGTGGGCCAATTTATCCTCTAGATACATCTTTCTGTTGTGGCTTGAGACCTTGTTCAGACTGAGGATCACAGAGGGTAAATTTTGTGATGCTACCCTGCTGTGCAGGGTAGCATCACCAAATTCACCCTTTGGGGACCTCATTTTGCAGATGACAGTCTGCTTATTTTCAGGCTTGATGTCAAGCATGTTTGTTGGAGTTCTTTTTTCATTTACGTAATAACAGTAAAATTCGATCTTTCACTGATACAAAAACTTGAGAGTAGCTTGTCGACCTTTGTTACTAGTCGCCTTGAATATTGTAACTCTCTTTTGATAGGTTCTAAAACTCCACTCTTTAAAAGCTACAAAACATCCAAAATTCTGCGACACATGTCATCACCCAGTCTAGAAAGCACTACCACAATACACCGGTCCTTTTCGATCTCGACTGGCTTCCGATTCAGCAGAGAATTCAGTTCAATTGTTTTCTTCTTATCTTTTAATGCATCAAGGGATTTGCACCATCCAACTTGTCTAATTTGCTTATCGGTCTCAAGCCACAAAGGTCTCTTCTGTCAACATATAACTTTAACTTGATTCAATCCTGATCTAAATTAAGTTCTGCTGGAAATAGGGAATTTACTGTTGTTGAGTCAGAGCTATGGAATTATCTCCCAGACCGTGTAAACAAAACTGTATTCCCTAGAATTATTCACATCGAATATTAAATTTACCTTTCCCATAAGGCATTTTGTAATTTTGTACAGCCATAGAGCACCATGCCATATTAAACTAGTATTATATTACACTGCACTAGTATTAAATCACACTGCAAAATCACACCACATTTATGTACTCTCTGACAACATCGACTCCATACACATGTATACACACACAGTCATGCAACCATGCCAGAGTGGAAACGGATAGGCAACAGCAACGAGCCGCTTAAACTCTGTTCACAACCCCACCCTCCCCATAATAGAACAGATGCCAGCGTGGCTGTTAGATGCTGCTCGTGGCTTGACCCTGCCGGACTGACCCATAAGAATCACACTGCAAACCACACTACACTAGCGCACACACCGACAATATCTACTCAAGAAAAGCTACAAACAAATGCGGTCACACCAGATACGGGTAGGCAATAGCGACGAGCAGTACAAACTCTGTTCATAGGACACCCCCTTCCCCAAGAACAGATGGATGCCAGCATTGGCGGCTGGATGCTGCTCGTGGCTTGACTCTGCACAGACCGACTAACAAGACATTTATAATCACATCAATAAACTGTTTTTATTATTTTGTACAGCCACATAGAAGCATGTTTGTATTTCAGACTATAAAATTATTATTATTATTATGATTATTATTATTACTCAAGCTTTGGTAATGTTTTGCAAATACGTGGCGTTGAAGCAATCCAATATGAGGCGTTTTTTCTGATTGTTGGTGACTGGTGATAAACATTCCCTTTTCTCTCCTCATTTGACAAAATAAACATATTCCGGACAACTTTTTGTTGGAAGATACACGCAATGGTTTATTCTGTTGGTTGAAAATAAGTGTGGCGATATATTGGTCGACAATATAGAGTGTAATTCCTGGAATTATGTTGACTAAAGGATTTTCACGTCGTACCATGTATTTTGTTACGATTCTTTTTCATTTGTATACACCAATAAAGTTAATTTCGTGTAAGCAATGTCAGATGAGAAAAGCAACCATTTGGTGAGACTAAAATATCAAAAGATTTGACCTTTTGTTCTGGCAACATAAACGGAAAAGTGAGGTTATATATGTTGAAACATTTTCTTCTAAATGTCAGCAAACATACTGAAAATAGGATTTGTTAAGAACCACCCAACGAACTTTTCTATTTGGGTTTAATTGACGAACAACGTATGAAATTCCTTCATAAAGTATTTATAATCCCTTGTGGGTCGTCGTGGAATAATGTACACCGTGTAACTAATTATCAAATCAATATCATAGTACATCACAAAGACCGAAATAGACCGATGATTGATTATAGGGCTTCGTTTTCTTGATCAAATTACTCTGTTCCTAAGGTTGTTTCCCTTTATATCGTATCAGTTGCGAGGAAGTGGTATCGTGCCCACGGAAACGTATTAGCGCCACGTGCAATTTAATTATTAATCCGTAATTGCGAATTGGTAAGTGAATCTGTTATTACGAAATAGTTAATCCGCAATTACGAATTAGTTATCCGTAATTGCAAAATAGCTAATCCGTAATAACGAAATACTAATCCGAAATTACGGATTCTTTGATATCCTTTCGTAAATGGGATGCCGAAAAATTTAAATTTTGCTTTCGTGGCTAATTCAATAACTCCTTTATAAACGACTTGCAAAATAGAGGTGAAATGAACACCGAATTGGCAATAGAAATGCAGAATTGTAAATACTATTCCCCGAAGCAGTTCAAAACAGAGGTTAAATTAAGTAAACATTTTTCACTACTGAACGCGAATTGTCGGAGCCTTAATGTCAACTGGGGAAATTTTTGCAACCTCTTGTGAGATTTACAGCCAAATTTCAACATATTTGTTGTCATAGGTATATCAGAAATATTTAATGTGAAAGAATGGATTACCTAGGAATTAGAGGGATATCACCCACTTATAACCCGTATGCGTTCAGATGACGATGACGGCAGAGGAGCAGTAGGATTATTAATCAAAGAAAACATACCATTTAACTTTCATGACGATCTGTCTATCTTCATCCCACACGTTTTTGAATCCCTATTCAGCGAAATGGCCGCCCCAAGTGTATTGTCGGAATTATATATAGGCCAAATACACACCACAAAGCAGACTTTGATAGGTTTTTGTCAGATTGTTCACATACACTCAATAAAATAATAAAATTAGTTTCGAAAATAAAAAAAAAAAAAACGCTATCTTATGGCCGACTTCAATATTGATCTTCTTGTATACAATAACCAACAAAAAATAAATTCATACGTGGACTCTTTGTTCGGTCCTAGATTTATGACACTAATAACCAAAGACAAGTTCGAAAGAAAACTGAACGTCGGCGACTATTCCTCTGCCCTAGAAAGTCAGTGCCCCAATGATACGTACGGCGCTTTTCTCAATATCATCAATACGGCATTTGATGAAGCCTTCCACTTATAAAAAACTTCTTACCCCCCCCCCCCCACAAATTCGTTAGTAACAACCCTGGATTATACGGGGACTTCTAAATCCTAAAATCGGTTATACAACAAAAAACTTAATCCCCTTCACTTGAAAATATTAAAACCTATAAAAGATTTTCAATGGAATGAAATGCACTAGCAAAGCTGCATATTATACTCGCATCATTAGAGAAAACAAATTTAATCTTAAAAGTCCTGGGAAATATTAAGAAGAGCCATATATAAGTCTGAGCGCCCCCTCTACTTCCGGCTACCCTTTTGGACGGAAAAGTCGAATTAACAAAGTCTGAAGAAATTGATAATTATTTGCCAATGTATGGAAAGAGATATGCAACAAACTACCACACTCCCCGGCCCATATGTCCCAATTTGCCAACCAACCCACAAGAAATAATCATATGTATAAACAACTTAACGTCCAAATCTAAAAAATATTTCCAAAACATATCAACAAAGCTACTAAAGTTATGAAATCGCTACCCCTCTAACACACATTTTCAATCTGTCGTTTTCTTGGGAAGAAGGACCCACAGAAATGAAAATAGCCAAAATTACACCCATATTTAAAACAGGTGACCCCAAGATATTTTCTAATTACCGACCTATAAGCATTCTCTGCCAGTTTTTCTAATGTTTTAGAAAAGATAATGTTCACTAGATTTTCAGAATTTTTTGATCAACGTAATATTCTTTATACATACCAGTTTGGATTCAGAAAGACATTCCACGATACATCCAATTATTCACCTCTTCCAAACAATTGCCGAGATGAACAAGGCAACTAAAGACTGTACTCTCTCACTATTCCTTGACTTTTCGAAAGCTTTTGGCCACCAAATCGTACTCGCAAAAAGGGTACTTTATGGTATACGAGGTACTGCTAATAACTGGTTCAGAATCTACCTAAGTGGAAGAACACATTTTGTCTCCTGCAAAGATACAAAATCTGACTTGATGGAAATTTCAGCAGGTGTCCCTCGAGGATAAACACTTGGGCTCCCACTATCCTTACTGTACTTAATTGATACCTGTAGATCGACTACTCACCAAGTGCGATCATTCGCGGATGATCATCAATACACACCTTAGGCAACAATCTTGATAATATAGATGAAAAAAAATATCGAGTTATCGAAGGTGAGCGATTGGTGTAATGCAAACAAACTTGGCCCAATGCTAACAAAACCAGATTCATGGTTTTCCACCCTCAAATGATCTCTGTAACTTTGAAAATCGGCATTTACTTCTAAATAATACCTCCATAACGGCAGTAGGTAACTTTCAAGAATTAAAAACACACAAATTTTTGAAGAGTATACATGTACGAAAACCGGAAATTTAAAAACCATATCTCGGCCGTATCCTCAAAGATGGATAGAGCTATTAATGCAATAAACAAAGCAAAACATATGATCACATAGAAGCCTTGAACACATTGTATTAATCATTAGTGGCTATATGCTGTTCAAGTTTGGGGACAGGTCCCAGCCACTCAAAGAATATTTCTATTACAAAAAGAGCCATTCAAGGCACAAAATGACCCACTTTTTGAAACATCGCATTTTAAAATTTAGAGACTTTTATAAGCTACAGGTGCTGCTATTCGTACACGACTGGTATCACTCCAGACTGCCAACAACCTTTTGTTTTTTTAGTATATCCACAAACCTGTCCGGAATGGAAACTAGACAATACCTTTTTACTGCCAATCTGCCACCCCACCCCTTTCCCAAACATTAGAATGATCTCAAACAAGCCACTCACACTCTCCCAAGATCACTACTCAAGAAAAGTATCAAAGAAAAAAAGATGCTGCGCTCTTCCTCCACAGTACTCGGTGGCAACCTAAGGTGTTCTGACTGTACAAGCAGGTAATTCTGGCATCTCATCACTAACAACCATCGATTCACTTTTTTCATTTGTCTCATTTACCAAGTACTTTTACAACATACCACCAGCCCAGCCTGTTTTCATTGGTGCAACCCTTACCTTGCCACTATATATGCTTATTTGACATATATCAATGGAAGAACACAAAACATTTCTCCCATGAACCACAAATTACATCATTTAAAAAAATTAATATTTTATTAAAATACGTGTGTCATTGATATGCCCCACCCCCCCATGTTTTTTCCCAACGGTTTCATTTGCATGGGGATGATGGGAAGACAGTCGCTTTGACAGTACCATCCCCACGCACCATGCTCTCTCTGTGTGCATCAATAACTTCTTTCTTTGTTTGTAACTAAAGATTAAAAGTAATGTACTTGTAGCTTGTACCGTAAATTTATTTTTATTATTCTTATTTATTATTATTCTAAAAACTTTGTACAGATTTATAGCACGTTGCCAAGTAAATTCATTTCATTTCATTTTAACAGAATTAACTTTCTTGCCCAAAGACACAATGCAGATAAGGTCGATCAGGATCAAACCGTCGACCTTTCGACCTGAAGTCCACTGATCTAACCAATGAGCCACCGTACTCCATCCCCTACGTGTTAACCTTTTACCTAACCTGAAAAGCAGACGACACTTGCAAAAAAAAATTCATGAATAACTAATTTTTTTCATATTTTGTCCCAAAAACATAGGTAATGACCCCTCGTTGGAACGAGCTCGTCGAGCTCGTTCCAACGAGGGGTCATAACCGATGTTTTTGAGACAAAAAATGAAAAAAATAATGAAAATTAATTGGCGATTTTTGTGAATAGCGCTGGCCGGTTTTGGCCGTTACGTTAGGTAAAGGGTTAAAAGGCTGTAGGTGGCATTCAGTACGCTGGAAAGTGGAATACCACTAAAATACGTGTTGAGACAAATTTTCAAGGCATCTGCGAATTTTTCTTGGGGAGACGATGGACTTTCAGGCGCTATTTGAAAAGTGTTCTTTCATCTCGGTCCAAAAGCTTTTGATTTCCATCTTTTCCGTCTCACATCACGATTTCTGTTCTTCGATACATTTTTTTCTAATTGTTCATTTTAGTAGAAATATCATCTAGTTCTTCCATTTACTGTGCTATGCTTTACCATATTCTTTCAGGATATATAAAGACAGGAAAAGATACTCTTGATCTTCTAGTGGGAAAAGTCGGTTTAAATTTCAATATCTTTTCGAGTCCAGTGAATATATGAAACTCTGCGTTTATTGAAAATCAGGAAATTGCAGCAACCTTTTCAGATGGTCAAAATATCTTTCAAATCCTCCGGTGGAAGGGGGAGCAATTTCATTTTGATTTGAATATCTGAATGATTTCTTCGTAAAAGTGAGTAGTGATATTCAGCAATTGTATTTTTCCTGAGTGGTTATGAGATTCTTAATCTTTATCATTAGCAATTCTCAGTTCCGTTTTAGTGTGTCATTATAGTTTTTAGTTGTTTCTCTAATATCCATTGCACACGTTTGTCAAAATTCTTTAATACATAAAAATTTATTGGGGAAAATAATCTTCTAAACATGTGTCATTTATTTTGAAAACAAAACAAAACATGTGCAATGTTTCTACACATCTATTGCTGACTGTAATGTTAACCTTCACTCTATGAAATTATCTATAATAATGTCCATGTATATATGTACATCGTTAAATAAATGGGTGGAGGAAGCCGGAGTACCCGGAGAGAACCACCGAGCAACGGTGAGCAACTGTCAGCTCCCCAACATACTGACCCTACACAAGCAGGGTTAGTATTGGTTGAAGACAGGTGCACCATCGACGTGCAGTACGCCTTAGTACACAACGCCACCGTGCCCTCATGTGGGCAATGTGTGTGAAGTGTCTTGTCCAAGGACACAACGCGGTTGCCGCAGGTGGGATTCGAACCGAAGACCTCTCGGCTTGCAGCCTGCACCTCTACCAACTGAGCCACCGCGCCCCCTTGCAAAAGGGATAAGTTGATGCACAAATGCAGTAAGTTCAAAGGCTGCTGATAACAACAATAGTTTTTTATGGAAATGAAAAAAAGCAATAGCTCACATCTAGAGGTCACCCCGAACTCACATACCAAGTTTTAAAGTGATCCGATCATAAATGTTCCCCATCACTGCTACATCATGCAACACACAGAGAAAACATAACACTGCGTTGATAGCCACGGGCACCGCCAATGGAGAACGCACCGAGAATGAATTTATTTTATCATGAAAACAAAGAAAACACAATTGACGGCCTCGTGCAGAATGAACATGAAAGAAAACCACAATGCCTTGAACACATGCTCCCCTTTTCGTCCACAGACTTCACTGACAATGGGAAACAATTTCGGACTAATTCACTACGTTCAAACGTTAGAAATTATATAATCTCCAACTCGTCCCCAATTTATATCGAAATTTACGAAACGAGTACAGTAAATTAGGTCTGGACCGAGCACCGCCAATGGAGAATGCACCGGGAATGAATTTATTTTATCATGAAAACAAAGTATACACAATGTTCAATAACCCGACTTACAAAAAACGTCTATCCTGTCACTGCGGACTTCACAAATTCGTATTCTGGGGCCCGATAGCCCAAAACTCATATAATAGGCGCGTAGCAGCTACCGCTACTGACTATATACAGAGCTTTTAACAAAGTTACAAATGATAAAAATACTCGTTCACGGATTGACGGCCTCGTGCAGAATGAACATGACAGAAAACCACAATGCCTTGAACACATGCTCCCCTTTTCGTCCACTGACTTCACTGACAAGGGGAAACAATTTCGGACTAATTCACTACGTTCAAACGTTAGAAATTATATAATCTCCAACTCATCCCCAATTTATATCGGAATTTACGAAACGAGTACAGTAAATTAGGTCTGGACCGAGCACCGCCAATGGAGAATGCACCGAGAATGAATTTATTTTATCATGAAAACAAAGTATACACAACGTTCAATAACCCGACTTACAAAAAACGTCTATCCTGTCACTGCGGACTTCACAAAATCGTATTCTGGGGCTCGATAGCCCAAAACTGATATAATAGGCGTGTTGCAGCCACCGCTACTGAATATATACAGAGCTTTTAACAAAGTTACAAATGATAAAAATACTTGTTCACGGATTGACGGCCTCGTGCAGAATGAACATGAAAGAAAACCACAGTGCCTTGAACACATGCTCCCCTTTTCGTCCACTGACTTCACTGACAAAGGGAAACAATTTCGGACTAATTCACTACGTTCAAACGTTAGAAATTATATAATCTCCAACTCGTCCCCAATTTATATCGAAATTTACGAAACGAGTACAGTAAATTAGGTCTGGACCGAGCTTTAGCTCCGTCCAGACCTAATTTACTGGACGAGTTTTGTAAACTTCGATATAACCGGGGGACGAGTTGGAGATTCTGTTTATTATATGTCCCCAAATCCCAACAAAAGATACTTAAATGGAACGAAAAACCAGCAGCGGCTTCTATAAGACCTACGATTACGTTACAGTGTGAGAATCGTTGTTTGTCCGCATCAGGAAATAGTTCCCGACGAAGAATTGATTGCGAAGTATTAAATGACACAAATTTAATGAAATAATTTTCAAATAACCACCAACTACAGTCACAGACAACACGTTTACCATTCCTCGTCCCCCGAGTCTGAATCTACGATTATTCTCCGGCGCTTCATGGGCCGTGCATGGTCTTAATAACCGGAAGAAGGATCCAATCATATTATTAAATATATCATAGTATTATATTTTACAAAATGTAACGTCTGTGAAAAAACGCAAAATTTTAAGCAAAGTTTCAGCCAACAGACCTCTGGGTTGAACCCAGAGATCCATTACCTGAAACTTTCCTCATGCTTTTTATGATTCATTAAGAGAATAACCAGGTATTTTGCGGGTGGAAATTCCACCTTGTTTGTGGTTTTAGTGGTTATCCTCGCGCCATGTATCGTATGGCGCAACTCAAGTCCAAGGAGTGAGCAACTCAAGTCCAAGGAGTGAGTACTGGGGAACGAGAATCAACGTGACTAAAACTGTTGTATATTTATTATCGGACAAGTCACAGTTAATATCATTTGACCAACCTAAAGAAAGACAACCCGACAAGTCGACAAGCCAGGCTTCTCCAAATCGTCCCTTTTGGTGGTTTTGGTCACATTTCATCTAGCTCTAGGCAAACCTCCTAAAATCCTCTCACACATTCATCCCTGAAAATCACCAATCAACCCTGCATGCCACTCCTCCCCTGATATGTATCTTAACCTCCAAATCGGATGGGTACACGGATCCACATCCATCAGACACTGTTCAAGTCCGTGCGCTTTTCTTGAAACATGGTTCTCAGAGTCCTGCAATAGTGTCTTCGTGTGCGGTCACTCAGATGGGATTCCTTTTTTTCTGTGCAGGTGACAACATAGCGAAGACGGGAGTTCCACGTTCTAAAACAAGCATGTTGAGTATTTCTTAACATAACATGTGACCCGAAAGGCAGTTAATGTGACGAAATGTCTTCGTTAATTTGCTCTGTTTCGGTAGAAAAGAGATGCTACGTTTGAATGCTTTGTTTCGGCAGAAAAGAGATGTTACGTTTAAAATATTTGCCAGCGATTGCTTAACAGAATAACTGAAACATTTCAAGCCACTGTCAGAAAATGCGACAGTGAGTTGAAGTTCTCTCCGTGTTCCTTGTTTTATAAAACGTCGACATGAACGAACTGCGTTGTACTGTCTTTCGTTGAATGCACGATGCTCTCTAATGGTGCTGCTACGGGGCACAGATAGTGTCTGAGCATAGTAGCCTCAATTGAAGGCATTGGAAGGTAAATATTATTGCCGAGGGAAGAAACAGTATACGAGCGAAAGTGATAGTGTCCAAAAACAGAAACCATAAATAGGTTAGTATATCGCACCTCGCTCAGTTGGACAATCTATAAAACAAGGAACAAAGAAAAAACACTCGACTCACCTCGTTGTTCCTGGTACATGCATAAACGTCTCGTATGTTTTATACGCCGGATCTCATTAAATCTAAACAGAACTGTAAGAGCATTTTTGTCAGTTTAACTGCCTATCAGCTCTGATGCCATGTTAGCAAAAATTCAACATTCTCGTTTGCAAATTAGGAACAAGGGTAATCCCTAGCATCCATTTTTCAGAGGTGCTCGTCTAGCCCTGAAGAGATCTTGTTCAACGAGCCGATCACTCCCGGTTATTGTTAAAAATTATATAAAAGCTTTACATCATACCGTTTTTGCCATGTCTTTTCACACTCTTTGCTCACTGCACAGTGCATGTTAGGGTGAAACGTGCGTCCGCCAACTATTTTGTTTACTGGAGGCTCCCATCTTGGTTTCTATGGGCCTGGAAGGTCTCAAATAGGACGGAGGTGTGTTCGGATGATGTGTTTGTATGGGGGTACATATAATTACCATAAACAACCCGACAGCAGCCTAAAATCACCAGAACGACCCATTTTTACCGAAACGAACTTCATCTGGTTGGGATTCTATTTTTTTATTCGTTCCTTGATAGCACGTAGTGCTATAAGCTTAGTGGTGTATTATGGGATGCGTTTGATTCAATAGGGGTATGTCGATTTACCACAAACGACCAGACAATATTGTTTATCTGGCTCAGATTATTCAATTTCTGCCTGTTCATGTCCTGCTACTACCCGTTCATCTGGCTTGGTTTCTTCCAGAATCATCATTTCCCACTATTTCGGCCCTATTCTAGCTACTTTCATCCTAAAATCCGATATAGCCTCAGGTATCTGCCGTACCATCCGCCATCCACAGCAATCAAATCTCTCCACTGTCGTAGCCTGTATCTTCCTATACAGAGTTTCCACCCTTGTGTACAACAAAGGCCTATAAGGCTCCTAAAACTGGCCTCTTTGTATTTGGGCAGATCTGGAACGTAATAATCCATGAAGGAAATTCTTTCTGGAACATTAGGTTATATTTTTGAAGCTAACAGAATAAATCCTATCTGGTTTTCATATACACTTTTGAACAAGATTGCTTCGTGCCGCCCTTCCCATTGAGAACAGATCTGTTATGACAAGCTATGGTATCAGTACAAGAGATAAAGAGGATAGGGACTGTCTATGTTATTTTTACTCGCTATAGTGATGAGGTTACACCATCCCCTGGGATGTCTCCATAGTTTTGAGGAAATGTTTTTTTCAATACAAATGACACAAGTCGTCTCCATTCTCACGAGTACCAACTACGGTTTACATTTTCCCCATAGGAATAACACAAGCTAGTCGAAATATCTCAGCCTCGTGAGCGCCTCCCATAACTACTAATGCATGGCATACTGTTCGCAAAGTCTTCCAAGAAACTAGAAAACTTTCACTTCTAATACGAAAATATGTCACGATCAGCCATATATACATGTTTTTTTTTCTCATTTCAGGATCAAATGCCGACGATACCGAGACATTTAGCGACGTAGTACGGATGGGGTGTTATAGAATAGAAACTCTTGATCAGCGTATACCAAAAATAGATATGTAAATATAATTTATTTTTGCTAGGGAAGATAAATTTGCCATTTCTTCCGTTAATAACGATACTCCCTTTCTCTCACTTTTTCCTTGTAATTTTATGGGAATTTCAAAATGTAGACACAGATTATGAACCTACTTTGATTCATCCGAATCAGCACGCTGAAATTGCCACAAATACTTTGAAAGATATCTGTTAATGTATGTAGTAAAATCTTGTTATGTTGAAGAATCAAAACAATTTCACGACTCTGTCACTACATCTTCAGGAAAGGATGGATTTTACCGCACGTTCTTTAAACATCAAAATTTATTTTAGCTTAAAACCCTGACCCCTATTAGTAAATAAATGAAGTTTTCGGTGGCCATCTTGAAAAATCAAAGATGGCCGACAAGGGTATTTTCCCAAAAAAATGGAAACATTATTTGCCAACCTCAAGAGGGCCCGAAGTTTGAAAAAAATGTACACATTTACTTATCTCCAGTAAATAAATGAAGTTTTTGGTGTCCATCTTGAAAAATCAAAGATGGCCGACAAGGGTATTTCCAAAAAAAAACCTGGAAACATTATTTGCCAACCTCGGGAGGACCCGAAGTTTGAAAAAATGTACACATTTACTTATCTCCATGATATAAAAACTAAGTAAAGACTGCACACGACTAAGCATTTCTAATCAAAACACCACTTGAAACAGGAGTTGAGAATATTAATGCTGATGACAAACTCCAATTGAAAGGAAACTGGATGAAAAACGTTGTATGGGGTGAAATTTCAAATTAACTTAAATCACCCTGCATCCAAAAAACCGCCACTTCTATATTGCTTTGAGAAGGGTTCCATGAAGTATTCTTCCATGAGAAATCAACAGATCGGCTTCATTTACCTTGGCAATGTTTTTACATCATTGTAGGCTGCCTGCACAGGCAGCCAACAATGATGTAAAAACACTGTTAAGTTATTTGCAGCTGTGTACCTGGTTATAATGTACAGGTAGTAATTATGGAAAAAATAAGCTCATGCTTTAAAGGCTAAAGTAATTTAGATATCTATTTATTGATGCCTAACACCACACCGGCATGAAAGGCTATATCTTGGCGAGTTTAATGGTTGAAAAATCACGACTAATAACAATTGGCATTTTCATGGACACTGTATTTCTGTGTCTTCAGCGTCAAAACGAAGATAACAAAGTCGAAAGTTTTTATTTCCCAACTCTTCAGGTCCACACATTCTAGATGAATCTGTGTTTAAAGAACTCTCAAACTTGTTACTTTTTCAAATTAATTCTTCATTCTCTAATGGTTATCGATTCATCTTTTTAAGTAAAACTGTTTTCTTCCGGCAATGTAATACTATTTTAACGACAAACTGTTCCTTCAAAGACATCAAGTCGTGTTTGAAGTGATACATTTTCATCAAATCAACAAGGCGGCTTCACTTGAAGTATGATTTCACTTTTGTAACAATGCACCTTTATATGTCTTCGGGTGAAAGTAAAATATTGAACGCCCAGCAACAAATAAATAATTTTTGAGCAATGAAATTATTCTGTTACTGAAGTATTAATTAACTCATATTAGGGATTCCTCTGCCCACGCAAAGAATTAGAAATGTTACCTTCATATCGACCTGAGAACACTAATAGAGAAGCTACAACATGTACAACACATGTAGTAAGTTTTATAACAAACAGTTGCATGAAATAACGCTCATTCTCTGTAATGTCTATTAGTATTAAATAAATTGTTCTTATAATATTAATTAAGAAAGATATTTATGAATTTGCTATCGTTCAACAGTCGCATTCTGTGGCTTTGCAGTTGTGTCTAGGCAATTCTTGGCTGCCAAGGCAGCCAAGACTTGCATAGAAACAACTGGCAAGGTTCTTGGGATATAACTTTCAAATGTATCTACAACTGCCCGTTGAGGTGCCCGTTTTGTTGCAGTAAAAAGTGATGAAAGTCAAAATTAGGCCTTCAAGAGTTAAAGGATGGAAAGAACTGTTATCCGAAAGAGGACTTAGATTGGGAAACTGTGGGTTTGAATTGAGAACAATCCTTTCGAAATGCCACTGGGAATGGACCCCATATTCGGCCCAAAGACACCCCCAAAGAATCCCTGTTAGATCTATAGTACAGTACCGACAACGTCGTAGCAAGTATTTTGAAATAGTAAACACATCATAGAGGGAGGGAGCAGTCAGCCAATGAAAAATATCAGTGGTTGCCCAAATGTCTTAGTGTTTGTGGTGAGAAGCTATGTTTGAATCTAACTTCCCGAATTAGACAGTCGTGTTTATTAGCCAAGACTTAGCTTATACATATTATCTTCTAAGTGTGTCCGTAGCTTTTGACCTTTGCTGTCCTCGTAGCTGGGTGTGGTTCCGTTTGCTATACGATTATGCACAGGAACAAAAATGTCCGCAGCGTTCAGATAGCTGAACTACCGCTTCTCCTACTTCGATGAATCTCCACTTACGGAACTTTTGTTTGCAATGAATTTTTTGCACAGCTCTCTTTTTCTTTTCTTAATCCACCTAATCATTACGTATTGCCATCATTAATTCCCCATTATACAAAACTGGGCTTCAAACCACTCCAACATTCCTGGAAACGCCAAATTTACTGACTGATTTCCTTCGGCGAATAATGTCGAACCATTTCATTGTAAACAACATAGCTGAGCCGTGTAACGCATCAAGGAGAGAAACTCTAGCCTGGTTTATATCGGACGACATCGCCATCATTGCGGCTGACTGTGGAGACATCATCAGCCGAAGAAAATCATATCTAATAAATAATGTACGGACGGACTTCATTGAAGAAATTCTATGATAAAAGACTGTCCTTACAACTGGAGTGGTAGGACACTCATTCTTCACATATAGAAAAGGTTCTTTCCGGCCGACATCTAAAGGTGGGATGTGGGGGTGGAGGTGGGGTGGGAGAGTTGTTGCTATAAATAAACAATGCCCAACAAGAGCAGTTCTCGACGGTTTTCAATTTTCCAACACCTCGCAACCCCCAGTCGCTTTTCAAAGAACATACGATATTTGTGTTAAAAATGAATATGTTAATGATCGGCGCAATTTTCGCGGCAATAAGAATTGAGCATTTCCAACATATATTAGTTATTATTCACAAAACAAAAAACAATTGCCGATATATACAGATTACTACAACAGTCAGGTCAATTGACCGTAGTAGTAATGTGTTTATTATATGACAATTAGTATTTAAACCTGAAAAATCAAATACAACAAGAATTATATTAGCCAAATAACCATTAACAATTTATGGAATAGGGGAATCCCAAATACGTAGTAATATTGAATGTTCGTGTCGAAAATGAAACTCCAAACAATGGAGGCAATACTTGGACATAAGTTTTATTGGATTCGCATCTTGAAAATAGTTGTTAATTGCTATTTTTCAGTTTAAATACACCCATTATTCTTTTCTTTCAACGTTTTTTACAAGACTCAATCTACATTTGTCACTTGGCAACGGGCAGATGCAGTGTCAACAAAAAAAATCGGGTACGTTCGATTCTCTATAATATTGTAACCGATTCTCATTTCTCTTTCAATCGCGCGTCGTGAAACGCGCAAACTGCGCAATTGTTTTTATTGAGTTCTGTAACTGGTCATAGAAAAGCGGTGTTTCTCATATGGTTTTAATAAACGACTCAAGATCGAACGCACGCATTACGGAATTCCCTGATGTATTTGTGGAATTTAGCGATTTATTTATACGCCACTGGTAGAAATAATCCGTCCACGTGCGCCTCGTTTGAGACATGATAACGATCTGGAAAACCTGACACTCTTGTTTTCCGGAGAGCTGGATTTGATGAGCGAACTACAGTGGTATTGAGGGGCTGTTTGTGGTAGTGAAATAATATTGGATTG
The DNA here is from genome assembly GCA_031216915.1 of Pictodentalium vernedei. Taxonomy (NCBI): domain Eukaryota; kingdom Metazoa; phylum Mollusca; class Scaphopoda; order Dentaliida; family Dentaliidae; genus Pictodentalium; species Pictodentalium vernedei. Next base: position 262,305,850 of record CM062296.1, read on the forward strand.
ATACCGTATTACAAGTTTTCCTGCTGGTCTTTACTTTGATGTTTGATAAAGTGAAAGCTGTTACGCTGTGTCTAAAGTCACAAAGTAACAGCTTTCGTGTCATCAAACGACATACATGGGAGAAGTTACCTCATTGATTGAACTGACGCCTTCTTGGGGAAGGCAAATTGAATTACAACAATTTTCTCTGAAGTTCCAGCAATCAATTCGAATAGAGATCAATGTTTGAAAACAGAAAAATGTTACCCGTAAAGGGGGCAGGCTCCTTGAAATAAGATGTGGTAACCCTTTTTCAGGTCGCCTTAATTTTCCGGTTGCCCTGGCCGGTAATACGTGAGCAGCCCTTCCAAATGCCAGAGGATTAACAAACTACTAATTTTACTATGAAGCGGAGGAAATACTGTTAAAAACTGCTAAAAGACTGGCACAGTTTTCCGATACAAACACTGAGGAAGTAAAATCTGGAAACAAAATATTTGTGTTGGCTGAATTACACGTAAAGACTATCCAATAATTACGGAGAGTAGACGGAGAGTAACGCATGAGAGCACCACGTTTAAACTATGTAATAATAATAATAATAATAATAATAATAATAATAATAATAATAATAATAATAATAATAATTATTATTATTATTATTATTGTTACTTTTTAATTATGAATATGATTATGGGTTCCGTCCAATGAATTTCTCCAGAGTTATAGCCCTTTTTCGTCTTTGAAAGATTTTTTGTTTTCACTCTTTGCACTTAGAAAATTTTTCTGTCTCACAATACCTTCAAGGTTAGTTCGAACTTGCATACGAGTTGGGGGCAGTTGCCCAAGCTTTGTGTTGCCCTTGTTTTTCTTGTAAAATATTTCGGAAAAGTGAATTTAAAAAAAAAAAATTTTAAACTGTAATTTTATTTCCTTCAAAGTAGAAATTGGGTTTGGCGAACAGGCTGAGCCTATACAAACACCCCCTCCCTTACAAAGACAATCAATTCTAATTTTCAGTATAGAAACAATGAAACGAGTGCAAGTGCTATAGGGAGTAAAGTTAAGGTATAGTAAAGAGCTTTACCGCAAATTGTGTATAATAAATACGTTAAACTTAACTCCTTGGTAAAGTTGTACGTCTAGGTGGATATCTACTGAACATATTTCCTGTTATTACAGATCAACACTCTATTGTTTTATTGGGCAAGATTTTCCAACATTTAGAAAGTAACACCGTTTATGGCTACTCGTTTTGTGGAAGGGGATTTAACAGGCACCGAGACAGAGGTGGCACCAAGCGCTTCAGTATCTGCTGGTGATGTTTGTGATTTATCATTTTCAACCTCTCCCGCGCATCACCACCGATTACTTAATCTCTCGGTGTCGATTATATATTGCTAGGAGGCCAGAAACATATCGCTGTTAGTCCCATCTTATGACAGTGGGCCACCAAATAAAAGGGAATTTAAAGATACACCACAATTATTCAAATTGTTCATAAGAGTATTTCGTTGGGTTATGTAAAGTTGGCTATTGAAAACGAAATGTTCCGTGCTTTCATATCCAAAACCGCATTCACATTTCGGGCCATCGATAAAAAATCTATCAAATTTGTGAGCATTTAGATTGCTACAACCCAAACCCAATTTCACGTGAAGTATCTGACCTACTCTTGGGCCCGATAGGTAGTACCGTGGGACAGTCCAGTCATCACGTTTCAGTATACTCTTAAAAGCTTGTGGTGTATCGCAACTGCGCGATTCAGAGTCTAATTCGTTCCAGAGCCGAAATACCGATGGCAGAAATGAATTTGAAACATTTTTCGTTCGACAAAATACATTACAAAATTGTTCGTCATTTCTGTGCTACAGTACGAGGTAAAAGTCGCGACAAATAACCTGGAGCAAGTCCGTGTATCATTTTGTAGCAAAACATTAACTTGTGTCGGGTTTGTCGTGTTTTCAGAAGGACGAAACCGGTTTCTCTATAAAGTAATTGGTGACTGGAACCGCGGGTAGCGCTGCAAATTGTGCGAAGTGCGTCCAGGTGGAGATTCTCTAAAGTGTATGATTTCTCCTCTGTGCAATTATCCGATTTCACATCGGCATAATCGAATAAAGAGAGTATACAATGGTGTACAGGATGGCTAGGGCTGAGCGCGATAATCTGTATTTTAAGCTCCGAAAACAAATTAATCATCGAACTTACTTTGTTGACTATACTGTTGATTTGCATGTCCCAAGAACCTGAGCTCTGATAAATAAGTCCTAGATGTTTATGATAGGTGACTTCTTCAATAGCTTTATTCAGTAAGAATAATTGTGGTTTTGGAATTGGGGCAGTTTTACGTGAAATGCTGAGGGAAACTGTTTTTTCAGAACTGAAATTTACCTGTCATTTTTTTTGGACCAATTCCTAATTTCTACAAGAATTTTTTTATACCTATGGAAATATTGACATACAGTACGTGGAGAGTGTAGTGTCACAAAATCATCCGCAGAGTGGAGATTCCACCCAAGCAATAATTGCAAATTTGTTGCAAAGCACAACAAGCACAAGCAAAGTTTTAGCCAATGGACCTCTGGGTTTGACCCAGAGGTCCATTGGCTGAAACATTGCTTGTGTTTTCAGTTGGTATATACAAAATTTTAAAGTTATAGTTTGGGTGATAACTCCACTCCGCGGGTGATTTAGTTACAATGCACTCTCCACGTACTGTATATATATAAATATATGCACTGGCCATACTTATTATTTCATGGCAATAAAAGATATACGGTGAATCAAGTGTTATTCATTTTATATGTGAGGGTGTGTACTCGTACTCGAGTACTTTCAAAGTACTCAGTACTCGTACTCATACATTTCCCCCAGTACTCGTGCTCGTGCTTTATTCACACATGTTCAGAGTACTCGTATCGTATACTGCAGTCTAGTACTCGCCCCAGGCCTGATAACTAAAAATAAAGATCAGCCAATGCGTTTCTTCATTTCACCTTAGACGGATCATCCGTTCAGATGTTTGTTAACTTGTATTGTTGAAAACTACTGCTTACGTTTTTATATCTTACCTCCTACAAGTATCTGGGAATTTCATTGGTTCAAAGACGTCACATGCAGACTGCATATAAAACCATATACTGCCTGTTAACATCAATATACGCTGTCAGCTATGGGTAATCTCCCCTCTGTTCATTGAGTATTCAAAATGGCGGCAGCCGATAACGCTTCAAGTTGAAAGAGTGAGTGTTGGAAGCCCATATTTGGTCTGAAGTGCAGGTTAGGCAACTTAAATGCTTCATATTCTGTAGACGTGTGTCATGTTACCTTCGAAATGAAACTGTTTGGTATGTATGAATTTGCATTGTTACAATTTATGGGAGAGTGTCTGTAGGCACTCTCCCATAAATTGTAACAAGGCAAAGACACGTGAACACATTGTGAGAATTGTGAGCTATTTTGAACATAATATTTTTAGGTACACAGTTTGTTAGTGACTTAATATGCTACATACCATGTCAGTACTTTCCTTTCATACTGGGCGAGACGTAACTGCATATCCAATAATGTTTTAATTACAAACTGTGTAACGGATATATCGTAAAGACAAATTTCCTGTATACTGAAGTAGCAATTCAGTTTTTGAGTAGATACCAGAAATACCTCAGAAGTGATTAGAAGGAAATTTAAGTTTTCACGAGTGGCTTTCAGCCGCTCTTGAAACCTTGGATTTCCTTGCAATCACGAATAAGATAAATCTCGTAACTGCTAAAGTACTCTTTTCATGTGGGAATTGTGGCTCATCGCTTAGAGCACTGAACTCTAAACCTAGGCAATAGCGATGAGCAGCAAAAACTCTGTTCACCTCCCCACCCCATAATTGATGCTATCATGGCTGCTGGATGCTACTTGGGGCTTGACCAATGCCCCGAGCGAACAACACTGCAAAATCACACAACACTCGGGCTCACTCAACGTCGACTCCAGAACAGCTAAAAACATACAAACACAGAGTGGATACGTATTGACAATAGCGCCGAGCATCATTAACTCTGTTTACCACCCTGATCACAGAACAAATGCCAGGATGGCTGCTGGGTGCTGCTCGTGACCGGATCCTTCCCCAACCGAGTTTTAAAATCAGCAATAAATCTAATCTTTCTATGTGTTCCACTAGGCGTTTTGTAGTTTTGTACAGGCGAAGCGTACCATGTTTGGATTTTAGGCAATAAAATTATTATTATTATTCAAAGTCGACAGTTCTGTCCGGACCGAGTCGTCTGCGTTGTGTCCTTGAGCAAGAAAATTAATCCCGACTGCCGATGTGGAGGCACGGTGGTGTTCTGTACTAAGGCTAACTGCATGGTGATTGTACACTTGCCGTTAGCTGTGCATAGGTGTATTGCACGTCAATTGTGCACTTGTCTTCAACTGCTTCAGAGTTAGTACCGAGTTTGTAATTTGGGGAGTCTGACAGTTGCTCGCTACTGTTAGATGGTTATCTCTGCGTACTTCGGCTTCATTCACCCATAAAACTGTCCGACATGTTGCGACCCTGATTGTTGAAAGTGTCGTTAAACTCACAGGCCTGGCATTCTTTAGGAGTGCAGAAGTGCTGCTCGCCTACTGCACGCTAGAAAAAATTGAGGAGGGCAATTTTTGCACCCCTTGATTTTCTGGAATGCCAGACCTGTTTGGGGCTGCCTTTAAAATCTATTATCATTTCGTCCCCTGAGTTCCAATGTGTTCGCTGTGCCCCTTGACACAGAGAACACATTGGAACTCAGGGGACGATTTGTCAATATCGCATTGATTCGAAATAATTCATGACCCATTCTGTGTCGCATTTCGATAGATTTTGAGCGTAGAAGACAGTCACATAAGAATTGAATGCAACATTTTAAATAATGAGAAGATGTGTGTCCCCATTTTTCCACTATGTAGCTGAATGTAGTACAATTTTGCAGTCACAATATTAGTACCTTGAAGTGACTATAACCAAAATAGCATACAAGTTTTTGCATTGAAAATTTCAAGTGCAATTGCACTCCCAAGCAATCTGAGGAGGGCAACTGTTTTACACTCCTTGATTTTCTTGATTGCCAGTCCTGAACTCAAATAAACAAACAAACATTACGTTCGTTTAAGTGTATTTATGGCAATTAAAATACCCCAACGACGAAAAAGTGCGGCAATATCGACCTACTGTAGAGCTGCCGTGCATTGGTCGCAGATAGACAGGCAGATAATTCTTTATTCACGGTATGCAAAATGATTTACAGTACAATTCACATAATCTTGTGTTACAGAAATTGGCACACCGTAGGGAATGGCGTAGCCAGATTGGCTGTCTACCTGACATTCCCTTAAGAAATAACAGTGTATTTGCAGTCTGACTATGAGAGCAAACGGAAGTAGTAGTACTAGCTCTTTCTTTCAAAGAAAATGTATACAAGGCGAGGAAGAAATTATTTATTCAGGATCCATGTTTTACAGTATGTCCAGTGAGAAATCCGGCGGTTTTTTCAAGGTAGATAAACCTGAATGCCTGCTCACTCCATTTATAAGTACCCGTCATCGCTGCGAATAATCTTTGAGCTTTTGAAAGTTCTGACACACAGCTTACAGCCTATTACAACTATTAACTGGAAGACTATATGGAGTGGGTGCTGACAACAGGTTATACGAGACGAGGTATCCAGAAAAGATTCAATTCTTGACATTTATATTGTACGACAGATTTCAAATGATGGTTATATCAGTAGGTAATACCGGGAGCCAGCACCATACGGCATAGACAGATACATTTTCAAGAGTTGCATTCTTCATCTTTTAACCCTTTGGTCAAAAGGACACAACCGCATAGATACCGAATGTCATGATTTGAAGCAGGTTTTTCATCCCCAGCATACAATAAAACCATACAAAATATTGACATCATTGAAACCAGGTCATAGTGCTGGGCTCAATCATATAAACATTTGCATGTGATGCTCACTCATGCGTTTGCCAGGTAATAAAAATCATCATCAGCAAAATTTTAATTAATGAAGCACCGGGTTGTACCCTGTGCTTCATTAATTACTTTTTGATGATTATTCCTGTAATTAGTGTTTGGAATCTAATATTATTGCGTCCGCGGAAATATTGCCACAACAAGTTTACAGGTCAGCTGCCTTGGACTCGCGTCCAATGCAGCTGATCTGTAAACGTGTAGTGGCATGTGCGTCATTTCCAGAGAGATATCCTCTTTTATCTATAGTTATAATAGATATCAAAATATTTGTGAGACATTTCCAGCTATCTTAACAAGTACCATATAATATTAAAAAAAACTATTTCTCTTAACGGAGAGTGTTAAATATTCTGAACGTATTGACATGTCTGTTGACATCTTAACACGAATCAAACAAAATAAAACTTGATTTGTAGCTCAATTAAATTCTGTAATTATTTTGTTGACTTTCTATACTTGTTTGGTTTCTGTCCGATAAAAGGAAGCCCTTTAACTCGCGCCGTGTTAATACACGGAGAAAACTTAAATTTGGAAACGACGCCCCCTTTTTCGAACTTCGAGTGCAATGTGTGTCATACAAAAGTTCAGTGATAAAAAATACATTTACTCCTCACCATAAAAAATGAGGTCTGCCTTATAACGCAACATTTCATTTCTATCAAGGCACTAAATCGGATCTAAGATGTAAGTCTTGCAATTCTGGGGGCGTCGGCTGATGAAGCACCGGAATTGCCCCCGCTGTTCATTAGGGAAAAAAACTCTCTTCGCGCCCCCTTCTGCTGTTTTACGATATTCGAGTTGCAACTCAAGTTGGCTTCCGCCATTTTATATTAAATAGCACTGTAAGTTGAGAACCATGCACATCAAACCTTCCTGGAGGTCTTTGTACACGGAAAAAATCGATTTGGGGACACATTTCACCAATTATTTATCTAGATCACATTTTTTTGTTGAAATGAGAGGAGTTAAGTACAAGACTTGGGCATCGTTATCTATATTTAAGAAACGGTGTTTGAATTTCATTCTTGTTTTGCAACTTGACGTAAAGTGTAACGACCCCGAAACACTCAAAGATTCGAAAGCGTTCGTTTCACATGCCTGTCATTGTTTTCATAGTGAGTCGTTAGTGGCATATTTTTGTTATCTTCAATGAAACCCTCACCTAGGCCAATTATTGGGTAGGGCCCTTCGTAGCTTAGAAATTCGATTCGATTAAAAATCGTCTCTATGATAGGTTTCGATTCGATTCAAATTGCTTTCACTCGGAATTTTCGACTCACCGCCATGTTCACAAAATTCTACAAGGGCCTCCTTCCTGAACTCGTTTGAAAGTAGTTTCGGAAGCGAAACCTCACTGACTCTTCGTCTACCACCTGTAACTGATTTGATTCGAAATATCTCCAATATTCGAAAAAATCGAATCCTGGAGAGATTTGGGTTTCATGCAATTCACTATTGGAGATTTTCTAGAGAAAACAATTCACCCTGCAGTTTTCTAATGAATAAAATTGAACACACGTATCCAGTCTAAGTCGATAGCACAATTGGCACCTGGTCACCTTGCACTCAAATGATGATAAATGGCATTTGTACTCAAAGGACTGTCGCAGGATTACAGGGGTTAAGTGATGGAGGAAAATTTATGTTCTTATCAGTGCTTAGCCGACAGCCAGTGACTGTCGTCTGAATCCCAGTTCGAATGTAAACCTTGCCACCTTATCAATGCCAGTAGTAGGAGAGCGATGAAACGGGCCCCATTGGCAGGATCTCATTGCAGGATCTCATGTGACGTCATAGTTACGTGACCTGGTGACGTCATGTTGTGTCGTCATGGTAACCCGCGTGAGCGGCCATCTTGTGACGTCATCTCCATAGTGATACGTGGTGTGAGTGCGCATGCGCAGCGCGTGTTGTTAGGGTGATACGTGTTTCCGTCGTCCATTTTGTATACTGGAGGCCGCCATCTTTGTTTCTATGGCAGCACGTGATTGCTATGTGACCCAAAACCTTCTAACAAGACAGGGGTATGTTCGGAGGGTGTGTTCGATTGAATCGGAGTATTACGAATTACCCAAATAAGCCCGACAATCTCTCCAAATCACCAAAATCTACCCAAAATCACCGAAATTGACTTTATTTCCCCAATTTATCGGTGTAGTGCAATAGTACTAAGGGGTACAAGGGGTGCGTTCCTTTGTAGAAGAGTAATTTCTCCCAGAATCCTCGTTTAATTACCCAAATAAACCCGGCAAGTTGTATTATTTCGAATTCTTTAAGAATCCCTTTTTTTGGATCCCATGACGTGTTATTTCCCTATTAAGAGTAACACATAGTGCTATAGTACCAAGGGGTACATGGGGTGCGTTCCTTTGTAGAAGAGTAATAGTCTGGTTTTGAATTTGTCCCATTTTATCTGTATAGCACGTAGTGCTATAGTACCGAGAGGGTCCCGTGGGTACATTCCTTTGGACTATAGTAATGTTTTTTCTCCCAATAAATTGTATAAGAGTAGTGCTATAGGACAAATTTACCCAGAATCCATTATTTAAATTACAAGTAGGACCCATATGTGTACATGAAGGCCATGAAGCTTCCACCATATACTCACATGAGGATCTACCCAACAGATGTGTCGTACGAGGTCTAATTTACTATCCCTCATTTTGATTTTTCTTTGTACTTCGATGGAAAGTTAAAAAAATAATAACACTAAATATAAATTAAAATTTCTTTTATTCAACAAAAAAAATACATCTTTTTATGGTATGTAGATTGTCAGATATTCATAAACAGTCTTTCTGCAGATTGGACATCTTCTCAGTGGTTTACAGCAGTCTTTGCACGGGCACAAATGGTTACATGGTCGCGGAGCGACATTGGCTTCAGCAAATAAACACACACTACATTTTGTCCTCCGTGAATCTTCTTCTTGAAATGATGTGTCCATTTCTTCTCTGATGGCCATTTCTTCTTCTTTTTTAACGTCCATGAATTCAGGTGGTAAATTATGAATGTAATAACAGTCTGGAGAATATTTTCTGTGTTCTTCTATAACATCATCTTCTGTTTCTCAGAAACGAACAATAATACCACAATAAAAACATTGAGTTCTGTCTCCTGTCCCCAAATAAAAGAATCCAGCTTTTGTCAGTTCATTCGGGTTTTCACACTTTCACTTTGTAACATGAATTGAAATGTCTTGAGACGATTTTCCTCCAATGCATACTTGATGTGTTTTGGTGGTCTTTGTTCTGTTTTCTTTCTTATTTTATCTTCTCCACGTAATAACTGCTCCAGTACTGGTGGCGGAACATCACGAAAATACGTTTCGAATGAAACGCTCATTCTCTCTACAAAGTCTCTTGGATTTCTTGTTTTCTTGGTTTCTTGATTGATAATCATTCAGTGCCATCCTGATCAAACATGGAATAGTGAACATTCTTCAATCCTTTTTATCTTCATTCTTCTTTGGTTTTCTTTCTCTTTTTGGTTTGGGTTCTCCTATTTCAAGACTTCTCTTCTTTGCAATATCCACTGCTTTGGTCACTTGTTCCCAATCTCTGGTGGTAAACTGGAACCCAACGTCGTTCTTGAACAGTTGAATCTGTAAATCGTTGTTAAGTTTGAAGACGGTCACATTAGTAGACATCCTTCTTCTTTGGCTGTCGAAACACAAATGAGCTGAACACCAAGTGCACCAGTTTTATAGTTTTCCTTCAATGCAGCGACATCTAGTGGCTGGTTTCCTCTATGATGCCATTAACCAACAGATCATTATCCATTAGATCAGTGGTAAACATGTTGGATATGGTTTCCATCGGTACACCGCGACAGCGATGTTTCAAGTAAAACAGACAGTATTGTCCACACACTGGTAATGGTCCTTGAAGGCGTTTCGTATTATACTTCCAATATCTGGAATTCTTCTTCAGGAAATTCTCGAATGGTCTGTGTTGTGGTGGTAATCCATAGGAATCAAAGTATTCTGCGTTGTGGTGAATCACAAAGAGAGCCACCTAATGTTCTCCTATTCTGTGGTCTGGAACCGTGTTGGCTATCAAAGCCACTGGTCTGTGATCTGGTAATCTTCTTGGTAATTTGTTTCTTGCAAATACACCCAAACATATTCTCTTCAAACAACTATCTGATCGAAGTGCATTCTCTAACTGCAACGTGTTCATGTTGAGTAATCGAAGATTACTTGTCTATTCTTATCCACTTCTATGATGTTCTGGAATTCTGCACAAACCAGTACGTTGATTGTGGTTGGTAATGGATTTTCGAAATGGACTTCTAGTCTCAAGTTTCCTCTCTTCACCAGATCGAAGTGTTGTCCATGTGATAGATCTGGAGTCAGGTCGAATACGAATAGGGTGCATCCATTTATGTACTCTTCTCGGCTGATGTGGTTTCCTTCATTCTCATACATTTGTCCAGTTCCTTGGAACAGTGTCGCATAACATCGGGCCACTTCTTGTTGTTCGAATCGAGGTTGTAATGGTTTGGCTGGGATCTGTTGGCCATCCACGTACAATGCCAAGTAATTGATTTTGTAGTTCTTGAAATTATATGGATTCTTTGAAAAGTTTCCATTGAAAGCATCGTTGTCTACACATCCCACTACGATGCGTTTAGGTAGTTGGCCTAAAAATAAGTTTTCTTGTGTAATGCTCAGATTTCCTTTCGGCACTGAAAACACCTTGGTTTCCACACGGTCGATAGGATATTTTGCGGTTGCTTTTGTTAGTGCTTTCTCGTGAGCCATTCTCACGAATGATTGGAGTCTCTCTTTGCGTACAAACATGGATACATCCAGAATTTTGATCTTGTATGTAGCGGTATCGGCCATCAATGCGAAAGCATCTTTCGCTCTATTCATTTTAACATGAACATCAACTCCATTCAGCAAGTAACGAGTTTGGAAAAACATGTCCAAATGTAATCTTCCAGTCATGTCCACGATTTTACTTTTCTCTATAAATTTCTTTCGAAGAAGAAATCCCTTGTTATCATCTGTCAAATCTTCCATGTGTCCGGCCGTATCCTTGTACCATAATGCATTAGTCAGTTGTGACTTCTTGGCAGCTGGTCCATAACTCAACAAAGTTTCTATGAAAGCTCTGTAATGATAAGTGTTGTTGGAAGGAGATACCAGTTTTTCATTCAAGCTGATATCGATTTGATTAAATAAGGAATGCATCCATAAATTGACTGGGCCCACTTTGGCATCAGGTGCAATTGAGGCCCCATTGGAATCTACAACCGTTGCTTTAACATACAAGTATGTCTGTGCCAAATTCAAATAATCATCTCCTAATCCTGCAATGTGGAATTCTATTGGGCCACTGTTTCCTATAGTCGCCAAAGGCCTGTGTTCTACCCATTGCCCATGTTCCACACTATTCTGTGTTGGTGGTATGGAAAACAAGTCGAGTTCGCTGTTGACACACTCACAAGATTTTTCATTAATGAGAGACATCATGCACCGAAATGGTCTTGGGTCTGAACAGTTCTCCTTCTTTTTGTCGATTTGCTAGTTTTGCGTGGTGCGGGCCTTTTTATACTTTTCCTACCGGGTGGTTTTGAACCACCAACCACTTCATTCCAAGCTCCTGCACCAGCCTCTTTGACTCTTTTGATTGCTGCCTTTTTTACATTTTTCCCTTCAATGACATCTTCGGCAAAGGCTGCTCCTTTTCTCAATAACTGTTTTCCCACGGTCCTGGCTGTAGTTTTCAATAAAGGTAACACCATATTCTTCAGTCCTCCCAATATACTTCCCAAACCATATCCTCTCTGTATTTGAGCTCCAGAAAAAGCCGGTAGACCATTCCCAGCTTGTTTCGTGTAATATTCTTCGTATAATTTGGACTTACAACAGTAAGTCATGTTTATGTGAAATGAAGAGATCTACGATTTCTGAAATGAAGTGTCACTGTCACTTTCCCGAACTCGAGTGGTACTATGGCTCCTGTGTCACCCCTTATGTACACCTGGACAGTACTGAATTTTTTCGTTTTACTGGTACATAATACACATTCTCAAATGTTTTAGAGATGATATCCCCATATTTCCCACGCACGGGTACGATACGAAGAAGTGGTATTCTTGTATCTCCTACGACTTGGTCACGAACCAAGTCACAATATACATAGAGTGAATAAAATCCTTGGTTGACATCGGCAACTCTGGAAGAATTGTAAGTTCCTGATTTAAAAACACACTCATTAAATCCCAAAATATTTTGAAGAGTAGGGCTCAATGTGACCACGACTCCATCACGTACCGTGATACGAACTTTACCAGTCACTCTATGCAGTTCAAAAACTACCTTATCGTGACGAGGCAAGAGTAATTCTTTAACACCATTGATAGCTCGTATCACATCAATGGGATCCGAATAACGACCTTCCTTGAGAGTAAGTCGGTAATTCTTTTTCGAAGACCAGAACACTGTAACGAAAGCTTCTTCTCCACGAATATTGAACCAAGTATTTGGATACTGAATCTCTGCCAGACCTACTTCCCATTCTCCCGTGAGATTCACTGGTTGTGATAACTGAGTGGTGTACGAAGTCAACGTGTTTTCTGGAAACACGTTCATAGAACAATTACTTGGTAGAGTCAAATAAAACATTATTTTTTCTTAATGGTCGGATTTGGTAACAAATATCCTATGCTACTACTCAAGAGAGCAGTCCACAACTTGCTGTCTGTGTTTTTGGAGAGTGAGATTAACGACACTGGTAATGATGATGATATACAAAATGATTATTTGTGAAAAATAAGTGATCTCGCTCCTTGGAATTCTTTTACCAAACAGAGGCCAAGAACCGTTCGATCCTTCTTCCATTTTGAAGAAACTTCAGAGGTTCACTTCCTTTTATAGGTGAGCTGACTCTATTTGATCCACGAATTGAACGAAGTTGGGTATCCCAACCACTTTACGAACAATTCCCTTTTCTTACCTCGACCACGTTTCTTGAGTACGTGTTCGATTTTGTAAATAGTTTTATGTGAAACTCGCTGAAGCTCTTCAGTGTAGAATGACCCTTTCAATATTTCTCCATTATCATCTTGTAACATGTATGTGACTGGATGTCCTTTCTTGATGGCTACTACTGTGAATAACACTTCGGTCCAATTGGGCAAATAACCTTTCTCAAAAGTTTTCTTAACTTTATTGATTCGCACTCTGTCTCCTACTTTGTACTTTGGTGTCTTGTGTTTTATGGGTTGCCCATACAACCTTTGCCAAACCTCTTCTTGATTTTCAAAGTTCACGGCAATGGGGGCCATACCTATACTGCGATGATGAGAATGATTATATGATTTCACCAAGTTTTGAAGTGGAAAAGTTATTGTATTGTTCTTGGTAAAATATTTCCACATTTTGGTTTTCAAAGTTCTATTGAATCTTTCTACTATGGAACATTTTGTTTCCACATTTTGTGTTGTGAAAAAGTCGACTTTGTGATCTTTGAGAAAATTCTGAAATTTTCTGTTTAGAAATTCTTTGCCTTGATCAGTTTGTAATTTTTCTGGTTTACGACCTTGTTTGAAAATTTTACTAAAAGCTTTCACGATGGAATCACCAAGTTTGTTTTGTAATGGTATCACCCAAGCATATTTACTAAACACATCTATACATGTCAACAAAAATTTTATGTTTTTGTTGAATTTAATTATGTTTGAAACATCTACCAAGTCAGCTTGCCATTGTGCATCTATACCACTAACTATTACTATTCTTCTAGGAAATGTACGACGAACAGGTTTGTGAAGAGTGTATGTGTCTTGAGTCTCTAACCATTTTACAACTTGTTTGGTTTTTTTCTTGGACGCTCTACGAAGAACGTCTACACCACCAAAACTACCAGGCACTTCAGAATCATAGTACAATGCTTCCATGACTGCCTTGTTCAAGTGTCAACTCTATTTATACCTTTTTTCGGTCCACTTTGGCGTTTCTGTTTTCTTTGGTTGTTTTGGTTCCGACTTTATCGGTGCCTGTTTCATAAAATCCCAACGTTCTTTATGACCAATTAATTCTTGGGGTATGTTACTATCTCTCAAAGCTTCGGCCAACATTTCCCATCCCTTTGGTTGGAAAGATTTTCGTCTTCCAAGTAAATCGTTTAGAAGATCTGTTACATTCGACCCTACCACTGTTTGATCTTTGTAAACTAATTCACCCTTCTCATTCCAAGATATATTTGGGTCACTTCTAATACGATTCAACAACAACTTTCCCTTTCTCTTCATTGTCATAGGTACAGAATCGAGAATGTCTTCGTCTTTATATATTATCTTTCTCGAATTCGACTTTAATTGGTCGAGGAGCCATTACCTTTTGTTGAAACGTCAAGTATCTTTGTAAAATTTGATTATATTGAGTCATCTTTTCATCAGCCAAAAGAAAAGGGGCATCGAGAATATCTCTCATTTCTCTATCCAGTGATGAAACAGCCAGTTCATTCGGTTGTCTTGGAGTCTCTTGTAGACGTTCCAATAACCTTGGTTCTACCAAAGCCATCGTCTTTGCATATTCCATCATCCAAATATACCTTTAACAGCACCCAATAGTACAGGAGGTAGCAATGCCCCCAAGAATCCCCCTTTCTGCAAGATTGGTCTCCTCTTTTTGTCAGAGGTACCTTTGTTTGCCACTGCCCTCACTAGTTGTTTCTGACGAACGAGTTTGGTTCTCTGAGCTTTGGTCAGAGGTACTGCTCCCTTCAGTATATTCGAGGCACAGTCACACAAACAAGTTATCAATTCTTTGTCTGCATGTTTTAGTATGGATTTGACGAGTGCGGGTTTCGATTTAATAAGAACCTTGAGAAGAGCGATGTTGCGCTTGAGACGGTCAGACATGCTTCGGACTCGAGTCAGACTTGTTGCTCCCCTTTTATATTTTTCGGAGGTACACATATTGGGTTTCCCCAGGAAAAATTTGACTTCTTAATCTCATGTGTTCAGGAGTATCTTGTTTGAGATCTATTAAAAGGCAACCATATGGTGTCGAAGTGGCATCTTCGAAAACTTCTCTCAGAAACTTGGAATGACCAGGATACATCTGTGCTGCCAAGTGTGAGATCTGAGAACGATCCCTAGGATTTTTAAACAAGATCATGTAATGACTATTGAGAGCTACAGTCCTATGGACTTTATTTTTATCGAATAAATTTTGAACAATGTAGATCACACTAATGTTACGGTGATGACTACCTTTAGTAAATAATCTAGACACTCGAACATCTGCATCGAGCATCAGATCATCCAATATGACTAAACTATCAGATTTTAATTCTTGAGGAAGACCCTCTACGAATTCTACTTGGGGTAAAGTATTGTATAATGGTTGCCATTCACTATAATACCAAATGATGTGACTTGGGACTGGTGATATAATATTTTGAATGTTTGGAATAACCCGATTTACAAAGGATGATTTACCACTACCCGTGGGACCACACAATAAACAAGTGAATGGATGCTTCCAACGAGGATCCATCTTTGTTGTTCTATGTGGGTACTACTTCCCTTTTATACCTTTTGGGGAGGTGGCCCCCACTGAACGTGGGGACTACTCCCCTTTTTATACCTTTTGGAGAGGTGGTCAATATGAACCGTCATCCAAAAAATATTTAAAATTGGTGGCCCTCTGACTTACTGGCTGGGGACAGTTTAAGTTTGTTTGATATTTGTCAAGAAGATAAACATCAAATAACTTAAGCGTCATTACCACCTTCTTTTCTTGTTTCTTCATTTTATACTTTTTTTTTCTTCTTTTTTTTCTTTTTTTATAAAAATCATCTATTTACATCTTCAATTAGAATCCAATTGTAACAGGTTTCTTGATGGTCATAAATTCAATCACCAAATCCATAATACAACGTCTCTGTTCATTTGTGAGAGGTTTCTTGAACATATCTTCATATTCGTTCTGTACTGGTGGTGGATTCATTCCAGAAGTATTATGGTGCCACAGTAGATGAACATCATTCTTGTTAACTCTTTCAAGTGCGTCACTAAAACATGTTATAATCTTCTCTTCTTCAGACATCATTAGGCATACATTATGCTGAATCTGACTTGGGTGATCGACTGTACATCCATAGCATTTTTCTTTCATTACAGCGTCAATGTTCTCTTCGACATAATGAGCATATGCCAAGCAAAGTTCATGCTGCAAGCGAACTTGCCTGAGTTCACTATCAATTTCATCAACGATCAATGGTCGTGGTTGGGTTATTCTCACTGTGATCTTCTTCTTCTTCTTCAAAGGTGGTTCTTGATTTGGCTTTTTGAAGTCATGAGAAGGTTTAGTGTCTTCAGTTAAAGCTCTGTGTTGGGTGTTGATGGCTGCATCTATTTCATCTATTTGGGATTTCAAGGCATTCCATTCTTCTAACGATACTGCAATCCCAGTCTTCGTTGGATAAGGTTTCTGGTCTTTACCCTCAAAGTATCTTCGAACACATATCTTCAGTTCACCCTGGTACTGGGTGACATTAGTGTAAGTCTGCTTGCTACCAAGTCGGAACATCTTCTCTGATCAATGGTTCGATCGTGAATGATGCCAAGTCCATTCTTCGTCTAATCTTATATATCTTTGACGGACGTGATTGAAAACATCACACCAGTTCAGCAAATTTTGATTGAGTTTTTTATTCTTGGTTGGGGTTTGTGTTTGTTTCCTATAGGATTATATGTTAAAGTTGGGAAATTTAGAAAATTAGTATAGAAAGTAATGGGAAAGAAACATAATGGGAATACATTAATCTGATTGGTTAATTAACTTCGATCTGATTGGTCAGTTTGGCGATCAAACTGCAATCTTGATCCTTAAACTGTAGGATATGTCCCTCTGCATTTTTATACTGACTTGGGACAGGTCAAGCTACAAACCTCTGTCCTATGGAGATAAGTCAAATAGCTCGAGTGCATTCCCACCCCCTACAGTTCGTACTTTTTTTTCTATTTCAATCCTGTAAGAAGTGTCCCTCTGCATTTTGTACTGAACTTGGAACAGGTCAAGTTTGTCTGATATTTGTCAAGAAGATAAACATCAAATAACTTGAGAGCATTACCACCCCACAACAGGAAATTTTTTTTTTTTTTTTTTTTTTTTTAAATTTTTAATTTTCATTTATTTTTTTTTTTTTTTATAAAAAAGGTAGAAGGAAATTTATTCAACAGAAAATGATGATGATGATGATGAATTGACAACATGAATTACTCCATTGGTAGGGATAACCTAAAACATTTTTTTTAACTAAATATAATTGGGTATCATCTTGTTCCAATAGGGGTAACCTAAAGGATTCCAAGAATCAACATTTAAAAAAAAAATAAATGGAATGAAACTAAACATAAATGTTTTGAGTATTTTGAAAATAATTGGATATCATCCGGTTCCAATAGGGGTAACCTAAAGGATACCAGGAATCACCTTTAAAAAAAAAATAAATGGAATGAAACTAAACATAAATGTTTTGAGTATTTTGAAAATAAATATAATTAGATATCATCCGGTTCCAATAGGGGTAACCTAAAGGATACCAGGAATCAACTTTTGAAACAAAAAAATTAATTTTTTTGGTTATACTTAGCCTACACGAGGAGTGTACAACATGAATGATAATTGTTGAAGAATAAATTTCCTTCCATAAACTATTTACAAATATGTACAAGTAATTATTTTCACCCAACCCCATGAGAAAAAAGAAAATTTTCATCTTGGATAACCATCTCTGTAAATATAAAAAATAATATTGATTGGGATAATTTGAATATAAGAATTATGCTTACCTCTGGATTTCTGTAAAGATTGTGGAAGAATATTCACTGGTTGTAGAAAAAATTATATTGTCAATGGTAAAGTCGATACACCGTCATCTTGAACTAGTCGTTTTGGATAAAAATAAGATAAGCCGTCTTTCGTCTGTACGTAAGTAAACATGTCATTTCCATTAAGTCTAAAGCCTTTATTTTTTCCTGTTCCTGTTTGTTTGTTTTTGATCACTTTTCAATATGTTTCTTTTGTTAAATCATTTTGTCTTTTATTTATTCCTTTACAACTCAGTTTGTTTGATGGGCCGAAACAATAGTAAGTTTTGCTGCACAATCCAATAACCCCCTCTCCCTCCCATTCAATTTTAAAAAGACCCGGGGTTCTTTTATCAAAAGCTTTCCTGTCCCTGCAGCATTGAGATGGTATCCAGTCATCTCCCCTTAATTTAGTGTTTACATAATCTTCCATATGGGCATCACAGGCTTCTGAGGGTAACCATTTATGGACTTGGTGATAGAATGATTCTTTTTTCTCTGGTCTGATTACTTCTTCAAGGGAAGATCCAGAAAGGGCTATGTATAAGCTGTCTGTGTCCGATTCACAAAGTTCAAAATCCTTACGATCAACAAAAAAATCCAAAAAAACCATAGTAGAACTGGAGCATACGTAACTTGGCATATTGATACACGAAAAAACCAATGTGGTGGGGCAAGTCAAGTTTGATTCTGCTTTTATTCATTTCAATTTCATAAAGTTCTTCAGTGAGGGTGTTCAATTTCCGAAAGGCCAGATTATTGATGAGGTTGGACACATTATCTTCATCACAATACATTACATTCCTATGTTTTGCCTTATTAGTGACTGTCTTCCCATAGCCAGAATTACCTAATAGCTTCATCGTGTCAGCTACGATGGCTTTACTTGGGTCAGAGTCCCCTTCCCGTCGGGCCTGTGATACTTGATCACCAAATGTTTGGAAGCACGCCTTGGGCTGGTACTGGATGACTTGATACACCCGGCTGACTACCAGTCCGTGCTCCAAATACCATTTCAATAATGGTGTAGCCAGCAAGATTTTTTCGCCAAAGTAGCTACCAATGAGACTACGGCGAGGTTGGCGCATAATGTTGTTGGCTTCAGAGTAAGCCTTCATGTGTGGCCCGATATCTTCCCGAGAAATATTTGTATTTTTGAAGAATGGTGTCATTTCTTCAAAATAGGGCTTCAGTTGGTCGGGTACAGAAATGTCGCACTCCACTAGGCCAAAGATATTGCCTGTGCGGATCTTCTCGAGAAGTTCGCTGGATGTCATTGAACCATCCACCGAAGTCCCAAACTTTTCCCGGAGAAAGGTCTTTAAGTCTGCATCGGTCTTCTTCTGCTGATGCCACTCACATTCCCAGATTTCTATAAAATCATACCCAAGGCTCTTTAGGTACTGGGTGGTTCCCTTGGTGTTTTCCCTAAGCTCAGACATGGACTTACCCCGAACTGCATTGTGAGTGGCCAATATACCGTCCTTCATATTCAGATAACATTCATGACCGTGCCAGAAACATCCGTGAAACTGATAAACAGTTTTGGTGTCTTTACACCAACCATCTACGGGCACTTGACGTCTACCAATCTTTTTTTCAGTATCATTGTATTCATGTCGGATGTGGACACCGTCCCTGGTAGACTTATATTCCAACCACTGATGGGCCATCCTACCGTACTTATGGGAATATTCTGGTTTAAAACCCGTCTCTTCCTTGCGTCTAATGTAGCAACCTGTTGGCATTTCCTGCATTAATGACCATAAGTACAAGGCATTGGCATCATAACCTACAACACCCCCACATCCCTTCGCTTCTGCGCCATACTTAAATTCTCTTATGTTGGTAATATTCTTCTCGTGATAACGATTGAATATAATAGAAGGCCCTCCTACAATATTGTCCTTGATGAGATGATGTAGATCCTTGTTCTTCTCGTTGATGTTCTCGAAGGATATACCTTCGTCGACGGTACTGAATAAATATTTTAGCGTCAGGCCTGGAACGCTAATACCATCCTTAAACATATCGATCCCCCTTTCCAAGTAAAATTGTGATTGTTTCTCAATAGCCTCTAAGAATGGCTGGACATCTCTATTATTATACCAAATCAGGCAGTCCCTAAATGTCCTCATCCCATTTTCCCCCCAAACTTGCTGGCAGTAAGCATATTCTTCTTCGGTAATGTTTTCCTTTTTTAAAGAGCTATAAAAGGAAACATGGGGAGGTAATTCAGTAGTGTCCAATTTATCAATACAGTCAATCCATTCGTAGGGAAAAAATCCTTTAGTAATGGAACATCCAAAGGCCTTGAGAAATTTATCATAACTAAATCCAGGGGCTAAGTAATTGCAAATATCTAAAAATTTCAAATGATCTGTTTTCAAAACCATAAAGTTGTTACTTTTTTTCACAACAAAAGACAGTGGGTCATACTTTTTCAGATACTCCATCAGTTCTCGTTTAATCACGTTCACACTATATTTTCCAGAATTAAAACCTAAGACGGGCATTTCCTTCATGTAACGATCAAATTCGGCAGCTAATTTTTCAAATGGGTGGGGTTTAGAATCATCTGTACCTTCCTGTGTCAAAGCATCTTGAATCATTTGCCTGAGGGATAATATGGTGGCCATGTGAATCTCTTGCATGAGAGAGTAACCTTTCTGAGAAATTTCCATTAAATAATTCATCATATTTTCAACCAATGTCTGTGTGTCACCATCAGTAATAAAACATTTGGGATTAACAAAACCCGGGACATTACTACATACACTAACACTGAGGGGTTTGTGTTGAACTTCCCAGACACGAGTATCAGTTGAAGTGGGGAGAGAAGTTTTATGAAAATAACATTCAAAATCAAATGTAGCCCTATAGGGATATGATCGTAAGTGTTCTGGAATAACAATACCTTCTTCAAGTAACTTTTCAAAAATGGTCTTTGGGGTGTGATACATACCACCAACATATTTATAAGACACATCATTAGTACAAGTTTTTTCGTGTTCATTGAGTCTAAACCCTGTTTTCCATAATTTACCACATTTACGACAAGCAAAGGATTTACAATATTGATTAATGTCAGTGATATAACTAAAATGGTTCTCATATAAATTGACATACATGGTATTCTCAAAATTTCCATTAGACCTATGTACAATTTTAGCCAAAACTTCCTCATCTTCCAATAAAAGTTCAAAAACTTCAATATTCACTTCAAATACTTTTTCTATTTTGGGCAGTTCATCTAATTTCACACCAGGAAAGTTATCTTTTGGTTCATTTGTGTATTTACTATACAGGGTCTGAGTAGTAGTATTCAAGGAATGGCGCTCACTTCCGCTCCACAGGGCTAAACACCGGAATAAACAGAGATTGTCATTATAAACAAAATGGTGGTGCTCATCACTGACAAGGGCAACAATCGAATGATTTTCCATAATATACTTGGGAAGATCTTCAGGGACCCCACCAATTGGATGATTTTTAATTTTGTTTACATAAAAAGTTACATTGGTTAATTGATGGACGATCCATTTAGAGTTGGGTCTTTGCTGCCTAGCCCATTCCAAAATATCTTTCTGTTCAAGGTCTTCAAGAAAATTCCCCAAATCTACAGTATTTTCAATAAGGGGTGGCCTATCAAGAACCCGGGCATTATTTTGTGATGGGTGATAAAATTTTAGTTCTTCTGTTTCATTATTTCGTAAAATGAAGCCGTAGCTTAAATTAATTTTGAATTTATTTTTTTTGAGATTGAAAGATTGTTTTATTTAGTTCATAATTCATGGTGGATAAATCAGTTGTATCTAGCCTGTAATTAAAAATGTCCTGTATTTTGCTATTAGTTATGTGATGGGTCCGAATAGTATTCCAATTCCTACAATAAATTTCTGAAATTTCATCACTTGTTTCTACCAAAAGTTCTTGATCAAATTCAATGGGGTCAGTGTCCAAAACAGTACGGGTTTTTTCAGGGTTGTTGCCGGTCGTTCAGAATTCCGTTTCTTGGGGAGAGTAACAGGGAGATGAGCAGTGTTTTTATGCCTATTAAAATGTAAAAGTTGTTTAAATTCCTGTCCACATTCCAAACATGTATATACATCTAAGCAGGTTTTTTATGGTTGTCTAAATATTCTTTCCTAGTAAATGTTTTATAGCAGTTGTTACAGTCAAATGTCTTACCTTGTCCGTGAGCTGTCCTCCTATGTCGATCCCGATTGGTCCTGGCAGTGAATATTTTCCCACAATCCTTACATGAAAATCCAGAAGTCTCCATAATCCTAAGAATAATGAATGCACAAAAATAGCACAAAACAATTGAATAATCTGAGTACACAGAGATTATCCTTTTCCGTCAAGAGGTGAAAATGGAATGAAGCCGACTCCACAAAGTCGCTGTATTTATTTCGACGTGACGGACGTTTTTGAAAACGTCACGACGTCATAACGTTTTTTCATCGATATTTTCATTCTCGGTGGGCGTTTGTGTTTGTTTCCTATAGGATTATAGGTTAAAGTTGGGAAATTTAGAAAATTAGTATAGAAAGTAATGGGAAAGAAACACAATGAGAATCCAGAAATCTGATTGGTCGATAATTCTGTTATTTCATTGGTCAGTTTGAAGATCGAAAAAGGAATCTTGATCCTCACATTAAAAAAAAAAAATAAAGTTATTAAAAACTTATTAAAATAGTGATGGAGGTCATTTAAGGGTGTTACTAAAAATAGAAACTATATAAAAAAAAATAAAGGATTCTGGGTAAATTTGTCCTATAGCACTATTCTTATACAATTTATTGGGGGAAAAACAATTACTCTAGTCTAAAGGAACGTACCCACAGGGCTTCCCCTCCGTACTATAGCACTATGTGTTACTCTTAATAGGGAAATAACACGTCATGGGATCCAAAAAAGGGATTCTTAAAGAATTCGAAATAATACAACTTGCCGGGTTTATTTGGGTAATTAAACGAGGATTCTGGGAGAAATTACTCTTCTACAAAGGAACGCACCCCTTGTACCCCTTAGTACTATTGCACTACACCGATAAATTGGGGAAATAATGTCAATTTCGGTGATTTGGGGTAGATTTTGGTGATTTGGAGGGATTGTCGGGCTTATTTGGGTAATTCGTAATACTCCGATTCAATCGAACACACCCTCCGAACATACCCCTGTCTTGTTAGAAGGTTTTGGGTCACATAGCAATCACGTGCTACCATAGAAACAAAGATGGCGGCCTCCAGTATACAAAATGGACGACGGAAACACGTATCACCCTAACAACACGCGCTGCGCATGCGCACTCACACCACGTATCACTATGGAGATGACGTCACAAGATGGCCGCTCACGCGAGTTACCATGACAACACAACATGACGTCACCAGGTCACGTGACTATGACGACACATGAGATCATGCAATGAGATCCTGCCAATGGGGCCCGTTTCATCGCTCTCCTACTACTAATGCCCTATCTGCTTGGGACTCTCAGGATTACCGAAGGTGCCTGTGGCTTACAGCCCCAAAGGGTGATCAACGATAATTCACCGAAAGATTATTTATTTACATGTACGAAGAAATATAATATGAAACAAATTACTCACAAAATTATCCATAAGAATACACTAATTACGCGAATAAAATATTAGTCTTTAGGGCCCTCGACGTCTCCCACAGCTAGCTGTGTCCGCTGGATCAACCTCACATCATCTTCATCCTCTCACGGTTTGTGACAAATACAAAGTGTCTATTCACTTCTCGTTGATTCCTCCTCGCAGGGTTAATTTCGCCGTCAGTCGGGCTTAACTAATATAATGCTCTGCTTGTGTGACTCTATCAGCGTTCTCACAGTTCAATCACAATTCAATCGGCGTCTACCACAGTTCACGATCACTTTGCATTTTGCCTGGCTCCCACGGGGTTAAGTTATTCTTTGCCTTCAGATATATACTTAACAAAGCTTACATAATACTATTCTGCAAAGTGTTCTCAACATCAACAACTCTCGCACCGCCTAAAACTATCTTATCTCGCGAGCTATTCCAGCGCTTACTCAAGCTCTTAACATGGTTTCTAGACCTCAACGTCAGATTCTTTTAGACATTTCTCATAGGTATAATCCATCCATCCATCCATCCATCCATCCATCCATCCGTCCGTCCGTCCGTCCGTCCGTCCGTCCGTCCGTCCGTCCGTCCGTCAGTCCGTCCATCCATCCATCCATCCGTAGTAGTATGTCATGCACGTTTCAGGTGGAGGTTGCCGGACCTCGGTGCCGGACCTCGGAAGTGACGTCATGTCACGTGACGTAGTGGCGCCATGTTGTGTTGTCATGGTAACCCGCGTGAGCGGCCATGTTGTGACGTCATCTCCATAGTGATACGTGGTGTGAGTGCGCATGCGCAGCGAGTGTTGTTAGGGTGATACGTGTTTCCGTCGTCCATTTTGTATACTGAAGGCCGTCATCTTGGTTTCTGTGGTAGCACGTGATTGCTATGTTACCTAAGGCCTACAATAGGATAGGGGTATGTTTGGTGGGTATGTTCGATTGAATCGGAGTAAATCTGATTACCACAAACAACCCGACAATCCCCCAATTCACCAAAATCAACCCAAAGTCACCGAAATTGACTTTATTTCCCCAATTTATCAGCTTAGCACGTAGTGCAGTAGTACTAAGAGGTACAAGGGGGTGCATTCGATTGAACAGGAGTAATGTTCTGGATTAGAATTGTCCCAGAATCCCTTTTTGGATCCTTATCCCATGACGTTTTTCCCCTATTAAGAATAGCACGTAGTGCTATAGGACAAATTTACCCAGAATTCTCTGCTTCTATCTATATATGCAATAGTTTACGTCTACCTAGACATGTTCCTTTATTCTAGTGTATACTCCAGTAGCGTAGAAGAGCCTATTAATTGGAACAGCTTTACTTATTATTACTATTTTTAGCAATTTCTGGTCTATTCTTGTTAGTTCTGACCCTATTCCGTGTACTCTTGTTGTTTCATATATCTAGATCATTTATATAAATTATAACCAACCAATCAGATTGCTTGATTTCCCATAATGCAGTTATCTCCCTTCTGTATAATAAAAGCCTATATCCAATGGCCATATCCCATGGAATCCCATTTTTGCAAAACACCTGTGGCTATGGAATCCCTTTTTATCGTATGAGGCCATGAGGGCTATGTAAAAGCCCTCAATGAGTCCTCATTTATTATCCCTCATAGCCTCATTGAATTTTGAGGTTATGAGGACCATTAAAAATCCCTCAGTGAGGTATAATTTACTACGACTCTTATCCTCATATCAGTATTTAACAGGTATATCCTATGGAATCCCATTTTGGAAAACGCCTGTGACTGTGGAATCCCTTTTTTGTCGTATGAGGCCATGAGGGCTATATAAAAGCCCCCAATGAGTCCTCATTTATTATCCCTCATAGCCTCATTGAATTTTGAGGTTATGAGGACCATTAAAAATCCCTCAGTGAGGGATTTTTAATACGACTCTTATCCTCATTTCAGTATTTGAGGATACCTATGGCCTGGTATTGTATTATTTGAGGATACTTATTGAGGATACCTATCGAGGATACCTTTTGGAGAATCCCTTTTGTGTCGCATTAGGCTATGTAAAATCCCTCAATGGGTCTAATGTAGTCTTATCAACCGCTAGTCTTATCAACCGCTTCCATCTTGTCGCCAAAGCTCCAAGGCCATTACAGGTCTATGGCCTATCTGTCCTATCATTAGCTTCTACAGCAGTATTGTTCCATTGCGGCCTTGTACCAGTACTATTGGCCTCTGTTATTCTGCCCCATATCTCATCCATTACTTCCTAGCTATACCTATCACAGTCTCGACTATAACATTGATCAAGGTTGAATCAGATTTCCCCTGTATACATATAAGGCATTCCGTTATTGAGATTCCTAACCGAGTCCGTAAAATTTGGAAAAGTATTAACCCCCCTTGAACTGAATGAATTCTATTTTTTAACTATATCCCAATGTTAACACCCTTTGAACTGAATAAATTTTTAAACCTAATGAAAATATAACGAAGGTGATATGAATTTTTGAACTACAACCCATTGAACTGAATTCTTCCAATAGGGAATGGGAATACCCTCGAGTGTCGATGTTAAAACACGGAATCCAAATTTTACGGACTCGGTTAGGAATCTCAATAACGGAATGCCTTATATGTATACAGGGGAAATCTGATTCAACCTTGATCAATGTTATAGTCGAGACTGAGATAGGTATAGCTAGGAAGTAATGGATGAGATATGGGGCAGAATAACAGAAGCCAATAGTACTGGTACAAGGCCGCAATGGAACAAGACTGCTGTAGAAGCTAATGATAGGACAGATAGGCCATAGACCTGTAATGGCCTTGGAGCTTTGGCGACAAGATGGAAGCGGTTGATAAGACTACATTAGACCCATTGAGGGCTTTTACATAGCCTAATGCGACACAAAAGGGATTATCCAAAAGGTATCCTCGATAGGTATCCTCAATAGGTATCCTCAAATAATACAATACCAGGCCATAGGTATCCTCAAATACTGAAATGAGGATAAGAGTCGTATTAAAAATCCCTCATTGAGGGATTTTTAATGGTCCTCATAACCTCAAAATTCAATGAGGCTATGAGGGATAATAAATGAGGACTCGTTGAGGGCTTTTATATAGCCCTCATGGCCTCATACGACAAAAAAGGGATTCCACAGTCACAGGCGTTTTCCAAAATGGGATTCCATAGGATATACCTGTTAAATACTGATATGAGGATAAGAGTCGTAGTAAATTATACCTAATTGAGGGATTTTTAATGGTCCTCATAACCTCAAAATTCAATGAGGCTATGGGGGATAATAAATGAGGACTCATTGAGGGTTTTTACATAGCCCTCATGGCCTCATACGACAAAAAGGGATTCCACAGTCACAGGCGTTTTACAAAATGGGATTCCATAGGATATACCTGTTAAATACTGAAATGAGGATAAGAGTCGTAGTAAATTATACCTCATTGAGGGATTTTTAATGGTCCTCATAACCTCAAAATTCAATGAGGCTATGAGGGATAATAAATGAGGACTCATTGAGGGCTTTTACATAGCCCTCATGGCCTCATACGATAAAAAGAGATTCCATAGCCACATGTGTTTTGCAAAAATGGGATTCCAGGGGATATGGCCATTGGATATAGGCTTTTATTATACAGAAGGGAGATAACTGCATTATGGGAAATCAAGCAATCTGATTGGTTGGTTATAATTTATATAAATGATCTAGATATATGAAACAACAAGAGTACACGGAATAGGGTCAGAACTAACAAGAATAGACCAGAAATTGCTAAATATAGTAATAATAAGTAAAGCTGTTCCAATTAATAGGCTCTTCTACGCTACTGGAGTATACTCTAGAATAAAGGAACATGTCTAGGTAGACGTAAACTATTGCATATATAGATAGAAGCAGAGAATTCTGGGTAAATTTGTCCTATAGCACTACGTGCTATTCTTAATAGGGAAAAAACGTCATGGGATAAGGATCCAAAAAGGGATTCTGGGACAATTCTAATCCAGAACATTACTCCTGTTCAATCGAATGCACCCCCTTGTACCCCTTAGTACTATAGCACTACGTGCTAAGCTGATAAATTGGGGAAATAAAGTCAATTTCGGTGATTTTGGGTGGATTTTGGTGATTTGGGGGATTGTCGGGTTGTTTGTGGTAATCAGATTTACTCCGATTCAATCGAACATACCCACGGAACATACCCATATCCTATTGTAGGCCTTAGGTAACATAGCAATCACGTGCTACCATAGAAACCAAGATGACGGCCTCCAGTATACAAAATGGACGACGGAAACACGTATCACCCTAACAACACGCGCTGCGCATGCGCACTCACACCACGTATCACTATGGAGATGACGTCACAACCATCCATCCATCCATCCATCCATCCATCCATCCATCCATCCATCCATCCATCCACCCATCCATCCACGAGTGGGTGGGTGTGTGGGTGGGTGGGTATGTGGGTGGGATGGGTGGATGCCTGGGTTGGCGGGTGGGTGGGTGGGTGGGTGGGTGGGTACATGAATGCATGCATATTTGTCTTCTCGTTAGGATTTATTCTTTCATTCACTCACATACATGTACTTTCCTCACAGGACATTTCTCATAGGTATAATCCATCCATCCATCCATCCATCCATCCATCCATCCATCCATCCATCCATCCATCCATCCATCCATCCATCCACGAGTGGGTGGGTGTATGCCTGGGTGGGTGGATGTATGAATGTATGCATATTTGTCTTCTCGTTCACTTAGTCTTATTTGCATACTCGTCCATTCAATCTGCTATTTCGTTACACCTGGTGCTTAAACGGAATTTACAACCAGAAAGACATATTCTACCTGGTCACAGTTTCTACACATTCACTAAGTCCCTCCATAGTGTGATAAATTCACCAAAAACAATCACTAGTTATGAACATTTCTATTAACCGGACTAAACAAATGTATAACACTCTCAGTCAAAATCCCCCACAGTCTTCATGTAAGTCAAACAGGGAAAGAAATATTTTTCTAAAAGCCCCACCCCGCTGCCTTATAACTGCTATGGTGAAGTGCCAGACAATTCTCATTGTCAAAATTCATCAGTCAAATTACGATAAGTTGTTTATTAATGTGTTCGGAAAACTGACACAAATTACAAAAAGCTGTTTATTTACATCCTCAATCACAGGGACAGGAGGGTCAGTTAAACAAAAAAAGAAATATTATTCTCAAAATATATAAGGAACAGAGATAGCTGTCAAGTTTCAGCCACTGTTTTACCGAAACATCGGTTTTCTTTCGTGGTTTCGTGATGGATTTTCGAATATAGTACTCAAAATAATTGAGTTCTGTGTTCGGGAATCCGGCACGAAACTACGAACGGTAGTTTATTAATGTGTTCGGACACAAAATTACAACAAAACTATTTATTCCCATCCCCAATCGCATTGACAAAAGTGTTAGATTTCTTAAGTGCTGTTTGATCACCACATGTTTCCTGCTTTGTTGTATATTTTTGTCAAATGACCCCCCACCCCACCCCTCCACCCCACCCCCATACAGTCTTCATGTCAGTCAAAGAGGGAAAGAAATATTTTTCTAAAAGCCTGCCCCTCCCTTATAACTGCTATGGTGAAGTGCCAGACTATACTCATTGGAATTAACACCCAACATACCATTTAACAATGCCTTTGTAGTTCAAAGGAGCGTATTTGTATTGAATTCGTATTTTCATGCAGGACATTTGAAAACGGTGGTCGCAAGAGCCGTGTTGGAATGTCTAATATGAGAACTCGAATAAGAAGTCGTTCGGTTAATTTGTGCAATGAGACTTCTTCAACCGTTCATTAATTTATTGTAAATTAAAGGTATGAGTTCATCAGAGAATATCAGTAGCCAAACCCAGGGGTACCCTGGGAAGTGAGGCAGTCCTCGCCTATTGTAGTAAAAAGATTTCGTTTTACCGGGAAAACAGGACCCAATCACTAATACATAAGGTCCAAGTCCTCAAAGTAGAGATTGAGTATAAGCGATTGTACGAATTTTACTCTTATTTCATGTTGTAGCCACGATCAGCTACTGTGCAGAAGTATGTGATCTTAAGCACCAATACACAATCAGAAGTCACGAGTACTGATAATTTCGTTCAGAACTTGGCTGCGACTGAAAAGTGTCAAGTTAATTCCAAAACAGGATGACTTCCCGTTGTCCAAACTCCGTCCACATTTAGATCCACTAATTAACTCCTTGAACTACATAGGCATTGTCATTTGAATTTCGTTCATTTTTACAACTATTGTCATATTGTTAGGTACCATAGTGTTAATCGGACCCCAGCCATCAACAATTTATTGTTGCACCGCGAACCAAAATTCTCCTACAAAAGTATCCACCCGCTACTTATCAACTTGCACATTCACTCATTCCGTATTTCAGTCACTAGAAGGAGTGAATTGCGAAGTTGATTCTTAAATTCACCTTTTCAATAATTTATCGTTGCACCGCGAACCAAAATTCTCTTATTCATCCATTCAACCGCTACTTATCCACTCACACATTCACTCATTCTCATGTTCAGTCACAAGAAGGAGTGAATTGGGAAGTTGATTCTTAAATTCGCCTTATCAAATTTCATTAATTTATTGTTGCACCGCGAACCAAAATCCTCTTATTCATCCATTCAACCACTACTTATCCACTCACATATTCACTCATCCTCATGTTCAGTTACTAGAAGGAGTGAATTGGGAAGTTGATTCTTAAATTCACCTTATCAAATTCGCAAAATCTTCCACAGTCCTCCGAGGACTGTTCTACATGTGGAATAGCACTAGAATAACGGATACAGTGTTTCCATTTAGGATTTATTCTTTCATTCACTCACAGACTTTCCTCACAGGACATTTCTCATAGGTATAATCCATCCATCCATCCATCCATCCATCCATCCATCCATCCATCCATCCATCCATCCATCCATCCATCCATCCATCCATCCATCCATCCATCCATCCATCCACGAGTGGGTGGGTGGGTGGGTGGGTGGGTTGGTGGGTGGGTGTGTGGGTGGGTGGGTTTTGGGTGAATGGATGCCTGGGTGAAATACATGTGGTAATCAGAGACTATCATTAGTCACGGTTTCTGGTAATTCCGTTTAAATTCTAAACTCGTCTGCTGAAGTGCCATTCAGTTACGGAACAGAATGATTTGTCGCAGTCCAAACTCCACTAAGTTAATAACTATTGTTATGAGTTGTTGTGTATCACACATTATTACTATTGATATAACACAATTATGTTTGACCAGAAGTATACCTAATGTATACCAACCACTCATTCTATAACCCATTTTTGGATAACTTCAAGTTTCTATTCACCAATCCACTAATCACATTTTTCACTGGCGTAATAATCCATTGATCTTCCCCCACCCCCGCCCCCATCGTCAGTACTCCACCACTGTAGTCCAAACTTTGCCCAAACTTACAACTATTGCTGTGGTGTGAATTGCTGTCAATCAATCATTAGTGCTTCCAATGAAAAAAAGAACCACTTAACAAGGCATCAGAGAGTACAAAAGAATTCGTTATTTGTACCCACTGTACGTGGCGTACGAACACATTTATCTCGAGTTTCAATGCATGATATTTAAATACGGTACTAGCAAAAACCGTTATAGAATATGCGTAAACTCAATAAATAAATAAAAGTTGTTCAGAAATTTCCCCATCGGAATCTAGTCAGGGTGAATTGTAAGGCTTCCATTTAAAGTCTAGTTTTTTCCTCCTATCCTCACATTATCCTTTAAGTTCTCCAGTTAAGCTTCATACCCATCCAAGATACCAAATAACGTGATGCTGAACTCAGCAAATTTATGTACATATTTTAGTGTTTTTACCATATTTGTACAGAATTATTGTGTTCCCAATCTGACACCAAATCATATGCTAAAACTGCAACAGACTGTGACTACAAAAATAAAAACATTTTCGTCTACCAATTCAACCCCCATTAAACATTGCCACATTGTCCGGATCTTGAGCTCCTACTATATTCACCTTGGATTAATTCTTGAATTAAAACACCCAAAGAAAATACGGTATTCTTATCCAGCGGGAAGGTACGGTGACATGTCGACACATAATGGCGGGTAGCATTGCGCTCGACGAGGTACAGATGGAAGCGGAGTACGACTTTATCCGACTTCACAATGAAAAAGTATGTTCCCTACCAGAAAATGACGAATCCCCATTCACATAAACGATTGTAAATACTTTTCGCCTAGTGACTTTCGGTCTAAGACTAGCAATTTAGACTCCGGATTCTCACTATTTCACATCAACTGCCAAAGTCTAAAAGCTCACTGGGATTCCTTCCAACACTTGTTATGCAATTTACAAACAGAAAAAAATTCTTTCGACATAATAGGACTTACCGAAATATTCCGTATTCGTTTAAACTTGAAGGTTATGCCCCTATTATAAAATGTATGAGACCCGATGATGATGATGGCCGGGGAGGAGTTGGGCTATACATTAAAGAAGGGATAACATATAAAGTCAGAAGAGACATCTCAGTCTTCATTCCTCATGTCTTCGAATCCCTATTTATAGAAATAAAAGATAAACATAACTCCAAAATTATTGGCATCATATATCGACCCAACACCCCACCTAAAGCCGACATCAACCTCTTCTTATCAAAATTAACTGAAATAACAAATGTTTTGAATTCCGAAAATAAAAAAGTTAATATTATAGGAGACCTGAACCTCGACCTTTTAAAGGCATCCACACACTCCAAGACAGAAGAATTTATTGATATCATGTTTAGCCAGTGATTTTTATCTTATATTACTAAGCCGACGAGAGTTTCTAAACATTCTGCTAGTTTGATAGACCATATCTTTACAAACAATACTTTACAAACAGCACTACCGGGAATAATTTTATCGGATGTATCAGACCATTTTGGGGTTTTTTACATTGAAGTTACACCCAAAATATGTAATACGCCACTGTTTACTCTGAAACAAATTATAAACGCAGAAAGAATCGCCGAATTCAAAACACTTCTCTCAGAGAGTGATTTAAACCCGGTAATGGAGTCGAATTGTCCCAACGAGTCACACGAAACGTTTCTTAGCATCTATATGAAAGCCTACGATAAAGCTTTTCCTTACAAACGTGTTCGTCAGAATAAGAAATTTATTAAGAAGCAGCCTTGGATGACAAGGGGGCTTATCATATCCTCTATCAATAAAGAAAAATTCTACAACAAAACACTTAAGGCCCCCAACGAACAGAACGTATTAAATTACAAAAACTATTGTAGAATCTTCAACAAGGTAAAAAAGCAGTGCAAAACCATTTATTATAGAGACAACTTAAACGAAAATAGAAACAATATCTGAAGAACATGGCAAATCTTAAATGAAGCTATACATAAGGGAATACGCGAAAGGAGGTTGCCATCGTTTTTTATACAGGATGATATAGAAATAAAAGAAGCAAATAACATAGCAAACGAATTCAACAATTTTTTTATCAGCATTTGAAAGGCTGTAACCGACCAGATTCAGAAACCAAACAAGTCCTATTTAGACTACATGAACACTAATATCTCCAACATCTTTTATCTGTTACCCACAGATCCCACAGAAGTCAGCCGAATAGTAAATAAAATGAAGCCCAAATTATCAATAGACTGCGATGGTATAACTAGTAGTCTTCTTAAACAAACAATAAACGAAGTATTGGATTCCCTCACACATGTTATTAATAATTCTTTTATTAATGGCAAAGTACCTGATAGGATGAAGATTGCAAAAGTGATACCTATATTCAAAACAGGCGACGAGCATAGATTTACCAATTACTGACCTGTTAGTATACTTCCCGCGTTTTCAAAAGTACTGGAAAAGCTAATGGAAACGAGACTTACAAATTTTCTAAATAGATTCAATATTTTATACCCCCCACCAGTACGGATTTAGAAAACGCCATAGCACCATTCACCCAATCCTCCAACTTCTGAAAAGCACCGCAACAGAAAACAATAAACAGGATAAAAACAGCACTTTAGCACTGTTCTTGGATTTGTCAAAGGCCTTCGACACGATAAATCACGAAATTCTATTATGTAAACTCGAAAAGTATGGTATCCGAGGCCTCGCGAATAATTGGTTCAGAAGTTACCTGTCTGACAGGCTTCAGTATGTTATGTACGAAGAACACAAATCAGATTCAGCGATACAAAGCTTTGGAGTCCCACATGGCTCAATTCTGGGCCCTGTACTCTTCCTTTTATATATCAACGATATTAGTAAATCAACATCACTCGATCTATTGTCGTTTGCGGGTGATACCACGGTACACTGCTCCGGTTCAGACGGGAATGCCATAACTCACTATTTCAACAACGAAGTTCAAAAAATATTTGAATGGTGCTCGGCGAACCAACTGCTGTTGAATGCTAAAAAAACACTTATATTATACTTAACCCAAATAAAGGTAAGAATAATAATTTCTGTCAAGAGATAAAAATAAATAATCAAAAGATAAGCAAAGTCGGGGGAAGTGAGACAGAAAAATCTCTAAAAATTTCTTGGAATAAGGATTGATGAACACTTAACCTACAAAGCTCATATATCTAGGCCATGCTCGAAAATAGCTCACACAAATTATAACCTCAACAAAGTAAAACGTATTCTCCCACGCAAAGTCCTGAAAACATTGTACTAAGCCCTGGTTCATAGTCATCTGGTGTACGGGATTTTAGCATGGGGCAATTCAAGAGCTGTTAATAAACTAGTTATCATGCAAAAGCGCTCATTTAGAATAATAAATGACAAAAAGTACATTTCCCATACAGACCCCTTATTCAAGGAAAATAAAATACTCAAAGTAGATGACTTGTTCAAATTGCATGCATTACTGTTCGCGCATGACTGGCAAAATGGCAGATTACCGGCTTCTTTTAACGATACATTCAAGGTTACTGACAACCCACTCGGTAGGACAACCCGACAGTCGGGACATTTATACATAGAAAAAACACGTACACGAACCTTAGATAAACTTCATCTATACTCCATTCCGAAACTATGGAACGCTTTAGACGACACAGTTCGAAATATCAGTCATAGGGCTACATTTAAGAAAACATTGACCTCAACATTCCTTTCGTCATATTCGACGTATGTCCGTTGCGATAATCCCTACTGCCCAGACTGTACTTAGTAAATATTGATCATAGTGACACATTATCAAATTAAACAAATCCGCAATAGAAACATACTAGTCGTGCGATATGTCTTAATCTAGCAATGCAACCTGCAGAGTTTTTCCCTCTAGTTGCCCCACTAACCTCGCGTAGAGACACACACGGTTAAGAAGCTCCAAACAATACTCTTGTGGAACAAATTTGCGTTCGGGAACACGTATTTAAGCAAGTGCTTGGTCAAGTCGGTCGGCTAATCTTGGGAAGTCGCATGCGGTGAACTGACCGACACCTAAATGCTGTCAGCTAGTTTACGGCATTCGCCTCCCATGGTGCGCCCACCGATATTGACCCCTCGTCCAATTATAAAGACCATGATCTTTCTAGTTGGAACGATATTATCCACTCGATTTGACTGATTGTGTCTCTTGAACTTTATGCGGAGCAATGATGGTAATTTAGCAAGCAGGTTGCTCTCTGCGGACTCTGCCTAAACAGAAACACCACCCTCCCGCTGGCTTTTTATCCTAGCTTCTCACACTTGAACGTAATTTCGACCCAAGGAATGGAAAAACCAGCATCCCTATCATAGACCGGATAAATCGCCCCATGTTTACTCATCTAGTCACAGTCTGTTCGCGAGTTCTGTTTCCTTTAGGGGGTGGCAGGTAGACAGCCAATCTGGCTATGCCACTTCCCACGGTATGCTATTTGTTACTCATGTATAATCTTTATTTTCGTTTACATCATACATATATGTATATCGTGAATAAAGAATCTGATTCTGAATCTAACAGGAAAACCAGACGACACTTGCAAACAAAATTTTTGAATAACTAATTTTTTTCATTTTTTGTCTCAAGACATAAGCTATGACCCCTCATTGGAACGAGCTCGACGAGCTCGTTCCAAAGAGGGGTCATAACCTATGTTTTTGAGACAAAAAATGAAAAAATAATGAAAATTAATTGGCGATTTTTGTGAATAGTGCCGGCCGGTTTTGGCCGTTACGTTGGGTAAAGGGTTAACCAGATTATTGTGATCTAGATTAATACAAGATTGTTTTCTCAATCATTATCGTCTGAATATATGTCCAGAGCACGGGAATAGCAGGAATCATTTGAAATTCTTTAGAATGAAAATGACGATTTGAAGTGCCATGTTCCAGAGGAAGGACTATTTCAGTTATACATATCAAACTTGGCACTTCATTTCGCCATCATCTCTCAAAACAACTTTGAAATGCAGTGTACTGTTTTCATGTGGTGTGTAGTTTCTCTTTTTCAAAATATTTTGAGGATGTCTACGCTGTTTTAGTGGATATCGGGAATTATCTCATGAGTGTGGACCTGCAAGTTTTAAGGCCCACACGAAAGAGACAATTCCCGATATTCACTAAAACAGCGTAGATTTTCTTTTGTTTGTATTATATGCTACGTGACATTTTACTGCTAAATATTCAGCCCAATTCGACTGCAAACAGTGTCACGTTGGTCTTCCGATTACCACCTTTGCGGTGCAGTACCTAGTTTGCGGTTTAAAAAAAAGACGGAAACGGTTGAAGGTATGTGTCATAAAATATGGTATAACTGCTATTAAGTTGTGTATATCACTAAAAAAATTTAATCTGGCGATCTATAGAATGTAATAATTGTTCATAGTGTCGGTGTGTTTTATGAAGTAATTGAGCTCTGTTATTGAAAATACATTAGCGTTCATCCTCATTCTTTCGGAAATTTTCGACAAAATTTGTTCTCTCCATGAATATCAAGGACATAGAAGGTCAATCCTTCGCTCCATTGTTGCTTCAGACTTTTGTCTTTGCGTTTAGGTCAGCTTCAACTTTCATAAAAAGTCCTGCATTCGCCTTATTTGGCAGCTTCGACGAGAGGTGTTGAACTTTTAGAATACCTGATTTGCGGTGTTGTCTAAACCGCAAAAGATGGTAACTTTACACAGCAAATAAGGTATTCATAAAAATCAATTAACCCCCTCGATAAATTCCGTTTAAACATGTTTTCACACAAGACTCACAAACGTAACTTACACATTTGGCTAAAATAAGACAATTCTCTATACGGATGCTGCTCCAAGGACTCACAATAGCATATTTTAAATATAATTCGCAGTTCAAACCCAACAACTGGAATTTTTATCTCGATATTTCCACTTTAAAATACGTCAAAAAAATTGTTTTTTTATTTCTCTCATGAAAATATTTCTTGGATGAAAGTATTGGTGATTAATACCTACCCTGAAAGAGTTTGCAACACAAGTAGGCTTGTTGAAATGGGTGTACTTACCAATTTTCCAACTTGTATGCGTAACAAGTAACAATCTGCTGTTTTTTAAACCGCAAACGAGGTACTGCACCGCAAAAGTGGTAATCGGATGACCAGCGTGAGTGTCATGTCAAGACAATAACAAAAAGCTGCGGATCGTTCCCTCAAGGCGACGTTCAAGACGACTTCATACGCCGAAGCGCAACGTCTTTTAGGAAGCAACTGATAAAATCATCGTGTGGACCTGAAAGTATTATTTTTCACTTTCACTCATGAGATAATTCCAGATACTGACTAAAATAGGTTAGATTTTCATTTTTATTAAATGCAACGAGACATTTTATTGCACAATATTTAGCCCAATTCGACCCCAAATGTGTACCTTTCAAAACAATAACAAAGATCAGCTGATCATTCCTTCAATGCGACGTGATGAGAAATAGCGTGACATCATTTAGGAAGCTACTGAGGAATATTTATCGATATCGAGTCGATAGATATCGAGAAATATCTTTCAAATCTATCTTTTAGATAATTTGCGATAATTCACAGGCTGGCATATAATAAATGAAGAGATTGTCTTGAAAATATATGCACCATGGGTGTTGTAGACAACAGAAGAAAACAGATGATGATTATTTGTACAGAAAAGATGAAAATGTGCCTTGGGTACGACTTGTCTTCATCAATCTTACGTCAAAAGATTGAATAC
Organism: Pictodentalium vernedei; assembly: GCA_031216915.1. Taxonomy (NCBI): domain Eukaryota; kingdom Metazoa; phylum Mollusca; class Scaphopoda; order Dentaliida; family Dentaliidae; genus Pictodentalium; species Pictodentalium vernedei. Next base: position 262,343,507 of record CM062296.1, read on the forward strand.
CTACCAGTCAAACCTTTTCAAGTTCAATAAGAAATGGTAAATGTGTGAACAAATCTAGTAACATGATGCATGACTTTCAGATTAGTGACCTTTCGAAGGTTCTCTACGCAAAATCAAGAAAAAAAGAATAATTACTGAAAAGAACGTTTTTATCATTATAGTTGAGACTTTGTTTAGCGCTTGCATTGATTTATTTCATTAAATCCTGATGGTAGACAAATTAATTTGAATATAATTTAACCTTTGGATAAAAAACACATTAGTTGGATGTTTGTTACAAATACGTCTAAATCGCATCTTCTGTTTTAACCTTCGTTTAGGCATGGATTTGACGCGCTTGTTGGCAAGATATTCGTGGATATGGCTGCATCACAGCTCTGTATCATGACGAGAACAGTTGATGCATTTATTAATTTGGGACGGGTGTATGAATTGAGGCCTGAAAGTATACTCTTTTCCTGCTATATACAGAATGTGGAGAGTGTATTATCACTAAATCACCCGCAGAGTGGAGATTCCACCGAGCAATAATTGCAAATTTGTTGCAAAGCATAACGAGGTTAAACCCGGAGGTCCATTGGTTGAAACATTGCTTGTGTTTTTTTTGTCGATATGTACAAAATTTGAAAGTTATTGCTTGGGTGATAACTCCCCTCCGCGGGTGATTTAGTTACAATCCACTCCCCACGTACTGTTCTATACATTATTCATTAGATATCATCTTCTTTTCCCGTATTGCCCACCTTGGAGCTAGGATGATATGACTTCAAACTTGATTGATATGAGGCCGATCTAGGCCGATATGAACCAAGCTAATGTTGTCCCTATTGATGAGGTGCTAGGTGCAGCCATTTTGTTTACAGTGAAATCGTTCACCGTTATTCTTCGAATACAGTCAGTCAGTAATTTGGCGTTACCGAATAAAAGGGGGTAGTTTTGTATGGTGAGGAATTAAAGATGGCAATAAGTAAAATTTAGGTGGACAAAGACAAACGGAAGAGAATCGTACACAAAATCCTATGCAAACTAAGGATCACAGTCGTAAGTGAAGATTCGTCGAAGTGAGCGAAGAGATAATTCAGCTATCCGAACGTCACGGCTTCCCCACTGGGCATCCTCAACTTTTATCGTCATAGATATTGACGCTTGGGAAAGTCATCTCTCCTTGTAAATACTGGAGTCTAGCTGTAATCCAATTAACATTGAACCTCTGAAAGGTGTGGATGAAAATCTTGGTCGCCAGGGAATAGTTGTCAGCGGAGAAATCATCTTAGAATGAACCTAGCGCTATACACGAAAATCGGCATTCATTTTTTTATATTTTTATTTTTTGCTTCCAAAACATTGGTTATGACCTCTCATCGCGCTCGTTCCAATGAGAGGTCATAACCTATGTTTTGAAGGCCAAAAAATGAATTTTTAGTTAAACGAGGAGTTTTTTGTTTACTGGTTGCCCAGAAATTAATTAAGACGCTTAGGGGTTATGGCACCTTTTCATTTGTACTCGCGCGGAAACCTATCTGATATTGTGGACTGCTGTTTTAACTGTTTTTACTGCAATAAAATATTTCTTGGTTTTAACATCAAAGGGAAAAATGGGCAAATGTCAGCTTGTATAGTTTTATATTGTTAGATAGGACAATATCTATGTTATATGCAGGTATGCACACAGCATTGCTAATATGAAGCAAAAAAAATATATTAACCGCTAAAAGTTGACGAAAATGCAATTTTCTGTCATTTTACATGGAATAATACAAGAACTAACAGTAGCATTTTAAATCAACGAGGGAAAAAATTGGTCTACTAAAATCGTTCGATAATATCACCAACTGAGAGCATATCTATTGTTCTTAAAGGATTGATGCGCACAGCGAATATAACTTTAATAGGTTCTACATAATTTTGAGAAATATAAAAATTCCCCATTCAATTAGTGTTAATTTTTGCCAGCCAATTCTTAGCAATCAAGGGAGATGACCTTTTCGTAAGTCGATGTGAATGACGAGAAAAGTTGACCACGAAAGCCGCGACGTTCGAAAGATGACTGGGAGAGAAAACTTCAGAATGTATGAACAGAATGAGAATAATAACACAGTCAGAAACATGTAACAGATCTGAGATTTATCGAAAACGAAAAGCAGAAGAGACTTGCAAACAAAATTCTTGAATAACTATTTTTTTTCATTTTTTCATTTTTTATCTCAAAAACATAGGTTATGTCCCCTCATTGGAACGAGCTCGACGAGCTCGTTCCAATGAGGGGTCATAACCTATGTTTTGGAGACAAAAATGAAAAAATTAATGAAACTTAATTGGCGATTTTTGAGAATAGCGCTGACCGATTTTGGTCGTTACATTGGGCAAAGGGTTAAATAGAAAGGTTGTTACTTGTTTAGTTTTATATCGCCCCGGATATCAACCCTCAGTAACTGAACATCAGCCTTCGGTCCGATATGAAACTTACCAAGTAATAACCTCTAACTACACATTTATTGTTTAAATCAAGCAAAACGCTTGTATATTTCAACGTTTCGAGATCAGTAGGTATGGGATTCATGTTTCCCGTGTGAGAGTTTGCATTTTGTAACGTTCAAGCACATTATATTTAGAGTTTTCGTGCTGTACAGTGGCGTACATGGGCGCAGATCTCTTCCAAAAAGTGGGGGGGGGGGGGGATGGGCAGATGCCGAAGGCATCTGCAGCGAGTGCCGCAGGCACGAGCCGGCAGAGGGGGGTTTGGGGGGGGGGGGGGGTTCTCCCCCCAAGAAAATTTTCAAATTGCGCTTTCAAATGGTGCATTCTGGTGGCCTCTGGGGTATAATTTCTCTTAATTATTTAGTAGAAAAAAATATGTTTTTCAACAGCCTGTTGTAATTTTGTCAAAATGCTTAACCATAATTGTTCCCGCTTTACCGAGCGTTCCCTATTAGATTAACACAATTCAACTGTGCGGTGGATTAGCATAAGGGCCCAACAGATGGAGCGACGACGTATGTGTCGGGCCCGTTAATGGATTAACAGATCCAATAACAGCCCGACACATACGTCATCAACAAGTCGCGTGAATTGAATAAATTCGATCGATAAATTTCGTTTTCAAAATGTAAACAAAACAGACGATACTGTCTTGCACATTTTCACGAGCTCAGTACCGGCCTATTACTCTCTCTGCATAAGAATTCTGTCTGCAACATTGATATTCCGATATCAAATAGTTATGCTGCTTATGCATTCGTGCAACCCACAGCTGTGTCTGGCTGAGTAACAACTTATTTGAAGGCGCAGTGTTGAACAACTGTTCGTTGAACGTTACGTCAGTCCAAACATGGACCCACAGACATAGTCCGTAATATAATTTTTGTGGTTGATACGGCTACAGTACAGGCCGTACCAACCCCAAAATTATATTACGAACTGTGGACCCAAGTTTGGACTAGTTGAACGTGTATCAGAAGTGAATCTCGCATTAAAATTGATGAGAGGGTGCAGCAGTGGGGGAGCATAGTGGGGGACATGTCATACCATGTCCCCCCAGTGGTGGGGGGGGGGGGACATGGCATACCATGTCCCCCCCTTGATGAGATCTGGGGGGGGGGGGGGGACACGTCATGATCTGCGCCCATGGTGGCGTACATGTATATCTTACCCCCTATAGTCTTCTGAAAATTTAGATTAACGACGTCATATGCATGCTTGTAAACAACTCTGTTCAAATACATACGCGGCGAACCATGAGAGTGGTCTCTCATTTGTTTATTCGTCTATCAAAAATGGTGGCAAACGTTAACCGCTTTATGTTAAACAAATAAGAGTTTATCATGTATTATTCATCGCAATTTCTAGTTCTAGAAAAAGAAGTCGCAAAGATCTTTTCGTCACAAGTTTGTTTGTGACCTAATATGGTATTCACGGTGCCACTCAATTCTATATTGGACTCAAGCATATTTCTCTCCCGATATGGAATCAACGAACACGTATATATCATATCGTCGCCTGAGTGCTAGAATGTTCTATGTCCCTTATCGGACATAGAACATTCTAACACCCAGGTGACGATATGTAGTCACCAATAAACTGTGCCAAAATAATAATAGAGAACAAAAACGAAGAAATATTACTAACATCCGAAATAATGTACGTCAACATTTGTGCCTTTTCTGTACCAGATTCTCAGTAAAATACAATTTAAATCTTCGAAATTCCAGATTTTTGAATGAGTCCCTCCTCGAATATTGTCTTCATTGGGAGAGGAACAATTCTTGAAACCCAGTCAGGACCACAGGGCTATGACTGTGAAGGAAACAGCACGACTCCACTCGACAAATAATGCACCATTTTGGTCTTTGTGTGTTAAACCTTTGAAGAGCATTACAACCATTTATGTCGAGCAATATTCACAAAAGTCGCCATCCAAATGTGAATAGTTTTCCAATTTTGACTCCAAAACGCAGCTATTGAAATCTTATTGGAACAAGCTTGGCGAGATTGGTCCTATAGGGGTTCATAAGCTGTGTTTTTGTTTAAAAATTAAAAGTTTTAGTTTTCAGAATGGTGTTTGCAAGTTAATGTCATGTCCTATTCGTGTTAGATAAAGGGTCAACCAGACATATCAGTCAAGCCCGCTAATAGCTATACACAAATCGCCGTTCAAATGTTGTTATTGTTAAAATATTTAGACAATAAAATAATCCTTAAATCGGTAAGATTGTATTACAACAGTGCATATTGAACAACTGGAGGAAAAGCATTTATTGTGATCAGCAAATTCGAGTCTGTGTTAAAATGATGAAAGCATCAGAACTAAACTGTATTGAAAGAAAATTTATGAAGACTTATTGTCGGGAGTTTGATTATTCTGTTTGTGTATTTAGGTTTAACAACACTTCCAACAGCTATGGCCACATTGCGTCGGACAGTTTTTACGGATGGAGTAAGCCTCTGCACCAGTTGATAATCACCGACCAGCGGTGAGCAACTGCTTGAATCCCCAACTTATTAACTCTGCACAAGTATAGTTAGCAGCGACTGAAGACAAGTGCACCATCGACGTGCAATATGCCTCAGTGACGGATAGTGATTACTACTCACGAAGAGAATTCGAGATTGTATTCTACAGTTGTTTAAAAGTATTTCTTTTTTATTAGTTTATTTTTTGGAGAGGGTATTTATATATTTATTTTGTATGTGAGTTGGGGAGGATTTTAGAGTACAATAAGGACGTTTAGTTAATAAGTTTTCCCGAGTTTGGATTTTTTTTTACGCTAGTTGCCTTTTTTCTGGTGTTTTTTTTTTTTGCCGATTTCGGTCATTAAGCCCTGTATATTATATTTGTAAACATGAATGGTAAGTACTCGAAGGGTGTCCAGACGGAGGTAAGTATGGCCACTAAAGGGGGTCAGGGAGAGGTGAGTCGAGGGGTGCAGGTGCAGGTGGGGGAGATTGAGGATACAGAGGCGTGCTGACAGTGTGACATGAAGTATGGTGGTGGTCAGCCAATGGACAGCAGTGGGGCGTGTGCGAACTGCAAGGATGTTTTACAGTTGTTAGAGAAGTGTGTTAGATTCGAGCGGAAAATTGCGGTGCTGAAGGGGACGATGGGGAGGGCTGGTGTATCTGGAATCACACCGTTGAAGGTTACCTATGATGGCGAGGTGTGAGGTGGGTGGAAGGTCTTTGTGGATTCATCGAGGACACTGGGAGGCAGGAAACGTGGTGAAAGAACGCTTGATGTGGGTGTGTAATTGAGGAGGAGGATTGAGGGTGGGGGGGGGGGGTGTCAAATAGGAAAATTTGGACGGTTGCGTCAGGACAGGGCTGCGTAGTGCAAGGAAGCCAGAGTCGGCGTAAGGCTGCCACGGTTACTAGGCGGTGTTTAGAGAACAGGTCCAGTGTTTTAGATTCTGATACCCCTGGGGATGAGAGTGAGGAGGACACTGAGGGTGGGGGGAGAGGTGGTTGCTGATGTTGCTAGGACAGATGGGGTAAGGAGGGCGGTGAAGAGAAAAAGGGGTCCAGAGGCATGCAAAACGAGGCGAGTTGCAGTTGCAGATGATATAGGAACTGAGGGCAGAAGAAGAAAATTAGTTGTAGCGGGGAGTAGCATTGTACGTGGGGTTGACAATGTCGTTTGTGGTCCCGATAGTTCCAATCGAACAGTCTTGTGCTTTCCGGGGGCGAAGGTGGAGGATCTGAGGGACAGGGTAGATGGTATTGTGACAGGTTCAGGATCGGATCCGGTAGTGGTGGTCCATGTGGGAACCAACAATATCGAGGAGAGAAAGTCATTAAGTTTGGCGGAGTCGTACAGAGGTTTAGTCAGCAAACTGCTAAGTAGGAATGCAAGAGTAGGTGTATTCGGGGTCCTTCCAGTCCTTGGGGGTGGGGACGAACGGAACTCAATGATTTTGGCGTTGAATGAGGAGTTGGAGGACTACTGTGTTGACCTGGGAATACCCTTTATCGTCGATTGGGACACCTTTTGGGGCAACGGGAGCATGTATGGGCGTGGCGGGCTGCATCTTAGCAGGGTGGGGAAACGGGTATTGGGGGATAAAATTCTATGGGTAGCGGAGCGTTTTTTGGAGTAGAGTGGGATGGGAGGCCAGAGGCAAGTATAGCAAGAGTGGACGCAGGTGGGATGAACAAGAGCGAGGGGGACAGAATAAGTTTACCAAGGGCAGCGTCAGACAATAATGGGACCAGTAGGCGGAAGCCAATGAATCTCGGTACCCAGAAAGTGGGTTATAGCAGCATCCAGAGTCTCCACCGGAAAGTAAGTGAAATTGCTACATTGATCGATGCAGAGGACTTTAATGTCATGGGTTAAAGACAAGCGTGGTTAAGACACGAGGAACGGGTAGACCAAGTAAGGGGGTGCGTGTGGATAAGTGTAGGGCGAACGGAAGGACAGATAAAGTGGGAAGGGGTAGGCATGTACATTAAAGAGGATTTAAAACCGTCGCTGATCACAAACCTGGAAGATGTCAGCACCTCGGATGAGGTATTGGAAGAAATTGGATGGGTAAAGATCAAACTAAGAAACAAAAGTATTGCCCTTGGGATTGTGTACTGTGCGGTGGAGGGAAGCAAACCCGAGTGGAATGACTCGAAAAACTCAACACTAATGTCCAATATCACAGAACTAGAAAACAGGAGGCGAAAGGTGATCTCAAAATTAAGGAATGGAAAAGCGGGAGGGGTGGACGAAACTCCTAACGAGTTTATCAAAAAAGGGGGAGAGGAACTCTGAGAAAGCCTAACTGCCCTATTCAATTTAGCCATAGAAAAACAAGAGGTCCCAAAAGAGTGGAGAGAAAGCAAAGTGACATTTATCCACAAAAAGTGAGAAAAAGACTTTTTGGTTAATTATCGAGGGATCTCTGTCAGTAGCAAGACTGGAAAAGTTTTCTGCAAAGTCCTGTATGGGAGATTAGAGGATGTGATTGAAGAGAAGGGTTTTTTGGGAGAGATCCAGAATAGCTTCAGGAAGGAAAGGAGAGTCACTGACCATCTTTTCACGCTTTTCCAAATGATAGAATCCGCGAAAGCAAAAAAGAAAAAGATGTTTATGGCCTTTTTGGATGTTAAAAAGGCATACGATAGAGTATGGAGGGAGGGTATGTGACGAAAGCTTGAGGCTCTGGGCTTGGGAAGCGAGTTTGTTGGAATTCTGAAAACATTATATAAAGATGTACAGAATGAACTCAGCCTGGGTAACATAACAACAAAACGTGTGCCTATGGAAATAGGCATAAAACAGGGGTGTATCGTTTCGCCAATTCTTTTTGCATTGTACATCAAAGGTTCAGGAGAAGAACTCCTGTATAGGGACGAGGGGATGGCAGTTGGGGACTTGAAGATCCCAAGGCTATTTTTTGCAGACGATATGATTGTAGTGTCAGAAAACGAAGAGGGGCTAGCGAAAATGCAGGGAAATATGGGAGCAAATGGAGACTCGAACGTAATGAACGCAAGAGCAAAGTTATACCTGTGGGCCGCAAAGTGGACCCCACTCGAAAGTGGAGAGTGAGGGAGTTCTGTATTCTTGAATGTAGCAGCAAACTTCTTAGTATAGGAGAGACAGGTGACTACGAGTATCTGGGGTAAACAAAAACATCACAGGGAGAGGCATCTACCGAAACCACACAAATAAATTGATTCTGAAGGGGAAGCGAATCCTTAACCAAATGAAACTTATAGGGAGAAACAGTTTCAATACGGTTTTCGTGGGGAAAACCATTTGGGAAATGGTGGGTCTGCCAAGTAAAACGTATGGTACGGAAGTGGTACCCCTAAACCAAACGGCTGTAAAGAGCTTTGAAACCCTACAGAACAATGCAGGCCGATGGATAACGGGGTAGAATAATGCCGCAGCTCTAGAAGCAATCAGGGATGAGCTTGGGTGGATGAGGATCAAGGACAGGATCGACTTACTGAAACTCGGTTATCTTAATTATTTGGTAAATCTCCCCGCCAGCCAATGGTGTAAAATAATGCTCCAGAGAATTTTGAACTCAAATATCAAGACAGGCTGGATGGTCCAAGTGAGGGGACTAATAGAGAACTACTCATTGGAGATCTCGGACCTAAACGTTGGGGCAAACCAGGGTACAAAATCGTCAGAGAAAGGATCATGGAGGATGGTAACCTCAATTGGCGAGAGGGGGTTAAATCAAAGAGGTCTTTGGGTGGCCTGCGTGATAAAGAGAAGCCTCGTTTTGAAGAGCACCTTGATGGCATCTTTGGGGGTCACTGTTGTACAAGCTGAGGTCGCGGTCCCTGGAGCTGAGGGGAAAAATTGGGGAAAACAGTGAAAAAGAGTGCCAAATGTTTAATTCGGACGTGGTGGAGACCCTGGAACACTTTCTTCTAGAATGCCCAAGATTCACTGGGAGTATAATGGGGAAGTGGGTGGGAGAATGAAGGACATGTGGTTAATGAGAGACTCAAAGGAGAGGGTTAATATTCTAATCGGAGAGATTGGGGAGAATGGGGCAAGGGATGTCATCAAGCATTTCTTCTTCGAGTTCTGGGAGGTTAGAGAAGAAGCGTGGGAACCGCGACAAATCAGCGGCCGGCCGAACTGTTATTATTATTATCGTAGTGAGCAGAACTGGCTACCCTTAACGCGCGCGAGCCATCGATATTACGTGTCTTACACGAGAAGAACACAGTCCAGTTACCTCCGACCAGGATCCAACCGCTGACCTTCGTTTTAACCCTTTACCTAACGAATCGCCCGCATCCACCCGCGTAATTTGCAAACTGAACTGTTGAAAAAAATACATTTTTCACAAAATTTCAACTAATCCATATCATATGACTCCTCATTGGAACGAGCTCATAGTTTTGTTGATTGTTTTTTAACATTTAAAAAAATAGTAATTAAAATAATACATTTTGATATACTCTGCTTTGGGAAACCGGTTGAAGGCCAATACCCGAACCATACAGTCACCGCTCTCCCATTTTCGGGAGTAAAATATCTTCAAAGAAATCAGAACTGTATTTTGTAAGCAACATTTAAACATTTTGATACAGGAATCAGAAAATTTTTTTAAAAAAACCCAGAAGTAACTGCACAGCATTTAACGAGTTCTACAAAGAAACAAGAAATGGATATTGATATCAGATATTGTGTACCGTTTTTTAAGAGTTTCATGCCGAAAACATAGTTATTTGCAAAAAACTGAAATTCTGCACCGATTGACTCGCCACCCCTTACATTTCCAATGTTGTATTGGCTCCAGGTCAATAAGTCATACCCTGTCTGATATGTAAGTTTGTCCTGCTTTCAAAAATTGTGACTTGGGCCCCCTTTCAAACCTTTTCGGTCTGCCCACGTTTTCGAGTGTGGAAATACATGTATGAGCTTCATGAATACATTAGGGACGGGGGGGGGGGGGGGGGGGGGGAGGGGTCCTAACATGCGATTTTCAAATATTCTTAAGACATAATCGTACGACATAAGCGCGGACCACTTTCGAAATTGTTCGCTCCGTCCAAGTTCTGGCTGCGGTGGAAATTCATAAATTAACTTCGGAAATGCATTTCAATGACACCTGGATGACTCTCGTGCTATTGACCTCAGTCAGCTGTGACTCATTTGTTGTTGGCCCCAGGTCCATACAGTACGTGGAGAGTGGATTGTAACTAAATTACCCGTGCAGTGGAGTTATCACCCAAAGTATTCCTTTCAAATTCTGTACATATGGACAAAAACAAACACAAGCAACGTTTCAGCCAATGGACCTCCGGGTTTAGCCCGGAGGTCCATTGGCTGGAACTTTGCTTGTGCTTGTTATGCTTTGCAACAAGTTTGTAATTATTGCTTGGGTGGAATCTCCACTCCGTGGGTGATTTAGTGATAATACACTCTCCACGTACTGTAGGTCATACCATGCTTGAGATATGATCGTGACCCACAATCAAAAGATTTTGCTCCGCACACCTTTTTGGGTGAAGCAATACATGTAGAGCTTCGCGAATTGCTTCAGGGGAATAAAATACGATTTTCGTAATTCTAAAAAATGCTCTCAGTGAGCACGACTCCAGTTATCGTGATCCATATTTTGAACCTCCAACCATTTTTTACACATTTGGTGCTTTAGATATAAGTGTGACTCACTTTCACGTTTGACTCCGCCCACTTTGTGAGTGAAGGCATGCATGTATGAATTTCGGGAATGAATAAGGAGGGATGGGGGCGTCATAAAATGCAATTACGAAAAGGGAACTCATTGATCTCTTGCAAACCCCAGTAGGCTTGTCCAATATAATTGAACCTCTTGCGAGTTTCGACTCAATTGGTGTTGATCCCAGATCCAACCACGTGGGACATGTTAGCGTGATTCTGAGTTTTTAAGTAGTACATGATTGCATTTGAGGTCACAGTACGCTATTACCGTTTTTTTTATAAAGAATGCTATCAGTGATACCCCAGGTGTCCTGGACTCATACTTGTAACCTTCAATGATTTTCCCATATTCATGGGTCAGACAATGCTTTCAAAATGTTGGGCATCGCCTGTGTTGTTTGTTCTTCGAAAGGTAACAAACCGAGTTTCTCATTCATATTAATGCCATTTCTTCTTGGTAATTCGTAAGTGAAAAAGACGCGAAGTGTTTTCAGTTGAAAATATGCAAGACAGGCCATTCGCAAAAAATATCTAAGATGACGTCCAGATCTGCCGTATTGGAAGATGAGGCAGAATACTGTGTAGTATTAGCTGGACAACCTGATGTAAAATAATAGCTCTGTCAAATATTTGAGTTAAATAATTTAGTAACATTGTTAAAGATATTTAAAAATGATCTGGAGATCTTTTATGAAAGCCCTCTGGGACTGAGAATATTATGAGATCTCTTCGATGCTTATCTGTGTGTAGACCTCCGTGGAAGAATTAGGAAGTGGAGCAGCACTTGCCTCAAAAATATACCTTATGACCCCCGCCTATAACGAGCTCAAGGAGCTGATTCCAACGATTGGTCGTACAGTACGTGGAGAGTGGATTGTAACTAAATCACCCACGGAGTGGAGTTATCACCCAAGCTATAACTTTCAAATTTGTACATATCGACAAAAACACAAGCAATGTTTCAGCCAATGGACCTCCGGGTTTAACCCGGAGGTCCATTGGATGAAACTGTGCTGGTGCTGGTTATGCTTTGCAACACATTTGCAATTATTGCTCGGGTGGAATCTCCACTCTGCGGGTGATTTAGTGATAATACACTCTCCACGTACTGTAAGCTATGTTTTTGAGACAAAAATGAAAAACATAATGAAAATGGAATGGTGATTTTTGTGAATAGCGCTGGCCGGTTTTGACCATTACATTAGCTACAGTGTTAAACGATTTTCAAATGAGAACCGAAATGGATACACTAAATATGTGGCATCAGAAAAATTATTGTTCGTACCTACAAGCGATGACGTAGAAGTCTCTTTCAAGCTTTTACGTCTACAGTAACTAAAGAATTAATAATGGCCGACCTTAAACGTATTTATTTCTAACGAGAGCTCAAATGGATGAAACCACAGGAAATAGATGTGCATCTGGTATCTGCTACTTCGATCTCTCATAAACCTAGTGTGAGATGGAGGTTTTGTGTCAGACCAATAATTTTTTTTTTATTTTATTGGCGGGGAAGGTCGCAGTTCCGAGATGGTACCACCGAACATCGCCGAGAAACTGTCGGACTCTCGAACTTACTAAACTGGCACAAGAAGGGATAGCATTGACTGGGGGCAAGTTTCCCATATTCTACGCTTCAGTAAACGCACCACCGTGCTCACGCTTGAAATTAATTTTATTACACGCCCGATAGATGTAATCCCTATCTACAGGAACCATGAGGAAAATGAAAATCTGTTCCGCACATTTGTGCGGAACGGAATTCGTTGACGGACTATTTTTAAATAGAAGCGAAATTTCACTGACATTTTCTACAAATCCTGCAACGCAATTACAGTTTGAATCGCTAGCGATAGCTGAAAATCGTCCCCTGAGTTCCAATGTGTTCCAGTAGGCACAAAGAACACATTGGAACTCAGGAGACGAAATAGTAACACGGGTTCCCCTCGTAAATTTGGTTGGCGATAAAATGTGTTCTTTTTGTCGATAGTTGTCAAATGAATTTCTGTGTGTCCTTCTAATAATGTTTTTTATAGACGTGAAGGCGTGTAATAAACACAGAACGACACGCGCGTGTAGTTCTGTGAATGTATTGTCCAAGAACACAATGCAGACGATGCGGGTCAGGATGGAACCGTCGCTGTTTCGATCTGAACTCCGGAGACCAATAGGAATATTTACTTGTATTTTCGAACAGTTTATTTCGACATGTTGTGCGGAGAAATTAAAATTGATGTGATTAAATTCAGTAACCAAATGTGATTACAAGGGATTACGTATAATATTTTATGCAGACAATGTCCGTTCGTGTTACGAATTGAAAATGCAATGATCAATCGAGGAACAATTTATTTTTTTTGAACGTGTATATTTTTGATAATTTGTAACTAAATCAACAAGTTGGTCCCTTGCTGGGATGAAATCCTCTGAATGAATAATTACACTGGAAATACACGAAAAAAAATGAATAATAAAAAATCAGTTCGAGAAAATCAGAAAATTTTCTTAGATGGAAATATTTACAGTACGGCCTTTAACTGGTAGCGTGCTAAATTGTTTTTGGTAATGATAATTATGTCTTTGCCTTGTTACAATTTATGGGAGAGTGCCAAGGGGCACTCTCCATAAATTCGAACAAGGCAAATCTATACAGACTATGTAATTTTTCTTCAAAGATAATATGAATCATATCTTCTGAACATGAAGCCTTTAAGTTACGGCGCCTGGACTTGTGATTAAAGCCCAAACATGGGCTTCCAGCACTCTACCAGTTACCAAAGTGTACCGTCATGCGATACTCTTTTGTTAGTAACGTCATAATTGTGCCTTATCATAGCGATATCCCTATCTGTTGAGCAGTTCAAACTCCTACAAAATTGGTCCAATCAACAGAACATTTAACAATATGTCAAAATGTCTAGATGTAGGAAATATCGTATCTTTGTTGCAGTTTTGAGACAGGCTGTACGATTTTGTATTTTTGGGTTAAAAAAGTCATTTTTATAAATAAAATGTGAGAAATCTGGAATTGCTGAAATAAACGAGGAGTATAGGTCCGTTGGCTAACATTTTCAGTATCTCCCACCGGATTCAGTTTTTAGACCGACAAAATTGACATCTCTGATGTCATCATGGCCGCTAATTCTAAAAATCAATATTTCAGCTGTTTATGGCAAAAAATACTTTTTTGTGATAAACTCGGTGAAAATTAGAATTTTCACCTTATTAACGGATTTAGTCATATTAATTAACCAAATTACTCCATAATGATCGAATATGGCCTCCATAACATACCAGAGAAGATATTTGGCTACTTCTGGAGAACTGTTGTATTTGGGGAATATTCAGTGTTTTTCTGTTGAAAATTGTTTTTTTTCAAAAATATCAAGATTTCGAGGACTTTTCATATAGAGATGAAATAGAGACACTGTTATATTAGAAAACATTCTAACCAATCAACCAAGCATTCAACAAGATGTGACATATGTCAAAAAGTTCGTTTAAATACAGGAAGGCCTGGATATCTTCGCCCTCCCCATGAAAAGCTATTTTTCATTAATTCAAATCTATTTAACTTTAAAAGTGGAGGCAAGCACAATCTAAACAGAATTTTGGACAAACTTTCACCAGTTTGTGATATGGTGATTGCTTACATGACTTTGTTAATCCGGGCCCAAATGACATTACTATTTGGTGTGTGTGTGTGGGGGGGGGGGGGGGGGAGGGGGAGTTTTTTCAAACCCTAAACACCTGAAATTGATGTAAAAATTGTATGTCTCAACATCTGAGCATCAAATAGCATTGGGTTAACATGAAAAAAAAATGGTCATGGGTGGGGATGGATATTCAGTGCGGGGGAAAATATCCTAGGATATTTCCCCCGGGGGTGGGGGATGATATCCTGTTACACTGGTACTTCAACAGTTCATAAGGTATCTACAGCCATATCTATCCACCATTCCACTTCGAAATTACTCTCAAACATAACCCTTGGAACCCCAGAGGCCGTTTTTCCCGCCGGGTCACAAGCTACGTTAGAATGTCATTAAGTGGAATGGCTACAAGATAAATGTGTGGTGTGGACCAGTTAATATTTTCAATGTGCAGCCCTTAGGCTGCACGTTGAAAATATTAATTGGTCTTACCCCAAATAATGAATATGGACTCTTCCAATTGCTTCCATTGAACTTACATGGGAGATACCATCAGTGTTCAAAGAGTTAAGACAAGTTATGGGTGTGGAGATTTGATATTTTTCAGCCATGTTCTTTTTTGCCACAGTTTTATGTGTGACAAGAAAACTGATTGAAATATTCAGAATAATTCGAAATAATACAATCAGCAATAAAATATTACATGTAACTTGGTCAGAAAACAACTCTTCCAAACTTACGGGGAGTGATGAACTTTGAACTAATGATTATCGAAACATCAACAAATTATTATAAACTACATAAGTACAGTTAAAACTAGAAGTCCTGTCATCAAAGGCGCACACATAGCACGTCGATCTGCGCGTTAATCTACGCGTTATGACCATAGTAAGGCTATCAAATTCTGTACATATGACCTGTGTACAAGCAATGTTTCAGCCAATGGACTTCCGGGTAACCCGGGTGTCCATTGGCAGAAACATTGCCTGTGTTTGCTATGAGTAACCAGGAGAACCTGCCATGCTTTGGATGCCATTCTATATGGCAATTGCGCGCAATTCCTACGCAATTAAGCCTAGATAAGCGCATAGTTCATGATAGGACATCTAGTTTTAACTGTAGAGACAGGATGGCCCTAATATCAAGTTCAGCATCTAAATATCACCAGAAGAATTCATAACTATTGTGTTGTGAAATGACTGTTTTGTTTCTCAAATTTTCTTCTTTCGATAAAAAGTAAGAACCACTTCAAATTCAAAGAGAAAATTACTGTACAGATATTGGGCATATCTCGCCAACAGAGAATGATATGTAGGTTCAGAATATATTTACTCAAGTCATGTTTTTCATAGCAGGTTGTTGACCTGGTCACACTGGGATTTTCAATTTCAAAATGTGTTCTGATGTGCACCACTACATTTAATCACTTTCGGTAATGGAAACTGCATATTCAGTGTTCGTGTACAGTTTATCACGGCATCATCTGCCCTGTCGAAGTCAAGAGACGATTTCAAGGTCTCAAGCCACCAGTCAAATTTTGTAGGAAATTTGACGTTGTTATGCTCTGGAACCAGGCTAGCCCTTAAATAGTCAATCACCTATGTTTACAGTACGTGGGGAGTGTATTATCACTAAATCACCCGTAAAGTGGAGATTCCACCCAAGCAATAATTGCAAATTTGTTGCAAAGCCAATAAGCATAAGCAAAGCTCCAGCCAATGGACCTCCGGGTTAAACCCGGAGGTCCATTGGCTGAAACATTGCTTGTGATGTTTGTCCATATGTGCAGAATTTGAAATTGATACTTTGGGTGATAACTCCACTCCACGGGTGATTTAGTAACAATCCACTCTCCACATACTGTAGATTCACTCGTCTGGAATATTTCCAACTGTAATATTATAGACCTTTGAATCTAAAACGTAAAGGAATCCTGGCATCGCGCCTGGCCAGAGATGGTTCAAGTTTTGCTCAATAATCCAACAGCTTTCACCTTGAACTATTGCCGGAATGTCATTGAATAATCGAACAGATGGCCATAACATGTCAAAAATAAGATTCCATAGATCGAGTTCCGCTCCAACGCCCAAACTTTAAAACAGATGCTGTTAATACCCAAACTTATGGAGTGTTTGTAATGAAATCACACGGCCACGGCCACCCGAGTTGGTTTCCCAACGACCAGCGGACTTCACCACACTATTTAGCCTAGTGAAGCTCTCAGACCACTAGTCCAGTTCTCAAAGGAATTCGACGTTGTTATGGATTATTGTTTACTCACTTTTCGTGGAAATTTGCGAGCAGACTACCTCTGTTGTAATGTAATGTCCTTTGACTCACAAACATATACAGATTTTCTTTCGTTTTACAGTTATAGATATTTAAGTCATTAAGTGCTTAATTCACAGTGATACCATCAAGATATTAACACAATCAGTGGAACTACGCGTCGTAATGACGTAATGATAAAACAACGGCTGTTGTGAGACATCGTTCCTAAATCCGTTCCTGATCACATAAAAAATTCGATCAAATCAAGTTTAAACTAAGCAGCAAGTCTTCGGTTGATTTAAAGAAAATGGGTGTTTATGGTATTTTTTTAGTTTCAAACGTCTGAAATGTATCATTTGGTCGGAAAAGCGAACCATAGGTTCGCTTTTCCAACCGACTGATATATTTTAGAGGAGTGAATCTAAACACAGGCGATGGAATATTTTAGGACTAGGCTGGATCCCGACCATAACAGCGTCGTTTTTTACAGTATTTATTTATTTATTGGTGTTTAAGGTCACATACTTATGCACAATGGCTAATCGTGACCGTGACAGTTTTACGGGTGGAGGAAGCCGGAGTACCCGGAAAGAACCACCGAGCATCGACGAGCAACTGTCAACTCCTCAACATTCTAACTCTATTCAAGCTCCGCTCAAGCAGGGTTACAGTGGTTGAAGGCAAGTGCACCATCGACGTTCGTTACGCCTTAGTACACTTCGTCGTCGTGCCCCCATGTAGGCAACCGGGATTAAGTGCCTTGCCCAAGGACACAACGCGGGTCGTCCGGAACGGGGATCGAACTTGGGACCTCTAGCTTAGAAGTCCAACAGTCTACACCGAGCCACCGCGCTCCCCGATTTTTTTTACAGAATTAGACCGTTGGCCTGAGAGCTTGTGAACAAGTATGAAATGTCTGGGATGCACCATATTTACTCAGAAGAACAAATATGAATCACCGGTCTAATAGACCGAATACAGTACGGTGAGAGTCGATAACTGGTGAATCACAGCTGCACAGTGTTTTTTTTCCATCCGTCGAAAAAGTTCCGATAAAAGGGAAAAATAAACACTAGAAAATTTTCAATCCATAGATCATCGAGTCCTACACTGTGGTCCACGAGATGAAAATTTGATAGTGCCTTTTGTGCTTTTAGAAAATTTGAAATAACTCTCGGGTGAAAATCTACTCCACAGTGATTAAGTGGAAACACTCCATGCACTTAGTTTTATCATTTTTATGCTGAAGGAAATTCTGGCTGGTATGTCTTGCATATAAAATAAAGGCGCGTGTATGTTGTTTTCTGTGTACAGATATTCACATTTAGTTTAAACAATATTTATTCAATAGAGAATGTTATATGTTACATTAACACCGTAAATCTGACAAAAGCAGAAAACGGTAAACAACAAAACACAGTGTAACATATATCAAAATTGCAATAGACATTGAATACTGGAGGGATTCGACAGTAAGCTTATTCGGGTCATCTCTCAAAGCTTATAGCTTATTTAGGTCATCTCCCATATTCACATTGGGTACAGGCCTGTATAAAATTACAAGTACGTTAAACATTCAAACAATGAAATTTGGAATGTGTGGCATGTTCATTGGGTATAAAAAAGAAAATGAATAAAATATATTGAGACAAACTTTGCGGAGAGTATCCCATGGTACCATTATTTCCCGTGGTGTAGTCTAGTTCATCGCGGAGACAATCCGCAGTGTTCCCCTCAAGCCCAGTCACCATATGTATACTCTTCTGTGAATCGACAGAAAATGAGAACAGAAGAAGTGACTGAAAAACACTCAAAACACTCTAAAGGTAGAATAGTTGTTTAGTCTGCATGTGTGGGAAGCAATAAAGATCGTCAATAAAAAAAATTCTTCATCATATTCTGGTGAGGGAAGTACATCTTGAGATATTCTATTTTTAAAAGAATATCTGAAAAGTTAAAACTGGAAGTCCTGTCATGACATGCGCACAAATAGCACGTCGATCTGCGCGTTAATCTACGCGTTATGACCAAAGTCAGGCTAGCAAATTCTTACATATGGCATGTGCACAAGTAATGTTTAAGCCTATGGACCTCTGGGTAACCCGGAGGTCCATTGGCAGAAACATTGCCTGTATTTGCTATGAGTAACCAGGAGAACCTGCCGTGCTTTGGATGCCATTCCATATGGCAATTGCACGCAAATCCTACTCGCAATTAAGCCTTGATAAGCGCACAGTCGTAACAAGACTTGTAGTTTTAGCTGTAGACTGCCTATTTACAACAGTATAGTGTCACATTATTTATTTATTTATTGGAGTTTAACGACACTTTGGACAACCAGGGTCACCTCGTGTCGGACAGTTTTTACGAGTGGAGGAAGCCGGATTACCCAGAGAGAACAACCGAGCAACGGCGAGCAACTGTCAGACTCCCCAATGTACTAACTCCGCACAAACAGGGTTAGCATTGGTTGACGACAAGCGCACCATCGACATGCAGCTTAGTACACAACGCTGTAGTATCCCCATTTGGCAATCGAGATGACATGCCTTTCCCATGTAAACAACGCAGTGACCCATGGCGGGGATTGAATCGTGGACCTTTCCGTATGAAGTTCAATGCCATAAGCACTGAGCTACCACACTCCCTAACAGTATCAGGTATATCCCATGTTAAATGCAATGTCACATCTGTTAACCCTTTGCCCAACCGAACTGCAGATGACACTCGCAAAAATTTTTTGAATGACTAAATGTTTTCAATTTTTGTCTCAAAACATAGCTTTTGACCCCTCAATGGAACGAGCTCTATGAGCTCGTTCCAATGAATGGTCACAAGATATGTTTTTGAGACAAAAATGAAAAGAAAATAAGATTTCAATCACGCTTTTTGTGCATAGTGCTACCTTTATATATGGCCTGTACTTTGGTAAAGGATTAATCAACATGGCGTACTTGATAACAAAATTAAAACTGCCGTAAGAGTCGTAACAAGATGTAAAGATTACGCAAACAAGTGGGTCTCATTAAGCAGTAATTAACACTATTAAACTTTATAACACGTTATTTTTCGTAACAATTGTGTCTACGGATCGAAGTTATTTCCTTCAAAATGTTATTCAACACATGTCTACAACTAGCCAGTCTGCTTCCTTAACAAATGACAATATATGAAATCAGATATTTTTTATTATTTTAATGTCCCGTTTCCGTTTTTATTCTGTCACCGTGTTCAAAGGCAAATCAAACATGTTTTAGTGAAAAACAAACCTTTCCCCGTCATTAAATCACATTGTAATAATAACCAAATTCGTGAGTTTAGAATACCCGACGGTAATGACAAATTCTCATTGCAATTACGAGGGTTTGATATAAAAATGTTCACGGTTTATCTCACGCCCAACTCGGAAGGTTTCGTTCCTCAAACATCATCTCATTTGTTTGAAGAACATCACCATTTTGTCAAATAGTTCTCAATTTCAATATTTGGCTTTAGTTAGCAAAACAAACAGTATATATGCGGCTTTGCAACTAGAGCTAACAAATAATATCTGTCCCCACTTTTTTTGTCGGGCCATGTTTTTTTTGTATGCATATATTTTAACACAACCAATGACTGGTGAAACAAGGGGCGGATCCAGAGCCTCTCCCATATTTTCGCCAGCTATGTTTCTCTCGTACTGGTTCAGTTTCTATGGATTTCGGATCATTTTTTGCAGTAAGTGGCAGAAACGCTAAAATGTATACAGTCTGTTAAAAAATCGGTTAACTGAAATAGATCGTAATCTTACAGACATACAAGTACCAAATCCATCCCAGACAAGATAATCCACAGACAATATAATTTGATTTTAACGTCTGGTAAAGCATACAGGTGAGGTCTGTTTATCAGCTTTGCTCGTTACGACCAAATCTGATAAATAGACATCACATGTGTGCTTTACCGACGTTTTTTAACGGCTCTCAAAGTGTGAAATCTTTCAAATACCTCTCCTGAAAAATCTCAAAATATCAGCTCAGATGCATGGAAATGGGGATTTTGGTACCCTGGAATTTAAAATTTTCCCACAACGGGCCGAACCTTGGTCGGCCGTCATACCGACGACCACCCATCACCCGATCCAGTCCCCCCACCCCACTTTGAAAATCGTTCCCGCGCCCATGAAGCACAAGCTGTCCCCTCAAAACTATGGTTCAGTTAAGTCTTGTGAACTCGAGGCGAGGCAGAAGATACCGTTTTGCACTTCGCCAATTTATTTAACGGGCAATTTTGTAAAATTCAGCGTTCAAATTATGTTTCATTGCAGACTGCATTAACTGTCGTATCCACACAGAATATAAATTCCAGCAGAAACCTGAAACGAAATAGTTTATTCATTGTCACATTTACCAAAGTTTCAAAAACTTTAGTTCGATCTTTCAAGTTTTCGTGACTCCAAATTTAAATCCAACTCAAACCATGGTAGAAGGACATGGAACTGGAGGAAAGATTCATAACATAAATGTAGACTATCCAGATGACAAGCACAGATTTCATAAACCCTTCTTTTTTATAGATACAGTACAGTCGCCGTGGACTGGTCGTAATCCACGCGTGGGCAGTGATACGCAGATATGCGCTTACCAGGTAATTAAAATCATCTGAAGCAATCGTTAGCACAGGTAAAGCAACTGTACAGTCGACCGTAATCCACGTGTGGGTAGTAATGTCTACGCATGCGTTTACCAGATAAACAAGCCAAGACCAATACCGGGTCTGGACCTGCGTCGCTGCATGCCATTGATTACAGAGATGAACAGACTTCAAAGTATCGGCAAACAGGAAGTGGCTGCACGGCAGATCTGAAAATTAGATACACGATACAACTCATCATTATGAAGCAGCAAACCAAATATAAATCATTCCCTTTCATAGAAGCCAAGAAAACTTTGACGGAAGAAGTGTTTCGGACGGACTGACGGACGGACTGACGGACGGAGTCGAGCGGTTACTAGACCTGCTCTGCCGCTGGCCACGCAGGTAAAAATCAACAGCAGCAAAATTTTAATTTTCATTAATGAAGCACCGGGTTACACCCGGTGCTTCATTAATTAAATTTTTGATGATTATTCCTATAATTTGTGTTTGGAATCTAATATAACCGCGTCCGTGGAAATATTGGCCACCAGTGGAAAGTGCGCAGTCCTCGGCAGCTGTACTGCATCGGAGCCATCAGCACAGGCTTTATCACACGTATCGTATGGCGCAATAGATCAACGTAAACAGCAAAACTCTTTCCATCGAGTGTCGAGAATAATCCCACTGAGTGACGAAACAAAGTGCAACGAGATTTGAACTCCAAAATCTCATGTGGCGACTCCTCTACATTTAATTGTTGGAGATTCCGTGATTTGTGGAATCATCGCTGGGAAAATTTCGAAAAGACGAAAAGTGAGAACCACTGTCCCATCTAGATACAGAATCGAAGGTATGGCAGATTGATTTAAAAAAGCAGAAGTGTTCGGAAACGCAAAGAAACTAACAATGCATGCTGGAGTTAACTGCGCCTATAACAACTAAGTTTTAACCCTTTACCCAACGAATCGCCTGCATCCGCCCGCGTAATATGCAAATTCAGCAGCTGAAAAAATATTATTTTTCGAAAAATTTTAACAAAACCATATCATGTGACCCCTCTTTGGAACGAGCTCGTCGAGCTCGTTCCAAAGAGGGGTCACATGATATGGTTTTGTTGAAATTTTTTGAAAAAATTTAAAAAATGGTATTTAAAATAATAAATTTTGAAATCGCCTGCGTTGGGTAAAGGGTTATTTAAAATAAGTGTAATTGAAACTCTTCTGATTTCAGTGAAATCTATATACTAGGAGGCAGAAGTGCGCGCATCGACAGTTACTCAGCTTTACACTCACCACACACTCATTCTACAATACGAGAAACAAACAAAAACATATAAGTCATTATGTGACCAGCTGGACTGTCAAGATCTCAGTCGACTAGTCTAATACTCTAAGGAATTCGACGCTCTTACGGGCTGTTAGTTTACCCACTTTTGTGGAAATTTGCGCGCAAGCGACCCTTGATGCAATTTGATGTGGCCCTGTAACAAAAATATCCAGGTATTCTTTCCTATTGCAGTTATAGATATTCCAATCAATAAGTATTTAATTCCATTTGAAAACATCAAGATATAAACATAATTTGTGGAACAACCCGGCGAAATCCAAAAACTACGGCGGTGGTGAGTCGTCATTTCTGATTGTTTTGTCGTCAAAATGTCGCTCGAGTCAAGTCTCGATTGAACAAGATCTCTCGCTTCGATTCACAGAAATTGAATCTTTATTACATTTTCAGACTCATTTGTCCGGAATATATCAGTTGGTCGGAAGAAGGAACCGTAGGTTCGCTTTTCCAACCAACTGAAATATTCCAGACGAGTTAATCTAAATATAGGTCATAACAGAATTACAGAATTAGACTGGTGATCGGGGAGATGGCTGGACAGTGTCATTAAAGATAACATTGGTGGCTTTATAACTCATCATGCGGGACCATGCTGGTAGCTGTATAGGGATAGTTTCCATTTAAACAATATTGTCATAAAAGGGCAGGCCAAACAATAAATAGTCCCACGGCACCGTAAAAATAATTCTCTTACGAAATCCTCAAAAGAAATCCACAACAATCACAACACACCCTCACCGATGAGTTCACAGTATACCAGCACCGGTATTCAGTACTCGCACTTAACATTTAAAAAGCCATATGACCAGCGTCGACCAAATAAAGTAACTCTTTTTATATATGGCATAACGATTCTCCCAATGCAGGGCATAATAAAAAAGATAGCAATATTGTGTCGCCAAAAAAGATGTCCTTTTGGAGCAAAGCCAGAAGTGTGTATTCACCAAGTCCGTTTTTTATAATTGGCTTTCCAATCTAACAAGGCGAAATGACGACATATCTCAACTGTGTCTATAACCACATCGAATGCAGAAAATCCAAATTTAGGAATTAGTGAACGAACCCTGGCAGTAGAATTCTTATAGCCACACGTGTGTGTGATTACGTGCTTGCGAATGTGAGGGTGTATGCATGTGGGGTGAGTGTGTATGTGCGAAGTAGTGTGTAGGTGTGTATAAGTGTGGATGCATGCGGACAAGAGAGGGAGACATTGGACGCGAATATATCTTCCATGGGCTGAGGGGTTCAGCTAATTGGCTGATTTCAAGTAATTAATGTCAAAATAATCTTCACCATCTTATTGTGGTAAATTATGAGAATTTCAGCTAATTTCTACTATCATCCCTGATTTCTCATGTTTCTGAAAAGTATCGGAGAGGTTCACCAATCACATTTAAATGACCCATTCGCGGTCTCAACAGTGTACGCCACAGTCACATGTTTTAGATGTAATGCGTCTCTTGTTAACTTTTGAATGGTTAAACGACAAATTGTCGCCAAAATGAGCATAGTGTAGCAAAAGTAATATGAAATCCGTGTCCATCTCGGTTGGCACTGGTGAGGCTTGTCCTGATTTTCAACTTTGTCTCGCTAAAGGCCCGACAGAGGGAGATATCATACAGACTCGGCTCATAGATGTCATTGGGAATGAGCACTCATTCAAACTCGAATTCATCATCAGGAAATGATCATCGAATACATCACGACCTGGGCCATGAAAGGCACAGTTTCAAGCAACAGAAAGAATTATTCAAGCTGACCCTTCATCTTGGAAGTATAGGAATTTCAAATGCGTGTTCAACTTGGCGGTGCCTGTGGGGCTTGTAGTGGACGTTCCATTTTGCCTGCCTACAGATGATTCAAAAGACGAAATTGGAGACTCGTTCCATAGCTGGCATCTCGAAGAAGCAAACATTTCATATTCTCGATCACAAACGAGCATATATCAACCGCTTCGGCTTTGTATGTAACTCCCCCTCGATCTCAAGGCGGTACGTCACAATCGGACGTTTCAGAGGTGATGGACTGTTGTTAACTGGTAGAATGCTAAAGTATTTTTGGTTATCAAAATTTTTTTCTTGTTACAATTTATGGGAGCGTGCCTAGACACTCTCCAATAAATGGTGACAAGGCAAATCCAACCAGACTAAATATTTAACTTCAAAGATAAAGAGAACATTGAATATGAAACTTTCAAGATGCAGCACCCGCACTTCAGACTAAAGCCCAGATATGATTCCAGCACTCTTCCAGTTAACACTTTAGCTTGCGCATCAGTGTTAGATAAAGTGTTAACCATTAGTCCAGGTTTAAACGAATAATTTTCATCCGGTAACAAATTATGTGCGAACAAGAATATGAACTCTGTGTTCATCTCGAATGATACTTGTGAGGATGACAGGGACTTTCCCATATTTTTGCCGCTCAAAAGTTCCTACTCATCGGGAAATCACCGGTTTGTCTTGGAGAGTTTGTTCGGAATGAGCACTTATAGCATATTCGGAGAGTTTGTTCGGAATGAGCACTTATAGCATATTCGGAGAGTTTGTTCGGAATGAGCACTTATAGCATATTCGGAGAGTTTGTTCGGAATGAGCACTTATAGCATATTCTCTACGTTTATGCTTCTTTCAGTCTCTCAGTGGTCACACCAGCTATAGTGCATTAGTCTCCCTTAGAATTCCAAACATTACCATTTGATGACAATCGATTAACCCATTCACACTCGCCTGTCGTTCTGTGTTTCTTACACGCCTTCACGTCAATACAAACAATTATTAGAATGCCATTTGACTACCATCGACACAAAGAACACATTTTATCGCCAACCAAATTGGCGAGGGGAGCTCGTGTTACTGTTTCGTCCCCCCAGTGCCAATGTGATCTATGTGCCAGTAGGCACATAGGACACATTGGAACTCAGGGGACGATTTGTAGCTATCGCTAGCTATTCAAACTGTAATTGCGATGCACAATTTGTAGAAAAGTCCAGTAAAATTTCACTTTTGTTTAAAAACAGTCCCTCAACGACTTCCGTTCCGCACATATGTGCGGAACAGATTTTTTATTTTCCGTATGGTTTAGAGTTGCTGTAGGTGGGGAATACATAGACCAGACGTGTAATAAAGCACAATACCCTGAAATCAAGCACATGTTATTAAATACAAATTTGCGATCGTTACGGAGCCTAGAATCAGAGCAAAACTGTAATTTAAATCCCCGAGTTTCCCAGGACAGACTTATGCCGGTACTATGCTGGTAACTAAAAAGCTGGTATTGGATTGTATTATCACTCAAAATATGATTATTGTCAAGAGGAAGTTCGACATATTGATGATTGGGCTTTGTGGGTAGAAGTTGATGGCAAAATATTCAGTCAATCGTCATTCGTAATTTTTTATATCTATCTGCATCCCACCAGCAAACTCAAGTTACTGGAGGGAAAGTAACATGCGTAGGTGCGACTTGAGGCAGAATCGTCAATCAGTGCTCTAGAAGATCACATCATCTCAGGTGGTGATTTCGTCGCGCACTCTGGTGTAAAACCCGATTATGTTATAGTTGATAGCGATAAGCATGTACCCTTGACCGTAGGTTATGTCACCGACTCTGCCAAGAACATAGAAGTAGCTTTTATCTTTGTGCCAAATAGCTTGATTCAGAATACTTAATGGCCGTAATCCGGGAAACTACATGGGTAACTTCGCCAGATAGCAGTTCAATGGATATAGTTCTGAAGACTTTTACATAATATTTGACAAACACTTTTCTGATGTAGACTATGTTTTATCACGCGCCTGTTCTTTGTAATCCCCATCTACAGCAACACTAAACCAAGCGTAAAATGAAAATCTGTTCCGCACATATGTGCGTAACGGAATCGTTGACGGACTATTTTTAAATAGAAGCGAAATTTCACTGGGATTTTTTACAAATCGTGCAACGCAATTACAATTTGAATCGCTAGCGATAGCTAGAAATCGCCCACTGAGTTCCAGTGTGTTCTATGTGCCAATAGAACACATTGGAACTCTGGGGACGAAATAATATCACGGGTTCCCCTCGCAAATTTGGTTGGCGATAAATGTGTAGGTTTTGTTGACAGTTGACAAATGAATTGCTGAGTGTCCTTCTAATAATTGTTTTATAGACGTAAAGGCGTGTAATAAACACAGAACGACACATGCGTGGGAATGGGTTAATCGATATGACGTTGTGCCATCGCGGATGGATAAAAATCTAGGCCGGCGGCGTCTTGTTTTATCCTTCCGCGCTGGCACTCGTACCATATCGATTAACCCATTCACACGCGTGTGTCGTTCGGTGTATGTGCTAAATCACCAAACGGATAATCTGATCACTGGCAACTATCCTTCCACTTGAATTATTCCACTCATGGATTACATCGCAAAAGAGACAAAGTATCAGGATACTAAATGTAAATAAGCACTCAAGTGTGCATCGGAAAGTAATGAAAAGTTATTAAATCGTCAGTAACCACAATACAGGCTTCCAGCTCAACGATTTCAAATAAAATATTTCCCCTTGAAGAGGTACTGAGCAGGCAGTTGAAGAGATAACCCAGACAGTTTGGAGTCATCCGTTCTTAAAGTTTACTGGATTGTAATAAATAATATCAGAAAGAAAGAATCAATCAAAGATGAGCTCGATCTCAATGCAGCAGTCGATTGCTTCAGTAATCTGTTCTACAAATCCCTTTCTGATAAAAGCAAGTCTCAGAGTAAGTTAGACCTGCACACACCCGTGAATAATGGCAAAATAACTGCTATCGAAATACTAAGCCCACTCAGGCAGCTGAAAATAATAAACACACGGGTCCTGATAATATTCCGAAAAATCAACTTGTCACCATACATGTCAGACGAAATTATTTATTCGATGTGATTTTCTTTCCCAAAATTAGCAAGCTCGGCTGCTAAGACTTCAAACTATGCTGATATGACGCCGGTCTTGGCTGATGTGAACCAAGCTAGAGTTGGTCTCTTTGAGGCGTTACTAGACGCAAACAGTTTGTGTACATGGAAATTCACCGTTATTTGTCGAACGCTGTCAGGAAATCGGCGTTACCAGACATAATGGAATAGTTTGAAGTTCAGTATTTATATGGTGAAGAATTAATGATGGTATAAGTCGGGATTAGGTGGATGAAGTGAAGAAAAAAGAGAGCGGTACAGAAAATTTAAGGCAAACGAAGATCCAGAGTCGTAAACGGAGATTCGTCGAAGTCGGAGAAGAGTTTCAGCTCTCCGAACGTCGCAGCTTCCCCAGCTGGGAAACCAAGACGGTCGGATAGCTGAACTGGGAGAGGAGGAAATTTCGGACTTTGTAAAAAGAATGAGAAACAATAACACCGTCAGGAAACTGTAACAGAATATTTCAGTTGGGCAGAAAAACGAACCGTTCAGGTTCGCTTTTCGGACCAACTGAAATATTGCATCCGGCTGAATCTGAAAATAGGTGATTGACTATGCAAGACCAAGACTAGTTCCAGGCTAAACAGCGCCAGATTCGTTTAAAATGTTGACTGGTGTCTTGAATGCGTGGGTACAAACATGGAATGCAACACACATATGACGTATGAAGTATGAAACAATGTGTTGGTTCCGTGGGTAGGTCTCCCGAGGTCTCTCCAGGGAACATTCTCAAGAAACCGGATGCTATTTTGCAGTATCCTGGGAGACTGTTAGTCTTAATTTCACAATGCAGTTTAGA
Source organism: Pictodentalium vernedei (assembly GCA_031216915.1). Classification (NCBI taxonomy): domain Eukaryota; kingdom Metazoa; phylum Mollusca; class Scaphopoda; order Dentaliida; family Dentaliidae; genus Pictodentalium; species Pictodentalium vernedei. The sequence continues at coordinate 262,371,764 of CM062296.1, forward strand.
AATCTTTTGTCTTGTCGAGTTCCAGTACGGTGACAACAAAACTAGACAGAAAATTTCGTCTGGACCACCAATGGTTCGCGGCCCGGTGGAAAATGTCTGTCGTTTTTCCTTTTGAAACACTGTGGAGTCCCACCTTTCGAAAACGCAACGCGCGAACAGTGAATCATAGGTGCTAATTTCGTTTGTTTGTCTTCATGCTGTCTTCATTTTGTGATGTTTTATTTAAGAAATCTCAACTCTCTGATACAAGAGTTTCGCGATCTCATCGCGCGCAAAACAACCCACAACTTTTGTGATCACAGTACTGTACTGGTGTTTAAGGTAACGTTAACCCTTTACCTAACGTAACGGTAAAAACCGGCCAGCGCTATTCACAAAAATCGCCAATTAATTTTCATTATTTTTATATATTTTTTGTCGAAAAAAAAATAGGTTATGACGCCTCTTTGGAACGAGCTCGTCGAGCTCATTCCAATGAGGGGTCATAATCTTTGTTTTTGAGACAAACAAAATAAAAAAAAATAGTTATTCAAGAATTGTTTTTGTAAGTGTCGCCTGCTTTTCATGTTAGGTAAAGGGTTAAGCATGTATGGTAATATCACGACCGCAAAAAAAGGTATTTATTTTATTTTCATTCGTTTTTCTTCCCTCAAAACAAATCGTATTCCAACTTCCACTCGCCGAAAATGGTATTCCACTCCCGGCATCGTATTCCACTCTCAGCGACTACGTACTATTTTCTTTTATTGTTTACAAATCGGTTGAGTTGAATCAATTATAAAGGATTGTTTTGGGAAAACACAAAAAGGAGAAAATAAACTAAATACAAAAATTTACCGCTCAGATTCGAGTACGATTTTATCCTCTCGTTGGCTGCACCGATTATTTCACCCGGCTAGCGCATCGTGATATAACTCCCCCCCCCCCCCCGCGCCTCACTCGAGGATAAGCCTCGTCCTCGAATCGGAGCAGTGAACTATTGTCCGTATACCTACGCTTCCCACATTAGACGACGCTCATCACAGGCGTTGAATACCCAGTCCTGTTTTGCCAGTAAAATATAACCTATTTACCACAGTAAGCAAACATTGCCCCACCTTCCGGATTTACTGGAAGAAAAGGCTCTATTAACGATAAAAATGTCATGGCTGACAATTTTCGTCATTGGAACCGATTTACGGGAAAATTAGCACCCCTTAATTTTCTAAAGTTGTCTGTAAATTTACCATTAAGAGTATGAGAGTTTCATATAAAAACTGAAGTTTCAAAATGTTAGCAAAGTTGTATCATCGATGTGCACATCATCGCAAAAACTTCATGAATTTTCGTGGAGAATAGTATAAAAATTTAGACAATTAGTTTGAAAGTTTTACTATTCTTATCCGTTTAAACCTATTTAAAAACAAGAAAACGGCGCTTTCACCACCTGTTGATGTTCTGTAACTTTTTATGTCCGTTAGAAACTCTTCAAAAAAGTTGGGGATATTTGATACAAGTGAGATATATGAAGAAATATACTTATATTTTCATCAAAAAGACAGTTGAGGAATTGCACTGTGACATCTGGTGAATGATTTTAGCGATAGTTGGGTGTCTGACAAGCACACATTCCAACGCACTGAGTTGTAGAAGACATGGGCGGTCAGTCAGAAAATTTACCACATTCAGTCCAAGACCTCAATACCTTGTAAATCCTCCTCGGTTCGCGAGACAAGCGCGGATCCGACGTGGCATACTCCTCACCAAACGTCCAATACCAGCTTGACTGATGTTATTCCATTCTTCCTGCTGTGCAGCTGCGAGTTCCCGGATATTGGTAGGGGGCTATTGGCGTTGTCGTAGGCGCCTACCAAGCATATCACAGACGTGATCAATTGGTGAATGGTCTGGATTTAGTGCTGGCCAAGGAGGTGTAGTGATGTTCTGCGCCTGAAGGAATTCTGTAGTGACACGGGCCCTGTGTGCTCTTGCATTAGCATCTTGAAAAATGAGTCGACGACCGTAAAGTCGCGCAAATGGCACCACATGAGCTGCTCACATATTGTCACGGTAGCAGTTGTCGTCCTTGGATGACCTGACCGACGTCTGTCATCAACATTGCCTGTCTGACGGTAGCGTGACCACAACCTGCTAATCACTGATTGAGTAAGTTGAGAATATGAGCCACTGCAGTCTCTCTGTTGCCAGCTTCCAACATATCAACGGCACCTACACGTTCGTCACGTGCCAGTATTCGCATACCTCAAAAGTTACGTTTCGACCAGAAACTATTGATGAACGAGTCTACAAAAGAATGATGAGACCTCCGAAAAAGCCCGTCCGGTACAAACGAAAATTTCAAAACGTAACCCACAGACATTAATGCGGCGCTGGTGCGAAAAACCTGCACGAAGTTTTCGTGGGCCGGTTACATTCATGATCCATACTAAACTTGGTAACACAGTGATGTGTCCAGTCACGCGTATCCAATACTATTTTCCAAAAATGTCAGCATCAGTTTGGATATCCCCTTCCTTTTTGAATAGTATCTGATCAGTGTGTGCATCGTGACATACAATACAGACATTATCCTTCCCATTAATATTAAAGTCGAGGGGGTAAGATTTGCTAATTTGTTTCCTGGGTAAAATAAAAACCTGCAAATTTCTGTAGAAGCATATTCGCTAAACAAAGAACCAAAGTGGACGGTTACTTGGTTGCTTCTAATTAGCAAATTCCAAAAAGCCAAGTTTCCATTTGTAACGATTAACTGGTAGAGTGCTGAATTATTTTTGGTCATCAAAATTTGTTCACATACGTTTGCCTAGTTACAATTTATGGGAGAGTGCCAATAGGCACTCTCCCATAAATTGTAACAAGGCAGATCCTTTTTGGTCAGCAAAATTTGTTCACATACGTTTGCCTAGTTACAATGTATGGGAGAGTTCCTATTGGCGCTCTCCCATAAATTGTAACAAGGCAAATCCTAACAGACTAAATAATTTCACTCCAAACGTGGTATGAGCAACATCCACAAAATATGAAGCCTTTAAGTGCTGGTACTGACACTTCAGAGTAAAGCCCAAATATGGGCTTCCAGCACTCTACTAGCTAATAAACGAAAACAAGAGACAGTTCCGAGAGCTGTTTGTTGTTTTCGTTTATAAAAAGTAACGAAAGAAAACTTTATTTTCTACTTTTGTCATAGGTGCTTTCTCAATAATTACATGCTTCTTAGTTGGTCCTTCCTCCCCTATCTAATAATTTCAGGGGAGATAACTTTATCGAAAGTCGATTTACATGATGAGATAATTCCACAAAAATGAGTCAAGGCTTTGGATTATTAATAGAGGAAACTATGATGAAAACTTACTTATATCTCTAAAACTAATTTCCGATGACAATTTCCCGACGATTGTGTTTATAAAGGAGTGGGTGGTAAGGAGGGTGTAAATCGTCCCTGTTCCCCAACTAGTTTTGAGTCTATCCCCCCCCCCCCCAACTGGCTTTTATAAGCAACAGTTTACAGTTTATATGGTCTTGGGGGGGGGGGGGGGGTCAGCATTCCGGAAACAAATTATTTTGTGAACATGGGCCTACCAGTATGTTTGGGGGACCTAACATTAGGAGCGTGTCAATAAATTGCTATCATCGAAGTGGAGAATGACGTCACTTACTGAGATAAAAGATCGATGTTTATCTACTTATGTACACTTATTTATCAGTTCAGAAGACATTTTAGAACAAGTGTGAAAGACGTCATCTGCAAACAAATTCTTGAAGAGAATAAAATAAACATGTCATTTTCTGCCTCCAAAACATAGGTTCAGACCCTTGATCAGGGCCGGGGAGAGAGCGGGGCCCGGAGTAGTAACCCCGGGGATCGGAACTTTGGGACACAGGTTTTGCCCAGGATTCTTAGGTTAGGTCTGCCCCTTCGCCTTCCCCAAGTCCACACATGGCCTGGAAGACTGAATTCTAGTTTTTCGGTTTGGTACGTCCATTGAAATGACGTATCCAACCAAAAAATTAAAATGCGGGCATTCAGGCCATATTTGGACTAGTCCTCCCTCCCATTATTCTGATTACCGTGCCAACAGTTTAGAATGGGTCTGTATCGTGAATGTAGCTCTGCACTTGACCAACGGTTGTATTTGCGACTGTATGATTCTTGAAGTAATAACTTTATGAAATCAGCATGACGTTATAAATTTATTTTTTCAAGAATCATGCCGTCAAAAGCTATAACTCTAGGTCACTGGATACTCCCTGATAAACTTGAAAATTTGAAATATGATGCTAGAAATAACGTGATATTTTATCCCCCAAACCGGCAGAAGTCTCCATTTAATAACTGATTTAAACATTTTCTTGGGGGCAGACCCACGATCCAGAATTTCCTCTTCTCGTCCCTGCCCGTCATTGGAACGAGCTCAACGTGCTCGTTCCAAAGGGAGAGACCGAAGATACGTTTTGGAGGCAAAAGTTGAAAAATAAAATTAATATTATATGAATAGCGATTCTAGTTAATAACACTGGTCGGTTAAGTTAGTTAGGCAATAGATCCAACACCTAAAATGGCATTTAATACACTACCTGGTCATGAGATACAAAGTTCTCTTTTCCCGCCGGAGTTTTACTAGACAAGCAATTAAACGTACACCCAGTGGGTGGCTGAATACCAAATGACTTTAATCAATAGCGTTCTGACGACACATGACTGCGTAATAACTACCTCCATTTCCCATCCCCAGTCACGTACTGCAGCTATCTTAAATTCGTCGTGTGAGAACCATAAGGTTCTATATTCTGTCCGAAGATAGACCATACTGGTTCTCACGCGACGCTTATCTTCCTCGATATTGATTAGAAAATGTATCCTTGAAACATTTTTGGTTAGTTGCGAAGTGGTGTGGTTCTGATCTGCAGGGGTTCCCACAGCAAGCGTTCCTTCACTTATCTGCTGCTTCAATATTTGTCTTCGTCGGTATCTACTCTCGCTTTATATTGTCTTGTCCTGTAAACATCAACTGCGATGCTCTTCCCAGCGCAATGATGGCGACCGCCCCTTGTTACCTGCAAGATTCCCAACCCATTCTTAATTTACCTTCCATTTTATGCCTTCAAGTGTGGCCCTTCGCCACTCAAGTAATGGTCGCGGGTTATGCATTGAGGTTATCTAATATATACATTCTTGTCTAGGTTTTACTTTCAAGTGCCGCCCTGTGCTCGTGCTGGATTCTAATGATTCTTTGTCTAATATACAAGATTTAGTTCATATATATTATCGCTACGGTGAAGTGATCTGGGTCGTAGAATCACGTCGAGTTGAGGAGGTCAGATCGCCGGATCAAACGAGCTGCAACAGCGGTCTAACCTCCTCAACGAGATCACTTCACTGTAGTGATAAAATGATTATGATATGACTTTTAGTTCAACATCGCATGCCAACGCCAGTATAACAACAATTCCCCCAACGTTGTTTTGGTAAATATTGGACTGAAGTAAAAACGAACTATTTTTGTGTACACTTATTTTTGTAACGGGTGCACACTTCCGGGAAATTCCCCGATGCGCACGAATACGTAACAAAATGAACAGTCAACTTTCTTTTTGACCCCGACTGCCGTTCGAGCGCACCATTCCAGCTCGGAGTAAAGTACTCTCTGTGACAGGAACAGCTAACTATGCGAATTCGAACGCAGCCATAAATACTCCGTCATACTATAGTGATACAGAATCGGATTCCACACTATGGATTTTCCGTTGACCAGGAAAAGATCGTCAAACAGTAATGATATTTAGTGGATAGATAGATTGAGATTGATCATTATTTTGCAGTATACCAGTAAATTGATTACAATATAACATTACAACAAACAAAAACATAAGCTAGTATACAGCATGGAAATGGCATAGCCTATAAGTCTATCTTCCTGCCATTCTCGTCAAAAAGAAAGATATCAAGTCTCTTTGGCATCAGTGTATGGAAATACATTATCCAAAACGGGGTTGTCTGATCTTTTATTTGTCATTCAAGGGGGCTAGAAAATATTTGAAGATACCAGAGGATATGGCTGGCGGATGACACAGTCGGGACAAGTTGGGTTGTTACATCTGGAGTTAGGACGCTTTATCAGTTAAGGACTTTTTAAATTTGGGTCTGCTTAATTGCTGGATTTGTGGGTCTATACTGTTCCAAGTTCTTGGGAAGGAGAGTAAGGGCCATTCAGCAGAGAACTGTGTTCTTGGTTTGCGGGTATCTAGTTTATCGGCAACAAGGCAATTGTATTCATTCCTGAGGGGTTTCTACATACTTGAAAGGTATCATCAAATGACACTGGAAGTTTTTTGTTGGTCCAATCGTGCATAAAGAGGGAGACTTGAAACGGAAGGAGCAGCTTCCTTAAACTGGGATATTAACTGGGATATTAACAATTTTTCATTTACTTTGCCATTTCGTCAAACCCAACCGAACCATATTTGTTTTCTGCTAAGGAAATATAATAACACTACAGAAGAGTAAAATGAAAGAAAGAACTTTAACCTTATTTAGGCTTGGTTAAAAGCAACCAATAAACAACAAAAACAACAACACGATTTTTTGAAAACATCGTCCTGGATCGGCTTCTCTCCCGACCTTCACACGACCTTCATACGACCTTGTATGGTTCATCTCGACTCTGGTAAGAATCTACTACGATTTTCCAAGACGATTCAGTACGAATGGATACTACTTGTACGGTGCCCGCATGTCACCGGTATGAACTAGTAAGATGATGCAAGTCCTATCAAGAATCATCGACAGTCAGATCAGAATGAATTCAGAGCCGCTGATTGCTGGGGTTTATATCCTTTTTGTCGGGAATCGTGGTGAAAACGGGTGGGTTCTTGGAACTTCCTAGTGTGTCCTACTGAGCCTTACTGGAATCGTCTCAAATTCGACCAGAATCTTAACCCTTTGACCTCTAGTGGTATCTTCCATGCCATTTTAATGGCAGCAATTAGAAGAGTCCATATTTATTATTTGGGGTAGACCAATCAGTATTTTCAACGGGCAGCCTCGGGCTTCACGTTGAAAATACTGATTGGTCTAACCCACAATATTTATTAAACAGCCATCCTATATAATGACGCTATGACGTATCATGTTCCTGGTCTGACAATAGGCCGCTGGGGTTCAAAGCGTTAAAACTTCGTAGCGATTCTTACTCTGGCCGTACTAGTTCCCAATGGTATCGTGATAAATCTTAGTACGTCGTACTGTAATGTTGCGAAAATCGTACGGAGTCTTGGCGGGGTCGTACGAAACTCGTAGTGCCGTCAAAGTAGATGTTAATAGATCGAACTAGTTTTTAGTGAATCTTGACGGAAGTGCGCACGAACACTCACGAACACTCAAGAATACCCAAGAATACCCCGTATGGTTTAGTACGGTCTAGTACGGCAGCGGTACGACGCAGTACGGAACTGTAAAATCGCACAATGGAGTACGAAAGTTTTAAACAGTTTAAAACTTTCGTACGCGTATGCCGATCAACTAAGAATACTCAAGAATGATTACGAAGCAGCGCGGATCTCAGTACGAATATCCAAGATTGCCCAAGATTTTCATGTAGTAGTAGATCGTGTCAAAAAATCGCAAAGATGCAACAGGGGATCTGCGCGTTGTTTCTGTAAACATCAATGATCGGATGAAATATGCAATCAAATGAAACTGGATTTTCTGTTTGTAGATTTTATTGTTGTTTTTCTTGATGCGTACTTCATTAAAATTGTATTTCCTAAAAAATAATCCCAGTATTGTCACTCAACGCGTGTTGTTTTTATAAATTTCCAAAATTAAGCTTGCGATGGGGAAATCGTGCTCATCCGTCGCATGTTTAATTCAATATAAAACCAAAAATACTATACAATTTCCCTCCTCTCCAGACAAAATAAAATAAATTACACAAAGGATCGCCACCGCGAAGATTAATTAATGTTTTAACAATTTATCTCCGCTATTAATGTTCGTAACCAACAATTCAATTTACCGAAAACTGTGATTGGGTGGGTGTGCGGAAATGAATTACCACCAGCTAACTGAATGCGAAAAAAACTATCTTATTTGTATTTGTTGGCGTGAGATTGGGAAATTATTTTACTTGGACAGTTTGGGCCAAAATGTGGAGAAATACCACCAAACAGCTGTTTATCTAAGTTAAATGTTCGCCCCGTTTTCAAACATTGGAAGACGACCTTACCGATATCTGTTTACTATTATACCTATCAACACGCGAGGAGTGGTTTATCACATCACAACTGGAACTTCAAATCGAAAGGTCCACTGCCGAGCGCCGCCAGGAGTAACTGCGTTGTGTCCCAGAGCAAGACACTTAATCCCGATTGCCCAAGTGGGGGCATGGTGGCGCTGTGTGCTGAGGCGTACTGCACGTCGAGGGCGCACTTGTAGTCAACCATTACCAACCCTGCTTGTGTGGAGTTAACACATTGGGGAGTCTGACAGTTGCTCGCCGTTGCTCGGTGGTTCCCTCCGGGTACTCCGGCTTCCTCCACCTGTAAAACTGCCCTGGTAACCCGGACTGTCGGAAGTGTCGTTAAATAAAAAAATAAATCGTTAAATAAATAAATAAATAAATAAATAAATAAATAAATAAATAAATAAATAAATAAATAAATAATCTTATTTCCAAATGAAACAAAATACTGCATTTTGATTGGCTGAGAGTTACGGTGTAACTTGCAATCCACAGAGTTTTTTTTTACACCGTGGTTAACCACGGTGTAAAAACAAGAATATACAATAGTAGGCTATATGGCTGAAAAAAGTACCCATTTTTAATGATTAATTCATACCTTCTGCTCAGTTATGTTAGAGCAAAAATAAAAATACAGGAAATTTAATATTTATCTGCAATAAAATATTACAGATATGGATGTCATTGGAACTGGCTCATTGAGCCAGTTCCAGTGACATCCATATTTGTCGGGTTTTATTTATTTAGAAACTTACAAAGTACAAATTTTCTGCCAGTGTTTGCTCACAATGTAGGTTAAAGTATCAAGTATTCCAAAATTCTTGGAAATAAATCCGTTATCCTTGTGTTTTCTAGGGTGTATGGGAATTTACACCGGTTTGGGAACTCATACACCCTTCGGCTTTGCCTCAGGGTGTATGAGTTCCCAAACCCGTGTAAATTCCCACACACCCTGGAAAACACAAGGATAACTTATAATATCACTCACAATTGCGTGTTTTTACTACTGATCGCAATACAGATGGATTTCTGGAACGTTCGTTGCACACATACATAAAAGTAAAGTATCTCACCCACCGACATTTTAGGGGTAGGGTGGGTCAGGCAATTGTGGGTATAAATAGACAATGCTCAGCAAAACTTTTTTTCTCCGAAATTTTCAATTTCTCGACGCCTTGATATCGACGATCGCTTTTTAAATAATATACTTTAATGTTTGAATATGTACATTATTAACAGCATATCTTAGCTATTATAAACAAAAAAGTACCAATTTTTGAGAATCAATTCCGTGCAACCAGTTCCCGCACTAGTTCGATGCCGTGACGTTAGATATAGTGAAAGCTGTTGCCACTGATCCGTATGCAAATAGATTGCTAGAACGTCAGCGGAAAACGTCGCCATCGAATCTGCCTCTCTCCTAAGATGGTGTCAAGTCAATCAACGCGTTAGCTTCTCCCAGTCGATGATGTTTGATGACGTAAAACCTTTTACGCTGTAACGGTAGTCACAGCGGAACAGGTCTCAGTTCCATGAAGCACAATGGCTTAGCACGAAAGTTAGTAACATAATATCAACTTTCCAATCTCAGCACTGTGTATTGCCACTAATAAGTAATATGTTGCAAATGTGCAATTTGTATTGCCGCGAGAACTCTGCACAATATCAACATATTCCTTTTTCACAGACACCAAAGCACTTTTCTCTGCATGACCAACGAGCATTCCAGAAATCCAGTTGTACAGAGAATCACGACTATTACACACTGACCACTGTCCCAGCGTAGCTGCGTTAACGTCATCGATGGGAGGCGTTTCGTGGAGCGGGTTGAGTTGCGACGTTTCTTTGCTGACGTTTCAGCAATCCAGTTTCAAATAGATCAGTGGCTTCCGCCAAGACAATTATTTATTTACTGGTGTCTATCACCTCATCAGCATCTAAATCTATCTCGCGGCGAACCCAGGCAATAATTCTCGATTTAAGTAAACAAGCCAAAGAGGCACAAGTAATGTTTGAGCCGCCGGATTTTCAGATCCATTTTCTGAACGTCTGCCCATTTTTCTTAAACCTCAACCGTCTACCCGTGACGGTCTTATTCAACCATTGCTATTCATAAAAACGTCTTTCAAAGTTTCTTATATTTTTAATTTTTGCCCCCAAAACATAGCTTATGGCTTTTCAGTGGAACTGGCATTCGGCGGTTATTCCAATGAGGGGTCATAAGATATGTTCTTGAGGAAAGAAATGAAAAGTGTTTAGTTATTCAAGAGATAATTAATGCAAGGGCGTGTTACTGGTCCTGTTAGGTAAGGGTTAGGGTTTTGGAAAAAAATTTCGGTGCGGCAAACTGCACTCTGTAGTGATAATCAACGCCACCAAGAATCCACGTCAACGATGAACTCAGCGTAGGATGGGAACATGCGTGGAGGGACCACGAAATTGGATTTCTCATCATTGAACTGTTTTGTATAATAAAGATAAGTGAAATGACATTTTTAATACAACTCTTGTCATTTCCTGCTTTGATCACGCTTATTTAGTCATAATGGTTTTGTCTAGACTGTACCGCATCATTCATATTATGCCCGGAAGACATCAGACGCTTCCAGTTGTTAGGGCAAAGAAAAAATGATTTGTTTTTGATTATCATCCCCATTTGCCAAAAATAGCCTTCCCACAGGCTTCACGGGATAATTTCGTTTAACGCTCCAGCCGGGGATACTCGTTAAGGCAGAATGCACAATGGTAATATTGGGTTATGGACGCATGCCACCGAATGTATGCGCATTGTGTGATGTTTCATAGACAGTCTACTTTGAAAAACTATTGACTTTAAGCATTCGTTTCACCACCATCATCAAGGTCTACCGATGTCTGTATGAGTTAACATTACAAGGTGGTCAAACACGTGCTGTCTGAATTATTACTGTTTTTCACAAACACAAACGATTTAAATATTTATTATTTATTACACGTCTGTTCTATGTAGTCCCCATCTACAACAACATAGTGTGCGGAAAAATAAAATCTGTTCCGCACATGCGCGGAATAGAAATCGTTGACGGACTACTTTTAAATAGAAGCTAAATTTCACCGGAATTTTCTACAAATCGTGCAACGCAGTTACAATCTGAAAATCGTCCCCCGAGTTCCAATGTGTTCTATGCACCAGTTAGCACATAGAACGCAGTGGAACTAAGGGGTTGATATAGTAACACGGGTTCCCCTCGCAAATTTGGCTGGCGATAAAATGTGTTCTTTTTGTTAATAGTTGTCAAATGAATTGCTGTGTGTCCTAATAATTGTTTTTAAAAGACGTGAAGGCGTTTACAAAACACAGAACGACACACGCGTGTGGATGGATTAATCGATATGGCACTTGGCCTCTCGTTTTATCCTTCCGCGCTGGCACTCGTGCCATATCGATTAACCCATTCACACTAATGTGTCGTTCTGTATGGTTATTATTTATTTTACAGTCAAACGATTTTTCCCCCGATGCAAACTAAATCGTCAAGAGTGAAAATAATAATAATAATAATAATAATAATAATAATAATAATAATAATAATAATAATAATAATAATAACACTTTGGGCAGCCACTGATTTGTATCAGACACAGTATCTTCCGCTAGCATGTGCGATCATTCGATCCAGAAAGATAACGTTCTACCTGCACACATGGACATACAGAATATACCCTTATACTCATGGTGAACATTTAGTACACCAGGCTATTTTGGGTATATTTTATTTATACCATGATCGTCTGATTATTAAGAGTCCTATTATTTTTTCTCGATTTTACTGAGCAGCAGAGAACAAACGTGCGAATTTGTTTTTCTTTACATGAGCACCGGTTGACTGTACTCCCGCTGCCATTTGATTGGCAAAGTACAGTGGTATTGAGGGGCTATTTGTCGTAGTCGTATAATAAATATAGAATATACCCATAGTAGCTTGGTACACCAAGCTACTTTGGGTATATTTTATTTATACTATGATCGTCAGATTATTAAGTGTCGCTATTATCTTTTCTTGATTTTACTGAGCAGCAGACGTACATACGAGCGAATTCGTTTTTGTTTACATGAGCACCGAGGGGTGGTTCTGCCGCTGTCAATTTTATCGCCGAAACGAAATGGAAAAAGAAACGCGGAAATCATCGGACCTTTTCCATTTTAATAACATAATAACATACTATTTCGAGTTATGGATGCTTTATTAACATGAGACAAAGCATGTTTGTTAATGTTTGGTATCTTCTGAGGTAAACTCATTTAAAACGAAAAAAATAATTGTCGCTTTCATTTCACTCTTCGCGAGGCGACGAGCGATACATTTAGACAAGTGTGCATTCAGGTCGAGGTCACCAAAGGTCAACTTGGATGTAGATCCAGTGTAGGTGTAAATTTTAACAACTGAAATCCCATTGCTGCCATGTTCACCACTGTTGGTGTGTAAAGCTAACATTTATGTCATGTGCTTTTTATACATAGTAGAATTGGTAGTGATGGTATGTAACTGATTACATATGTCGAGGTCACCATTTTGCTAACAGTAATTACATGACAAATAAATCACCAGCTCAGCGAAATAGATTAGACTAGATCAATTATTGCGATGATGATATTTTTTATAGGCCTTCCACACGTAAAAGCTGAAAAATAAAACAAAGAAACACACAGCTGAAACACTACGTTAAAACCCTTTACCCAACGTAACGGCCAAAACCGGCCAGCGCTATTCTCAAAAATCGCCAATTAATTATCACTATATTTTCATTTTTTGTCTCAAAAACATAGGTTATGACCCCTCTTTGGAACGAGCTCGTCGAGCTCGTTCCAATGAGGGGTCATAACCTATGTTTTTGAGACAAAAATGAAAAATATTAGTTATTCAAGAATTATATTTGCAAGTGTCGTCTGCTTTTCATGTTAGGTAAAGGGTTAAACTTCGGCGGTTCCAGTACAAGCGGAACATCAAATAATCAAATAGGGATTACGTCATGCACACATGAAGAAAGTAATACCAAGACGTTATCGTGATCTTCATTCATAAAACACCAACTCATAGACATTAACTGGTTGTTAAAATACATGCGAATGAGTCACGAAAGAAATATTGCACGATAAAGTGGTTATTACCACCAAGTGGATTTCCAAGATGGTAAGATAAATTTGTCATCACCACTTCGTGTTGATCGATAAACTTGTATCAAGCTTCGATGGTGTTCCTATGACAGGGCGGATAAAATAATTCCACTCCCACACCAATAAAATAAAAATAAGACAATTTATTTGTAATATAAAGTTAGAATAATTCCACTCCCACCCCAATAAACTGAAAATAAAACAATTTATTTGTAATATAAAGTTAGAATAAAAACATGGGTTCTATCATCTTTTCTTTGTGACGTGCTCAATGTAACAACAATCAGAAAGTAAAGGTGATACAATTTATCAATTTTCAACAATAACCTTTGTTTAGTTGTCTTTCTAATTTAATCTTTCAATTGATAGCAATGACCATTGTCAAGTTATCCAAGGAATCAATCTTCAAATAAAATCTACTAACAATTGTCCAACCCGCACTTAATACGTAAATCTTAGTGATAAGTTAGATGGTTACATAAGGTATTAAGTAATAATGCAAGGCGTTAAACAAAGAGTCCCCTGAGTTCCAATGTGTTCTATGTGCCTACTGGCACATAGAACACATTGGAACTCAAGGGACGAAAGGTATTCTAAACTCATTCTTAAAACATACACAGATAGTTGCCAGGTGTTATATTCCATTGTCCGAAAAGCAAATAAATAGGCTAGGGTTTTTACTGAATGCAGTTCCTTCCAGCATGTAGGAGTGAGTCCACCTCGTGGATTTGACTTGGGTCCGCTAAAGGGACAAGTTCAACATACTTGGTATGGCGTAGTTTGTAAATCGGAAAACGCAGATACATTTAATAGTGGTTAACTTGTAACGAATAGACTCACGTTTTACTGAACGAAAAGGTTCCGTAGCAGAGTAGGGGTTGGACAGACGCAGTGGTTAGCAAATAGTCCTAGGGCAGTTATGGACTCACGTTTTATCGGGTACAATTATTTCATTGCGAAGTAGGGAGCAGATACAAAGAGGCATTTACGTCACCGCAAGGAAACAGTCAGCGGCATGATGGTAGTAGTATTATTCTGATGGACATCGGGGATTCAGGAACCACAAGTAAAGTGACCTGAAGGCGGCACGTCTCTTAACCCTTTACCCAACGAATCGCCAGCATCCGCCCGCGTAATATGCAAACTAAGCAGTTGAAAAAATTTAATTTTTCAAAATATTTTAACAAAACCATATCATGTGATCCCTCATTGGAACGAGCTCATTGAGATCGTTCCAATGAGCGATCACGTGATATGGTTTTGTTGCAATTTTTAGAAAACTTAAAAAAAATTATATTTAAAATAATAAATTTTGATATCGTCTGCGTTGGGTAAAGGGTTAAGCTAAGTAGAGTAAAATTAATTAATTAATAACTGAGAAGGATTAAATGTCATATTCATTTCGCGTAGTCATTCCGTTAACGAAGTGTATCGTTTACTCCATAAGATAAGAGATTACAAAATTCATATTAATTTTCTCTCCGAGACCATCATAATGGAATTGTGTATTTTCAAGTAATTGTCTTTTATTTAATTTATTATATCCCATAAATTTTAATTACGGAACACGTTGTTACTTCATTTTAATCTACGCTTGTAAATAAATTCATTGTTGATTCGTTAACAGGTCTTACAGATTTCAATACCCGTATCTTAGTATTCATTCCTATTTATTTATTTATTTATTTATTTATTTATTTATTTATTTATTTATTGTTGTTTAAGGTCATATACCTGTGCACAATGGCGAATCATGACCGTGACAGTTTTACGGGTGGAGGAAGCCAGAGTATCCGGAGAGAACCACCTAGCAACGACGAGCAACTGTTAGCTTCCCAACATCATAACTCCGCACTGCAGCACAGGCAGGGTAAGATTGGTTGAAGACATGCGTACCATCGACGTGCAGTACGCCTTAGTACACGGAGTCATCGTGCCCCCATGTGGACAATCGGGGTTAAGTGCCTTGCCGAAGGACACAACGCGGGAGTCCGAATTGATCGCTCAGACGGTCACCCATCCAGTGATTAACCGGGCTCGACGTTGCTTAACTTCGGTGATCCGACGAGAACCGGTTACTGCAACGCCACCGCGCCCTAGTATTCATCCCTCATTAAGTTAAGGTTCTCGATCAACACAGAGTGGTGATAACATATATAGAGGATATGGAATGAGTGTTTTTCTGATATAATATTTATGAAATGAGTCTAAGAATTTTCCGTTTGGACGAGCCTCTGGCGAGCCCAAACGGAAAATTCAGACGAGTTTCATAAATATTATATGAGAAAAACAGTCATTTCATATTCTATTTATCATATGACACACACACGCACAAATTAGCCACTTAGTATGACTTTTTAACCCATCACCTAACTTGAGTTGCAGACGACACTATATAACCCACCCTAAATAGGACAGATAACGTAAATTCTCCCTACTGAAATTATGCAAATGCGACCCAGTTGTATTTTGTTTAGCCAATCAAATTGTCCAGTTTTGAAATTGACCAATGAAAGCTCCCAACTCTAATTAAGCAAATTATAAAATGTGGCCCAGTTGTATTTGGTCAGCCAATCAAATTGTTTAGTTTTGAAATTGATCAATGAAATTGACGGAAGGCTTTATTTATCACTGATTAATATGAAAACAAAATATCAAATGTTTTAAAGTGAACAAAACGGACGGGTCATATGATAAAGGTACCTATCATTGATACGGACACGATTTAAGTCATCAAATCTCTGCCGCAGTATCAGATGGAGTGTGATACTACTGTGACGGAAAAAACAATGCAGTGTGATACAGGAAAATCGAAAAGAAGATGAATGAGAATTGTGTCTTCTTCTCCCACCTAGCACTATAAAATGTACTTTAAATTCACACATCATCAATTAAGATCGTTACAGCTTCGTTGCTGTACAAATACATCAATTCATTTTTGAGCGGCTGCTGTCGAACCATCTGCCAACTGCACTGAGATGATAAGGTAGTACGGTCGTCGTGGGCTGGTCGTAATCCGCGGCTGAGCAGTGATGTCTATGCATGCGTTTACCAGTTACAGTTAAAACTAGAAGGCCTGTCATGAACTGTGCGCTTATCTAGGCTTAATTGCGCGTAGGAATTTCGCGCATTTGTCGTATCGAATGGCATCCAAAGCACGGCAGGTTCTCCTGGTTACCCGGAGGTCGATTGGCTGAAACATTGCTTGTGCACAGACCATATGTACAGAATTTGATAACCTTACTATGGTCATAACGCGTAGATTCACGCGCAGATCAACGTGCTATTTGTGCGCATTTCCTGACAGGACTTCTAGTTTTAACTGTAATAAAAATAATCATCGGCAAAATTTTAATTAATGAAGCACCAGGTTGTTCTTTTTATTTGTCAAATAAATTAATGTGTGCCCTTCTAACATATATTCCTCTAGGATTTAACCATGGAACAGTACAAGGATAAATTTATTATTGTTTGCATGACATTCTTCCAAAGAAGCAGTTGAACATTGGTTCTGAGATGGCTGAACCTTTTCAAAGTTAAAATCGAATCTCTATATTCCCAACTTGAAATGTTATGTAGCATGAAACGAATAGCTCTTGTCTTTTCAGTTACCTATTTAGTTTTATTGTTGTTTTCAATCTTTTACTCACCAAAACGGAAAACCAGGACAAACCGTCAGTCAAATTTTATAACTTAAAGAAAAAAAATGTGTGCAACATATATTTTGTGACCTTTCAGTGGAACGAACTCGACGACCGCTATTCACAAAACCACTTTTTGTCTCCTACATATATTTTATGGCGCCCTATTTGGAAGATGTTAGAAGGGAGTGTTTCAATGAGGAGTCACAAACTAGGTTTTTGAAGCAAAAAACAAATGTGTCATTATTCTGTACTTTTGCTTTGCTAGTATCGCCCGCTAGTCGTGTTTGGTAAAGAGACAAAACCCTTATGTCAGAACCGCTAAGTTATTCAATATGTCCATCCCGTTGTCTCGCAGGTTTTCAAGTGTACTCGTCTCTCAAATCGGGGGTCCCGAACCTAATATTCAATGTGTCCGAATACTTCCTGCATCAATATTGGGACTTGATGCTGTCACTGCGAGACATCACATCGTTTTTGACGTAAGATGGCGGGTCTTTGCTTGTTGAGACACACACTCCACGCGCAGGCGAGGATTTGAAGAGAACGAAGTCAGAATCTGCCTCTACGGAGGCCAACACGTATATTCAACGTCATTTCGCTTGGAAGAGGCCCAAATATAAGCTGTTAAACATGTATTGTCACTTTGAAATCAAAGTTAATATGACACATCGATATCCATGCTACGAGAAATCAAGAGACACCGAACGAATTTGAAAAGCCATTGGCAGTGGAATAAGTTCCAAGTTGGTAAACATATGCTTTCTCAGCAAACCGAACTAATTACCCAACGTACGCGCACAGAAAAGAGATCTGAGGGACTAACATTTAAATATTATCGATTCCCATTGCGAAACACAATTAAGGTATATCGTATAATAATATAAA
The DNA here is from genome assembly GCA_031216915.1 of Pictodentalium vernedei. Classification (NCBI taxonomy): domain Eukaryota; kingdom Metazoa; phylum Mollusca; class Scaphopoda; order Dentaliida; family Dentaliidae; genus Pictodentalium; species Pictodentalium vernedei. The sequence goes on from CM062296.1 coordinate 262,389,688, forward strand.
AGCTGACACGAGAATACATGGAATTTTCATAATATTCTTCATCTCAGAAGTGGTTTACGGATCACAAAGACTTCTCGTTCACATCTGTAATTTCGTTAGGCACTTAGTTCAATAACCAATTTACTTCTGAGAGTTACAAGGTTCCCCAAATGTAATCAATGAACGTTATGTTGTCTTCGAAAAGGAAGACACTGTTCTTTAATAATTGGATTATGCATTGTTAACCCCTTCAACAGAATCGATTTTTACTCATTTTTAAGGCGTGAATAAAACTTTGGAAGTCGCCAAATCACACAATGGGCAATAGGTCGTTAGGAATCGTCTGTAATAATTCAATTGCTTGATGCCGAGGGATTGTGCTTGACAGGACAAAAATTTTCTGTTAACCCTTTACCCAACGTAACGGCCAAAACCGGCCAGCGCTATTCTCAAAAATCGCCAATTAATTTTCATTATTTTTTTCATTTTTTGTCTCAAAAACATAGGTTATGACCCCTCGTTGGAACGAGCTCATCGAGCTCGTTCCAACGAGGGGTCATAACCTATGTTTTTGAGACAAAAAATGAAAAAAAATAGTTATTTAAGAATTATTTTTGCAAGTGTCGTCTGCTTTTCACGTTAGGTAAAGGGTTAACTAGTAGAGGTATGTTCGCAGCGGATCAGAGAAGGGTAGGAGCGATTGACCGATCCATAGGGAGAAGAACCTCAACTATTTTTATGCAATTATAATTTATTTTAATTCTTCAGCTAACACGAATAACAGACAAAATTTGTATTTTTTCTTAAAACAACTAAATATTTTCATTTTGTGTTTCAAAAACACAGCTGAAGAGATTGTTCCAATAGGAAGACGTAATTATTGTTTGTTGCTTTTAATAAACGAAAACAACAGACAGCTCTCTTTACAGTAATTTGCAAGTTTTTAATCTTCCCAAGAAAAAATTAGCAAATTTTAGCTCCTAGACTGTTATATTAATGGGAAGGATAGTGCCTATATTATATGTCAAGATGCGTGCACTGTTGATATAATGAACCGAAAAAGAGTTACAGAGCATCAACAGATAGTGAACGAACCGCTTTCTTATTTTCAAATGGGTTTAAACAAAGAATAATAGTCAATTCTTCAAACTGGTTGGAAAAAAAAATGTTAAAAGTCAGCTTCTGTATTTTATACTACTCTACAAGAAGGTGCGTGGAGTTTGTGAAATGGTGCGCACATCGATAATATAACTTCACTAAAATTTCGAAATTTCAATTTGAATATGAAATTCCCATGCACTTAGTGTTAATCCTTTACCCAACGTAACGCTTAAAACCGGCCAGCGTTTTTCACAAAAATCACCAATTAATTTTCATTATTTTTTTTCATTTTTTGTCTCAAAACATAGTTTATGACCCCTCTTTGGAACGAGCTCATCGAGCTCGTTCCAAAGAGGGGTCATAACCTATGTGTATAGTTATTCAAGAATTTTGTTTGCAAGTGTCGTCTGCTTTTCATGTTTGGTAAAGGTTTAAATGTACTGACAACTTTAGAAAATTAAGGGAAGGAACTTTCCTGTAAATCACTTCCAATAATACAAATTGTCAGCCATGGAATTCTTCTTTGAAGAAACCGCTAGAATCAGGTCCATTTTCGGACGTTGAACGTATCATCGCATCCACTGCATAATATGTATAAACGGGAAGCCTCGAACGTTATTATTCAGCCAAATCGATTCGAAAAAAGAGTCGATTCGCAAATCTGTTGCCCGATTCGATTCGTAATCGATTCGAAGTTAAATTTCCGGTTCGCAAGACACTACATTATAGAGTGTAGAAAGAGGATACATCCACCGAGTCTCCAGTGAGATAAGAACACTCAACTGCCGTTAGAAAACATACGAAACAAAGGCAAAGTTTACACACTGGGTTTAATGCAGAGGTTATTCAACCGAACTTTTCTTGTGCTTCCTGCAGGGGAGTGACCTGGGAGGCATGGAGGATGAGGAGTCGTCCACAACTTTTCCTGAGAATTGTCAACCTGATATGCCACTCGTGGTTGAAATCACTGACACTGGTTTCTGAACTCTCGCCCTGATATGTCTTCTGTCATTTTGTTATAGTTGTGTCATCACCACTTGGGCCTTAAAAAGGTACTCCGAGTGCCACAACTGGCAAGAAAAGTCAACAAACTATTCCAGGCGAGACACTATAAATTCACCTATAGTACATGCGCACTTTTAACCTAGCATGAGTTAAAACGAAGTGGTGGAAACATTTTTTGCCCCGCTCCACAGTTTATATATCCTTATAATTATTGATTTAGTTACCGATCACTCGCGGATATTTCCGAGACAACAGTCACAGCACAAACTGCAATTACATTTTCTACATTCGTTTCAATTTGCTTTCTCAAAACGATAAAGGTGAAGTTTGTGTTGACGTGATCTGTTTTGTACAATTTGATTTGGGTTACCTCTGCCGATACATGTGTTGTAGGTTTTATTGGTGGCGTTTAAAATATGCAAAATAATACAAAGTTGTTAATTTAATAATGCTCAATTATTGCTAAAATAATGTACCGTTTATGTTCGAGGCGGCCATTCGTTCGGACAGCAGTAAAGTAAAATTACTTCCACGTTTCATGAAATATTTTAAGAAATTTTGTCACACTGTTTGTTTACTTGTTAGGATTTCGTCGGATCACTTTCGGGCATCTCATTTCTCTCCACTCAATGAACATCCTCCTGCATTAAGGTTTTCCAGTTACAGATTTGAGTAATACTGCGTTCCTCTGATGTCGTACAGTGTGATTACAGTGCTTTTTCACATGCCTTTTCACATACAAACAAAATCTGAGAACAGACTTTTTTTTCAAACTAGCGGTTCATTGTCCACTTAAAAATGTGCATTCAATAGAAACTTCAAATCAAATATTTCCCCGCTGACAGTAAACTGACAAACACATTGAAATACAAATTTTTCATTTCTTGTCGCGTCTGTCAGTAATGGTCTTATATTGAATGCTCCATATTCTCAATGCTCGCTCAGCTGGCATTTTGCACTTTCGTTCGCGGATATTATCTCCATAAATACTCAGGTTGAATCTTCGAATGGTGTGCACGAAAATATGGTGCGGTCGGACAGGGTAGAATCCAAAATCACCTCTATTTTTGTGCTGTTCAACAAATCGTTATTTTCTGGTTGTGTAAAACTGCTACGGCAGCGTATTAGCGACATGAAAAAGAAAATCAGAATTCAGACGCATTAAGTCGAACTTTTTACTTTTATCTTGAAAATGAAAATTCGAGATAAAATTCATATGTATAAACAGCAAATACGCAACACCCTCGTAGACAACAAGGTAAACGTGTGTATCTCAAACTATCGACATTTCGATATTGTCTCGAAATGTCGAGATAAAAAGTTGGCATTTCGAGATATAAACCGGAAAGTTCGAGATAAAAAGCCGAAATGTTGAAAAGTTGAATTTTGGGATAAAATTGAAATTTCGAGAAACAAAGTCAAAATTTAGAGATAAATTTTATGTGTGTAAACAGAAAACACGCAAAACTCTAGTAGCTGGTAAGACGAACATGTTTACCACCAAGAATCGACAGTTGGAGATAAAAAGTCGAAATTTCGAGATAACATGTCGAAATTTTGAGATTTGAGGCAAAATGTCGCAATTTCAAGATAGAAAGTCCAAATTTCATGATTTTATCTCTAAATTACGAGATAAGAGATAACAAGTTGAAATTGCGAGATAAAAAATCGAAATTTCGTGATGAAAAGTTGAAATTTTGAGATAAAATGACAAATTTCGAGATAAAAAGTCAAAATTTCGACCGACTAGGTCTAATTTTTTATATCATGTCACTAGTACACTTCCGTAAACGCCCGACAAAATAGTTTTGTGCAAAAACCGCTCTGGTCCGATTTCAAACACTAATTATAGGAATAATCATCAAAAAATTAATTAATGAAGCACCAGGTACAACCAGGTGCTTCATTAATTAAAACTTTGCTGCTGATGATTTTTATTACCTGGTAAACATATGCGTGGATTACAACCCATTCATGTCGACTTACTGTAGGACTCCACGTGCGGTTTACTTATAGCCCATTCCCAATGTCTGTATTGTATCGGGTAACGCTGAATACACACAGCATTCCAAGTGGAAAAGTTATGTTTGGGTGGAGAAAAATGAAAACGTTCAGTTATTCATGAATTTGGTTTGGCAAATCGCGCCCGGTAGACGTGATAGTTGACGGGGTTATTGGCGTTTTCGAGACAGTCTTGTTCATGCCATTTGATGACTGCTGAATCTATTTCCATCTTAATGATGTATGCTTTTTATGAACTGGTTTTGTCAAAACTGATTATGTTCACAAAAATCAATGTTTAAAGCAAATGAAGTTTTAAAGATTCCAGCTAGCTAATAACATAAAGGCTTTAACTATTCAAGTTCCAAAGTTATCCACAAAATCCCCAATTCCTTAGTTCTTTCTTTCATTGCACCGATGAAATATGACCCGTCTCACTGTTCGGAAGCAGCTTCCACCAACACGTCAAATAACTTTTAAACCCATCTGTGGAAACATGGTTATGTAAGTATGTGAAGAGAGGCGAGGATAGGGATCCAAATGCCCAAATGCGCTGGACCTAACATGATTCTTTACGGTGGAAAAAAATAAAAAAATGGATCCGGACAAGGACAATTTCCATGATTTTCTGGTGTTGGAAGCCATTAAAAAATTGTATATGTGTGAGGCAATGCTGTCGACGACATGTGAAGTGTTATCTATCGCATGACAGAAGCGGGTATTATCGACTAAATATTGGCCTGAACGTCTTTGTATTTAAATCCTAAACGACGAAACAATGCATCAACACACAATTTAAACAACAGAAATCGTCAACTGCAATGCATTGCTTAAAAACACTCTTATAGATCTCCATCACACACAGGCAGACTTGGAAGGTAGGGGACGGGGGACACGGTTTGAATGGCATACTGACGACAAACAATGTTACGCCATTGCTCTATTTACGCGAATATTTTAAATAAAATAATATACCAATATGATTTTTTAATTATTTCACAAAGATGCTGAAATATTTGTTAAGTTAAAAAATGTCGGCGTCCTCACAAAAGTGTACCATTAACCGGTAACATTATTTCACAGAGGCACCTTGTGCCTCTGTGAAATAATGTTTTCGGTTAATGGTATGTCTGTGATACAAGTGTAGTCACCAATTAATCACAGGGATCACTGCTCGGGTAGAATTTAAAGTTTGGGGACCTTGGGCTGATAGGTAGAGAAAATGGCATCTTTTTATAACATTACAAAGCCTGTATATGTTACAGTCAGTGTGTAGAATCAGGCAATCTGTAGAATCACTAAAAATGTCAGTCAATCTGTAGATTTCCTGTTTCATTCAGTCAATCTATAGATTTCCTTTAAAAGGAAGTTTTTGTTGTTGATTTATGATAAATAAAAGATATTATCAATAGATAAAGCCTTAATTTTCAATCAGACTAATTGAAAAAAACATTTCAGGCAATCTGTAGAAAAAATGGCTGACTTTTTCATGCAATCTATAGAATTCCTAGCTTTTTTGAAAATCTATAGATTGACTGAGTGAAACAGAAAATCTACAGATTGGCTGAAATGTTTAGTCATTCTACAGACTACCTGATTCTACACATTGACTGTAACATATACACGACTCTGATCAACTTTGTAAATTGGATCTTAACATTATGAGATAATCCTATTAATTTCAGAATTAATACTAGAAAATTTCTGACTTTAAACCTTTTTATACCTTCGCCTAAAAGAGTTTTCAGAAAACACATACAAAATTATTTTTTTGTTCGAACACAAGACTTATGACGTATTCTTTTCACGAGATCGAGGAAGCCGTGCCTCCGATGGGTAATATGCACAATTTTTTAAGTAAGAATTCAAAAATTAACAAAACTATAAAAGCTGTTTCGATGTACATCACTCAGCAGATGTGATGGGTTCGTTTTTTAAGAGTAAAATTGTATAAAGCATACAGAATTCTTGCGATATAGTACTTTCAGAGGCAGAAACATTTGATTTGTATCTCTGAACATTGTCAAAACGCAACACAGTGGAGCACTGCATTTGAAATATATCATTCGTGAACAACGTTCGCAGTAATATGTCAAACAAGATATTTGGCAAAGTAACAGCATCCGAAGTTAAAATCAATCAAACACCGAAGTACGTTAGATGTGTCAAAATGGTTGAAATGTTATAAATGGCAATCCCCGAGGTGGTACTTGAAACTCGAGGAATGTGTCATACTTAAAATATAAATGTGTTTATACTTCAAAGTGATGCGTACTCTCCCAATGAGAATCACAAGACTGGTATCCCGCTAGCTCTGTCATGAAGGGAGATATCAAATGTAACTACCCTGGTACTGGCTAGTATTTCCCGTGTTGAACAACATTTTGGAGGCGTCCCTGCATAAGCTACCGAGCTTCTGGCTTACTGCCGAATCGACTTCAGTTCATTTATTGTTTTGCTAATTATATATGCTAGTCGTTTTTTGATACGATTCCCAGAAGTAAATACCATTTAAACTAAATCTGAACATGCCACTTCGTTCCATATCACTTCAGGTCAGGTTATGAATCTGAACAGGGACGGAGTAGCCATATATATGTAATTAGGATTTATACCTTGATTACCTATTCTACTGTATATGAAAAGCCTCTGACATATATTTTAGCTTTACACACCAACTGTGGTGAACACGACAGCAATGGGATTCCGATGTTAAAATTTACACCTACAGTGGAACTACATCCAAGTTGACCTTTGGTGACGTCGACCCGAATGCGAACTTGTCTAAATTTATCGCACATCGACTCGCGAAGTGTGAAATGAAAGTGGCAATTATTTATTACGTTTTAAAATGAGTTTACCCCAAAAGAAACCAACAATTAAGAAACATGCATTGCCTCATGTTAATAAAGCATCCATAACTCGAAATAGTATGTTATTATGTTATTAAAATGAAAAAGGCCCCGTTTCTTTTTCCAGTTTATTTCGGAGATAAAATTGACAGCGGAAGTACCGCCTACCTATGCTCATGTAAACAAAAACATATTCGCACCTATGTATGTATGTCTGCTGCTCAGTAAAATCAAGAAATAATAATAGCGACTCTTAATAATCTGACGATCATGATATACATAAGATATACCCAAAGTAGCTTGGTGTACCAAATGTTCCCCACTCGCGGTGAATTGGTGTTAACCGCGCCAAAGGCTCGCGGTTAACATCACTTCACCACTCGTGGTGAACATTTGGTACACCAAGCCGCTATGGGTATAAACTATACATTTCCGTTTGTGTAAGGTTGAGGAAAAACACGAAATGCTTCAGATTCCCCGAAGGATCCTAATTGTCATGTCTGACCCTAATCGTTTCATAGGCACGTAGCAGAAGATGTTATCTCCATTTAAAAATATATCGGAAGATACGTATGGAATGGACTTTAAATACAGGTGCACCGCGAAAATAGGCAAAACATTTCAAATCTCCGTCTAACTGAAATAACAAATGTTGTTTTAACCCTTTACCTAACATGAAAAGCAGACGACACTTGGAAAAAAAATTCTTGAATAACTAATTTTTTTCATTTTTTCTCTCAAAAACATAGGTTATGACCCCTCATTGGAACGAGCTCGTCGAGCTCGTTCCAATGAGGGGTCATAACCTATGTTTTTGAGACAAAAAATGAAAAAAATAGTGAAAATTAATTCGCGATTTTTGAGAATAGCGCTGGCCGGTTTTGGCCGTTACGTTAGGTAAAGGGTTAAAAGGAAAGGAATAACTAAAATGATTAATTTTTTGACCCCAAAACGTAGCTAATGCCCCCTCATTGGAACGAGCTCAGGTCATAGGCTATGTTTTTTGAGACAAAAAAGTAAAAAAGTAATACAATTTGAATGGCAGAATATCACAAACAATCTGTAACCCGAAGCAAACCATTTATCGCTTTTCGCCTAATAGCCCTGGTCTTCGAAAGTCACCCACCTACCATATGAAGGTCAGTATAGTTCATTCGAAAGATGGAGCTTGTTATTTGTTGCCTCATCCCATTCTGCTTGCCACGTAGACGTGGTGTATTGCTTCGTCTGCAAAGGTCTCTAGACTACTAAATTGTCGTTAATATTAGGTCGGAAAAGATGCCGGAGGTTGTTATTTGTTGTCTCATCCCTTTTCGCCTGTCACGTAGACTTGGTGTACTTACTGTTATGTGTTTTGTAATCATTGAAAATACTTTTTGAATCAGTGATCGACTTCTTCAGGGTCTGTTTTTTGCACTTTCTTCCCTGGTGTTACCTTAGGTACAAATTTTTCCAGATATCCAGCAAGACACGATCTCATATTGGCCAGGCATTATCGTATTCAACTTCTCACGAAGTTTAAATGCCAGAGCATTCTTCAACTTTGGGGTTGAGTAACACCCGCACAGAGGAAAAGGAGTTTGAAAAATTAGACATACTCTCCTGTCAATTCTCGATATCTCTTCGAACGTTTTTTTGTAAGACTTTGTCTTCAGCTGTTGAAACATAATCTTCGTTTGATATTCTGACTGAGGTGATCTGATCACCAGTAACAACAGTCGATGATACTTTATCAGCACCTTCAGATCCACCCTTATGTATCCTATTTATTCCGATAACTAAGACTTTACTTCAGCATATTTTCACTTAAATTGTAGAGTTTGACTCAGGTGTTTTTAAAGAAGCAAGTTCCAAAATAACGACTGTTTTCCATGGAAATGCCAAATAGAAATATAGGATTCACGGTTATCGTAACTGGCTTAAGTGTGGCAGACTTGATATGTGATTTAAATCTAATGGCCAATGAAGGAATATATAGAGGAATATGTGTCTGGTTTCTATTAAAAATTCAATATGTTGAGGGTTCAAGATACAATAACATACGGGGCTTGATAGGTCTGCACACAATTTGAATACATCTTGTTTGTAGTTTACCTCTGCGCTTCACAAGGGAAGGTTCCCCTGTTTCAACGAAGGTTAAAGCTACTGGTGATGTTCTAAATGCATCAAGGCAAATTCAAATACTACTATTACAAATTACATGAAGTGGTTTTACGTATTGTGTTCTTGCAGAACCGTAAACCACACGACTCTGGCCTAATTTTGATGCCATAAACATTCATAATACAGATGGAGTAACGTATTTGGACAGAACCCAATCAGCACTGTCAACTACTTTTAGAAGACCAGTTGTCTCTTTACATCTAATTCTTTTTTTTGTTTTATATGAGAAGTTAACTTCAGGTTTTTGCCATTTCACTTCTTTAACGACTTTGTGGTTCTCACATAGTTTTTAACTCCGGATCGTGGTGGTGTTTACGGAGTTTACATGAAGGAACACATCTTTTTTGGACTTGTAGAAATCAAAACCAACCTCTGTGGTTCATTTCTAATTGTGTTCAAACTTCGGGGATTTGGTTCTTGGGAACTTTCTCTGAGACGAGCTTATGCGTAGTTGACTGCAGAACGTAAATTCCATTGCAATGCATACATATATACTCCATCCCGTCACAGTTGTTACGTGTAACAAGATTCTGAAGGACTTTGGGCGTTCTGTCTGATCACAGTTTTTGTCTTTTTTTCCTCTTTTGGGCTATTTCCTCTGACTCAGATTTAGTTGTTTTGATTGTTGTTCTTGTTCGATGTTGGTTTTTTTATTTCTTTTTTTTCTTTTCTGGCTTAGATGTTTCTTCTTTCTGGTGTTCTGATTCAGTTTTGTCGTGTTGTATTGTATTTTGAAGAGTTGTCTGTGTCTGCTTGGAGTTGCTTTAGATTGATTGAATATACAGGGGTTACTATTGCCGGATGGCTGCTGTCTGACATTCAATTGATAGTTTTCGTTTTACTTTACTTTTGTTGTATAAGGAGGAAGTGATATATTCATGTTAGGCATGGGCAGTACCCTTTCTCTGACCTCTTTAATGAGTATCTGATTTTCACATTTAATTTTTTGTTTTGGCGTTCTTTCTATTTCATACATGGCAGTCTTTAAACGATGACATATGAATTTCCAGACTGTTTGTCACATTCAAGTTTCTCACGGCATTTTGTAACACATTCGCTGACCGGGGCATGCATCTTGGCTGTAATCTAAAGCAGCGGAGTGAATTCGGTAGAGAAAATACTTTTGCCTTTTCTGGAAGTTGACCCCGGCAGGAGTCGATCCTGTGTTTACGGCATCCAAAGGCATAGACATAAATGCTCTGCGACGATACCAACTGAGCTAACCGCAATCCGTTATATACAGATATATTTAACCACTTTCACAGTAATGTAACATAGCTTTATTGTTTTTTGGTGATCATGGCATGTCAAAATCCATTATATTTTCGTGGCATTTTTTACCTTAGTCCCTTCGTTTTTTAACCCTTTATCTAACGTAACGGCCAAAACCGGCCAGCGCTATTCTCAAAAATCGCCTATTAATTTTCATTATTTTTTTCATTTTTTGTCTCAGAAACATAGGTTATGACCCCTCGTTGGAACGAGCTCGTCGAGCTCGTTCCAACGAGGGGTCATAACCTATGTTTTTGAGACAAAAAATGAAAAAAATTAGTTATTCAAGAATTATTTTTGCAAGTGTCGTCTGCTTTTCAGGTTAGGTAAAGGGTTAACTGATTTTTTAACTGCTGTAACTTCGTTGGATTGTTATTCTCTTTTCATTTCTACTTCATCGATCTATGTCGGCTCGTGCGTCCTCACAACATCCCGACTGGTAGAAAGAGGTGAGGAGATACATTTGCGTAAACTATTTGTTTGTTCTTAGTATGTTTGAAACCTGATTTTTGTATTAAGATTTAACGACACTTTCGACAGGCAGGATCACCTCGTCAGGCTCGTGCCGCTCAATTTTTACATGTGGAGAAAACCAGGGTACCCGAAGAGAACCACTGAGCAGCGGCGAGCAACTATCAGACTCCCCAATGTACTTACTCAAACAAGGTTTGTACTGGTTGAAGACAAGTGCACCATTGACGTGCAGTACGCCTTAGTACATAGCGTAGCGGCACCTTGTCCTTACATGGGCAATTGGGATTTATTGCCTTGCCCAAGTACACATTGCTGTTACCCCAAGTGGGGATCGAACCGTGGACCTTTCGGTTTGAAGGACAGTGCCATAACCACTCAGTGCCTGGTATTCCTTGTAAGAATCAATAAGCAAACCACAGATCGTATTGCTTTTATATTTTCAACTCCCATAGCAATAATTAGACTGATTTTTCCAATATAAAAGGGTTCAGTTGAGACATTGGTTTATTTTCGTCATTTAAATATAGATTAGATTAGATTCGATTCGATTTATTACAAAAACACCAAACAAACCTACCCCAAAATAAGTCAGATTGCACAATATATTCCAGAAATAAGGTATTCAACAAATAAAGTATTTTGTGATTTGAATGATATAAATAATTCTAATTTCTGATAATCGTATGTATTAAAGCTATATTACAGAGCAAGAGACTGCTCTCTCTATTCAAAGAACTTGAGGATCACATTATAGAAGATATTACATAATGACGGAATTTCAGTCGTCATCAGGAATACAAATTTGTCCGAAGAACTCATATTAAAGCAGATGTATTCAGACTACCTTTTCCAAGAAGTACCCTTTGATTAACGCGTATCGCCAAAATTCGACGACAAAATACATAGGACGACAAGCCTGTGTGAATGGGTTAATCGATATGGCACGAGTGCCAGCGCGGAAGGATAAAACGAGAGAGGCCGCAGGCCTTGAGTTTATCCTTCCCCGATGGCACAAGTGCCATTTCGATTAACCCATGTTTATTACACGCCTTCCCGCTTATAAAAACAATTATTAGAAGGACACGCAGCAAATCATCTGACAACTATCACCACAAAGAACACATTTTATCGCCAACTAAATTTGTGAGGGAACCCGTGTTACTATTTAATCCCCGAGTTCCATTGGCACATAGAACACATTGGAACTCAGGGGAACTCAGGGAAACTCAGTGGAAATCTGTGGACGATTTCTAGCTATCGCTAGCGACTCAAATTGTAATTGCGGTGCACAATTTGTAGAAAATTCCTGTGAAATTTCGCTTTAATTTAAAAATAGTCCGTCAACGATTTCCGTTCCGCACATGCGGAATAGATTTTAATTGTCTGCATGGTTTAATGTTGCTGTAGATGAGGATTTAAAAAAAAACCAGGTGTGTAATAACTGATTTTCCGTCTTTGCACCTCACCTTCCCCCACGCCACAAGCAGGGCATATCCTCGAATCCACTGGCAAAGGCACCCGTGCATGTCTACCTTTTCAATCATGAATTTATAATAATATAATAACACTTTGGCCAGCCGCTGATTTGTCGCGGTTCTCGGGCGAGAAGGCCTTGGTTACCCCTGTACTCCCAACTGCTTCCCTATTCCCATGCTTCTCCTCTCCTCCCAACACTGTAGACGAACTGCTTGATGACATCTCTTGCCCCATTCTTCCCTATCTCTCCGATTACCATATTAGCCCTCTCCTTTGAGTCTCCCCCTAACCACATGTCCTTCATTCTCCCATTCCACTTCCCCATTATACTCCCAGTAATCTTATTCTTTTAGACTGGTACTTTGGGCATTCTAGAAGAAAGTGTTCCAGGGTCTCCACCATGCCCAAATTACACATCTGGCACTCCCTTTCACTGTCCTTCCCAATTTTTCCCCTCAGCTCCAGGGATCGCGACCTCATCTTGAACAACAGTGAACCCCCAAAGGTACCATCAAGGTACTCTTTAAAGCCTGGCTTCTCTTTATTACGCAGGTCACCCAAAGACCTCTTTGATTTGACCCCCTCTCGCCAAATACGGTTACAATCCTCCATGACCCTTTCTCTGATGATGTTGTTACCCTGGTTTGCCCCAACGTCCAAGTACGAGAGCTCCAATGAGTAGTTCTCTACTAGCTCCCTCACTTGGACCATCCACCCCGTCTTTATATTTGAGTTGAAAATTCTCAGGAACATTACTTTACACCATCGGCTGTCTGGGAGATTTACCAAATAATTAAGATAACCGAGTTTCAACAGGTCTATCCTGCCCTTGATCCTCATCCACCCAAGCTCACCCCTGATTGCTTCTAGCGCTGCGGCATTACTGGACCCCGTTATCCATCGGCCTGCATCGTTCTGCAGGATTTCCAGGCTCTTTACGGCCGTCTGGTTTAGGGTACCACTTCCGTACAGTATGTGATACTTGGCAGACCCACCATTTCCCAAATGGTTTTCCCCACGAAAACCTTATTGAAACTGTTTCTCCCTATAAGTTTCATTTGGTTAAGGATTCGCTTCCCCTTCAGAATCAATTTATTTGTGTGGTTTCTGTAGATGCCTCTTCCTGTAATGTTTATATTTACCCCCAAATACTCGTAATCACCTGTCTCTCCTACACTGGGAAGTTTGCTGTTACCTTCCGGAATGCAGAACTCACCCACTCTCCACTTGCGAGTGGGGTCCACTTTGCGGCCCACAGGTATAACTTTGCTCTTGCTTTCATTAAGTTCGAGTCTCCATTTGCTCCCATATTTCCCAACAATTCCCAGCATTTTCGTTAGCCCCTCTTCGCTTTCTGACACTAGCACCATATCGTCTGCAAAACATAGCCCTGGGAACTTCAAGTCCCCAACTGCTGCTCCATCATCGCTGTCCAGGAGTTCATCTCCTAAATCTTTGATATACAATGCAAACAGGATTGGCGAAAGGGTACACCCCTGTTTTAGGCCTATCTCCATAGGCACACGTTTTGTTGTAATGTTTCACAGGCTAAGTTCACCCTGTACGTCTTTATATAATGCTTTCATAATTCCAACAAACTTGCCTCCTAAGCCCAGATCCTCCAGCTTGCGCCTCATACCCTCCCTCCATACTCTATCGTATGCCTTTTTGACATCCAAAAAGGCCATAAACAACTTCTTCGTTTTTGCTTTCGCGGATTCTATCATTTGGGATAGCATGAAAAGCTGGCCAGTAACTCGCCTTCCCTTCCTGAAGCCATTCTGGATTTCTCCCAAAAAACCCTTCTCTTCAATCACCTCCTCTAGTCTCCCATACAGGACTTTACAGAAAACCTTTCCAGTGTTGCTAATGACAGAGATCCCTCGATAGTTATCCAAAACGTCTTTTTCCCCCTTTTTGTGAATAAATGTCACTTTGCTTTCTCTCCACTCCTTCGGGACCTCTTGATTTTCTATGGCTAGATTGAATAGGGCAGTTAGGCTTTCCACGAGTTCCTCTCCCTCTTTTTGATAAACTCGTTTGGAATTTCATCCACTCCTCCCGCTTTTCCATCCCTTAATTTTGAGATCACATTTCGCACCTCCGTCGTTTCAATTTCGCTGCACACGAAGTTCGATAGGTTTTCCTCGACCTGATTCGGGCACTCAGGTGGGCTCCCCATGCCCCATCGCTTATCGTTTACCTTTTCCCAGTGCTTGACTAGTTCTGATGCGACTTGATTTTGCTCGTCTGTAACTCTGCCATCTACTTTAATACTCTGTGGGCTACTTCCTTTGTTACGTTTATTCACCCATTTCCAAAATACGTTCGAACTCGACCCCCCCCCCCCCCCTGTCGTTCTTATCGTCCTAATAAGACTGCTATTTCGCACTCTCCGATTATCGTCTTTAATCTTATTTACTTTATTTCGTGCTTGTTGATATTCTTCCTTTGCTACTGTGGCCTCATTGCTTTCCGTTCCCTTAAGTTTTCTACTTCTCCTGTATGCAGCACATTTAGCTTTTCTTCCATTTATGGCCCTTTTCAGTTCTTCATTCACTCTGTACCCAAGTTCCCGTGTTGGCACCCTGATCTTTCCTACACTTTCCTTCCCTGCCTCCACTAGGCTCGAAACTATGGCGTCCGCCATCTTCTGGACACTGCCCCCCCCCCCCCCCCCATGATTACTAATTATTTCGACTCGTAAACATCACCCTAGCAAATGTGGATGTTGTGCTTCCCAAGTACATTTCAGTATTGAACAAGGTTTCAAATTCTCGATATGATGTCAAATTATTTCTCAAGATTTTTTTATCGTTTGATATATTTGTGAGGATCGTTTTATAATGTTTCCTTTCTAAGTGTTCTCGAATTTTCCCATTGCGACAAGGACTCTTATTTTGCGTTTGATTACTGAGAACAGATATTTCTGTGCTCTCATTAACCATTTGAACTCTATTTGTATCTTCTATGCCAGTTCAATGGCAGCAGTTAGAAGAGTCCATATTCATTATTTGGGGTAGTCCAATCAATATTTTCAACGTGCAGCCTCGGGGCTGCACGTTGAAAATATTTATTGGACTACCCCACACATTTACTGAACAACCATCCTATTAATGACGTTATGACGTATGATGCTCCTGGCCGGAAAGCGGCCGCTAGGGTTCAAAGGGTTAACTAAGGCGTTGATGTTCAAGCACAATTGGGTCCGAAAATTGTTGAGATTCAGTTGTATCTTCAGTTAGTAGTTTCATGGGCGAGACCGGGGATTGTTTCGCTACATATTTGACCATTTATACAGCTGCTTCAATGTACATGGGAAGTCTGCACAATTCCGCCCTGACTGCCTAATTTGATGATTTCTTATTGACGCCTTGTATAATTTTGCAAAACTGGAGTCAACCAGGGGTGATTGAGTACATTTTCAGAATTGTTGAAAATCGCATTTTACGTCCTCCTAATGCATTCTAAAAATTCGACATGCGCCGGAGGTTCAAAATAGAGGCAAGGTCACTGGGATCGGCAAAGAG
This sequence comes from Pictodentalium vernedei, assembly GCA_031216915.1. NCBI lineage: Eukaryota > Metazoa > Mollusca > Scaphopoda > Dentaliida > Dentaliidae > Pictodentalium > Pictodentalium vernedei. The sequence continues at coordinate 262,405,541 of CM062296.1, forward strand.
GCACTGACTATCTTTTTCATTCCTGGAAATTGCATTTATAAACCCCCAAGGCATTCCTGAAGTAAAACATGCATTCCATCACTCTCTTTCAAATTTCTTTGCCCAGTCCATTTTTTCAGAGAATGGTATAATCCAAAGCTAAAACAATAAACAAATCCAAAAATTTTGAAAGATGGTCGTGCTGATATCTCAAGCATAATATGACATTATCAATCACCTGGAACCTTTGACACTGAAGAAGAAACTCATTGGTCTTTCGAATTACCATGTGGTTGTCGATTGCATATTGTAGAGATATTGGTAATAACAATTTATACCCTCAAATGCATTCCTGAAGTTTATATGTAAATTTAAATGCCCCCAGAACTGGGCGGGTCCAAACGTTTTGAAAGAGGCGGAGTCAAACTTTCGAACGCAGGACTCACTTGTAGATACGACATATTGACCTGGGATCAATTTAAGGTTTGAAATATGAGGGTTGTGGGAAGGGCCACTCGGTTCAGTATTTCAAGGATTTTTGCAAATCTGTGTTTTTCGCATGAATCTCTTCAAATACAGTACACAAATATGTATTTCACTCGTTCATGTGTTCAATCATGCGTTCATTCGTTTAATCATTCTTTCTTTCGTTCATTCATTCATATGGATGGATGGATGGATGGATGGATGGATGGATATCAATTGAAGGAACAAATATCGACACAAGGCAGCTATTAGTTGTAGATTTTGCCTACTCTTTCTGTCACTTCATCGTTCGCTCGTCTGCTCATTTATTCACTCACAAGTGGGTGGGGACTGGATGAGCGGATGAGTGAACGAAATTGGTGTCTTGATTATTGGTGACAACGATTTGCGCATTGCGGTAATTTTCACTAATTCTCCCTTCAGCCGTCATACTAATCATTCATTCATTCATTCATTCATTCATTCATTCATTCATTCATTCATTCATTTGTTTGTTTGTTCATTCTTTCATATGTTTATTGATTCATTTGTGTATTTATTCATCCATTCGTTCGTTGATTCATAGACGCATTCAATCTCTGTGGATTGTGATCGGTTATTCAATCATTCAGTCGTGTTCAGAGCTCAGACGAAGTTTCCATCCAGTCACTTATTAGGGATTGAATAGGCGAGTGGATGGATTGGTGTGAGAGAGAAAACATATAAATACTGCCCATTCATTTGTCTTCTTTACCCTAAGTCATTGCTTTTACTCCATACACGTAAGTCCCCAGTAGGTAGACCCGATCTTCACTGACCCCATATCAATGTTTCCGTTCGGAAAATTGGTAATATTGTTATTAGTTTTTAAAAAATTAAAAATTCAGATAATCAAACTCTATGCTTTTCCACAGACAATTTACTTAATATTTCGCTACCCTTGGTGTCCAGCTACTACATTAATAAACTGTTGCATAAATGAGAAGATCCCGCTTAAATTATTGTAAGAATAATATCGTAATTGGAAGCCTAAATTGTCGAGGATTGTCATCAGATACAAATAAGCGAAGGGACATTTTCTCACGTTGTAGGGATAAATGCGATATAACCCTTTTGGTCGATACTCACTCATGTGAGGAAATAGAAAATACGTGGAAATGTGAATGGGGTTACGAAGCTATCTTCTGCTCTCACTCAAGTTCAAGTAGGGGAGTAGCTATCCTATTCAAGAACAATTTTTTTGTATCATATTCATAATACAATAAAAGATGTAGGAGGTAACTGGATTATTCTTGACATCACAATTCAAACCCAAAGACTTACACTTTCGGTGGTCTATGGCACCAATGATGATAACCCAATCTTTTTTGATAACCTCTTCAACCAAACTGAGAACATCGGAAACTGTTCAGTTCTGGTCGGAGGCCATTGGAATATACCCCAAAACTATAACCTTGACACATTAAACTACTTCCACAAAAATAACGTAAAGGCAAACGAAAAGATTCACTGGCTAATGGAAAAATTCGACTTATGTGATGTTTGGAGGATGGAGAACACAAATCTAAGGCGATATACATGGAAAGGCCTCGATAATAAAATGGCTAGATTAGACTATTTTCTCCTGTCCACAGATTTACAATTTTTTCACAAAACGTCAGACATTCACATACGCTATAGATCTGATCACAACCCTATAACCATAACCTTGTCCTTCATCAGTCAACCAAGAGGAAGAGGCTTCTGGAAATTCAACAACAGTCTTTTGAACGACCCAGAATATGTATCAGCAGTAAAATCCGTAATTGCAGAGACAGCTCGTCAGTACTCCACTCCAAATAATAATAATATTAATAATAATAATAACAATACTACTACTACTACTACTACTACTACTACTAATAATAATAATAATAATAATAATAATAATAATAATTGTCAACAATCATTCACTATTGATGACGAGCTGTTTTGGGAAACTTTAAAATTAATGATCAGAGGAAAAACCATTGAATACTCGGCCCAGGTAAAACGCAGAACTGACAAACGTTTGGCGAAAATTGAGGAGAAACTAGAGGTATTAAATTCCCAAATGGACGATGGCGATTTGTCAGTAAGTCCCGAAATTGAGTCTCTCGAAACTGAATTCCAAACTATCAGAAATAAAAAAATTAATGGTATAATTCTAAGAGCAAAAGCAAAATGGAAAGTAGAAGGAGAAAAACCAACTAAATATTTTTGTAACCTAGAGAAAAGACATTACACAGAAAAAATAATACCAAAACTGGTGACTTCTAACGGTAATACGACGGAAAATTTATCTGAAATATTAAACGACCAAAAGTTGTTCTTTGAAAGCCTGTACTCCACTAAACTAAACCCAGCAAATGTTTCAATCGACAATAACCCATTTTTTGATGATACTAATCCATTTTTACAGTTTTTAGATCAAGAGGAAAGTAATTCATTGGAGGGTCTTCTAACAAGCTCCGAATGTTTAAGACCCTTGAAACCAATGAAAAATAATAAAACGCCTGGGTATGACGGTTTTACTGTAGAGTTTTATAAATTCTTTTGGAAAGATATTGGTACATTCCTGATCAATTCTCTGAATTACGCATATACCGTTAAACAGCTGTCTAATCCACAACGAACGGGTATTATTACCTGCATTCCAAAGCAAAATAAACCCAAGGAATTTATAAAAAAACGGCGACCTATCTCACTTATCAATGTCGACAAAAAAATTGCTTCAACGGCTATTGCAAATCGAATTAAAACGGTCTTACCAAAACTAATTTCAGAAACTCAGCTTGGGTTCATGAAAGGAAGATACATCGGAGAGTCCACTAGACTTACATTTGACCTGATAGAAAAATGTGAGAAAGAAAATATTGCTGCAGCTCTTGTTTTGTTAAATTTCGAAAAAGCCTTTGACTCTCTTGAATGGTCCTTCATAGAAAAAACATTGAAGTTCCTTAATTTCGGACCTTCTATTATAAACTGGTTTAATACTTTCTGTTGCAATATTTTCAGTTACATCTTAAATAACGGGCACTGTTCCGAAAAATTTAACCTACAGAGAGGAGTACGGCAAGGTGACCCACTCTCCCCTTTTCTTTTTATTTTAAGTGTAGAAATATTAAGTGCCGCACTTAAGTACAACCCCGATATTGATGGTATTAAAATAAACAACTCGGAATATCTCATAAGTCAGTACGCAGATGATTCAACGTTATTTTTGAGTGATGATGGGCATTCGTTGAACACAGCCTTGGAAACTGTGGATTCTTTCGCTGAACAGTCAGGCCTGAAAGTAAATTTTGAGAAAACACAGGTTATATGGATTGGGTCGAAACAGGGGTCGAGTGAAAAGGTAGGTACAAATCGTAATGTTCAATGGAACTATAATGGTAAATTTACTATCCTAGGTATAACGTATGATCAGTTCAGTGAGAACTACATAATGAATAATTACGTCGAAAAAAATGGAAAAACTTCTGATTGACTGGTCGTTTAGAAACCTTAGCCTAATTGGAAAAAACTACTGTTGTAAAAACACTGGCCCTTCCAATACTAATACACTGTCTATCGGTGCTCCCAAATCCACCTGACAGTATGTTGGATTCTATACAATCGCGTTTATTCCAATACCTGTGGGCCGGGAAGCGTAAAAAGATCAAACGTAATGTTCTTAATAACGAAACGGACGGCGGGGGTCTTAAATTTCCAAACATTCGGTCATACAGTTATTCTTTAAAAATGGTTTGGATTAAGAAATTAATGGATCCCGGCATAATAACACCCTGGAAAACTCTTATTTTTGACAACTTCGAAAAATTTGGAGGTTACAAAACTTGTTTTTTACACAACGAGGGATTAACAAAGGTTGGGGAGCACTCAAACAGTTTTTGGAAAAATGTCCCTAAGGCCTGGGTTCTTTTAGGCAACAAATCTTCAACTGTACCTGAAGAAATTTTTTCTCAACCTATTTTCTACAACAAAAATATAAAAATTAACAACAAACTATTTTTCAATCAAAGATGGTGCGACAGAGGTATATTTTTTCTTAACGACCTCTTGAGTGAGAGCGGGGGCTTTCTGACTTTTGAAGCCTTCTCTGCAAAATTTGATATCAAAACTCCCTTCACTGTCTTCCAGGGGTTACGAAAGGCGATTTCAAAACGATCGCAAAATGAAATAAACAGTAAAAAAAATCCAACTTTATCATAAGTCCGTTGATAGAAAAATTAAAAGTAACAAAAACCGTAAACAAAACTTTTTACCCATTATTCCTGCAGCATGCGGCCTCGTACCCAGCTCAGTCTCAGAAGAAATGGAACGAGCGTTTGCATCTCAGTCTCGATTGCGATGCTTGGAGACTGATATACAAGAGTCCGTTTTTAATTACTGATGACACCTATCTCCACGCTTCGCAATATAAAATCATACACGGAGCTTTATTTACGAATGCTCGCCTTTTCAAATGTAAATTATCTGAGACTGAGCTGTGTACGTTTTGTTCCAACACTAGAGAGACAGTGCAACATTTATTCTTCGAATGTTCAGTGTCAAAGACAATCCTGTTACAACTTGCAGACAGATTGCAGGAGAAATGTGGTATTCTATTACCACTGACACCGCACTTTACCCTCATTGGCTATATTAATAATAATAATAATAATAATAATAATAATAATAATAATAATAATAATAATAATAATAATAATAATACACATGAATATACCCTCACCTTAGTAATTCTTATATTTAAAAAGTTCATTTATTCTTGCAAAGTGAGAAAATGTCAACCTAGCTTCCACGGATTCGTCGAAATGTTCCGGCAATACCGTGACCTCGAGCTATATTCCCGTCACCTGTACTCTAACAAAAACGACCTAATAAATACCAGGTGGGAATGTCTAAAAGCCCTATTTTATCCTCCGACTTAACACCACACATCGCCTGGACAATAGCCCTCGATCTCCTGGACAATAGCCCTCGACGTTTTTGTTTTGCTTTTTTTTCTCTCCATTCTCATGAGAAGGCTACATGCAACACAAGTCGGATAAAACAATAACAATCTTATTTCTGTGCATCGATTAAACTTAGAGTAGAAAAAGTTATATATTATTCTCTGTATAAAATGGAATTCAATGTACACTCAGACTATATGTATAGATATATGTTTATCACTTTTTATCTGAATAAAAAAAAAAAAAAAAAAAAAAAAAAAAAAAAAAGGTATTTCTGATTTCTTCAATATTTATTTGTGGTTCCTTTTTTGAACACACTAAATGGTATGCACAGAAAGCATTTCTGGCTTCCCGAAATATGTTATCTGATTCATGTTTGGAAACATTTAAATGCTGATCAGAAAAAAACAGTTTCTGATTTCATTAGAGATATTTTTACTCCCGAAAAACACGTCTCCATAAATGACCTTTCTGTATAGTTTAGTTCTGATGCGTTCAACATTTTCACACAGACTTTAATTGACAGATGACAGTAAATTATGTTTCTTTAGTTAGTCTGTGTGAAACACACAGGCTATTGTTTTTGTACTGTTTCTTCATCATCTTCTTCTTCTTCTTCTCCTGTCTTCTAAGTACTTCGTTTTCCGTACGATAACTAGAAAACGAATCTTCCAGTCTCGCTGATTTTTGGTATATCGACAGACAGTCACAAGTTCTCAGCACCCTATGTTTCAGGTCGCTAGAGCCCTGGAGTATGACCCAGTCGGCAACAGGGTTTTCACAGCCTTCAATTTCGTGTAACAATAAATTATCCCCAAAATACTATGATGTGTTTATTCACACTGGAGCCAATGTAAACACAAGTGGAGTAAGCTGTCAAACATTAAATGTTATCTTTCCATTATAGTCACTGAGATGTCAGTTCAAGATTTCAATGAGGGTTCCAAAGATTTTATTTCAGTGAGAAAAATGTTAAAAATTTCCATACTCTAACGTTACACTACTGCTCTAAAGAGCATTCAAATAAGCAAAAAATGTTCATTTCTGATTCCTTGATCGAACCCTTCAATGCTGTGCACATATATGTTTTTTTGTGGTTTCTTGGAAAAAATTATCTGATTCCTGTATAAATGTCTTTAAATACTATTGACGAAAACCTATTTCTGATTTCTTTAAAAATATTTCACCCCCAAAAATAAGCCTCCATTAATTTTCATTCTATTTCTTTTTAATTCTGATGATTCAACCCCTTTCACACAGACTCAAATTTACTGGATGCAGTAAATTCGATTTCTCCAGTTCGGTTTGCTTTCGCAAAACAACTTTGCTTGCACCAACAGTATAGTTATGAACAGTGCATACTGTTTTATTATCATCGTGTTCTTCCATGATTTCCAAGTCCTATGTTCGTTCATTTTAACATTGCTTTTAACAGCGCCGAATATGTTTTCCAGTTGTACACACAGACAGATGATTAGCATTTGCATTTAATCCTTTGAAATCTTGTGGTGTCTTCCATGTCAGTTCAACGGCAGCAATAGTAAAAGTCCATATTCATCATTTGCAGGTAGATACATTAATATTTTCAACGTGCAGCCTCATGGCTGCACGTTGAAAAGAGTGATTGGTGTACCCCACCCACTCACCAGTAGCCATCCTACTTAATGAAATTATGACGTTTCATGTTCCTGGAACGAAAGCGTTCTCTTCGGTTCAAAGGGTGAACAATCATATAATTCAACAATTGAGCCCAATAGACAACACTATCCATTCACTGTTTAATCTACTAACATGAAACTGCGCTGTGTGTTTACTTCCCATCGATTGCGCGTGCTGTTGAATTTGTGTTACATGCTACACAGTTTGGTCAATTAACGGAGTACAGTGAAATTAATTCTACCCCTCAACGTTCATCTACATTTGATGTCCCCCAAAAATGTTCAACCAGGAATATAGAAGTCAATAAACAATAACTCTTTTCCATAATTCCCTCACGGTATAAAATAAGGTTACTGGTTTTAAGAAGCAATTTTGGAAACGACCGTCTTGCACTGTGAAGTAATGACTACCAATCTTGGTTACTATTTTTGCTGTGTTCGTGATATAAAGAATTCTAAATCTGAGTTGAAAGATTTTCGAATATGCGGTCGTTTAAGTTTGAAGTGATATGTATCCAAGTTGTTGTTAAATATTTTCATTTTCCGTGCCCCACATTCTTACTCTGAGCTCACCCGTAGGAGGTGATGCGGCGGTATATTCAGCCACTTGTTCCGAGGGCACGCAAGTGTCATACTCGGCCAATGTTAATGACGAAGCATACTACTGAGGTACTAACCCGCTTCAGTCACACGCCCAGAGTGTAGTCGATAAACTGGCTGCATCAAACTAGGAATATCATTGCACAAAAAGGTATTTTACCAGACATGGCTGTCAATTTGATGCAAAACGTAGAAGTATTTTACAGACAACAATTATTTAATACGGAACTAGAAATTAGAATAGGTTGACCAGTTTAGAAACCACCCAATTCCCCGGTGACGTTCCTTTGTATGGCTCCGGAGTGATCGAACCAAAGCTATCGACCGTCTATATTTCAAGAAGTGACAGGCTGAAGTGGTATATCGGACATTATCCTTATTGACTGAGATATGCCCAAGCGGGTCCAATTCTATCTTCAACGACCATGACCCTGTCCTTCACGACCTAAGATCATACCTCACGGGATAACGAGGTATCCCTTTCACACGGACTGCTCTTGGAAACAGGGGTTACTGCGAACTATTCATGTTCCGATCGCCAGACAGGAATTGTTGGAGTTAATCCTGTGAGTCTGATATACACAGAACGACACATGCCTGTGTCGTTCTGTGTTTATTACAAGGCTTCATGTCTATAAAAGCAATTATTAGAAGGGCACTCAGCAATTCGTTTGAACACTCGTCCGTGAGTTCCGATGGTTTTTATGTAGGCACACAAAGAACAAATTGGAATTCAGGGGACGAACTATCAACAAAAAGAACACATTTTATCCCCAACCGAATTTGCAATCAGAACCCTTGTTGCTATTTTTAGCTATCGCGAGCGATCCAGACTGTAATTGCGTTGCACGATTTGTAGAAAATTCCAGCGAAATTTCGCTTCTATTTAAAAATAGTCTATCAACAATTTCCTTCGGCACGTGTGTGCGGAACGGATTTTCATTTTCGACATGGTTTAGTGTTGCTGTAGATGGGGATTTCATAGAACAGGCGTGTAATAAAAATAAGGACTCCTCTCAATGTGCCTTAATGGTTCTCCTATCTTATTTTAGCTTTTCATTCCGATTCAATTAAAACCCTGTACACTTTTATAATCCAAGAAACTATGTGAATGAGATACTATTAACATTTTTATCTAACACACAACACTTGCTAACAAATTTCTTCAACAATAAAAAGTTTCACTTTCTAGCTAAACACACAGCTTATAACCTATCACCCAAAACTGGAACGAACTCGACCACCTCGTTCCAATATACGGATTATAAGCTATTTGTCTGAAGTAAAACTGGAAAAAACGTAATAAAATTGCAAAGCGGTTTGTATGAATAGTGCTTGCCAAATCCCGCCGTCACGTTAGGTAAATGGTAATTATTGAGTAATTATTTGACTTAGTGTTATGTTTCGACTTTCGACATTCTAAACTACAATTCATTATTATTTAACTCTTTATATCATTCCCTCCCGGCCCAGCCCGGGTGGTATATAGTGATTGAAGTGGTCATGTGTATTTACGTTAATTTCGTTTGATGTGTTGCTTCAAAACTGTTCCCTTAACACCCGAGAGCCTAAACTCCAATCCACTCACGTACGATTCTGTGCAGGACGTGCTCTAACAACCGACTGTTCTCATAATTATAAGCTGGAGATGAGAAAAAGTAGGGAGATTGTTCTTTGTCAATTTACGAGTCGTCTGCGACAGTTGACTTGAAATAACCGCTGGGCCCCACGAAAATACGATCAAAAGATCGGTCTCTTTCTCGATCAGACCACTCTCTTGCGACATATGAAGTCCTACACATGTGGATCGAGATTTAATGAACAATGTACTAGGAAGTGAAGACTGAATAACAAAAATAAACAAAAGTAGCGTCGGAGATGCAACGTTTTTGCATTTCATTTTCGATCGCAGATGAGACTCTAAAGCGTGTGGGCAGGAAGGCGGACGACAAATTTCGACCAGATCTGGACCTGGTCGCCTTCTTTTCGAAATTCATCACCCGGCTTTGTAATCATATTCCTGTAAGTCGTGATATGCTTTCATATTTATTAACTTCACTCTTATTTCTAGGCTTTTAGTGTAAATATCAATATTTATCTGATCGAAAATGTTTTGGAAAGCTGCCAATGTGTTCTGCATTTTATGCCTACGGTTTTTGTTTACGAGTGATTCTGTTGTTTTGATGACGTCCCTAGCGATATCGGACTTCGCTGTCGAATCAATATCGCTCTTCAGAGAGAAGACAAACTATTAGCCTACAAAACTGCAATGTAGCTCGACAATAATCAAGTCTTCAAAAATGTATATTATTAGAAAGATCAAATCACATTTCAGTTCCTTTTGCAAGCATTCATATTTTACAATTGCATGGCGGGGGTTCGAACCCACGTCGAGAGAGTTTCCTTTGGCACCAACCGCCTAGAGAAACTATACTGAACCACGCACACCACTCGACCACATACAGACTATATTGAATCACGCACACCACTCGGCCACCGACAGACCGTGGCGGGGTAGTGTGCGTGGTTCAGTATAGTTTCGCTAGGCGGTTGGTGCCGAAGGAAACTCTCTCGGAAACTCTCTCGGCGGGGGTTCGAACACCCGCCATGCCATTATAAACATTGTAAACAAAACCAGCGTTCTTTCTTAAATCTATGGATCCGGGAAATTTGAAAAATTCAAGTATCGCTGATTTCTTCTGAGGTGCAGTTCGTAGAATTAAGTAGTAAGATGCAACTCTCTGATAAATAATTCATATTTTAATTTGTTCATCTGGCGTTTGAGAGTTTTTGCTTTGGGATGAACAGGAGGAGATGACGTCAGAACCAAAATGACATTGGACTTGACATATTGTAGATTAAAGTTATGTTACCTATGTTAGGACTACTATTGCTTATAGAGCAGGGAATCATTTAACCCTTTAACTAGTGGCGCGATGGCTAAGTGGTTCAAAACATCGGAGATTAAATAGAAAGCTTGACGGTTGGGTCCCGATCAGCGGTAATTGCGCTGTACTAAGACGCACTGCACGTCGATGGTGCACTTGCCTTTAACTACAGTAGTAGCAGAGCCATGGATCATGCCTCTTTGGATGGACCTAGTGGTGGACCAAGGTTGGGACGTTATAGTCCCAGTTACCTCATGTGCAGTTGTCAAGGTTGCCCGCGAAAATGGCAGTCTTGTGACGTCACACACACCAATAGTGATACATGGTGCAAGTGCGCATGCACAGCGCGTGTTGTTAGAATGACACGTGTTTCCGGCGTTAATAACCATACATGACGTAACTGGGTCATGTGACTATGGCGTCACATCCTAGGTCTACCACCTGGTCCATCCAAAGAGGCAAGATCCATAGCGCTCCTACTGCTCGCTTATGCAGAGTTGATAAATCGTAGTCTGACAGTTGCTTGTCGATGCTCGGTGGTTCTATTCAGGTATTCCGACTTTCTCCGCCCGTAAAACTGCCCGACACTATGTCACTCTGGCTGTTACAAGTGTCTTTAAACCCAGTAAACAAACAAACAACTATTTACCTAACGTTTCGATAAACTCCGTTTCGTGTTTTACATAATTTGTGCTCCAAAACTCGCTGCCGGTAGTCCACTGATTCCCCCAAATCTCCAAGGAGCTTTACAATTGAATTTTCTAGAATTGTATTTTCTGCCTATTAATATAACTGACTAAAATGAATCATTAGCAGTTTAAAAGATATGGCAATTTGCCAACTGGAAAATTGCCAGATCTTTGAAAATGCTAATGGTTCATTTTAACCCATTTAAAGTCATAACTAGAAAATATAAGTTTTATAGTATTGCCCCCAGATCACATAATGCGCCTTGATTGTGTAATCTGATACTCTATTGAGACAGTCACGTCTCCGTCACGATACCGACTCGGATAATCACCGACACAATTAGCAAGTTCTTGGGTATTAAGGTCGACAAGTGGAATGACAGGTATTATTATATACTTTATAAATAACGACATTTCTATTGGATGGATCTTATACATGTGCTTGGCACTCCAAAAATCCATGTATACTGGTATTTCGGCGAATATCAACTTTCTAAATATAGCTTTTAGAAAACCCCTCTCTACTTCTATTTCAGTCGACATAATCTCAAAAACTTTGTTTATTTTTATGTTATTCTGCAGATTATAACTATTTTATTGTTGAATAAAAGTATTTCTTGTTGATATAATTGAACTTTTAATTGTCAGATGGAAGATTGTTTTTTTTGATGATGGTGTATATAATAAAACAGTTATGAACTTTTGCGGTGGTAAATGTGATGTGATATGAACCTTAAAAAGTTACATTGACCTCTGCTAACGCCTCGGTCAATATAAGTTGTTTAGGTTCATATCACATCATATATAACACTACAAAAAGTCCATAATTAAATAATGAAGTGTGTTAACATATCGGCTATGAAAATAATGTAGGCGTTATCAGTAAGCATACTTTTACTTTTTTTCATATATTGTGAACATTATTAGCCCCAGTAATGACCATCCCACCCCGGCGCCTCTCACTCCACCTTGTCTTCGTGGCATTTCTTATATCTCCTACTAGGAAATCATAGGGTTAGTCAGGGCAGATTTGTCGCGAGAAAGGTTAGCGAAAATACCTCTCGAAGCTTTGGTACACACTCCAGATAGGTCAAGGTCAATTGGGAAGCTGAGTGGGCGTTCGATATGTTTTAACAACTGACTGAGAAATGACTGAGAAATGTCAGACAAAGCAATTACCATGTTTAGAAAAACAGAAACCTGTATACTGACGGAGAAAAATAATATTGAGACCGTGTGTGACGTATGTGGGGACCACTGGGAGAGCCTTGGCGAAGGATTCAACAGCGATTATTATTTTGATTGACGGTCCTGTGTGTACATGAATTACCCGTCAACTCGTCAGTCTGTCAGTTAATCTTATGTTTTCTTGTTATTAGCACAATATGTTTGGGACTGTTCGAGTTTTATAGTCGTAAAGTGGATATTTAACACGTATAAGAAACTGTTAACAAACGTCACGAACACATTGTATTTGCTCACTGGGAGTGTAACGAGGTCTCATGAGGTATTGCTGTGAACTGATTTTACTGGGATAATTTCTCAGAATATTCTACCAAGAGACCCGAAAATTTAAATATCTTTCCTTCTCACGCTTGGTGGATAAACTTCCTTTGGTTTCTGAAAAAAACGGCATTCCACGCATTCGGGGGTCGCGGTAGCGTTGCGGTAACCAGTTCTCGTCAGATCACCGAAGTTAAGCGATGTGGAGCCAGGTTAGTCCTTGGATGGGTCCTTGGGTAAGGCACTTAACCCCGATTGTCCACATGGGTGGCACGATGACGCCGTGCACTAGGACGCTCTGCAGGTCAATGGTGCGCATGTTTTCAACCAATCTAATCCTGCCTGTGCTGCAGTGAGAAGTGGCTCGGTGTTTCTCTCCTGGTACTTCGGTTTCCTCCACCCGTAAAACTGTCACCGACACGATATGACCTTGGCTGTTAAAGTGTTGTTAAACATAAATAAATAAATAAATAAATAAATAAATAAATAAATAAATAAATAAATAAATAAATAAATAAATAAATACATTCGGTTTATGAACTGGTAAAGTTCTGGAAGCCCGTATTTGGGCTTAATTCTGAGGTACCAATACAAAAACTGAAAGAGCTCATGTTCTGTGGATGTGCCATGTATTATATTTGAAGTGAAATTATTTAGTTTGTAAGGATAGGCCCGTAGGCACTCTCCCATAAATTTAAACAAGACAAAGACACGCGAACAAGTTCTGATATCAAAAATAATTTAGCACTCTATCAGTTAAGTACTCATCAAAACCTGACGCACATTTGAAAATCCACATGACTACCATTCTATGTACGCTGAGGACTGTTTAGCTAGATATTTCCTTATTGAATAACCATTTTGAATGCATATACCTATCAAACAGCAGATCATTTACCACACCCTCAGTATCCAATTGACCTGTTAATTTCATTTACCTTGCGCAGTAAACATTAATGAACGTTTTGTGATCGACCGCATACCCAACAATATTGATTAAAATAATATCTTACGCAAAAATTATCTCCCTTGAGATTATTGAACTTGCTTGACGAAATCCAATTAAGAAGGCAGTGAATGTGGGTGGTGAGGTGTGAAATTTCTGAGACTTGATGTGCGTGGATGAATGACAATGAGGTGTGATATTTCTCATCCATCTCTGCGTTATTGTACAGTCCGAGAATGTGTTTTCATAGCAATTTGGAAGTTTTAATTCATCAGAGGAAAAAAATTGGAAAACCACATCTGACAGACTTTTAGATTATTAAAATGAACAATGTCTTTATTTTATGCAACAATGCACACACTGTTGATACAATGAATATAAAAAAAGTTATAGATCACCAAAAGGGTATGAAAAGAAATTTTTCGATTTTTTTAAATGGGTTTCTACTGGGAACAATAGTCCAATGTTCAAATTGATTGGGGAAAAAGTGTAACAAGATAGCTTTTATTTGCTTATACTACACAAAATGAAAAGAACTGTAGTTTGTGAAATGATGCGCACATCGATGATAAAAATACACGAATATTAAAAAAAAAAGTTTTTTTTTATATGAAGTTCCCATCTCTCTCGGTGTAAAATGCCTGAACAGTTTTACCAAATTAAGGGGAGGTAATGTTATAGAGAATCGCATCAAGGTTAACATTTTCTTGGCCATGATTCATTTCTCTGGAAAATACTAAATTCCCCACCATTATGCAGTGTAGCCAGTCAATTTAGTAAATATACCTCGATTGACAGCGGTCCACGAGCTCAAGAAAGACATAATAGGAAAAATGTCCAGCTTATTACTAGAATATAAACAAAAATAGAATTTCCAGTGAATAGAATAATACTATAAACTCAGCTGGTACACTGAACATTCTCTACTTTCCAAGTGGCTTTTCGATTAATGTGATCCAATTGTCTGCACAAAGTAATTATATGAGCTGGGGTCATTGGGGGGGGGGGGGGGGGGGCTCATTCAATCAGTTATTTCTTCCAATACCATTTTGTCATTGGCATTGAATACTGATTTTTAACAAATTTCGATTCTTTTTTAATATGTTCCAGTTTATTGCTCTGTCCTGGTTAGTTGTCAGAAGAAATTTTCATTTTTCATTGCATCAGTATCACAAAATATTTGGTTGAATGACCAACTTCTGAAGACCTGGCACTATCCACACTCGCCGGAGTAATCGGCTAGCGGTAGGCTTTTGCATCATCCTGCCCCAGTATACTGTCTTTTTTCCTTCCGGTGCCGTTCGCTGTGTATCCGCTACGTTAACCACCATATTGTGCTCAGTGTAAGGATCGGAGTCACGGGCAGAAGAATTATATCAACAACGCACTATGGCATACAAAAATAAAAAAAAACAGAAACACGGCCATGATTTATTTTCGGCCGATTCTAATATT
Source organism: Pictodentalium vernedei (assembly GCA_031216915.1). NCBI lineage: Eukaryota > Metazoa > Mollusca > Scaphopoda > Dentaliida > Dentaliidae > Pictodentalium > Pictodentalium vernedei. Next base: position 262,420,700 of record CM062296.1, read on the forward strand.
CTGATTCGGATGAAGGCATGGCAACACATTAAAAAATTGGTCAAAATTTCTAATCATTTATGCAGCAGTCGAGGGTGAACGGGCTACCAATATCAACCCTTTGAAATTCGAAAGGAATTACTAGTACAATAAAAAATGTCAAAAGCTAAGAACAGGAGCTCTACTAATCGAATGCAGTGAAGAAGCCTAATAAATAAATCTATTAAATACTGATAAACTTGCAGATAAAACACTGTAAAACACTTAATAACAACAGAGGTGTAGATAACCATCTGTCACAGATGTACTTGAGATACGGAAAGAACTCGTCCCACAAGGCGTACAGTACGGCCGCCGTGGACTGGTCATTTTCTATGTGTGGCCAATATTTTAACGGACGTAATAATATTAGATTTCCAAACTCTAATTATAGAAATAATCATCAAAAAATTAATTAATGAAGCACCGGGTTAACCGTGCTTCATTAATTAAAATTTTATTGATGAGGATTTCGGTTGCCTGGTAAACGCAAACGTGGACATCACTGTCCACGCGTGGATTACAACCAGTCTACGGCGACTGTACTGTAACAAGTGCAACAGACGTTAAATATATTGAAATTAACACTTTACCTAACATGAAAAGAAGACAGCACTTGCAAAAATATTCTTGAATAACTAATTGTTTTCATTTTTGTCTCAAAAACATAGGTTATGACCCCTCATTGGAACGAGCTCGACGAGCTCGTTCCAACGAGGGGTCATAACCTATGTTTTTGAGACGAAAAATAAAAAAAAAACAATGAAAATAAATTGGAGATTTTTGAGAATAGCACTGGCCGCTTTTGGCCGTTACTTTAGGTAAAGGGTTAAAAAAGGTGGATCAGTCATAAAAACAAATAATTACATATTAACTCAATTCTTCTCAGCCACCAAAACTACTCAAAGTTGATTTTAATAACATCAAAGTGGACTTATAAATTCCAAATCCACGTCGATGTTTCAAGTTCCAGAAATATGGCCATAGAACTGTTTCAGATTACAAAACCGTTTATCGCCCCGATATAGCCTTAGCTGCTGGCTTGACGTGAAGCTCCAATAAATAAATAAATATGAGCTGGTAATCCCAGAACTTCCAGGGTTCCCAACCCCGGGTAAATTTTCTACATCCCATTTTTTCTGGAGCCAAATGTCTCTAGAGCATTTTCCAATTTTGTGCCACGTGGCGTCTGAGGCGTTTATAAAATATAGTATGTAATATACGTTACCATAAAAAAATCCCCAAAGTTGCTAAGATTTGAAATTAAAAATAGTAAAAATCCTCATCCACAAATTGTGTGAGGATCCACTGGAGGTTCACATGCTGCTCGCACAATAGTCCATAAAACGTCTCAGAGGGCTACCAAAACCCCTGTTACTGCTAACCATAGACTCTCACGACTGCAAAGAGGCCTTTGTTTTAACCTACCTTTTTCTCTCAATAGTAATACATACATGTACACACAGGTGTTGGTATCTCCGGTAACACCAGGGCAGGTAGTGTAGCGAAACTCGCTTTAAACAAGCCTATCCCTGATTTTAGAACTCATTTGAGCGATTATAACCCACATATCAGTAATTGCATCAAATCGATGTGGCAGGTGGAGTGGAGTGGAACAACAAATACAAGCTCCATTGCTTCCGACCAAATATCAATGATAATTATGCGTCTAGTACCCTTTGAAGAAAATACAATATAATATTGACACGATGTCATATTGGTCATACAAGACATACACATTCCTTTTTGTGAGAGAGTAATATGCGACCAGAGTGTGTTCCTTGTCAGCGTGTGTTGGCAGTGGAACACTTCACTGCCTTCAATGATGTCAGAGGCAACACTTCACTGTAGGATCTCTTAGCGATCCATTTTACCATAAAAAATTGTTTTTATTCTTTTATTGTCTCAAGTCGCAAATCATCAGATTAATTTACAAAGTATTCACTACACTACAATTACATTGTTTATGTAGTTATATGTTTTGGGTCCAAATACTCAATTTCCATTGGTCAGCTGGATGAAAACGTCACGACCAAATGTATTTCATTTTCCTATGAATACATTTGGTCGAACTTTGACCCTCATTTACGTTCAAGTTAATAATTTGTGATTTCTCAAACAACTTACAAGAAATGTCAATCGATAGTGTGAAATTATTTCAGTGATTTTATTCATGAACTTATTGTCGTTTCATAGGTGATTATAGTTTACTGATATGTTAAATAAATTGTTTTGAACATTCCAAGTTTCGTTGCGAAAGACGACAATTTGACAAATTTGGGCCAATGCCGAAAACCGGCGCTCAACTCAAGAGTTGTGCGCTTTGTCTTTTGTGTGAGGGTGGTTTTTTGCCTCGTTCGTTCGTACATGTTTTATTTCGTCTTTCTGCTTTGTTGTTTGGTAAAAAGTAGTTTAAACAGTTTCGGAATATAATTATAAGAATTGAATGCAATTTTTATAATCTTTATTGGAGTATGAACGTATGGGAATGGGTACAAATTGTATGAAACCCTTCAGGATTCATACATAATTTGTGCCCATTCCCACACGTTCATACTCCAATAAAGATTATAAAAATTGCATTCAATTCTTAAACCACAGTGCAGTCGCCGTGGACTGGTCGTAATGCACGCGTGGAAAGCGATGTCCACGTATGCGTTTACCAGGTAATAAAAATCATCATCAGGAAAATTTTAATTAATGAAGCACCGGGTTGTACCCTGTGCTTCATTAATTAAATTTGTGATGATTATCCCTACATATTTGCGCGGTTCATATACCCGTGATGTCCTTACTGGACAATATAAGCAAGGCAACTACAATACGCGGAGAGTGGATTGTAACTAAATCATCCGTAGAGTGGAGTAATCATCGAAAGTATCACATTCAGATTCTGTACATATGGACAAAAAACGTAGGCAATGTTTCAGCCAATGGACCTCCGGGTTTAACCCGGAGGTCCATTGGCTGGAACTTTGCTTTTGATTTGCAACAAATTTGCAATTAATGATCAGGTGGAATCTCCACTCTGCGGGTGATTTAGTGATAATACACTCTCCACGTACTGTAATTCATTTTTATGAGAGTTATTGTTGATGTGTACACCTTAATTTGTTCAAGTACAGAGGAGGTCTATTGAGTTCGAGATGTCTCTGAAAAAGAGTGATGTATTCTAATGTACTCCTACATATCGAAATAGAATTGTCCGATATTTAACATTAACATATTAACGTTTTTCCATTTCCATTTAAATAAAAACTGGAATAGACCAATATACCCCACCCCCACCCCGGGAAGCATCACTTACCCAACTCCTTTGAATTTTAACTATTGAGGTATACAGTTTCAATCTCTTCATATATATCAAGCAATCACCTGTTATACGTAGAACATCTCCATAACACGAACAAGATACAGGATAGACCTCTGACATCCTGAGTACAGTACAGCCGCCATGGACTGGCCACTTTCCACTGGTGGGAAATATTTCCATGGACACAATAATATTAGATTCCAAATATTAATTACAGGAATAATTATAAAACATTTAATTAATGAAGCACCGGGTGGAATTAATTAAAAGTTTTGCTGCTGAAGTCCAGCGCCATTCACAAAAAACTCACCATTCTGTTTTCATTTTTTTTTCGTTGAGGTCGTTCCAAAGGTGAGTGATAAGCTACGTTTTTGACGCGAATAATGACGAAACTTAGTCATTCAATAATTTTGTTTTTCAAGTGTCTTCTTCCTATCGTGTTCGGTAAGGGGTTAATAATCTATTTTTAATCTCACTCTTCTGTTGACAAATAGGAAAGGACAACCTGAATAACCTTTACCAGTGGAAGTCCTCGGAAGACCAAGATAAAGACCGCTAGATATTGGGATAACACTACACACTCGACTTAGTATCAGCTGTACCGCCATCACAACGGAAAACGATTAGATGAGGTCATAACATTTTCCTTGGGAGTGTGGTGGCTCAGTCGTTACGGCATTGAACTTCAAATCGAAAGGTGCACGGTTCGATCCCATCCTGGGGAAACTCCGTTGAGTCCTTGGGCAAGATACTTCATCCCGATTGCCCGCATGGGGTCACGGCGGCACTGTGTAATAAGGGCTACTGAACGTCGATGGTGCACTTGTCTTCAACCAATGCTAACCCTGCTTGTGTGATGTTACAGCATTGGGAGTCTGGTAGTTGGTTGGCGTTGCTCGGTGGTTCTCCCGGGTACTCCGGCTTCCTCCACCCGTAAAACTGTCGAACACGAGGTTATCCTGGCTGTTGAAAGCGTCGTTAAGTCCTAATAAATAAACAAATAACATTTTCCTCTCTCAAACCTAAAAGTTTAACGGACTGGTTATCCAACAATCGTGTTAGAATATAGTGGTAAGATGTTACAGAATATGGGTCAAATGTACTCTGTCCACATTCGAATACTTTCTTGTGCGATTGCTTCTTTTGGGTATCAATATATTTGGTACTCCACGCTGGTCTTTTTAGTCATGTGGGGTGTATTTCCTGTAATTTCGCATGCTGTGAAACGACACTATTGTATCAGATTTAACCTTTTGAAACGTTAATTATCCTGACGTTTAAACGTCACTGGGAATTCAGCTTCTTCAACGTTTTACAAAATGCGACGTCAAACGTCGAAAAGTGCAAATAACAAGATATTTTCACATTAGTAATTATCGGATTGATGGATAGATTATTTTTGATGGACTGAGTTTTTTATTCAAAACTTGTTTTATTACAAATTATTGGAGAGTGCCCTTAGGCACTCTCCGAGAATTTGTAATAAAAGAAATTTATATAAAGAAAATAGTATTTGTGTTTGACTGAATATGAAATTTAAGCAAGGAAAGTGTTGGCGTTTGCTCTGGTACCCTCATTTTTTGAAAGCCCTGATAGTGGATTCTAGCACTCGAGTAGTTAAGAAGTCTTGACAGCAGGATTATATTAGTATTTTAAGCTGCGGTAATATTTGGCGCAACGGTTGTCACTGAGCACAATTCGGAAGAAAATAGGAATTGAGGTTTAAACTATAAAAAATTCGAGCAACAATAACAAAACTAATAACCACAGAGTATTAACGCGCTGTTTGATTTCGTACGTCATAAGACGTACAAATGTCGCCGCCTGGGTGCTAGAATGTTCTATGTTTCATAGGGGACATAGAACATTCTAGCACTCAGACGACGATGTATCAAAGGGTTAATCCGAGAAAGAATGCAATTTGCATCTGATTGGCAGAAAGAGTGATGATAACATGTGCTTCATTGCACTACTATTTCTTTTAAAACAGAGTTTAGTGTAACGAAGTAAGGTCTATCTGTTATACCAGACTCGTCTTTTCAAATGCTGCTCCCTTCCAAACATTGGTTTTCGGACAACGATCGTAAATAGAAATATCTGTAAACTCATTCACGCACTCCAGTGATTTTTCGTGGAAAAATCTTCAGCAGCATCCAAACCGCCGGAAACATCCATCCGATAACGTATGCTTCCCTTCCCGAGATAATTTCAGCTGTAGCAGGAGATACTTTTACGTGAGAGAAATATAGGGGCATATTTAGATCTTGTTTCAATGAGGTTCGTTCAAGTGAAAAAAAAAATAGTGCGATTTGAAGTCAAGGGCATCAGCTTTGAAAATATTGATGCTGAGCAAAACTGTCACAATTCAATTCACATTTGCAATTATGTTAGAGAAACATTTGTAAATTACTGAGGATGGCTTATTTACTCAGCAAATTAAAACAATCTGCAGGTGCACAATACAACGCTTTGCGATTTGCAACAAGTGTACATAGAACTTTTAGCAGGATATGTCGTGTTGAATCGTCCTTCGAGATCTCTCAGTATTTTGCATCGCTATTATATCAACACAGGAAAGGCAAACATATCGTTGCAACAAACAGAGGGAAAATGCACATCGGAAAATTGCTATTCTCACACTAAAATGCTGGATAATCTGAGGCATCAGTGTTTGGATAAAATTATTCTGTGTTTTCTTTCTAATTCCAAAATGGTTTTCCTCAAGCGAATAATTAATAAGGAGAAATATGAATTGAAACATGCATTTCGGCCAAACCTCAGTCTCAATATGACTCTAGTTGCCACCCGAGGCCCTTTGTTTTAAATTTTGAGGATAGACACGCGCAGTCCTTTCTCAATGCTACGTGCTCTTTGCGACAAACCAGCTTATTTTATTGAAGATTTGCGAGCGAGACCAACTTTTTGCGCCAATTTCATATTGTTATTGTTAGTGCTTTTTCTAGAAGATGTCTTTTCGCAGCATGTTCAACAATGTTCTGCTGGGTGCTAAATTCATTCTGCCGCCGTCCTGATTACCCCAACGACAAGGTGCATTCTCAAATGCAGTTACTTTTCCCTCACAAATCAAATTATCTTATTTTGTCTCAGATATTTATTTTTACCCTTTGAACCCTATCGGCCGCTTTTTCGGCCAGGAACATGATACGTCATAACGTCATTAAATAGGATGGCTGTTCAGTAAATCTGTGGGGTAGACCAATCAATATTTTCAAGGTGCAGCCTCGGGGCTGCACTTTGAAAACTTTGATTGGTCTACCGCCATATTATGAATATGGACTCTTCCAAGTGCTTCCATTGAACTGGCATAGAAGATACCACTGGAGTTCAAAGGGCTAAAGGCGGTAAAGAAGAACAGGATGTTAGTAACGTAAAACAAAGACAATGAGTGTGAAGGTGATCCATGGAATTGCCTACTGCCTTAACCCTTTTCAAGCAGATTTATCGCGTTCGTCTGCGTAATTTACAAAATGAGCAGTTGAAAAACAACATTCAACAACACTACATCAGGTAACTCCACACTGGAACGCGCACATCAAGCACGTTCCAGTAGAGGGGTCACATGATATGTTATTTTTTAAATTTCGGAAAAAATAGAAAACAAAATGATTAAAAATAAACTTTCATATCGTGTTCGTTGGGTAATGGTTTTTTTGCCTTCCCACAAAGATTTCCTTTGTTTTCTGTGAATCCTCTCAAATACAACAGTGGGTTAGAGTTTGTCTTCTTTTTGTGGGGACATGTTTGTCACGAGAAAGGAAGGGACAAAAACAAATCTCGACAAAGGCGGTTAAACAAAACTTAGCGTGAGTGTGAGTGGGATGTGGATGTGTGTGTCTCGAATATTGTCTCAGACATAACTCAGAAACTGTAGTAACCATAATTATCAAACTTCACACAATTATCAAGGTTGATTGGAGAATGTGTCACACTCCATCACTAAGTCCGTAACCTGAAGGTCAAGGTCACATGTCGCATTTAAAATCGGGCAATATCCGTGACCCAGCCTTAACTCAGAAATGAATCAAACTGCAATCATCAAACTTCAACGAAATGTTAAGGGCAGTCAGTCAGAGGGGGTGTAGCGTATAATAGTTGCTTGAGCATCTTCATGGTCAAGGTCACACTTCACTTTGATAAATCCAAGATCACAAACATGTCTCAGGCATAACCCAAAAACTACTGCAGCCACGGTTATCAAACTTCACACAGTCATAAAGGATAGTGGGAGGGTGTGTTGCACGTCTATGCCGGGTTCGTTCCTTCAAACTACCCTCATAACTTAAAGACCAAGATCAAATAGCAAGGTCACACTTAAAATCCGTCCATATTCTTTTCCATGCATAACTCAGAAACGCACCAAACTACAGTTATCAAACTTCATACACATGTTAATCGCATTCAGAAAGCGCGCAGCATCAAACTTACTTGAGTATCTTCAAGGTCGAGGTCGAGGTCGTACTTGAGTACTTGTGTTGAAGGTCACATGACCAAGCCATAACTCCCAAACTGTTGTGGCTCCTTTCATCAAACTGCACACAATCATTAAGATCAGTTTCCTTTAGTGTTTTTATGGGGTGGGGATGGGGTTGGGGTGGGGGTGGGAACGGCCATGTGTTATTCCAGTGACATTTCTTGTTGTATGCCTTCTGGTCAAAAGTTAGAACTTAAACTCATCCTGTTTAGGATAAACAATACTTTTTGTCTTCACCTTTTTGATCTTCGTTGATGTGACTTATGTAATGGTGTACGGACGAGAAAACAACGTTAAAATAAAAACATGATTTGCTGCTGTCGACTCTTCCAGGTTACGTAGTTCGTTAGTGATATAACATAATATATATAGTGCTAGACAATCAACCGATACGTGCACACCAGCAGATCAGTTACACACTGTGTAACGAATATATCTTCTCGGCTACTTCTTTACATGCTGACCTATTGACTGCGATGAATAGTAAGTGATAGGATTTTTACTTTTTTAAGGTTAACCGGTTATCGTCTATCGACAGTTTTAAAGATGTATAACTAAAGGGATATCACTCTGACTGTCAGTCGGGTTTTGATTTCGGCTGCTTGTGCATAGTTTTAACAGAGCTTGCTTGCATTTTGACGTTTAAAACTAACGCGACGTATGTTTGAATCGGTGAGTGTTTACACAACGAGTTGGAACGGCATAGTCATATGACTATGCCATTCCAACAAGTTAAGTAAAACACCCACCGATTCAAAGACACATCGCGTTCTGTATTTATTACACACCCCGGTGCGTTTAAATTCATTGAAATAAATAAATTTTAATTCCGATGTTTAAACCCAAAGGTGAAGAGTGCGTTTGTTTTGTTTGAAGCTGAACTGATCAGAAGGATCGATAAAAAATCAAAACAACCTTTTGGAAACCAGTCTAAATTACATTCGTTATCTTCTATATTGGGCGTGTTTGATGAAATTCGTGTTGCTATTTCTCTTGGCTGGTGTCCATTCTCGCCTAACCATTTGGTGGCTAGTACTGTTAGTAAAAATATAAGTGCAAATTTGGGCAGATTTGCAGAACAACAGGGAGAAACATTTTAAAAGAAGTTCGAAGCATGTCAGGATGTTCGAAGATTTACCGAAATAAAGTTGACCAATTTAAATATAACGGGATCCGCATTCGAGACAGCCATGGGGCTGGGTTAATGTTGTGGTTGGAAATGATTGTTTTTTTTACTATTATCTCATTTTTGGTTAACTAATTTGTTTGTGAATCGACTTTATTTTGCTTCGGACGTTTTCATTTTCACCAACGCTACAGGCGATCGATAATTGTATAACGAAATTCGGAAACTTTTCGAAGCGTAACTAATGATTTGACGGGAAAGGCACTAGTATAAACGGCGCTGGAAAAAAAGTTCCGACTTATATATCACCAGTTGATTACAGAAACATTTGTGTAAATACAAGGGTTTAAAGTTTAATGGATGTGTAATAAATACAAATATTTTTCACTGAACTAAATATTGTTAAGGTCAACTGTATACGCTATTTACGAAGACCAAGCCCAGAAGCTCTTTCACAATGGCGATGATGCGAACAATGCTAAGATTATATTTAACGACATTCTTCCCGGTTAACAATTTAGACACCTCTGGATGTATCTAACATGAACCTTGCTGTTAAAATGAAGACAAATTCTGTTTACGACGGAAATCAATGGAGAACTGCATCATACCACATTACAGTCACGCGGAATAAGGTGTGAGATATATAGTGGTATCATTTGAAGAGGGCAGAGGCAACCCCATACCACTATAGGCAGATGAATAATTGCCGTACCATTGATGATTTACAATATTACCCCTTTATCCAACGAAACGGGTAAAAACCGACCAGGGCTTTCTACAAAAATTCTCAATTCAAATTTTATTATGTTTTCAATTTTTGTCTTAAAAACATAGCTTATGACTCGAGCTCGTTCCAATGTGGGGTTAGAAGATTTTTTGAGAAAAAAAATGACAATTTTAATTATTTAGGCTTTTGCAAACCCAGTTTGGGAAAGACTTTCGTCATTCTTTTTCAATCATTTTTCTTCATTATTTTAAACAATTTTTTATATGCTTTTAATTTTTTTTTCTGCAGTCAATTTTGTCTGTTGCACCTGGTTGCACAGCACACAAATAGACCTTACGATTTCAACCAAATTTGCCATACTTATGCAATGTTATAAAATGTAGTAAAATGAGGTATCGTTATATCTGTGAAAACACATATTTTCGAAATATTCTGCCCAAACCATCAAAATTTCACCATTTTTCAACATAGCTCAAAAACAGGCTGTGCGATTTCAACCAAATTTGGCATATTTATGTAATGTCATAACATCTAGTGAAATAAGGTATCGTCATATTCGTGAAAATGCTTATTTTCAAAATATTCTGCCAAAACAATCCAAATTTCACCATTTTTCAAAAGGCTCAAAATTGTTTACAGTAACTTAGTTCAAACATCTATAACATAATATGATACACCAAAATCACCACACAAATATTTCCAACTTAACCCCTAATGGCCAAAAACCACGAAAAAGAGCATGTTTCTTCAAAATTGACCAGCTTCAAGGGCAAATTGCAAGGTTGTTGTAACAATTATTTTGGTGTGGATAGATGCAACAATGATTACAGAAGAAAGTTACTGTTTACTTTTTAATTTCGGATTTAACCCTCAAGCACAATGAGGGCGAGAATAAGAGTACTGTTTGAAAATGGCAAAATTAGCCAACTCTGGTTGCTTTTTTCTATCATGTTGGAAAGGGTTAATTTCAAGAACTTTGCTTTGCTATATGTAGTCTGACTTTTCACATTAAAAAGTTGGGAAAGCCCGTACATTGTCCAACAAATTACAATTCTCTAGTTCAAGAATTTACTTAGCAAGTATCGACTGCTACCAGCATTTGCTAAAGGGTTAAGAATGACCATTTCCAGCTACTGATATAGTACAATGATCACGTAAGAGAACAAGTTTGTCAGCACGTAACTCGCATGCTTTACTCTGTCTCATTTAACTGACGTGAGTCAATAATGTGACAATGTTTGTCTGTTTTGGAGAAAGTTTGTTACTTTGTTAACCCTTTACCCAACGTAACGGCCAAAACCGGCCAGCGCGATTCTCAAAAATCGCCAATGAATTTTTATTATTTTTTCATTTTTTGTCTCAAAAACATGGGTTATGACCCCTCGTTGGAACGAGCTCGTCGAGCTCGTTCCAACGAGGGGTCATAACCTATGTTTTGGAGACAAAAAATGAAAAAAATTAGTTATTCAAGAATTTTTTTTGCAAGTGTCGTCTGCTTTTCATGTTAGGTAAAGGGTTAACCCATACAGGAGTTTAAAAGTAACCGTAATCGATCAATTACTTTTTTGATCAATCAAGGCGTTAATCATTGGCTAATCGATTAATCTATCAACCGTTTCAGCTCTAGTTTTGACAACAAAATTGCAATTCCATGTTATAGAAATGTCAGAGAGGAAAATCAAAAGAAATAAAAATGGGGCTCAAATTTCGGTTTGAAGTGACCCTCAAAGTGAATCATGGAGAGGATTTCGAATTGAGTTGAATCACGAATCTCATCTCATACCTTTTCCAGTTGTAGGTAGATATTGCACCTCCTTAGAAACGTGAATATAGCAAATATGTCCAGTCTCGACTCGAGTATCACATTAAACGTTGCGAAAGTAAATAAAAAGCGGAATATTTTAGAAACGAAAACAGAATACATTGGCATGGCGGGGTTTCGAACCCACGCTGAGAGAGTTTCCTTCGGCACCAACCGCCTAGCGAAACTATACTGAACCACGCACACCACTCGGCCACCGACAGACCCCTAAAGGAAATGCTAGTTAACCAAGTATATACGAGGCCAGAACTGAACACACGGAATACTCAATTATTTAATTATTCATCAGATAGTTGCATCTAAGTACTTAATTCTACGAACTGCACCTCAGAAAAAATCAGCGACACTTGTCTTTTTCAAATTTCTCGGATGCCATAGAATTAAGAAAGGACGCTAGTTTTGTTTACATTGGCATGGCGGGGGTTCGAACCCACGCCGAGAGAGTTTCCTTCGGCACCAACCGCCTAGCGAAACTATACTGAACCATGCACACCACTCGGCCACCGACAGACCCCAAAACGGATTGCTAGTTAACCAAGTATATACGAGGCCAGTACAGAACACACGGAATACTCAATTATTTAATTATTCATCAGATAATTGCATCTAAGTACTTAATTCTACGAACTGCATCTCATCTGATGAATAAGAAAACAGAATAGTTTCGGAAGCCGAAATTCCATGAACTCTTCTTCTGCCATCAGATCTCCTGTAAAGGAGATCTGATGACAGCAGGAGAGTCCAAATGGAGACACGTGGCAGGATTTTGAGAACATTTTGCCCATTCATAATTCTCCGAATCATCACCATTCAAATTGCATCGAATCTTTTGCAGGGCCCAAAACAAAAGGGTTCCTGATTTTAACATAACACATAAGTACACCCTGAAGTGCAAAACTCCTGTTCGTTAATATTTGTTTGAACTGAAGATTCTAAGAGCAGGAAACTGTCATTAACGCAATCGACCAGACTTTGCAAAAAGAAATGGACTTTTATCTCGTAGCTTTATTCAACTGTAGGAAACGAAAGCATAGTTCTTCGATCATGAATTTCCATGGGGAAGTGTCAAATTAATTACGGTTTCAGGGCAGGTGACATGTATTATTTGTAATCAACGATTTTGACGTCACCAATCATTTTTGCACCTCATTGTTCCTAATTCGTGCCACGAGGGAAATATTCGAAGGAATCATATGTGAGGCATTCTGATAGAAGATACCAGTGTTCGCAAATTGAATTTTCAACCATACTGAAAGGAATTATTAGCTTATTACGTCCCACGTAACTGGTTTGGATGAACGTAACTGGTCCCCGATATGTGTTGTTCGCAAACAACAATTAAAAGTTACATTTGCAATCAGTTTCTGAAACGGCATTCATCTCTCAAAAGTCGTCCTTTATTATTCAAGACAGTTATTTCGACAGTTTAAATGGTAGAGTTTTAAAGGTGATTTGCAATACGAGTGCTATTTTTCACAGCTTCCATGCGACCAGCAAGGATAGTCTAGGATTAGTAAATTTCGATTAGAGATAATTTCATTGTTAGAAATTACTGGAGAGTGCCTATTGGCAATAAAGTGTAACAGACAAATTTTTATGAACATTTTGTCTACACCCGAGCAAACAGTTACATGGCACACATTGAAAAGTAACTGAAGTGGCTCTTTTCAACAGAACATGTGATAGCGGCTTGAAACACTTTAACCCTTCACCTAACGAATCGCCCGCATCCGCCCGCGTAATATGCAAATTCAGCAGCTGAAAAAATATTATTTTTTGAAAAATTTCAACAAAACCATATCATGTGGCCCCTCTTTGGAACGAGCTCATCGAGCTCGTTCCAAAGAGGGGTCACGTGATATAGTTTTGTTGAAATCTTTTGAAAAAAATTTAAAAATGATATTTAAAATAATAAATTTTGAAATCGTCTGCGTTGGGTAAAGGGTTAACTCGTTAAAAAAAAATAACATTTATCTTTTACCGAACAAGTCGATTATAAAACATCCTGGGGTCAATCCTGCAAAAGTATTACAACTGTATTTTCCAAAACTGTATTTTTCCTTGTGAATATAATTGACTGAAATGGGCCAATAGCGTTTTAAAAGTTATAAAGGTAAATTGCCTCGTCTTTTAAAACGCTCAAGATTTATTTCATCCAAAAAAGAGTCATAGATAGAACATACAACTCTGGAAATTGCAAGTTTAGAAGTCATATATACTATTAAAAAAAAGTAGAGGATATTTGATAAAAGTGAGATATATGAAGAAATATATTTATATTTTCATCAAAAATACAGTTAAGGAATTGCACTCTGACATCTGGGGAATGATTTCAGCGATAGTTTGGTGTCTGACAAGCACACATTCCACGCACTGTGCTGTAGAAGACATGGACGGTCAGTCAGAGAATTCACCACATTCAGTCCAAGACCTCAGTACCTTGTAAATCCTCCTCGATCCGACTTGGCATACTCCTCACCAAACGTCCGATATCAGCATGACTAATGTTATTCCATTCTTCCTGCAGTGCAGCGGCGAGTTCCTGAACATTGGTAGTGGGCTGTTGGCGTTGTCGTAGGCACCTGCCAAGCATATCCCGGATGTGCTCGATTGGGGAAAGGTCTGGACTTAGTGCTTTCCAAGGCAGTGTAGTGATTGTCTGCTCCTGAAGGAACACTGTAGCGACACGTTCACTGTGTGCTCTTGCATTGTCAATTTGGAAAATGAAATGACTGACGTGACGTCGCGCAAATGGCACCACATGTGCTGCTAACATGTTGTCACGGTAGAACTGCCCCGTGACACGCCCTTAGATGACATGTAATTCTGTTCTGCTTGTCATGGTTATGCCTCCCCACACCATAACCGATCCACCACCAAAACGATCGTGCTGCCTAACAACGGTTACGTCATAGTATCGTTCGTTCCGTCACCGACACACTCTGTTTCTCCTGTCGTATAAGTCGAGAGTGAACCTCGATTCATAGGAAAACATGACGTTGCTCCACCGACGATTGTCCCAGCGCTGTGGTGCTCCACACCAATTACGCCTTGCTGCGATTTGACGTTCAGTCAAACGTGGAATTATTCGAGGTCGTCGAGCGTACAAATTCCATCTGTGTAGGCGATTTCGGATAGTCTTACCCCTGATTCGCACATCTGTCGCTCGGTGCAGCTGCTGTCCAATTTGTGAGACACTTTGATGGCGGTTACGTAATGCTGTGGTTCAGAAGAAACGATCCTGGTTAACAGTTACCGCCCTTGGACGACCTGACCGACGTCTGTCATCAACATTGACTGTCTGACAGCAGCGTGACCACAACCTGCAAATCACCGATTGCGTAACGTTGAGAATTTCAGCCGCTGCAGTCTGTCTGTTGCCAGCTTCCAACATGCCAACGGCATCTGAACGTTCGTCACGTGTCAGTCTTCGCATACCTCAAAAATTACGTTACGACCAGAAACTATTGATGAACGAGTTTATACCAAGAAAAGAACGATGAGACCTCCGAAACAGTCCGTCCAGTACAAATGGAAATTTCAAAACGTACCCCACAGACATTAACGCGGCGCCCGTGCGAAAAACCTTCGCGAAGTTTGCGTGGGCCGGTGACATTCATGATGCACACTAAACTTGGTAACATATTGATGTGTCCAATCACGCGTATCCAATACCATTTTCGAAAATATCAACATCAGTTTGGATACCCCCTACTTTTTTTGAATAGTATATAATTGGTTCAATGACAAATAACGAAACCACTTGAGCTTGAACGATGAGCCAGATAATCTGTTCTTACACCTCTCCCCACCTAACCTGTTGGAAAAGCTGTCTGTGGGTTATCCACAATACATATAAAGATTAACCTTCCATTCATTATGCTTACGTGAACGATCCGTCGTTTAGTTTACCTGCCAGTTCAAAGCACAAAAAGTCTACTCAATTACCGAGACTACTCTCTGACATATACTACTCAAAGTTTGCAAAGCACCAAGTATTTTCAACTACCTGTTTTACGTTTTAGTTGAAATATTGTTATGAAAAGTGTATATATTTTATATTTAATTATATCTTCAATGATTTAAGTACAGAAATTAAGATTTTATTTGTGTTTGACATTATTTTTTAGCTTTTGAATACGATAACCATGGAAAATGGATATTATTGGTAAAAGAGGATTTTTTTCAAATTAGCCAAAAAGTTGACGGAGCGAACTGATATGGGTTCAGTATCGAGTATGAGACCCAGTATTGTTAATTACAGCATGACAACGCCTTCTCATGCTCCCAATCAGGTTCCAGGTGATCCTTTGTGGGATGTTGTTCCATTCTTGGACCAGCATGGCACAAAGCTCCTGGACACTTCTTGGTTGGACTGGACGGACTGATATTGCAAGCTGCATCTCATTCCAGACATGTTCGATTGGATTGAATTCAGGGGATCTTGCTGGCCAGTCCATACGCTCAATCCCCTCCCTATGTCGGTACTCCCGGACAGCATGGGCAACATGAGGACGGGCATTATTGTTCATCAGAATGAATCTATCACCCACTGCACCTGCATACAATCTGACGTGGGCATCCAGGATCTCATCATTAAACCGCTGCGCAGTCAATGTACCGCGGTCAAGGACACAAAGCTCTGTACATCCATCCCAGCTGATGCCGCCACTGACCATTATTGGCCCTCCACTATAGTGGTCATGCTCAGCAATGTTGGCTGCATGGAATCGCTCTCCTGGTCTTCTCCATACCCTAGAACGCCTATCTGTGTTGTTTAGGCAGTACCATATGTAAAAAGGACAGGTCGTCAATCTTCTCTGGTAAATCCAACGTGATCCATGGCCATTCATATATTGCCTGGCGGTGGTTCTGGGACAGCTGAATGCGAATACATGGTCTTCTCGACCGGAGTCCACCTTCGTGCAACCCTGCCCGGATAGTCTGCGTCGAAACATTTACCCCGGATGCATTCTGAAGGTCACTGCGAAGCTGGGTTGCTGTGTCAAAGCGGTTCCTACGGGCCTGTATGATCAAAAGCCGGTCTTCAGCTGCAGATGTTGCCCTGGCTCTGCCACCACCATGCCGTCTAACTGGTGTGCCATACTGCAGAAATCTTGCCCAGGCTCTGGTGATTACCGTATGGTACACACCAAGGGCTTCACCAACCTTGACGATGGGTAGCCCTTGTTCCATCATCCCTACAGCCCACCACATTTCTGCTTCAGACAAATGTCTTCTTATATTTGCAGTCTCCATATTCAATCATTAAATCACAAGGGTTTGTGTTGAAATGAAGACTGAATACCCTACACGTCTCATGTACATGTAGACAGTACACGAAAACATCATGGAAATCAAGGGGTACATGCTTTCCATGACTGTCACGAAAGGTCTGCCTGTCCAGAGAGCTAATGTAAACACTGAGGACCATCTCAATACATTCCTCAATCATATCCACCAAACATATCGCAAATGCGTCACAAGAAAATTTCACAATGATGTGTCAAATATGTGATGCTTAGCAAACTTTGAGTAGTATATTATACCTAAACGGGGTCGTTTGCTAAACGGTCCATTTGCTGACTTTGTATGAAAGAGTTCTAAAGTCATTTATTTCTGCGCCGCGACGTGCAATATCCCTGAATATTGACTCTAAGTACTGAGCAGAAACTGTTCAAAAGTCCACATGCAAAAAACCATCATGTTGCACGGGTTTATATAA
This sequence comes from Pictodentalium vernedei, assembly GCA_031216915.1. Taxonomy (NCBI): domain Eukaryota; kingdom Metazoa; phylum Mollusca; class Scaphopoda; order Dentaliida; family Dentaliidae; genus Pictodentalium; species Pictodentalium vernedei. The sequence goes on from CM062296.1 coordinate 262,437,926, forward strand.
AAGTACCGTCATCAGAAAGTCAAATTTTTGTCCAATAAGAAGCTGCATCTTGATAATGTATGCATCTTCTATATAGCACACTTCTAACTCTTAGCACAGGTTTCCTTCCTTGTTTTTGTTGGTTGAGAAAATCGTCTCGTTTCAAACAATTATTTTCTTTTCTGATTTTCAAATATACTGAACAAAAAATGTTAGGAATCATAAATTTGGCATTACGGAAAATATTAACCTTAAGATAGATTAACTGTTGTTTTATTGCAATATGTCATGTGCATGTGTTTGTGGTTTCAAAGCAGGAAATTTTGATGACATGATATACATTTGTTGTTAAAATGTTTCGAAAATAATATTTTCTCAAATTCCCAATTTGTTACGTGGAAGGATGCAGCTGAATCGTTAGGTAAAGGGGTAATCAAATAATTACAGTTGAGAATTGTAAGATAAATCAATCTTCACTAACTTATTAATGAATAAGATGTTATGACAAAATCACACTCTTGTTTCTAAGGCTATACCTCGACTCGTCCAGATATGGCCTAAGAAACAAGAGCTCGATTTTGATGCAACATTTTGTACTTGAACATGTTTATAATATATCTATACATATTATTTTCAAAAGGCGAAAAAGCGGGCAGTTTGTTGAAATCTAGAAGAACCTGTTTTTATTGCAGCAGTGCTTCGATTTTGGAAAATACTGGTACAAACCAGTACACAGGATTCGTTTGAACTCTTTTGTGGAATGTGCGGCGCCGGACGACAGCATTCTCACATCAAAACAAGTTTTACATACTATGGATGATATACAACATACGTTCAATTTTACCATAACTTAGAGAAACAGGAACACATTTTGATAAATAAAGTACCCATTTGTAACCGAACCGATGTTCCACTCCAGAAGAGAATGCAACGGAACATACGTGTCTTCGGACTTATCTGTATCGCCACATTTTTCAATTTCAGACATCATTTCTGTAAACTTATTGCACCATTTACAGCATCATTGGTTAAGGATCATACATTTAGGAGATAAATGTCTCTTGTTGAGTTAGACATTCTGGAATTTGACTATGGAAAACCATTTGTTAACCCTTTACCTAACATGAAAAGCAGACGACACTTGCCAAAAAAATTCTTGAATAACTAATTTTTTTCATTTTTTGTCTCAAAAACATAGGTTATGACCCCTCATTGGAACGAGCTCGACGCGACGAGCTCGTTCCAATGAGGGGGTCATAACCTATGTTTTTGAGACAAAAAATTAAAAAAATAATGAAAATTAATTGGCGAATTTTTAGAATAATGAGTCCGTTCTAACGAAACAAGAGACATTTATCTCCATTGTAATTCCTGTCATAGCTAGAAGTGAACAAATTCTCCAAATCCGTTTTATTTAAAGAAAAACAACAAAAAAATGTCATTTTCGATCTCGGTCTATTTGCCATGATCGAATCTACAAAGTGTACTTCGAGGCACGGACGCTGACAACTGCTGCCAAAGAAAATAACTCCGGAGTGTGTTCTATCTGTGATATGAGTGGTTTAGCGCCGTTGTTCGCGCGAAGCGTGGATACAGACATGTTCTAATTGACCCGCTTCCGACAATTAGAGCACGGTAATAGTGAATTTACCTGCGATTAGCGCACGGAGCCGACCGGCTCTCAGCCAATCAAATTACGAATTAAGAAAGAACAACGAGGTCGAATTTAACTGATGAATTACAATTCAAGATCAATTCACAACTCTACCGGTAAATTCCAAGTCAAATGACATTGGCACGTGCATCGTGGTTTTGCGCTTGAAAACTGTTCGTTAAATGCCGACAAAGGCCGCTTTGATCTTTTGTAACATCATCAGTCTCAAATCTGTTATTGTTTGGGGTGAAAAATACATACCTAATGATTCTTTTTGTTGGGCCTGAAAAACAGTTCAACCTCCTACCAAACGTGCACGATCTCACAAATGTATGATTTTAACTACTATTTAAATAGTATTTTTCATTTTGTTTTCAAAATTCAAAATTTGTAACAAAACCATATCGTGTGACCACCATTGGAACAAGTTCGACACGATCGTTTCAATAAAGGGGTCATGTGATATGGTTTTGTTGAAATTTTCAGAATTTGTTTGCTCAGCTGCTCAATTTGTATATTACGCGGGTGGATACGACAACACAGCACGCCTAAAATAGAAGCACAACACAGTGGGGGGGGGGGGGGGGAGGCTAAAGAACAACTGACAGGTTGTCTGTTGGCCTATTTCAGTCTTCCTCGTAATGAGATTATTCTTTCACATTCTCACGACGTTTGCTGACCAGCGCAATGCGTCGGTAATGTCGTTTCAGTTATGCTCGAGTGATTTTGCCCTTTTACGTGAAAGTGTAGAAAAAACACCCTTGTATGCCATTAACCACTGGGTGGAATCGCTCACCATAAGTTGTTTTATTGGACCGACGAAATAAGTTATTGGTTTACATTTCAAAACACAACAGAGTGTCTACAGTTTCTTTACTTTTGAAATTTTGGCTCTTATGTATCATAGATTTGGTAAAATGTGATGTGATGTTTGCAAGGATATCGATCCAAATTGAAGTAACTTTTAAATATATAGTAAATATTTCTTGAAAATAAAAAGCCAACAACAATCACAAGGTTTCAGGAGTATTTGTGCGATCGATGAGTAAGTTTAGACGCTTTTCTTTAAAAAAAACAGGGGTGTAAATAGGGTGGGGTCCAAGTGGCATAGTCTGTGTTGAAGTGTTCAATAATTCGAGTCATCACCCGGAGAGAGTATTTGTATGTTCGATACTCGAGTAACACTTGAGTTACACGTTTTGAAGAAAACAGACAATGTTGTCAGCTGGGAGTGGATTTCCAATTCCACAAGAACACAACTCTTTGTCGACTAAGCTATCTATCTAATAGTCATAACTACACAGGACGAGGGTCAATCCTTAACCCTTAACCCATTACCTAACATGAAAAGCAGACGACACTTGCAAATAAAATTCTTGAATAACTACTTTTTTTCATTTTTTGTCTCAAAAACATAGGTTATGACCCACTGGTGGAACGAGCTCAACGAGCTCGTTCCAACGAGGGGTCATAATCTATGTTTTGGGGCAAAAAAATGAAACAATAATGAAAATTAATTGGCGATGTTTTGAGAATTGAGCTGGTCGGTTTTGGCCGTTACGTTGGGTAAAGTGACGCACACGATACCAAAATTTTGTTATTTTTCATCAAACGTCCACAACAAAACATAACATGTGATTTCTCGTTGGAATGAACTTATCGAGCTCGTTCCAATGAGAAGTCCCGTGATATGCTCAATTTTTAAATTACTCGAGTCGATTCGTCGGGCAACATTATGATGGAGTGGATATGAATCAGGGATGTACTTTCAATTTTCAGATTGCTGGCGAAACAACGTGAAGTGAAAAACTACCGTGGCAAAAACTTGATAGTTGGAAAGTTCAAAGGTTACACAAAGCTCTTAACCACCAGTCTAATTCTGTGCATAATTCGAATCTGTTATGGCCTGGAATCAGTCTGGCCCTTAACCCTTTGCCCAACTTAACGGCCAAAAGCGGCCAGCGCTAGTCACAAAATTGCCATTCAGTTTTTTATTATTTTTTTCATTTGTTTTGCCTAAAACATAGCTTATTACCATCATTAGAACAAGCGCGTTGAGCTCCTTCCGATGAGGTGTCATAAACTACGTTTTTGAAGCAAAAGAATGAAAAAAATTAGTTATTCAGTAATTTTGTTTGCATGTGTCGTCTGCTCTTCCTATTAGGTAAAGAGTTAAATAGTCCATCACCTATATTTTCGATTCAATATGCTGGAATATTTCAGTTGGTTGGAAAGGCGAGTCTGCCGTTAGCGAGAATTGAAGTGACCATATCTCTAATGAAATTACATATCTTGATGTCTTAATTGTGCATTGAATGCTTATTTATTGGAATATCAATAATTGGAGCACGAAAGAATATGTGACTATCCTTGAGATTAAAAATAGTGGTTAACGAAAAGTCGAAAAAATATAATATGTCCTATTATCTATTTTATACAGTGAAACAGCTTAAAAATTGGCTTTAGGAATGGGTTAAAAATGCTGTCTCAGGTCAAGAGGGAGTTGGGGAGTGGGGTGAGTGGGGTGAAGTAACCGCCATTTGCATCACAAAAGAAGCATCATATTGACTATCGCAGTTGTGAAATCCCTTCATGCTGTGTGTGTTCACGTCCTGCATCTTGAGCGATAAAAATCGACTAAGTGAATTAAATGCAATCTCAGCTTCACACTTGTGCGGATTTTACGACAATAATCTTTTCTTTCCGGAAACGAACGACGTGTATCGAGAACGTGAAAAAAGCCCTTCACTGCTTTATGAACTCATGCAAGAACAAGACATTCGTCCTGGCGTGTAACATGACTCTTCACTCAAAGAATGAAAATTGTTTAAAAACTACAGTGGAATTTCTAGTTTTCTCGAATTTATGTCATTCAAAATAGAAAACCTTACTATTGTGCAGAGATATAACGCAGAGCTGACCCAAAATTGCAGTTGTCATCTCAGCTATTTCCACCAACGGGAAAACTCACTGGTGAGCGCACTCTTACAGTACTCAAAACCGAAAAGCCATATGTTCGATCGCGGCGCTCATCATTTGTGCTGCATCCTTGAGCATGAGCCCTATGCGTAATTACTTGCGGGCGCGAGGGAGGTGGCGTAATGTGCAAATGCTTTTTCGAAGATTGTGCGATCGTTTTAACTGATGCTAACACTGCTTCAGCCGGGCAAGTGAGTTGGAGGGTTCGATAGTCACACCTAACTGTTTGATAGTTCCTCGTGGTTAAGTTAGCTTTCACCACCCACAAAACAAGAAAAGCAAGATCAAACAAAAAAATCAGTCCTCACAAAAACCCTAAAAAAAAAAAACCCAAAACTTCAGCAAATAAGAAAGAGTGCGCCTCACCTTAGGGTTCCTGTTCTCCGCTCCAAGCAGTTTCTGTTTAACTATTTCCGGGATCTTTAACTGTTTAGTGCCACAGATCGGTCTAATCAACCAACGATGTCTTAAATATTTTCTATTATCTCTCTGCCTTTGCTATCGGTATGTTGTTATGTGATACATTGTGGCCAATGGCTACGCGACCTCTTTCCAACAGTGTAAACGCCTAACGGTAACGCCTCGTGAAATAATCCTCTACGCGCCCCACTCGAGAATAAAAATCGTACTTGAATCCGAGCAGTGAACTATTGTCTATATGATAATTCAAATCCTAGTACCCAATATAGTTCAACCCTCGGTGCACTGATGTCGAAATATCAAAATTGCAACCTGTATTTTTTTTTAATAATACAACTAGGAGTTTAAGCCTTTACCTAACATTAAAAGCAGATGACACATGCAAACAAAATGATTGAATAAGTATTTTTTTCTTTTTTTGCGTCAAAAACATAGCTTATGCCCCCTCATTGGAACGAGCTCAACGAGCTCGTTCCAACGAGGGGGCATAAGCTATGGTTTTGAGGCAAAAAATGAAACAAATAATTAAAACTGAATGGCAATTTTTGTGAATAGCCTGGCCAGTTTTGGCCGTTACGTATGGTAGAGGGTTAACCAATTCAATCTCGTTTTACAGATTATGATACGCGACATCAATGTGTAGCAAGTTAAATTGTAATTGGCAAATGTCTGTACATCTATATAATGGGAGTGGGTTGCATATATAATTGTATGCAGTGGACGGAGCAGGTGTGTAATTGCAAATCTTCAGAAACGGCTTTGCGCTGCGACGCTGAAATTGTCAACAGTCGAACTTCGTTTTAACAAACGCATTCACACATTGGAGTGTCCTCTGTCTATTTCACTCTTCTGTGACACAGCATCCATAAATTTAAAAATTCAAACATCACACAGAGAAAATTTCAAACTTTTTGTTATTTATTGATCGTTTTCTTGAAACAAAAACAAAACTCAAGTGTGTGGGAAACACGCGCGACAGATCGATACGAAAACTGAAAAGTATAAATGAAAATTATGTCCAAATTGGTTCTTTAGTCTTCGTTTTAAGAAATTAGCTGCCATTATCTGAGATATATACGCTTCAAAGTCAGAACTTGAGTTTTTCAAAATCACTCCCCAAAAATAGAATACGTTTCATTTTGTAAGTTTTGGTGGATTTGAACAAAAACATTTTTTTCAATTGACAGCCGATTTGTCAGCTGTCACCCCATCTTCCGGCTTGATCTGGGTCAGAATGTAACGTTTCGATTAGCCGATTACGAAAATGGGCGGAGTTTAGTTCTTTTGGTGGATCTATGAGGTCAGGTGAAAAGATAGTCCTTCAACGGCAATCCGTATGGAACACATGTTCCGGACGGATTTGTAAATATGGAGCTGGAGGAAAAGTAATAAGCGTGTAATATTTTTTTTTATCTTCACTGCCGATTTGCTGTATGCTGGGTCACCAAATGGTACTATTGTCATTACGCAGAGATTTATGCATAACGTGTTGAAAGAGTTAAAGTTCTATTAGTGTTTAATTATTATTACTAAGCTGATTATTATTACTAAGCACTTAACGTGGGGACCTAGTTTTGTTAAGCGTCATAAGCTTTCCGCTGCATTGTACAAAATTCAAGTTCTAATCCTCTTTATCAAAGCCTGAACGACACAATATTGGCGGAAACAACCAAATATTACCTTCTCATAAAACGATGGCTTTTCAAAACTCGTGGGCAAACGAAAAATCAATCATATTTTCTTCATATACAATGCTGTTACACACTTGATTCAATGCAGACACTGTGTGTAATGCGTGAAACTTTTTATTACCTATTTATATTCTCGCTGTGCAATTTCACTACAGTATGGTGTCCATTTTGACAGTGGCGTCGCGGAAAATCCTGTGCCACCACCACCCCCCCCCGCGAGATAGAGTCGGGGGGCCTTTCATGATAGTGGCTGCCTTTAAAACGGGAGCAAATTTAGTGTTTTTACAGTGCACAGCATACAAGATTTCACGTAGTACATAAGCCATAAATTAAATGAATGTATAGCCTATAGCCATAGGATCGATTCTAAAAGTACGACTCTGTAGATTTATTCATTACATGTTTTAAGTTTCACCCCCACCATCCAGCGATACACACATGCGCACCCAACATGTGTGACTTGAGAGGCACCATGTATGTATATTGTTCATTTCTCACCCCTATCAGTTACAATGATGTAGCGTTCACTTGACTTAAAAGAATAATACACAGACTACAAAGAGTACGTCGTGTGGAAGTGAGAGCTTGAAATTATGTGTATTTGGTACACTGTGGACTGTGCAACAGTCACACAGGTAAACATACCAATACATACACAACCTGGCAGACTATCATCATTTCTTGCTATCGTTTGTTTATCTCTCTTCCTCTACTCTTTTTTATTATATCTCTCTCGCTCTCTCTCTCTCTCTCCCTTTCCCTCTTTCCTCCAGCTTTGGGACGTCCTTCAAGACGACCCCCCCCCTTCTAGCCGCCCCCCGCAATGCGGGACCTGCGGGCCCATCCCCTACGCCACTGCATTTTGAGCTATGATGTCGAACTAGTTCTAGTGCGGCTTGGAGATGACGATGCCAACATAGTGACCATAGTCAACATCATGCGTGCAATAATCTTTACATTATATCAGACAAATCGATGAAATTCTTGCTATCCATCAGGATTCCAATCCTAAGCACACTATCTTATGTCAGGGTCCTTGCGCAAGAATTTGTATCGCGAATTGAAAGAAGAATACAAGTCTCGCCCAGTCTCGTGTTCGATTTTGAAGTACCACACGACGTGTGTTTTGCCAGTATCAGCAGTATCACACTCCATCTGATACCAAATCAGATTTGAAAAATCGTGTCGGTATGATAGGTATATTAGGCCGCGGACACACCATCGCATACGTCTATCGTACACGTATTTCTCTGTGATTCGCATCGTTGCATGGTCACACTAAAAATACATTTCCGCAAGGAGTACGTATAAATTTAAATATCATGAAAATGGGATCAAGTCATGGTGAGGGAGCATTTTGCTATGATTTTATAAAATTATCCTAATTTTCAATAGGAATTTGGATAAAAAATCAAAATATTTGGGGCGGCAGTGACGCAGACGTTAAGCCACTTGAAAATTAATCGTCTACAAAATATTCATAAGTTCACTACCATACTGGAGAAAATACAAGACACCAGTAAGAAAGATGCAAACCTATCTTTTACCTACCACTTCCAGGAATCAGAAAAATGACGTAGTCCATGCATACTTATGTGATTTTTCTTACTTTGATTTGACCTTGACCTTCCAGATATTGAAAAAATCGTATACGAATGGACTCGGTCCGCCAAAAAATGGATCATGTTTCATTTTATTCGGACGGACAGGCGCTATGTATACGAACATTTTATAGTTATCGTACACGAAGGTGGGACAACCCCGATGGAAAGCTCTAGTTTTTCATTTCAATCCAATGATGTGTACGACTGTGGTATCAAAATTCGGATGCTTGACGTACGATGGTGTGACCGCGGCCTAATAAAAATGACGATGCCATTAGATTCGGTGCGATGTGATCTCTGTTAGTTATGATGTGTACATTGAGCGATGACAGTCATGTCTATTGTATCCAAGAAGAGATTTACTGAAAAATCTCTTAGTAACACAATCAGAATGGTAAGACTCCACAGGAGATGAGCAACTATTGCTATATTGTCTCCTAACATTGTCCCACCCAAGCCTATTATTACGTTTAAAATTGTTGGTATATTCTATTTTATTGGTACTTTGTTGATTAAACCTTTATCTAACATGAAAAGCAGACGACACTTGCAAACAACATTCTTGAAGAACTAATTTTTTTCATTTTTGTCTCAAAACCATATGTTATGATTCCCTCTTTGGAACGAGCTCGACAAGCTCGTTCCAAAGAGGGGTCATAACCTATGTTTTTGAGACAAAAAATAATGAAAATTAATTGGCGACTTTTGTGAATAGCGTTGGTAGGTTTTGGCCGTTACGTTCGGTAAAGGGTTAAAATCTAACCTAATATAATCCAAACTAAAATATATTCTTAGCACAGTCGTAGTGACTGTTTGTTCTGTCTACAGATAGTAAACTTCTAAATTCTTCGATGACAACCATATCAAGCTGTCCCACCGAAACAATGTCGGGCAGAGAGTATAACCTGACAGTAATTAGCCCAAGCGCCAAGTTTATGGTAACTGCAACAGTTGGGCACAGGTCAGTAGTTAAAACACATGGTTCCAGACAGCCAGCAACATGAAAACAACTGCTTCTAGTGTATTATTAGAAGATAGTTACGGCTTGGCTTGTACAAATTTATTTATTATTATTTATTGGTGTTTAAGGTCACATACTTATGCACAATGGCTAATCGTGACCGTGACAGTTTTACGGGTGGAGGAAGCCGGAGTACACGGAGAGAACCACCGAGCAACGACGAGCAACTGTCAGCTCCCCAACATCGTAACTCTGAACTCTGCACCGCAGCACAGACAGGGTTAGATTGGTTGAAGACATGCGCACCATCGACGTGCAGTACGCCCCAGTACACAGCGTCATCGTGCCCCCATGTAGGCAATCGGGGTGAAGTGTCTTGCCCAAGGACACAACGCGGTTGCTGCAGGTGGGATTCGAACCGAGGACCTCTCGGCTTGCAGCCTGCACCTCTACCAACTGAGCTACCGCGCCCCGGCTTGTACAAAAGGCAACAATTTAAAATCAGTTGGATTAAAAATTATCACAAATTAACTGGATTGAGTGAATATGAATCCAATTGGGTTCCTATTCACTCAACCCAGTTGATTTGGGTTAATTTTTAACCGAAGAGTGTAGGCATCAAATTGCTACATAGATTAGCTAGTTAGGTGACAAGTCAGACCTGCTCTTAAAATTAGCCGTGACAATCGGAAATGCTTTGATAAAATCAGTGACAGTCTGCAAAGGCTTTCAATACTAATTGCCGACTACCGTGGCTAATTTTGCTCATTGCAAATACCTTGTCTTAAAACACGTCGAAATGCACAGGTATATTTATATGTATTTAAGACGATTATGGAAACACAGTGTTGTAATCGGGCAAGTGTGGGTCACCTCCCACCCCCAATATATGACGATAGTTACGTGCCTGCACTCAGCTAATTTTCTCGCGACTCTCCATTGAGCTATTTACAAACTGTTTGGTCGGTTGATTATTGGGGGTCTAACCACAGTTTCAAAAGTCAGGGCCATATCATGTCGGACAGTTTTACTGGTGGAAAAAAAACGGAATACCTGGAGAGAACTGCCGAGCAACGGAAAGTAATTATCTTATTGACTAATTTCGCACAAGGAGTGTTAGCATGGGTTGAAGGCATGTATAGTGCGCACGAGTTGCACTCCTTAGTGCACACCGACACAGGATTAAGTGCCATACCCAAAGACACGGCGAAGATGATGCGGATCAGGGTTGAACTGCCGTCGACCTATCGATCCTAAGTCCAATTCTTTAACCAATAAGGCCCAGGACTACATGAAAACGCACAATTTAACTAGAGAAACAGAATTTACTGCATCCAGTAAATTCAAGTCTGTGTGAAAAGGGTTAAAGTATCAGGAATAAACTCTACAGAAAGAGAATTTATGGAGGCTTATCTTCTGGTGTAAAATATTTTTTAACAAATCAGAAATGGTTTTTCGTTAACAGTATTTACAGATATTCATACAGGAATCAGAACAATTTTTATAAGATACCAGAAAAGGCATATATGTGACCAGCATTTAAAGGGTTCGATACACGAATCAGAAATGGACAATTTTGGCTCTGCCCACTAATTTGAGTGATGAAATACATTCATAAACTTTAGAAATACATTAAGGTGTAAATGCATTTCCCAGTCTTTCTGAATAATATGCACTTGATGACCTCATTCAGGTGGGCCATATATTGAATCTCCAGCAATGTTTAACTCAGTCGGTGTAGTCCCATGTCCACATCTACATTGAAGAATGAGCGAAACCCACTTTGAAATAATGGCTCCACCAACTTCAGATCTGTCATCTGACATTCAGATCGAACGGGTGAAAAAACATAGATAAGTGCAAACTGGTTATTGTTAACCAGCATGCCAAAATGCATAGAGATAGGACGGTCCGTATTTGAGTTGTCGCGCTGACAAAGGATGCATAAACTCTATGTCGGAGATATTGTCATAAAAACCTTAAAAAACCCCAAGAGCTCATTTGAAAGCCTGCTCTTAAAAACATCTAGTGACCTAAACAAGGCATACATAAAACTAGAACTTCTCTAATAAATTAATTTTGAACAGTCATAGCACTAATACAGTTAACAGAACATTCAACTATGTCAGTATTGCATCTTTTACTGGCATCCTGACAGTATTGTGATAGGTTTAAATAACAAATCTCCAGTGTAGTTTTACAATTACATGTACACTGGAATTCTTCATGATCAAGTTGTTTGTTTTTATATTAACTTGGTTTGGGAATTAATTCTGTACAATGAGATTAAATAAATAGATCATGTTATTGTATTTGACAGTCACAGCTTTCTCCCTACTGCTTTTTGTGAAATTCTTTCATTATTCATACAGGAATCAGAACAATTTTCTAAGAAACCCGAAAAGGCATATATGTGTACACCATTTATAGGGTTCGATCAAGGAATCAGAAATGGACGTTACTGCCGCTACCATTTATTTGAATGATGAGATACATGTATAATCTTCAGAACTGCATTAATTGGTATAAAATGAAATTCCCAATAGGTCGAAAAAGTATGCATTTAATGACCTCTCTTGACCGCATAGAGGTGGACCACATTTTGAATCTCCAGCAAGTTTCAACTCATTTGGTGTAGGTACCATTACTATAGGTCATACTAAACCTGAAGTATGAGCATAAACTACTTCATAAATATTGGCTCCACCAACTCCGGATCTGCCATATTTGTAGATGATAGCAAATGTTCATATTAGCAAGGCAATGATGAAGTGCATGCATGGTTCCTCTGGAAAATATATTGCAAGTAAAAAGGTTCAGTAATGTTGGAATGTAGACGTTGAAAGGCCTTGAAGACCCCCAAGGGCCTGTCTGAAGACTTATTGGCATTGTCAAAATACCGAGGTCCCATCTATATCCATGTGTGTTTAGAACAACACTGTGAGAATGGAAATGGTTTTCATTATTCTCAATGATTTTTTCGAAGAGAGGTGCACCATCGAAGTGCAGTACGCTTTAGTACACAGCGCCACCGCGCCACCGTGCCCCCATATTAAGATTTTCAGAGGGTTAAAATATTCGCTTTAAATATTCCATTTTAATCCTTTAACCCTTTACCCAGATGATAGAGGTGCAGGCTGCAAGCCGAGAGGTCCTCGGTTCGAATCCCACCTGCGGCAACCGCGTTGTGTCCTTGGGCAAGACACTTCACCCCCATTGCCCACGTAGGGGCACGGTGACGCTGTGTACTAAGGCGTACTGTACGTCGATGGTGCACCTGTCTTCAACCAATGCTAACCCTGCTTGTGTGGAGTTGGTATGTTGGGGAGCTGACAGTTGCTCGCCGTTGCTCGGTGGTTCTCTCCGGGTACTCTGGCTTCCTCCACCCGTAAAACTGTCACGGTCATGGTTAGCCATTGTGCAGAAATATGTGACCTTAAAACACCAATAAAAATAAAAAAAAAACCTTTACCCAACGAATTGGCCGCATCCGCCCGCGTAATATGCAAATTGAGAAGTTGAAAAAATATTAGTTCCAACGAGGGGTCCCATGATATGGTTTTGTTGAAATTGTTTGGAAAATTTGAAAAAAATGATATTTGAAATAATAAATTTTGCTATCGTCTCCGTTGGGTAAAGGGTTAAATGGGGGCGCAATGGCTGAGTTGGCAGAGGTGCAGGCTGCAAGTCGAGCGGTCCTCACTCTGTCCTTGGGCAAGACACTTCACCCCATTGCCTACGTGGGTGCATGGTGGCGATGTGTAGTAAAGCGTACTGCACATCGATGGTGCACCTGTATTCAACCAATGCTAACCCTGCTTGTGTGGAGTTAGTATGTGGGGAATCTGATAGTTGATCGCTGTTGCCCGGAGGTCCTCCTCCCCAGGTACTCTGACTTCCTCCGCCCGTAAAACTATCCTGGTCATGGTAAACCACTGTGCAGAAATATGTGAAATTAAACGCCAATAAATAAATAATCCTTTAAAAAATGAACTCATTCCAATGAAGGGTCATAAGCTATGTTTTTCAAGCAAAAATGAAAAAGTAATTAAAACTGAATAGACATTTCTGTGTATAAAGCTGACCGGTTTTTGCCGTTATGTTGGTTAAAGGGTTAAGAATCCCTTAGTTTGGAAAGCACACTGAAAAGGTGTCCCATTCCACATAGAATTAATGTTTCAGAAAAGAGAGCGAAAAACATTCTGAAGCCATGAGTTATATTAAAGATATATCTTTTACTCACATCGAAGTATTAAGAGGGTTAAAATCTGACCATTCAAATATTCCATTTTATTACTTTGTAACTGTGATAGGTGTTTCGAGAAAGCCACACACCACTCCATCCCAAAACCTCTCAATCCTGAGTTATGATTGAGAATAAATAGACTTTTTAAAAAAAATGCTTTGAAAAGTGAAGGTTTCTCTCTCTCTTCAATGACTGAGACTGAAGTTTTCTAACATGATACAACATAAATATACAGTGCTGTTCAATGTAACAAAGAATTCTATCTCAGCTGTCTCTCTGGAGATTTCTGTTTTAGATAATGGTTACTGCTTCAGCTAACTCATTTCCCAGTGAATGTTGTAAACATATTTTTAACATCTAGAGCCCGAAGGCCCCACATGCCTCCAGATCATAGATGACCAAATACCAATGGCAGGCAGTCTATCAGTATACCAAAAACATTGAGATAGGATTGATTGTATTTGGGTTATCATGTTGACAAACAGTGCATAGAAGACATTCTATGAATGTTATTAATTTATTGGGGTTTAACGACACTTCAACAGCTAGGCCCGCCTCGTGTCGTACAGTTTTTTATGGATGGAGGAAACCAGAGAACACAGAGAACCACCAAACAACAACAACAAGCAACTATCTGGATCCCCAACATGCTAACTCCACACAAGCAGGGTTAGTGCAAGCGTATCATTGGCATGCAGTATGTTTTAGTACACAACATCACTATGCCATTATGTGGGCAATGGGGGTGAAGTGTTTTTGCCCAAAGACACAAGGCAGTAGCCGCAGATAGGATTCGAACTGAGAACCTCTCGGCTTGCAGCCTGCACCTCTAACTGCTTAGCCACCGTGCCCCTCTATGAATGTAATGGGAATACTTTAGGGGCTTATTTTGGGGATAAAATAGTTTTAAAGAAATAAGAAATAGGTTTTCAATGACAGTATTTATAGATATTCATTCAAAAATCAGTTAATTTTTTCCAAGAAACCAGATAAGGTATATATCTTCACAGTATTCAAAGGGACCAATCAAGGGAATGCACAAGGAGGTTCAAAAATATGATTTCCAGCAATTCTGGTAATAGCCCTCGTGACTCCTGTTCGACCTTGGCCCAAATTTTGAATCTCCATCGAGTGTCGACTCGTTGGTATTGGCCCCAGGTCCATACATCATACCATGCTTGAAATATGAGCATGACCCACTTTCATGAATTTTGGCCACACCAACTTTTTATGTAAAAATGGATGTATGGACTTCAGGAATGCTTTAGAGAGTCAAAAAATGTGATTTCCAGCAATTCTGAAAAAATGCACTCAATGACCACAAGTGACCTCCGTAACCTTGACCCACATTTTTGAACCTCCATCAAGTGTCAACTTATTTATTGTTGGCTCCAGGTCCAGGCATCACACCATCCTTGAGATATGAGCGTGACCCACTTTCAAAAATTTTGGCCACGCCCATTTTTTTCATGAAAAAATGCACATCTGAATTTTGGGGAAGCATTTGGAGGTCAAAAAATGTGATTTCCAGCAATTATGAAAAATGCACTCATTGACCCCTGAGTGACCTCGGTGACCTTGACCCATATTTTGAATCTCCATCAAGTGTTGACTCATTTGGTGTTGGTCCCAGGTCCATACATCATACCATGCTTGAGATATGAGCGTGACCCACTTTCAAAAATGTTGGCAACGCCCACATTTTTTACGTCAAAATGCATGTGTGTATGTCAGGAATGCTTTAGGGTGTCAAAAAATGTGATTTCTAGCAATTATAAAGAATGCACTTAATGAACCCTAGGTGACCTCCATGACCTTGACCCATATTCTGAATCTCCATCGAGTGTCGACTAATTTGGTGTTGATCCCAGGTCCATACGTCATACCATGCTTGAGATATGAGCATCACCCACTTTCAAAAATTTTGGCCACGCCCACTTTTTTCATGAAAAAATGCACATCTGAATTTTGGGGAAGCATTTGGAGGTCAAAAAATGTGATTTCCAGCAATTATGAAAAATGCACTCATTGACCCCTGAGTGACCTCGGTGACCTTGACCCATATTTTGAATCTCCATCGAGTGTCGACTCATTTGGTGTTGGTCCCAGGTCCATACGTCATACCATGCTTGAGATATGAGCGTGACCCACTTTCAAAAATTTTGGCCATGACCACTTTTTTTACGTCAAAATGCATGTGTGTATGTCAGGAATGCTTTAGGGTGTCAAAAAATGTGATTTCTAGCAATTATAAAGAATGCACTTAATGAACCCTAGGTGACCTCCATGACCTTGACCCATATTCTGAATCTCCATCGAGTGTCGACTCATTTGGTGTTGATCCCAGGTCCATACGTCATACCATGCTTGAGATATGAGCGTGACCCACTTTCAAAAATTTTGGCCACGCCCACTTTTTTCATGAAAAAATGCACATCTGAATTTTGGGGAAGCATTTGGAGGTCAAAAAATGTGATTTCCAGCAATTATGAAAAATGCACTCATTGACTCCTGAGTGACCTCGGTGACCTTGACCATATTTTGAATATCCACCGAGTGTCGACTCATTTGGTGTTGGTCCCAGGTCCATACGTCATACCATGCTTGAGATATGAGCGTGACCCACTTTCAAAAATTTTGGCCACGCCCACTTTTTTTACGTCAAAATGCATGTGTGTATGTCAGGAATGCTTTAGGGTGTCAAAAAATGTGATTTCTAGCAATTATAAAAAATGCACTTAATGACCCCTAGGTGACCTCCATGACCTTGACCAATATTCTGAATCTCCATCAAGTTTCGACTCATTTGGTGTTGATCCCAGGTCCATACGACATACCATGCTTGAGATATGAGCGTGACCCACTTTCAAAAATTTTGGCCACGCCCACTTTTTTACATCAAAATACATGTGTGTACGTCAGGAATGCTTTAGGGGGTCAAAAAATGTTATTTCTAGCAATTATGAAAAATGCACTTAATGACCCTAAGTGACCTTGACCCATATTTTGAATCTCCATCGAGTGTCGACTCATTTGGTGTTGGTCCCAGGTCCATACGTCATACCATGCTTGAGATATGAGCGTGACCCACATTCAAAAATTTTGGCCACACCCTCTCTTTTTACATCAAAATGCATGTGTGTATGTCAGGAATGTTTTAGGGGGTCAAAAAATGTGATTTCTAGCAATTATGAAAAATGCACTTAATGACCCCTAGGTGACCTCCGTGACCTTGACCCATATTTTGAACCTCCATCGAATGTCGACTCATTTGGTGTTGGTCCCAGGTCTGTAGGTCATACCACGCCTGAGATATGGGCGTGACCCACTTTCAAAACACCCCTACAGACACCCCTGATACCCCAGGAATCTGAAAAATATTCAGTGCCGAGAACTTGTGGCTGTCTATCAGCATGCCAAAAATCAACGAGATAGGGCAATTCGTTTTCGAGTTATCTTGCGGACAAAAAAGTGATGAGAAGACAGAAGACAGGAGAAGAAGAAGAAGAAGAAAAAGAAGAAGAAGAAGAAGAAGAAGAAGAAGAAGAAGAAGAAGAAGAAGAAAAAAAAGAAAAAAAAGAAAAAAAAAGAAAGAAAAAGAAACCGTGCAAAAACAATAGTCTGTGTGTTTCACACAGACTAATGATTCAGTGCAACCTGATGAGACTGGAGAACAACCATTTCACTCTACAGATTTATCACCGCACGGCATGACAATCCCGACAGTCTTGTCGAGATGATCAATAGTTGATGACAAAAGATGGATTATTTTTTTTTGTTCAATTAAGTTAGGTCAGATAAAAAATACCGACTTGTTTTTTTTTTGCTCTGTTGCATGATTATTTCGTTCCAGTTGAAAATTAGCAATGGGCTTAATGGAATTGGCGGAAATTGTTTTCAATCAGTCACATTTTATTTTGATGCAAAATGCGATCAATAAGACATTGTCTTCTCTATAAAACCAAACGACCATGTTGACGCTTCCACTGCAGCGCTATTATTCAGATATGCAACATTTTCAAATAATTTTATCTCGTCGCCTGCAGATTTAACACATTCAAACATTTTAACTGGTAGAGAGCTAAATTAAGTTTCAAAGGTGATTTGAAACACGAGTATTTTTTTTTCCACGCATTGGGGCACTATTTTAGTAAGATTTTGTTCATAAACAAGTGTTTTCTTACAATTTATTGGATAGTGCCTATTGGCATTCTCCAATAACTTGTAACAAAATAATTGTGTCTGTACATATTTGTGTTACTGCTGCTGGGAAAACTAGCTAAACGAATACAATGTTAGGCGACTAAAGTGGCTTCCAGCACATTTAAAATAAGCCATGATAGTGGCTTCTAGCACTCAACCAGTTAAGTGCCAGTTCTACAATCTCTGTATGTTAAACAGTATTAAATCGAACATTTGCATCTGACCAACTTTATAGTTTACGGCGTCGCAGAAAACATGCATTTGACGTGTATTTGGAGAAAATGTCAGGCACGTGGTGATTCAGTGGTTAGAGTATCGAACTTCAAACCGAAAGGTCCACGGTTTGATCCTGAGGAACGGTAGATACGGCGTGCCTTTGGACACGACTCTTAATCCCGATTGCCCTGCTTGTGTGGAATAAGGGAGTCTGACAGTCACTCGCCACTACTCAGTGGTTCTCGCCTATTGACCCACCTAGAGCTGGAGGTGATGACATTTTATCTCGGTTTCAGTGTAAAGTCTGTGTTTCACAGAAGCGTCGGGTTACGGTTTCAGTTTTTATAATTTAATTTTAAAAGCAGAAGCTAAAGGAAATATTAAAAAACATTTTCATTATAAAATGGTGGTTAACCAGATAGAAACTCATGGGTAAATTCGGTGTAGTTCACGTTCTCCGAGAAGGAAGTCCGTTTGAGCCAAATATCAAAGACAAAATAAGTTGAATATATTTTTCCTGTTTTGATTCGAGTGAAATCACCGGATTCAAACCTCTGATTATGACAAATAAAAAAAAAAAAAAAAAAGTGGATTCATGTGAATTATAAGTAATAAGGGAGGGATAGTATTAGGAGAGCGATGGTCGGTCCAGATTGGATGGACCTAATGGTGAACCTAGAAAGTGACTTCATAGTCACGTGACCCAGTTGCGTCATGTTTGGTGTCATGGTAGTCAGTATGAGCGGCTATCTTGTGACATCATTCCATGGTGAGACGTGGTCTTAGTGCGCATGAGCAGCGCTTGTTGTTAGGGTGACCCGTGTTTCTGTCGTCTATTTTGTATACTGGGGGTCGCTATCTTGGTTTCTATGGAAGCGCGTAGTTGCGATGTGACCCAATGGACTGCAATGGGAGTGTGATTTCTTCGGAGAGTGAGTTGCTATGTGCAAAAGTAGTTTTCAGGTTCGGATTTTCCCCAAACCTTCAGTCACTTCGTAGAATTGCACAAAGAGGCCCGACAGTTCCCCCAAATCACCCCAAAAATCCAAATACTACCGAATGGGTTCGAATGTCCCCAGAATCCCACTTTCGTCGAATAATATGCGCATTCCTTTGTATAAGTGTAACTTTATTGGCTTGGATTTCTACAGAATCCTCGTTTTTCTGCCTATCACGATCTATTATGTGGACATATTCTTCTTTTCCCTAAACTGTTTTACCTATTACGGACACTATTCTAGCTACTCTAACATTTGTAAAGTTCTACCGAGGCACCCCCTCATTATCTGCCGGAACCACGCTTTCCGAAACAATTAGAAGGTGGTCACTTCCGCATTAGCCATCTTCGAACTTCCAAGAGAAATCAATGTTAATTGAAGAGCATGCGCTGGTAAGATCAGTTAAGGTCCACGAAGCAGATGCGAGATACAGGCAAGTGTCACAACCATCATTGAACAAACACAAATCATATTTTGTAATGCACTCTTTTACTTGTTTACCTTTGAAATGATCTTTGCTGTAGGAATCACCCAAAGTGGGCTATGTGCATTGAAATCACGCAACAAAGTATACGGAGTTTGAAGTTGGTGAATCAGGTGCGTAAGATCACTGCCATGTCTAAAGTTAGGCGTACTGCTACTCTCTGTAAATTTGTTTGTAAAGGTACAGTGATGTGTAGTATGGCATTTTGAACTAAGGCAGACGCTCCTCGGACATGCAGATCATTTCCATCCGCCCAGGCTTTATAGTGCTTAACCCTTTACCCAACGTAACGGCCAAAACTGGCCAGCGCTATTCTCAAAAAATCGTCAATTAATTTTCATTATTTTTTCATTTTTTGTCTCAAAAACATAGGTTATGACCCCTCGTTGGAACGAGCTCGTTGAGCTCGTTCCAACGAGGGGTCATAACCTATGTTTTTGAGACAAAAAATGAAAAAAATTGGTTATTCAATATTTGTTTTTGCAAGTGTCGTCTGCTTTTCATGTTAGGTAAAGGGTTAATATATAGAGCAACGGATTTCTTCGGGAGTATTTTAATCCATTCAAAATACGACTAAATTCGGCTAACCTAGAAAACAACTGTACCGAATCGAATTGATTTTAACTTTTTTCGAATCTACGAACCTTCCCCAACAACAACAACAAAAAAAAAAAGAATCCGAGCTCGAACTCGCAGGCCTTTTAAAAGAAATTCAAGATGACGTCCAAGATGATCGCCGATTGTGAAAAATCGACCAAGTCGTTTTGATGACATCATGTATTAACCCTTTACCTAACGTAACAACCAAAACCGGCCAGCGCTATTCTCAAAAATCGTCAGTTAATTTTCATTATTTTTTCCGAGCAAAACCGGCCAGCGCTAATCTCAAAAATCGCCAATTAATTTTTATTAGTTTTTCAGTTTTTGTCTTAAAAACATAGGTTATGACCACTCGTTGGAGCGAGGTCGTCGAGCTCGTTCCAATGAGGGGTCATAACCTATGTTTTGAGACAAAAAATGAAAAAAATTAGTTATTCAAGAATTTTTTTTGCAAGTGTCATCTGCTTTTCATGTTAGGTAAAGGGTTAATGAATCGTTAGAAGATGGGCTCCTTTACAATTGATATATGTACCAGCGATATATTTGACACTGGAATTGTTCATCTGAATTGAGGATGGCTGACAAACGACACAATCGATTTTATCATATTTTTGTGTATCTTTTCTGATAGAGAGAGTGGATTTGTCGCATATGACAAAATATGCTGGACTTTCACTGAGGGTGGCCATCCCCAAATGGCATGCGTCAATTGTCCTCACAACATTCGTGTGGGACACCTAGAATTACAAATTTTATAAGGTTCGCGGAGATCAACAATGGCATAAGAAGGTCGCATAAGTCCAAATATTGTGTCGTTCCTGAAACGAACAGCAGAATGCAAATAACTACTATGCATGTTACAATAATAAGAATCACATGTCAACATATCAATATGTTCTCTGCTCAGAATATAAAACCAGAAACCAAACATAACAGGGTCAAAATGATCACCTTATAATTACATCCCAGAACCGTTGGGATAATTACGGCGGACTGGTTGGGAAATTATAGACTACTTTCTAAACTAACTCCACTCCACCCCCCCCCCCCCCCCCCAAAAAAAAAAATAAAAAAAATAAACAAAACAAACAACAAAACACTATGTCTTGGGGTTCATCGGGACATACTGTGTTTACAGATACCTTACATTGCTAACCCAGAGGGCGGAGATATTTCTCTCCTATCAAGAAAATCATAAATAGAATGAAACAAAACAGACAAACACAAACCTTCAATCTTCGTCTACTATTTGTTGCTGCGCGTTGTCACAGCTCGTACCTCTACACGACCCACATATCGTTGCACAAACATTCTATGTCGACGTTTTTGCAACTGCACTGTGTCGCCGACTTACAGCCAGTTTTGTAGTTACAGTGAACAATTTTCAGAAGACTTTCGGGTGATGGGGTTTGTTTGTTTTCAAAGGCTTCTGAACGTTTTCCTTCATTGACCATCCCCAGTCTGTAGCTATCAACGAATCTTCACCTCTCCATTCACATATTTGGAGGTACGTCTCATGCTATGATATTGCGCAGAACTCTTAGTTGGTGGAAGTATTTTGGGGTCGACAGCAGACACCGATTTGGATACCTTATCTGTGAAGATGGACCAACGCAACACCTTTATACAGACAAATGGATGCCGATTCACATCACAGGGACGTTTACAAAATACCTCAGCGGCGGCTCTAAAGAGTGGACCGGATCTAAATAGTTTCATAGCAGTAGCTTTACAAATACCAAAAATCCGTGATGTTGTATCACATCCAATAAAAGCGAGAATGAGAAGATCAGTACCATATCCAATGACACACACAGGTGCTTGTCTTGCCATGTTAATCACAATTTGAACTATGAGGACATCTGCGTCACAGTTGGCATTTATGGTACTTATTGCGCTCTGCTCAAGATATCCACTGAGCAATATGTTGCGAATGCTTGCTTGTTTTTACTATTAGAGGCCTTTAGGGTCGATGGTGATCTCTACAAGCCTCTCGATCCAAGTAATCTGGAGTGTATATTATCCTTAGTTGATGCACCACTTGCGTAGCCATCAAAGACCACAGTTGCACCCGGATAATGAGACTTGACAAAGTTCACATATGCTTCGCAAATGTGTGCAAAGGTTTTGCCCCGAGCCTACGGGAGCCAATGCAACAAGATTCCACCGTCTAAAACATATTGAACAGAGTTGCAGTCAAAATGGGCATCTGGCTCGAATATTGAACGGATAGCCTCCGCTAACGCAGGATTGTCTGCCTTTCCCAGACTGTCAGGAGACTCGAACAAAAGACGTCGGGTATGTACTCAACTCATAAATAAACACAGCTTATAACTCGTCGCAGGGTATTGTTCTCAGAGCAACGGCAACTAGTCTCTAGAAGAGATGTGGATCTATTTTCACAATCACATCACCCACCTTCAATCCACATTTATCATTCATTTGGGTGACTTGATCCTTTCTAAAAGTGTAATTTTTGGAGGCCATGCCAACCATTTTAGATACAACTCTTTCACCAACATCACGTACTTTATCGACATTACCGAGATTGGAAACGAAGCCCGTTTATATATTTCTCAACCCGGACACACGTGCGAAAGAGTTTCTCTCCTGAAAATGTCTCAATATACTTATTGCATCGTGCTCATCTCTGGATTTTCGTGTCTTTCCACAATCTTTGTGCTGCTCACTTGTGTTATGTGACCACTCAGATATACTCTGCACGGCGTCATTAATTTCCGAACGAGCAGGTCTGGAGATGACATAAATAGCTCGTTCATATTCCGTCTTCCCACTACATCTGGTGAGACCCACAACCGTTTTAAGAATTTCTGGTCTGTCATCAGATCCGTCGAAAGTCCACCCCAATGACGTGATAGCCAGACATGGACGAGAAAGCAGATGCCGAGAAATGTCTTAATTTACGCGCGAGGTACCATTCAGTATGGATGGTGGGTAATTTTGATAATCCTCCTAGAAATTCAAAACACTGATGAAATATTTATCGGAATTCATCTGAAAACGTATTTTTTCCAATTCAGATCCTCGTTTTGGCGGTCAATTAGGATATTAAAGAGTCGAATTTGGTACCATATGATCGCGTTTCGCCTGTTGATCTCGATACATATATAAATAAACCTTTATTTTCATACTATAAAGTCAAATAAGGGAGTTACAACGAGTAATGTATTTTTTGTTCGTTTTAGCAGCCATCTTGGACGCCATACTGGATTTACCGGAACGCGCATGACTTCGAGCTCGGATTTTTTCTTTCTGAAGTTGCGGGGTGTTCATAGAATCCGAAAACGTTCAAACCATTTTTGTTCAATTTTTTTCTAGATCCATCATACTTTGACTGGACTATTTCCTGCAACCACAAAACAGCAGAGTTATATTATTGGCTAAGAAGGCCTGTTACAACTGATAATGTTACAACTCCGCATAACGTTACACAAATGCATAATTTTATAAAAATGTTGTAAACAACCGATAATGTTATATACTCCGCAAAATGTTATAACTTTTTCTAACGCATAGTGTTATAAAAATCAACGCATATTGTTATAATTTTTTTCGACGCATAATGTTATACAAATTAACCGAAAATGTTATAACTTTACGTACATGTATACTCAGCCGGTCACCACTATTTCAGATGAACTCCAACTTGAAGTCGCGTAGCTGACAGTTTCCATCTTAAAACTTATGCAGTATATAGATGGTATTCTTCCCCGATTGGGGGGATCTCAGTGGGAGACCCCGCCCGGACGACTTATTTTTAAGGGATCTAGTCACGTGAGATACATTCACGAAGCCCTAGTAACCCTTCATCTCCTGAGGTCATCACCATGGTGATACGCGCGCACGTGCTTCAATGGTGTCAGTTTAGGGAATTTTTTTAGCCTGATCATAGTATCGCGAGATTTCTCTCTAATTAAACCATGTCGGTATGGGAAGGGGGCGCTATGTTATCCGGAGGGAATGTTTACAAACAGGAGTAGTCTCCTCTTCCGGTATAATAGTATATCAAAGACGTCTGGTCCCTTTTGGGTGTCAGATACCTCAATTGTTGCCTACTTTGAGTGAGTAAAACTAAATTTTTGCAATTTTTCAAAAAAGTTATAACATTATGCGGAGTTTATAGCATTATCAGTTGTAACAAAGTTGAGTTCATTTAAATTCACTCTGAAACCTTACTATATTGGTTTTGTGTGTATTATCCTTGTTTGGTTGGAGATTTAGATAGTGGACGTTTGGACGAAATAGCCGCGACTTATTTCTCGAGGACCTATTCTGAGATGAGTTCGGGCGCGGTTGCCCGAAAGTTTTGGTGAAGCAGCCATCGACAGCCATCTGTTCAAAGCCTTCAAACCTGTTGCAGATAAAAAGGCCTTGAAGAGCTTTGGGTGTTATGTCTGATAACTGTTTTTGTTTTTCCTTTTCTATTTTCTTTTTGTCTTTTTCTTGTTTACTTATCTGACTTTGATTCAGATGTTGTTATTCTAATCTTTGTTGTTGCTGTGGTTTGGGTTTGGTTTCTTTCGTTCGTTTTTCTGGTCTGATATTGTTATTTGTTCCATATTCTATTCAGATTTGGGTGTATCTTTTTCATGTTTTTGTTCTGTTTTGCCGTCTGTTGATTTTAGAACAGTTGGCTTTGTTTGGGTTGATCTCGTTTCGGTTTGTTCTGTGGTAAAAGACTGTTGCAGGTATGGTCTTGTTCCTTTGAGCCATGTATATGGTGTCTGACATTCTACTGATTTTGTTGGGAATTTTTTGACAGAACTGTAGCATGTGATTGTGTTGACGAATTCATTCCGAGCATTGAAGAAACGATTTCTCTGGCCTCTTTAAAACTTATTTGTTTTTCAGTTTTTGCCTTTGGTATTGATTTTTTCCAGATAGGTTTATCTCGAGATGATGACAAATGATTGCTTTGACGATTTATGCATTTAAATATTTCACTAGTACATGGTTAAGTATGCTTCTGGTCGCATTTATGGCATATTAATTCATCTCCGCATGCATTTTGGCAATGTCCAAACTTTTGGCACTTGACGCACCGAAGTGGATTTGGTATGTATAAACAATAAAGTGGATTTGATATGTATAAATCCACTCAGACGTTCATATATTTATCGATTTTGGCTGTTGGAGTGTATTGAAGAAAAATATATAAATATTTCTTGCAATGTAGTTACCATTTTTCTTAATTTTAAATCTTTTCACATTTTAACTGATTGTAATGTCAACTCTTCAAAAATATGGGATTCGTTAATATCTGCAAGCTCTCTTGTTCGTGCAACACATCGACTATTTGTGATGGTTTACTTTTATGAGGTCTTGCTTATACTTCTAGATCGACGAGGTTAATTATTATTAAAAGAATGAAAGCCTGTATCTCTGTGGTGCATTCAATCAGGCGTCCTCAATATGACAGCACATTTTGCAAAATGTTTTGAACATTTCTGCCCGGACGTAAAATCAGAGTCAGAGTCAGAATAATAATCTGCCATTTCATACGGTCGTTTTATTTTTGTTTTTAGGCCCTGGAATATAAATACAGTACGTCGAGAGTGGATTGTAACTAAATCACCCGTGGAGTTGTGTTATCCTCCAAAGTATCACTTTCAAATTTTGTACATATGAATAAAAAATCAGAAGCATTGTTTCAGCTAATGCACGTACGGGTTTAACCCGGAGGTCCATTGGCTGGAACTTTTCTTGTTAGTGTTATGGTTTGCAACAAATTTGCAATTATTGCTCGGATGGAATGACCACTCTTCGGGCGATTTAGTGGTAATGCACTCCCCACGTACTATATATATTCAGTACCTGTGATTTCTACCCTTGATGTGAGCCCAGCCTTGGTGGTCATATGGCGCTAATATCCATCGATTAGTACTAGACGTACACTTGAAGGTAGTATTTTGAGCCAGTGATGATGCCGAAGCATATCAAAGAAAGACTGGCCCGTGCAACCGCGCCATCACAGAGCAGTCGACAAACTGGCCACATCAAACGAGGACGATCATTGTAGAGAAACTATTTGGTATCCAACAAACAATGCAGCGATCCTGACGGAAAGGGTGTAATGAATTATTTATAGTGAGTACAATGATAACAGAGAGTTGGAGATGATAAACAGATTGGTCAGTTCAGTGTCACGTTCTGTTTTGGGGTTCCCGATGGATCTAACCGACGAACCTGATCCAACTAACTATTTACCATGAAGTATGGGATGAATGTGATATATTGGACAATATCCTCAATGAGTGTTCCATACTGAGTTCCATTGATGATTATTTTTCCACCACACATAGGGGATTCATCAAAAGAACTAAACTCCAACCATTTTTGTGATCGGCGAATCGAAACGTCGCATTCTGACCTAGATCAATTCGAAAGCTGGGTGACAGCCGATAAATGTAGTAGAAAATATTTTTGCGTGTTTGCATTTCATTTCATCATCATCGGGGTCATCATTCACACCTTGGACTCCGAGGTGTCAACATAGTTCAAATGGAGCTCACGTTTGAAATACAAGATCCGCTGCTAAGACTGAAGGCTACTCTTGCTACCACCTGGAGTATCCAAGTGCTCAAGGGCAAAACTCACATATCAGTTACTTTTAGAGAGAAACAGAACCAGCGTCCGAAGAGAGGCGTAGTACCTTTCGTGGGGTATCTCCTCCCACACTAATCACCCTCCAAGTAACCCGAAGAAGCTGAAGAATAAAATAGATGCTAACCGCTGAATCCGCAGCCCGGTACCTCTTCCTCCCTCCAGGTGGGTCCGGAGGACACCGGATCACCAGCTGACAGATCTATCTCCAGCACATCTCCACTCTCATCCGAGGAGGAGAGGGCGATCAGTCTTTGCAGCAGGAAGTTGACTTGGACGACGATCTATCAAACCCGCCAACTCTGACTCTCCCTGCTTCTTCAGACCAGAGCCCCGATCAGGAGATAGGCCCCAGGGAATCTGGGAAGGCGTTCCTGGGAGTGGAGATCAAAGACGAAGCACTACGGCTGAGATTACAGGAAAGACTCGAGAATTTCACACCGTCAATGATATCGCAAGATCTCATCAAAAGCTACCTATTGTCCGCTATCATCAACACACCGAAGAGTTCAGAAAAGGGCATCTACATCAACGATCGCAGCCGCAAGAACTAGGCCATACGAACCAAGCCAGTCCCCAGATAATAATACCAACAACACAACCATCATCAATCTCTTCGTCTCGTCCACCTCCGTCAAAGAAAAAACCGTAGGAGACACAAACGCCACTGAGTACCACAGCCTGTTGCTCCTTTGCCACACTCGCACATCACAAGAAAATTTCTACAGTTATAGAGGGTCCAAAGTGACTTGCCACACGCCGTCCCTGCGCGCCTTTGGGGCGCAAAACCATTAGATCATCAGTATGTTTTTCAAATCCATCAAAAGCAACGAAATTAAACTTACTCAATAAATAGGGAGTGCTTTTATAACACTCAAGTTCTGCTTGGAAGAGACTATTGCTCAGATAACTTAACAATACGAATAAATAACCATTTGGACAAAGTTTTCATTTATAGTTTTCTGTTTACATATCGACCTGTCACATGTGTTTGTCCATCACACCTAGGTGTTGTTTTAGATTCTGTTTCAAGCAGGCGATCAATAAATAACTAAGAGTTTTTAAAGTTTGAAATTTTCTGTATATGATGCTTTGATTTTTACATTAATGGATTCTATGTCATTTGGGAGGGTAATAAGCACTGAACGTCACGATACGTGAATGCGTTGATCAATACCGCACTCATGCCATGGCGAAAGGATAGAAATCGAGGCTGCGCCTCTCTTTCCATCCTTCCGCGCTGGCACTGGTGACGTATTGACGCGCGCATTCACACATTGTGACGTTCTGTATATATATCCTTAACGACAATTGCCGAACCGGGGCCACTGTAGTCCTCAACCAACCAGGATCCCTTCCTTCATGGCCTTTAATATGCAAGAACAAGACACCAACCTCCTCTCTCAGCCAGGGCTTTGGCCGGCTACGGTGGAGTTGTCGAAGATGTCTGGAAACTAAATTTATTATATGACTATGATATTTTTACCCTAAATACCACTACTGTTTGACGATTTTATCCAGACGGTCGGATAACACCAGGTGAGATTTTCCCGGATCAAATATCCATATCAAACTCCTACGGAAATTGCCGAGAATTTCCGTATGAATAACGTCGGACTATTTATCCGTTAAAAATAGACTTCGTAACTAGGGAAGCCGTTGCCGTTGTTTACAAAGTTTCGTCTGCTATTTTTATGTTCGGCTTTCAAGGGAATAAGTGAATCGAGGTTAGCAAATTAAGTTACTGTTAGTGTGTCAGTCATATAATAAACCTATCATCATAACAGTGTGTTGATCCGTGTCGTAGTATCACGTTTCGTTGAGGTGAACAGATTGTCGGATCACACTCGCTGTCTGCAGCAGCTCGTGTGATCCGACAATCTGGCCACCTCAACTCGACGTGATACTACGACACGGATCAACACACTGTTATGATAATATGTATTTACTGATGATAATCAATAATTTTGTCAAATTTGTCGAACCGTGATCATAGAATATGAAATTTACAAAAATACGCTGTGCCTCCTAAAAGTTTTCATCACTTACAGCGACTTTACACGTCAATGGAACAAGTTGGAGAATGTATCACGAGAATGAATGCCTGGGACCCATTTCCCCGTAACTTTTTACAAAGTCGTGACTCAGAAATATGCATCTGAGACACATTGGAACCCAATATATATACCTACCGCTAATTATGCTGAGTGGGCGCCATCATTTTGTATTGTCCGTTCCTGCACATACATGCGACAAAGTGTTTGTTACGATGTTATTTGATTGTTGCAGAAATTCGAATTCAGCTTGAAACACCACCATATATTTCAAATATAAGCTGTGATGCAATCTCGAAACGATAGGTCAATTGTATACTTTACAATCGACAAGAAATTTGTATCAGACAATTTTGTTCATACAAATAATTGTTCCTACAACTTCACCATAATTAATTAATCGCATATCAGAGACTAATTTGAGTGCGATTGGGGTTTAGTGGTGAACATACTGGTACGAAAGAACATCGGGTCGAAACGACTCGATGCCCTCTCGTCTCACAGTAGGGAATTATATTGGGTGTCGTCGCAATATACACTGTTCGATTCAATCGGTTAAATGTATTTCGATAGTATAAAACAATTCTTTGAGCAGCATCAGATATAAGGGGGTTATTGTAAGACGAGTTCTATATATCGTTTCCCGAGCGTAACAAGGCGCCATCTACAATATGCGTTATTCCAATGCAATCAATTTGATCAGTTTTGCAATAATTCTAGTCACTGAAGATGGCATTTCGAGATTCTTGAGAAATCTTGAATAATTATTCAGCCTAGAAGCCCTCCTCATGCGTTGACATTTCATGGAAATGAAATTATCAGAAGTAATACTTTTTTGTTGGAAGTAATTTCACCAATGCAATTCATGATAATTAAACGACCTTTTTCTCAACAGAAAATAACAATTCAGCTGGTCTGAATGCAATCTATCAATGCAAACATACAAACTTTTTTTATACAACGAATTGTCATTTCTATCACCACAGCAAATTCACAACCTTCTTAAACCTTTCTTAACATTTAAAATAAATGCAGTTTGGCTGTTCGACACCTCAGAGCAGCGGAACATTTCAAAAATTGTCTTAAACACAAACTAACCTCACATCGTGTAAAGATTCGGGGGCGCCGCAAGCAAATCTGAGCGGCGAGAGCAAGGGATTTAAAAGGGTACTGGTAAATGACCCAAGGAGAACTTGGAGAAGATGGGTGAATGCCCTCATCCTTGACCAATCTTCTGTTTTTTCCCAAGCAGCGTATTATCGCTTGCTTCTCATTATATAAATACGCCTATCTTCCATTACATATCTAAATATTTATAAGCCTTTGTCTTTCATTATTCATATGAACACTATTAAAAAAGCAGGCGATATTTGATAAAAGTGAGATATTTGAAGAAATATATTTATATTTTCATCAAAAAGACAGTTGAGGCATTGCACTGTGATAGTTGGGTGTATGACAAGCACACATTCCACGCACCGAGCTATAGAAGACATGGACGGTCAGTTAGAGAATTTACCACATTCAGTCCAAGACCTCAATACCTTGTAAATCCTCCTCGGATCCGACGTGGCATACTCCTCACCAAACGTCCAATTTCAGCTTGACTGATGTTATTCTATTCTCCCTGCAGTACAACGGCGTGTTCCTGGATATTGGTAGGATGCTGTTGGCGTTGTCGTAGGCGCCTGCCAAGCATATCCCAGATGTGCTCGATTGGTCTGGACTTAGTCCTGGCCAAGGCAGTGTAGTGAAGTTCTGCTCTTGGAGGAACTCTGTAGCGACACGGACCTGGTGTGCTCTTGCATTGTCATCTTGGAAAATGAATCGACGGCCGTGACGTCACGCAAATGGTACCACATGAGCTGCGAACATGTTGTCACGGTAGTACTTCCCTGTGTCACACCCTTGGATGACATGTAATGCTGTTCTGCTTGTCATGGTTATGCCTCCCCACACCATAACCGATCCACCACCAAAAACAATCGTGCTGCCTAATGGTTACGTCGTGGTATCGTTCGTTCCGCCACCGCCACGCTCTGTTTCGCCTGTCATGGAAGTCGGGAGTAAACCTCGATTCATCGGAAAACATGACGTTGCTCCACCGACGATTATCCCAGCGCTGTCGTGCTCGACACCACTTACGCCTTGCTGCGATATGACGTTAGTAGGTGTATATGGAGAGTCCTGGCTCACCCCCAATCGTGTAAGCCAGAAACTTAGATGAACCAGAAAAGTTGAGTTATTTTTGGAAAAACCCAAATTTTGGGGGGAAAAAACAATTTTTATTTCGAAAAACCCAAATTTTCTTGGTAAAAAAGTTGATTTTTCCAAAAATAACTCAATTTTTCCCGAAAATCCTGGGTTTTTTCCCGGAAAATGTTTAAATTCGAGCATTTCTGGCTCAATTTCGACGGAATTTGTCGAAAACGTCTAAAAATTCACTGGTTTGACAAATACACTTTTCATAAATTTAACGCCGAGTCTCTCGCGAAAAAATTCATTTTTCACAGACGTAACACGGACTCGGCGATTGGTGCGGATCTTTTCGTCATGCCCGGAATGGGATTTTGCACGATTGTGACCGGAGACAGATCAGCACTGAGATTTCCATTGGGAAAAATTCCGAAAAACATGCTTTTTTGCGATCGCGAGTTGGAAAAAATACGCGATCGAACGTCGATTCCCACGGGAAAAAACAATCCGATTCAACCGGCGAATTCGAAAATTGAGCCGGTAAAACTCGATCCAGGACGTGGATCTCTAACAGGAAAAGATGACGGTTCGATCGAGGTGAATTCGCAAAAAAATTGAGTGCTGGTAAAAAAAAAGTTAGCCGATGGAGATCGCGTGTTCGAGTCTATAATTAAACACGATGGAATGATCTGAGCTGGAATGGGAATGGGGTTGAAAAATGTATACATATTTGTGTTATAAGACGAATGATAAAAAAAAATCAAAATCGACTTAGCATTTACAGGTTTTTACATGTTCTTCAACAGACATAGTTTGAAAGGTATGCGAATCTGATACGCATCAAGAAAATTTCATTTTGTAAAAAGTTTACGTGCTTTTTGTAAAACAAAAATAAATTATTTTTTGGTTTTTGTGAATTTACACGTCCTCGGGATGTAACGGGGAAAAAGGGTAGGGAATCGATTGGAGTGATCACAAAAAAAATTTAAAAGATTTGTTAAGTTGTTCAGAAAGACACTCTCGGGTGAATCAGAAAAACTGAATGCAACACGTCAATTTCTGTGGGGTGGAGTCACGACTAGAACCGAAAAACATAAAAAGTTTCAAGAAGGTAGTCATGTGACCTAGCAAATTAAAGGTATCGACGAGTAGATTACGAAAATTATATTTTTAATCCTCGCTGTGGGGGTGGGGTAACGACTAGAACCGAAAACCATCAAAAGTTTCAAGAAGGTAATCAAGTGACCTATCAAATTAAAGGTATCGACGAGTAGATTACGAAAATAGAGCCGAAACACATCTTCCTTTTTATGAAGCTTAGGCACGTGATATACCATTTTGAAGGATTATTCAAGAAGATTACGAAAATGATATGTTTTAACATTTCACTTGGGCGTGAGGGTATGTCCATCAGAAAATCAAAAAATTTCAGGAAGGTAGTCATGTGACCTATCAACTTGAAGGTATCGACGAGTAGATTACGAAAATAATATTTTCAACCCTAACTGTGGGTTGGGGTCACGACCAGAAAAACATCTTCCTTTTTATAAAACCAGGCATGTGATGTATCATCTTGAAGGACTATTCAAGAAGATTACGAAAATGATATGTTTTTCCATTTCACTTGGGGGTGAGGGTATGACCATCAGAAAATAAAAAAAATCAAGAAGGTAGTCAAGTGACCTATCAAATTCAAGGTATCGCCGAGTAGATTACGAAAATAATATTTTCAACCCTAACTGTGGGGGTGGGGTCACGACCACAGCCGAAAAACATCTTCCTTTTTATAAAACCAGACATGTGATGTATCATTTTGAAGGGCTCGTCGAGGAGATTACGAAAATGATATTTTTTTCTATTTTACTTGGGGGTGTGGGTATGGACATCTGAAAATCAAAATTTCAAGAAGGTAGTCATGTGACCTTTCAAATTAAAGGTATCAACAAGTAGATTACGAAAATTATATTTTCAATCCTCGCTGTGGGGGTGGGGTCAAGACCAGAGACGAAAACCGTCTTCCTTTTTATAAAGCCAGGCATGTGATGTATAATTTTGAAGGATTATTTGAGAAGGTTACGAAAAAATTTTTTTTCAATTTTACTTGGGGGTGGGTGTATGACCATCTGAAAATCAAAATTTCAAAAAGGTAGTCATGTGACCTATCAAATTAAAGGTATCGACGAGTAGATTACGAAAATAATATTTTCAAACCTCGCTGTGGGGGTGGGTTCACGAGCAGAGCCGAAAAACGTCTTCCTTTTTATAAAGCCAGGGATGTGATGTATAATTTTGAAGGATTATTCTAGAAGATTACGAAAATCATATTTTTCTTCCTTCTTCTAGTGGTGGGGTTGAGACCATCTTGAAACCGAAAGTATCGAGAAAGGTAGTTATGTGACATATTAAATTAAAAAAACAACTTGAATCTGATGCATCATTCATTTTGATGTCTCTGTTCAATGCAGAAGTACCTTTGATGAGTCACACTGTGAATAGAATGCCTTTTCATTCAATAACTCAAATGTGCATGTGTACTCTAGCATAGATTTGTCAATAAAATTATAAGGTTATCTTCTGACCCAGCACGTTTCTACATTTTGAGAATGGCGTATTTCACTATTTCCGAAACGCACACTTTATCAATGCAGACAAATTATTTTTTTATAAAAAAATGACCATCAAAAGGCATCACATAAATGGACAAGTGTACACCCTGATTAAATTAATTGAGAAGCAATTTCACTTCATGTCTGAAATGTCATTGAAGGAAAACCATTGTCACATGTCAGAAAAGAGTTTAACAGTCTAAACGTGTGTGGAAAGTTGTTTGTTTCTCAACGGGAGTTGAAATATTTTAAGATAGGTGGCGTTATATAAATACAGCAACAACAAACAAAAAAATACTGAATGATTCTCTTCTCTTTTGCAGTGTGTTCGTCGTGTGTCGGCGTATGACTGAATGAACTTTTGTGCACTGGGGTAATACAATGGGACATCAAATGAACAGCTCTTTTTTATCCACCCAGTAGTGAATCATTACACTGTTTACTGCGATATTTATGTGACATCAAGGGTGTTCTGTTAGCTCGGTAGGTAATCAAGGACCTTATTCATGTTTGCAGTTATGTACAAGTATTATTACTTTCTGCCGATTGTAGAAGATGTTTAAAAAAAAGAAATATGCTAAAATTTGAAAATATTTTTGTATTTTCTAATCACAAAACGCGAATCTCAACTGATTTGTTCCATCATCCACCCATCCATCCATTGCTTACTACTTTCCCGGGTACCATTCGAAATGATGCTTTTGAAGAAGCTAAGAAATGTAAACTCCCCGACTCAATAAGTGAAAAACTTAAAGGACTTGGATTTAACAGTTAGAATGAAACTAAAATTTCCAAAAGTAATATTAATCTTCTAAAGTCCAAACTTGAATTGAACCATATTAAATCATTTAAAGAAGATACACACAACGATAATAAGAGAATAGGAAAAAAACAAACTTATGACTTATCGACTATTCAAAGTAGATTATCAAATGGAACCGTATCTCATTCACACTACTTCCATTGAAACTAGAAACAATTTTACATGATTACGCATCAGCAACCATAAACTGTGGATCGAACATGGAAGGCATTTACAACCTCCTCATCCTATCGAGCAGAGAATGTGCGAAGCTTGTACAATGGGGGAGGTGGAATCAGAATGGCTTATCATAATGAAATATCCTCTTTATGCACCATTGAGAGAAGAATTATTTCACGCAATTTCTGACGAAAAAATTGACTTCCCTCTAATGGAGACAATGGACAAATTTAAAGTAATAATGAATAATGATAATCCAGTGCTATGCAATGTTATTTGTAACATGGTCCAGCTCTTCCGTCACAAGAGGGACTTATCTGTAATATGATTTATGTATGTCATATGAATTAGTGTGTTTTATGATTCTGTTTATGTTGATTCTTTGTATAGCAATCTGCCTTTATTCTGGTGTATTTGCTGAATAAATCTTATCTTATCTTATCCATCGATAGCAGAAAAAAGGGCTCTTGAAATGAGATTTTTTTACAAATGTTTTCTATGGCAGATATGTATAGAGGTTGTGTCAAAAAATATGCTGTTTATTGCTGTTTAAGATGCCATATTTTTCGCAATGCCTAATCGTGACCACAACACGAAGAGATCATTCATATAAAAAAAAGACTTTGAAGTGCCGTTAAATCTCAATAACGCCTCTCCCAAGAGGGCCTTTCCCGATAATAAAGCTATACTCGACGTGTTCAGAATTCATATAGGTATCACGTTATATCTCGATTGTTTTTCACACACAACAAAAAATTACAAACTATTTTGGCGCTCAGAAAACTGTGTCAGTGGACTATAGTGGGTGGTATTGATCATCAATGGCAAATTGATTCAGCAGGCTTTCAAAGTTTACAATCTTACAAGGACCAATTTCGTTATCTAATTTGTATTATTGATGTATTTTCAAGAATATGCATGGGTATTACCCATTCACAATAAATCAGGAGAAAAACATTAACAAAATCTTTTCAGAGTATTCTGAAAAACTTCTGGATGTAAACCATTATCATTACAATCTGATAAAGTATGTGAATTACAAAAAGAAAGATGTACAACAATTTTAAAGAAACAAAAAAAAATTCATTTTTTCACAACAGAAAAAATCCTGAAATGAAAGCTGGTATTGTTAAACGTTTTCAACTTACATTGAAAAACACAAATGTGGAAATATTTTTACACACAAAAACGTACATTAAGGTACATTGATGTGTTGGACAATTTAGTTGATGGTTATAATCATAGTTTCCATCATAGTATTCAGAGAACTCCTGCGTCAGTAT
The DNA here is from genome assembly GCA_031216915.1 of Pictodentalium vernedei. Taxonomy (NCBI): domain Eukaryota; kingdom Metazoa; phylum Mollusca; class Scaphopoda; order Dentaliida; family Dentaliidae; genus Pictodentalium; species Pictodentalium vernedei. The sequence continues at coordinate 262,473,706 of CM062296.1, forward strand.
CATTAGAAAATGAAGTGAAAGTATCTGAACATTTGTATGGACAAAAAAAAAATCTAGTAAGTTTTCAAGAAAAATTGACCATTTGCAGGTCTTAGAGTGACATTACAAGTTGCATGACACTGTTTTCTTTTTTTCTTCTTTTTCTTTGATAAAGATTTGTTAAGATTTGTTAAGTTGTTCAGAAAGACACTCTCGGGTGAATCAGAAAAATTGAATGCAACACATCAATTTCTGTGAGGTGGAGTCACGACTAGAACCGAAAAACATAAAAAGTTTCAGGAAGGTAGTCATGTGACCTATCAAATTAAAGGTATCGACGAGTAGATTACGAAAATTATATTTTTAATCTTCGCTGTGGGGGTGGGGTAACGACTAGAACCGAAAAACATCAAAAGTTTCAAGAAGGTAATCAAGTGACCTATCAAATTAAAGGTATCGACGAGTAGATTACGAAAATAATATTTCCAATCCTCGCCGTGGGGGTGAGGTCACGACCAGAGCCGAAACACATCTTCCTTTTTATGAAGCTTAGGCATGTGATATACCATTTTGAAGGATTATTCAAGAAGATTACGAAAATGATATGATTTAAAATTTCACTTGGGCGTGAGGGTATGTCCATCAGAAAATCAAAAAAATTCAGGAAGGTAGTCATGTGACCTATCAAATTAAAGGTATCGACGAGTAGATTATGAAAATAATATTTTCAACCCTAACTGTGGGGGTGGGGGTCACGAGCAGAGCCGAAAAGCGTCTTCCTTTTTATAAAGCCAGGGATGTGATGTATAATTTTGAAGGATTATTCTAGAAGATTACGAAAATGATATGTTTTCCATTTCATTTGGGGGTGAGGGTATGACCATCAGAAAATCAAAAATTTCAAGCAGTTAGTCATGTGACCTATCAAATTAAAGGTATCAACGAGTAGATTATGAAAATTATATGTTCAACCCTAACAGTGGGGGTGGGGTCACGACCATTGTCGAAAAACATCTTCCTTTGTATAAAGCCAGGCATGTGATGTATCATTTTGAAGGATTATTCAAGAAGATTACGAAAATGATATGTTTTACATTTTACTTGGGGTGGGGGTATGACCATCTGAAAATCAAATTTTCAAGAAGGTAGTCATTTGACCTATCAAATTAAAGGTATCGACAAGTAGATTAAGAAAATTATATTTTGATTCCTCGCTGTGGTGGTGGGGTCAAGACCAGAGCCGAAAAACGTCTACCTTTTTATAAAGCCAGGCATGTGATGTATCATTTTGAAGGGCTCGTTGAGGAGATTATGAAATGATATGTTTTCCATTTCACTTGGGGGTGAGGGTATGACCATCAGAAAATAAAAAATTTCAAGCAGGTAGTCATGTGACCTATCAAATTAAAGGTGTCAACGAGTAAATTATGAAAATATTATTTTCAACCCTAACAGTGGGGGTGGGGTCACGACCAGAGTCGAAAAACATCTTCCTTTGTTTAAAGCCAGGCATGTGATATATAATTTTGAAGGATTATTCAAGAAGACTACGAAAATGATATTTTTTCTATTTTACTTGGTGGTGTGGGTATCACCATCTGAAAATCAAAATTTCAAGAAGATAGTCATGTGACCTATCAAATTAAAGGTATCGACGAGTAGATTATGAAAATTGTTTTTCAATCCTCGCTGTGGGGGTGGGGTCAAGACCAGAGCCGAAAAACGTCTTCCCTTTTATAAAGCCAGGCATGTGATGTATAATTTTGAAGGATTATTCGAGAAGGTTACGAAAAAAAAATTTTTTACATTTTACTGGGGGGTGGGTGTATGACCATCTGAAAATCAAAATTTCAAAAAGGAAGTCATGTGACCTATCAAATTAAAGGTATCGACGAGTAGATTACGAAAATTATATTTTCAAACCTCGCTGTGGGGGCGGGGTCACGAGCAGAGCCGAAAAACGTCTTCCTTTGTATAAAGCCAGGGATGTGATGTATAGTTTTGAAGGATTATTCTAGAAGATTACGAAAATCATATTTTTCTTCCTTCTTCTAGTGGTGGGGTTGAGACCATCTTGAAACCGAAAGTATCAAGAAAGGTAGTTATGTAACATATTAAATTAAAAAAACAACTTGAATCTGATGCATCATTCATTTTGATGTCTCTGTTCAATGCGGAAGTACCTTTGACGAGTCACGCTGTGAATAGAATGCCTTTTCATTCAATAACTCAAATGTGCATGTGTACTCTAGCATAGATTTGTCAATAAAATTATAAGGTTGTCTTCTGACCCAGCACGTTTCTACATTTTGAGAATGGCGTATTTCACTATTTCTGAAACGCACACTTTATCAATGCAGACAAAATATTTTTTTAGAAAAAATGACCATCAAAAGGCATCACATAAATGGACAAGTGTACACCCTGATTAAATTAATTCAGAAGCAATTTCACTTCATATCAGAAATGTCATTGAAAGAAAACCATTGTCACATGTCAGAAAAGATTTTAACAGTCTAAACGTGTGTGGAAAGTTGTTTTTTTTACAACGCAAGTTGAAATATTTTAAGATAGGTGGCGTTATATAAATACAGCAACAACAAACAAAAAAATACTGAAAGATTCTCTTCTCTTTTGCAGTGTGTTCGCTGTGTGTCGGCGTATGACTGAATGAACTTTTGTGCACTGGGGTAATAGAATGGGACATCAAATGAAAAGCTCTTTTTTATCCACCCGGTAGTGAATCATTACACCGTTTACTGCGATATTTATGTGACATCAAGGGTGTTCTGTTAGCTCGGTAGGTAACCAAGGACCTTATTCATGTTTGCAGTTATGTACAAGTATTATTACTTTCTGCCGATTGTAGAAGATGTTTAAAAAAAAGAAATATGTTAAAATTTGAAAATATTTTTGTATTTTCTAATCACAACACGCGAATCCCAACTGATTTGTTCCATCATCCATCCATCCATCCATTGCTTACTACTTTCCCGGGTACCATTCGAAATGATGCTTTTGTAGAAGCTAAGAAATGTAAACTCCCTGACTCAATAAGTGAAAACCTTAAAGGACTTGGATTTAACAGTTAGAATGAAACTAAAATTTCCAAAAGTAATATTAATCTTCTAAACTCCAAACTTGAATCGAACCATATTAAATCATTTAAAGAAGATATACACAATGATAATAAGAGAATAGGAAAAAAACAAACTTATGACTTATCGACTATTCAAAGTAGATTATCAAATGGAACCGTATCTCAATCACACTTCTTCCATTGAAGCTAGAAACAATTTTACCTGATTACGCATCAGCAACCATAAACTGTGGATCGAACATGGAAGTCATTTACAACCTCCTCATCCTATCGAACAGAGAATGTGCGAAGCTTGTACAATGGGGGAGGTGGAATCAGAATGGTTTTTCATAATGAAATATCCTCTTTATGCACCATTGAGAGAAAAATTATTTCACGCAATTTCTGACGAAAACATTGACTTTCCTCTAATGGATACAATGGACAAATTTAAAGTAATAATGACTAATGATAATCCAGTGCTATACAATGTTATTTGTAACATGGTCCAGCTCTTCCGTCACAAGAGGGACTTATCTGTAATATGATTTATGTATGTCATATGAATTAGTGTGTTTTATGATTCTGTCTATGTTGATTCTTTGTGTAGCAATCTGTCTTTATTCTGGTGTATTTGCTGAATAAATCTTATCTTATCTTATCCATCGATAGCAGAAAAAAGGGCTCTTGAAATGAGATTTTTTTACAAATGTTTTCTATGGCAGATATGTATAGAGGTTGTGTCAAAAAATATGCTGTTTATTGCTGTTTCAGGTGCCATATTTTTCACAATGCCTAATCGTGACCAAAACACGAAGAGATCATTCATATAAAAAAAGACTTTGAAGTGCCGTTAAATCTCAATAACGCCTCCCCCAAGAGGGCCTTTCCCGATAATAAAGCTATACTCGACGTGTTCAGAATTCACATATGTATCACGTTATAGCTCGATGGTTTTTCACACACAACAAAAAATTACAAACTATTTTTGCACTCAGAAAACTGTGTCAGTGGACTATTGTGGGTGGTATTGATCATCAATGGCAAATTGATTCAGCAGGCTTTCAAAGTTTACAATCTTACAATGACCAATTTCGTTATTTAATTACCCATTCACAATAAATCAGGAGAAAAACATTAACAAAATCTTTTCAGAGTATTCTGAAAAACTTCTGGATGTAAACCATTATCATTACAATCTGATAAAGATTGTGAATTACAAAAAGAAAGATGTACAACAATTTTTAAAGAAACAAAAAAAAATTCATTTCTTCACAACAGAAAAAAATCCTGAAACGAAAGCTAGTATTGTTGAACGTTTTCAACGTACATTGAAAAACACAATTGTGGAAATATTTTTACACCCAAAAACGTACATTAAGGTACATTGATGTGTTGGACAATTTAGTGGATGGTTATAATCATAGTTTCCATCGTAGTATTCAGAGAACTCCTCCTTCACTATCATTAGAAAATGAAGTGGAAGTATCTCAACATTTGTATGGACAAAAAAAAAATCTAGTAAGTTTTCAAGAAAAATTGACCATTCGCAGGTCTTGGAGTGACATTACAAGTTGCATGACACTGTTTTCTTTTTTTCTTCTTTTTTTGATAAAGCATTTCATTCATGTCATAATAACCAATCAGATACGTTCTTACATGACGTTCTTATACGCAGGCTGGACTCTACGGATAATGTACTTAGAACATTTCACAATGTCTATATTGTATCGTGTAATGTTGAATACACACAGAAATAAAGATATAAATAGCATAAACTGTAAAATTGAAGCTTTTGCAGTTATCCTTTTTTGAGAAAAAACATATCACTCTGCACATAGCTTTAAAATCATTTCATCTGGAAAATTATCAAGGGTTTGTTTGCATACACAACATGTGTGGTGGGGTTTAGTGCAAAAAAAGGAAAAAAATGTTCTGTGTAGCCTGAGTCAAATAAAATTCGGCGGGAAGGGTGGGGAGGGGGGGGGGGGGTGTATTTTCGCGTCATTGCAGGTGTACATAATCAGTTCCAGTTATTATTATAATTGTCTGGTTAAACACACGCTACTCAGAACTTTATTTATTTAAAAGTACAAGCCCATTGACAAATCTAGTACTCCACTCTTATCTTTTTTCGTAAGGATTAGAGCTGTACCATGGCTCTGGTGTACTCAAAATAAACCTCCACCTAACTTATAAGTCATACTATTATCAGTAAAACTAGTCCTCAATTTTTTCTCATAAAAAATAATAAATTTGAATCGCTTTAGATATTGGAGTACACTGTTCTCAGATGAGGAAAAAAACTGATTTTAAAAAAAAAAATTTTCGAATAAGCTTGCTGTGTTATCAATTACATTTCAGTCTCTTTTCTTTTAATTTTAAAAAAAAAAAAAAAGAAACAAAAATACAACAAAATTATACTGAATCGTTTATACAATTATTGTTTGCCTTAGTATCAATAAAAAAAACTCAACAAATTAGTAAGAAAATGTTTTTGTGTGAATAATACCGTGATAATGAACTTCAAAAAAGGCAATCTATTTCAAAGATATGTCTCTGCATGATTCGAATGAAAAAAGTTAAATCTTTATTATAATTCAAGTGGAAATATACTCGAAAAGACTCGTGAATATAGACAACATAGATGTGTCATAATGGATAAAAATAATCAGAAAGTGGTTTTCCAAAGTCTTCCTCATCCCATAGAGATCTCAGAGAAAAATAGAGTAGTCAGACATTACAGAACCGCATAATAATCACCTCGTCTTTGACTCGCTAGAAGGATGTCAGGTGTATGTGATCAAAATACGAAGGGGAATGGTTCATGGCCATGAATAGAACTTTAAATGCACTGAATACGTTCTGAGTCGACCCACAGGGTACATTTGGGACGCGATTTGAGAATATAATCAGACAGAAACGGGAAACGCTGGTACAATTTGAATACGGAACAGCCTATCCTCAAACCATTCATCTAAAATAGCCAGATTATCGCAAAAATAATCTCAAAGAGAACAAAAAACGGTGGAAGGTTGGAATTATTTTCAAGAGTTCTGTGAAGACCACTTAAATTCCAGCCTGAAGTATGTCTTATTTTAATGAAACATTCCCAACGTGAAAGGGTAGTCAATATATCAGAATTTTCCATATATATCATGGCTACCATCAGTGATGCAGAAGTGGAACAACTTTGTAAAGTAGAGTTCATTCCGTTCATCGAAAGCAATTCCAAGATGAATCCTTGTTTTTTAACCCCCAAAATTCACGTGTTTGAGAGATAGGACGAATTATTGGCACACGTCAAGACATGCAACATTCATGAGGCTCAAGGCTTGATGTTTCCCAACAACAATGACTAAATTTACAAGATTTTAAATTCTCATTATCACGAAAAGTTCACGAAAAATGTACCCCCAGTAAAATCTCGAATAAGAAGCAAAGAAGATAAAAAACTGCTTTTTTTCAAGCACTTCTTAGTATGGTGAATCGAATTTTAATTTGTTTGGGCGGATGAGTTGTTAGAGTTACTTCCCTTGTACCTGACCATTTGACAAGGTGTTTTTTTTTAAACCGAACCCTGAACGCAATCATGTAAAAAGCAGAAAACACCGCACAAATGAATGCAATTTTCAGAGAACAATTTACGCAATTTTCTCTACTAATTTCTGACACAGTTTTCTGAGCGCAAAAATAGTCTGTAAGTTTCTGTTGTGTGTGAAAAACCATCGAGATATAACGTGATACATATGTGAATTCTGAACACGTCGAGTATAGCGTTATTATCGGGAAAGGCCCTCTTGGGGGAGGCGTTATTGAGATTTAACGGCACTTCATGCCATGCGAGGCTCAAAGTTTTTTTATATGAATGATCTCTTCGTGTTGTGGTCATGATTAGGCATTATGAAAAATATGTGACCTTAAACAGCAATAAATAACATATTTTTTGATACAACCTCTATACATATCTGCCATAGAAAAAGATTGTAAAAACATCTCTTTTCAAGCCCCTTTTTTCTTCTATCGATGGATAAGATAAGATAAGATTTATTCAGTAAATACACCAAAATAAAGGCAGATTGCTACACACAGAATCAACATGAACAGAATCATAAAACACACTAATTCATATGACATACATAAATCATATTACAGATAAATCCCTCTTGTGACGGAAGAGCTGGACCATGTAACAAATAACATTGCATAGCACTGGATTATCATTAGTCATTATTACTTTAAATCTGTCCATTGTATCCATTAGAGGAAAGTCAATTCTTTTGTCAGAAATTGCGTGAAATAATTTTTCTCTCAATGGTGCATAAAGCGGACATTTCATTACGAAATGCCATTACGATTCCACCTCCCCCATTGTACAAGCTTTGCACATTCTCTGTTCGATAGGACGAGGAGGTTGTAAATGCCTTCCATGTTCAATCCACAGTTTATGGTTGCTGATGCGTAATCGTGTAAAATTGTTTCTAGCTTCAATGGAAGGAGTGTGAATGAGATACGGTTCCGTTTGATAATCTACTTTGAATAGTCGATAAGTCATAAGTTTGTTTTTTTCCAATTCTCTTATTATCATTGTGTATATCTTCTTTAAATGATTTAATATGGTACGATTCAAGTTTGGACTTTAGAAGATTAATTTTACTTTTGGAAATTTTTGTTGCATTCAAACTGTTAAATCCATGTCCTTTAAGTGCTTCACTTATTGAGTCAGGGAGTTTACATTTCTTAGCTTCTTCAACAGCATCTTTAGAATGGTACCCAGGGAAGTATTAAGCAATGGATGGATGGATGGATGACGGAATAAATCAGTTGAGATTCGCCTTTTTGTGATTAGAAAATACAAAAATATGTTCAAATTTTAGCATATTTCTTTTTTTACACATCTGCTACAATCGGCAGAAAGTAATAATACTTGTACATAACTGCAAACATGAATAAGGTCCTCGATTGCCTACCGACTTAACAGACACACTTGATGTCAAATAAATATCGCAGTAAACGGTGTAATGCTTCACTACCGGGTGGATAAAAAAGAGCTTTTCGTTTGATGTCCCATTGTATTACCCCAGTGCACAAAAGCAGAAAGTGCATGCTTTTTTTCAAGTTCATTCAGTCATACGCCGACACATGGCAAACACACTGTAAAAGAGAGGAGAATCATTCAGTATTTTTGTTGTTGTTGTTGATGTTTTGATATAACACCACCCATCTTAAAATATTTCAACTCGCGTTGTAAAACAAACAACATTCCACACACGTTTAGACTGTTAAAATCTTTTCTGACACATGGCAATGGTTTTACTTCAATGACATTTCTGATATGAAGTGAAATTGTTTCTGAATTAATTTAATCAGGGTGTACACTTGTCCATTTATGTGATGCCTTTTGATGGTTATTTTTCCTAAAAAAATATCTGTCTGCATTGATAAAGTGTGCGTTTCGGAAACAGTGAAATACGCCATTCTCAAAATGTAGAAACGTGCTGGGTCAGAAGATAACCTTATAATTTTATTGACAAATCTATGCTAGAGTACACATGCACATTTGAGTTATTGAATGAAAAGGCATTCTATTCACAGCGTGACTCGTCAAAGGTACTTCCACATTGAACAGAGACATCAAAATGAATGATGCATCAGATTCAAGTTGTTTTTTTAATTTAATATGTCACATAACTACCTTTCTTGATACTTTCGATTTCAAGATGGCCTCAACCTCACCGCTAGAGGAAGGAAAAAATAATAATATAATTTTCGTAATCTTCTCGAATAAGCCTTCAAAATGATACATCACATGCCCGACTTAATAAAAAGGAAGACGTTTTTCGGCTCTGGTCGTGACCCCACCCCTATGGCGAGGATTGAAAATATAATTTTCGTAACCTTCTCGTCGATACCTTTAATTTGATAGGTCACATGACTACCTTTTTAAAATTTTTAGTTTCAGATGGTCATACCCCTACCCCCAAGTGAAATGGAAAAAAAAAATCATTTTCGAAATCTTCTCTAATAATCCTTCAAAATGATACGTCACATTCCTGGCTTTATAAAAGGAAGACGTTTTTCGGCTCTGGTCGTGACCCCCACCCCCACGGCGAGGATTGAAAATATAATTTGAGTAATGTACTCATCGATACCTTTAATTTGATAGGTTACATGACTATCTTCTTAAAACTTTGATTTTCAGATGGTCATACTCTCACGCCCAAGTGAAATGGAAAAAAATATCATTTTCGTAATCTTCCTGAATAATCCTTCAAAATGATACAGCACATGCCGGATTTTATAAAAAAGAAAGATGTTTTTCGGCTCTGGTCGTGACCCCACCCCCAGGGCGAGGATTGGAAATATAATCTGCTCGTCGATACCTTTAATTTGATAGCTCACATGGCTACCTTATTGAAACTTTTGATGTTTTTTTCGGTTCTAGTGGTGGCCCCACCCCCACAGCGAGGATTGAAAATATAATTTTCGTAATATACTCGTCGATACCTTTAATTTGATATGTCACATGACTACCTTCCTGAAACTTTTGATGTTTTTCCGTTCTAGTCGTGACCCCAACCCACAGAATTTGACATGTTGCATTCAATTTTCTGATTCACACGCGAGTGTCTTTCTGAACAACTTAACAACTCTTTTTAATTTTTTTTGCGATCCCTCCCATCGATTCCCTAACCTCTTTCCCCGTTTCATCTCGAGGACGTGTAAATTCACAAAAAACAAAAAATCATTTTTTTTTTTTACAAAAAGCATGTAAACTTTTTACAAAATGAAATTTTCTCAATAGTATCAGATTCGCATACCTTTTAAACTATGTCTGTCGAGAAACATGTAAAAACCTGTAAATGCTAAGTCGATTTTGATTTTTTTAGACAATTTTTATCATTCGTCTTATAACACAAATATATATACATTTTTCAACCCCATTCCCATTCCCATTCCAGCTCAGATCGTTCCATCGAGTTAAATTATAGACTCGAACGCGCGATCTCCATCGGCTAACTTTTTTTTTACCAGCACTCAATTTTTTGAGAATTCACCTCGATCGAACCGTCGTCTTTTCCTGAGGGAAATCCACGTCCTGGATCGAGTTTTACCGGCTCAATTTTCGAATTCGCCGGAAGAATCGGATTGTTTTTTCCCTTGGGAATAGACGTTCGATCGCGTATTTTTTCCAACTCGCGATCGCAAAAAGCATGTTTTTTCAGAATTTTTCCCAATGGAAATCTCAGTGCTAATCTGTCTCCAGTCACAATCGTGCACCGGGCATGTCGAAAAAATCCGCACCGATCGCTGAGTCTGTGTTACAATGTACGTCTCTGAAAAAGTGAATTTTTTCGCGAGAGACTCGGTGTTAAATTTATGAAAAGTGAATTTGTCAAACCAGTGAATTTTTAGATGTTTTTGACAAATTCCGTCGAAATTGAGCCAGCAATGCTCGAATTTAAACATTTTCCGGGGAAAAACCCAGGGTTTTCGGGGAAAAATTGAGTTATTTTTAGAAAAATCAACTTATTTACCAGAAAAATGTGGGTTTTTCCACAAAAATTTGTTTTTTTTTCCAAATGTTTTGGGATTTTTCCAAAAATAACTCAACTTTTCTGGCTCACCTAAGTTTCTGGCTCACACGACTGGGAGTGAGCCAGGACTCTCCTTATACACCTACTGAAGTTCAGTCAAACGTGGAATTATTCGAGGTCGTCGATCGTACAAATTCCAGCTGTGTAGGCGATTTCGGATAGTCTGACCACTGACGCGCACATCTGTCGCTCGGTGCAGCTGCTGTCCAATTTCAGAGGCACTTTGATGGCGGTTACGTAATGCTAAGGTTCGGATGAAACAATCCTGGTTGGCAGTTGTCGCACTTGGACTTCCTGACCGACGTCTGTCATCAACATTGCCTGTCTGACGGTAGCGGGCCCACAACCTGCTAATCACCGATCGAGTAACGTTGAGAATTTGAGCCACTGCAGTCTGTCTGTTGCCAGTTTCCAACATGCCAACGGCACGTAAACGCTCGTCACGTGTCAGTCTTCGCATACCTCAAATCTAATCTAACATATACACACACGCATGCTGTTTGAAAACACGTTCTTTCAAAAGATTCTGGACACATCCTCTATCGGTAACACCAGGGGACATGGACAAATTAGGACGTTTAAAGTCATTTTCGCGGCCAACAGTAAATCTTTCTTTATTTCTTAATTGTGATTTAACCCTTTACCCAACGTAACGTCCAAAACCGACCAGCGCTATTCTCAAAAATCCACAATTAATTTTCATTATATTTTCATTTTTGTCTCAAAAACATAGGTTATGGCACCTCTTTGGAAGGAGCTCGTCGATCACGTTCCACTGAGGGGTCATAACCTATGTTTTGAGAAAAAAAATATAAAAAATTAGTTATTGAAGAATTTTGTTTGCAAATGTCGTCTGTTTTTTATGTTAGGTAAAGGGTTAACGACACCTTCGATAGACAGTTCACCTCGTATCGTAGTTTTACAGGTGGTGGAAGCCGGAGTACCCATAGAGAACCACCGAGCAACGGCGAGTAACTGCCAGACTCCCCAACGTACCAATTCCATACAAGCAGTGTTAGCATTGGTTGAAGACAAGTGCACCATTGACGTGCAGTACGCCTTAGTACACAGTGCCACCGTGTCCACACGTGCGCAATCTGGATGACGTGCCTTGCTCAAGGACACAACGCAGTACCCCGAACGGGGATCGAACCGTGAACCCTTCGGTTTGAAGTCCAATTCCGTAACCACTGAGCTACCGAGCTCCCTGTCAACACAACACACTAATGCCATGACTACAATCGGGGACGTCCCGGGCGTACCTATCCCTATTTAGCGTGAAGTATGTGATAGAGGTGAAAGCGAAAAATATATAATTTGAATGGGCATTTTTCTGAAAAGCACTGAACGTTACGCTTCGTGAGGTTACCAAGCAGCCCGACTATACTGGTACAGCTATTCAGTTTGAGTGTGTCAAAGTCAGTTTTTATATCAACCTTAATTGTCAGATTCATTTTAAGGCGATTGATAAAATAATTTATTTACTAATTTGTATTTAAAGTCACTTCGTCAGCTTAGGTTATCTTGTGACCGCAACATGGAGATGAAGTCATGTTTAGCCAATCATTATACCTAAGCTGCCCGCTATTGAAGACATTCACCCAGGCATTGGTTCCGGGTCTTATTTTACCATATTTTGTCATAACTTGCTTACCACAATAAACACACTCTAAAATCAGTTGGGTTAAATATCGACCCAAATCAGCTGGGTTGAGTGAATATGAACCCCATTGAGCACTGCTCAACTTCATGAGGTTCCTAAAGGGAAGATAAAGCAAATCTTCTTTCTTTGGACCGTGCTGTTCACTACTGCAGTAATTGTTTTTTCTCATACAGGCAACTGTGATATTTTTCGGGCCAAATGTTAGCCAGTTGGAGATTGTTAGTACAATTGGCTAAATTAGCATTCGATAGCGTGAAACCCTGGTAATAATGATTTATCTCCATCAACTTCCAGAATGGTGATGTCCTTATAGCCAAGTTGAAAAGGCACCCTTATCTGGGACTTCATTCGTCACTTCGCCTTTTCTCTATTGTAATTTAGAGACCACGTGGCGACGATAGAAGAATTACCGCTCGCCTGTCTTGAGAAAGCGGAGTTTGAATTGTGAAGGGAAAACACTTCACAACAGCAGATTTAGCTGTTTTTCGGAGAATCGCAGAAGTGATATTTTTCAGTCGGATCGCGATCTAGTCTCGACGCGCTTATATAAGTGGATAGAGAGTCCATAAACAGAATTTTGCAAACTCAAACTTGATTCGGAGGAAATAAACACCAAAAAATAGGATGTGAAGTGCAAAGTTTTCGCATTCCTTTTTCCGATAGATGAGATCATACTGTGCTGAAACCAAAAAATGTATGGCAGATTTCGACTAGATCGCGAGTGGACGGCTTTCATAATGAGACTACTGAAGCTGTTTTATCGCAACACAGCAAAGTCTTAATTACGTCACAATAATATGTTAGTCACGAGATGATCCTGATTTGTGGTCTGCTTTCGATTTGATATGCAAATTACTTAAAAATCATTAAAACCATTTACCCAACGAACACGATATGAAAGTTTATTTTAATCATTTTGTTTTCTATTTTTTCCGAAATTTAAAAAATAACATATCATGTGACGCCTCTACTGGAACTTGCTTGATGTGCGCGTTCCAGTATGGAGTTACATGATGTAGTTTTGTTGAATGTTGTTTTTCAACTGCTCATTTTGTAAATTACGCAGACGAACGCGATAAATCCGCTTGAAAAGGGTTAAGGCAGTAGGCAATTCCATGGATCGCCTTCACACTCATTGTCTTTGTTTTACGTTACTAACATCCTGTTCTTCTTTACCCCCTTTTAGCCCTTTGAACTCCAGTGGTATCTTCTATGCCAGTTCAATGGAAGCACTTGGAAGAGTCCGTATTCATAATATGGCGGTAGACGAATCAAATTTTTCAACGTGCAGCCCCGAGGCTGCACCTTGAAAATATTGATTGGTCTACCCCACACATTTACTGAACAGCCATCCTATTTAATGACGTTATGACGTATCATGTTCCTGGCCGAAAAAGCGGCCGCTATGTTTCAAAGGGTAAAAATAAATATCTGAGACAAAATGAGATAATTTGATTTGTGAGGGAAAAGGAATTGCATTTGAGAATGCACCCTGTCGTTGGGGTAATCAGGACGGCGGCAGAATGAATTTAGCACCCAGCAGAACAATGTTGAACATGCTGCGAAAAGACATCTTCTAGAAAAAGCACTAACACTAACAATATGAAATTGGCGCAAAAACTTGGTCTCGCTCGTAAATCTTCAATAAAATAAGCTGGTTTGTCGCAAAGAGCACGTAGCATTGAGAAAGGACTGTGCGTGTCTATCCTCAAAATTTAAAACAAAGGGCCTCGGGTGGCAACTTGAGTCATATTGAGACTGAGGTTTGGCCGAAATGCATGTTTCAATTCATATTTCTCCTTATTAATTATTCGCTTGAGGGAAACCATTTAGGAATTAGAAAGAAAACACAGAATAATTTTATCCAAACACTGATGCCTCAGATTATCCAGCATTATAGTGTGAGAATAGCAATTTTCCGATGTGAATTTTCCCTTTGTTTGTTGTAACGATATGTTTGCCTTTCCTGTGTTGATATAATAGCGATGCAAAATACTGAGAGATCCCGAAGGACGATTCAACACGACATATCCTGCTAAAAGTTCTATGTACACTTGTTACAAATCGCAAAGCGTTGTATTGTGCACCTGCAGATTGTTTTAATTTGCTGAGTAAATAAGCCATCCTCAGTAATTTACAAATGTATCTTTAACATAAATGCAAATGTGAATTGAATTGTGACAGTTTTGCTCACCATCAATATTTTCAAAGCTAATGCCCTTGACTTCAAATCGCACTATTTTTTTTTCACTTGAACGAACCTCATTGAAGCAAGATCTAAATATGCCCCTATATTTCTCTCACGTAAAAGTATCTCCTGCTACAGCTGAAATTATCTCGGGAAGGGAAGCATACATTATCGGAGGGATGTTTCCGGCGGTTTGGATGCTGCTGAAGATTTTTCCACGAAAAATCACTGGAGCGCGTGAATGAGTTTACAAATATTTCTATTTACGATCGTTGTCCGAAAACCAATGTTTGGAAGGGAGCAGCATTTGAAAAGACGAGTCTAGTATAACAGATAGACCTTACTTCGTTACACTAAACTCTGTTTTAAAAGAAATAGTAATGCAATGAAGCACATGTTATCATCACTCTTTCGGCCAATCAGATGCAAATTGCATTCTTTCTCGGATTAACCCTCTGAAAAATCGTCGTCTGAGTGCTAGAATGTTCTATGAGACATAGAACATTCTAGCACCCAGGCGACGACATTTGTACATCTTATGACGTACGAAATCAAACAGCGCGTTAATAATTTGTGGTTATTAGTTTTGTTATTATTGCTCGAATTTTTTAAAGTTTAAACCTCAATTCCTATTTTCTTCCGAATTGTGCTCAGTGACAACCGTTGCGCCAAATATTATCGCAGCTTAAAATACTAATATAATCTTGCTGTCAAGACTTCTTAACTACTCGAGTGCTAGAATCCACTATCAGGGCTTTCAAAAAATGAGGGTACCAGAGCAAACGCCAACACTTTCCTTGCTTAAATTTCATATTCAGTCAAACACAAATACTATTTTCTTTATATAAATTTCTTTTATTACAAATTCTCGGAAAGTGCCTATGGACACTCTCCAATAATTTCTAATAAAACAGTTTTGAATAACAAATTCAGACCATCAAATATAATCTATACCTCAACCCGATAATCACTAATGCAAAAATATCTTGTTATTTACACTTTCCGACGTTTGATTTTGAAAAACGTTGAAGAAACTGAATTCCCAGTGACGTTTAACCATTTACGCAACGTAACGGCCAAAACCGGCCAGCGATTTTCTCAAAAATCGCCAATTAATTTTCAAAATATTTTCATTTTTTGTCTCAAAAACATAGGTTATGACCCCTCGTTGGAACGAGCTCGTCGAGCTCGTTCCAACGAGGGGTCATAACCTATGTTTTTGAGACAAAAAATGAAAAAAATTAGTTATTCAAGAATTTTTTTTGGAAGTGTCGTCTGCTTTTCATGTTAGGTAAAGGGTTAAACGTCAAGATAATTATCGTTTCAAAAGGTTAAATCTGATAAAATTGTGTCGTTTCACAGCATGCGAAATTACAGGAAATACACCCCACAAGACTGAAAAGACCAGCGTGGAGTACCAAATATATTGATACCCAAAAGAGGCAATGGCACAAGAAAGTATTCGAATGTGGACAGAGTACATTTGACCCATATTCTGTAACATCTTACCACTATATTCTAACACGATTGCTGGATAAACAGTCCGTTAAACTTTTAGGTTTTGAGAGAGGAAAATGTTATTTATTTATTTATTAGGACTTAACGACGCTTTCGACAGCCAGGATAACCCCGTGTTCGACAGTTTTACGGGTCGAGGAAGCCGGAGAACCACCGAGCAACGCCGACCAATTAACAGACTCCCCAACGCCGTAACATCACACAAGCAGGGTTAGCATTGGTTGAAGACAAGTGCGCCATCGACGCTCAGTAGCCCTTATTACACAGTGCCACCGTGACACCATGCGGGCAATCGGGTTGAAGTGCCTTGCCCAAGGACACAACGCAGTTACCCCAGGCTGGGATCGAACCGTGCACATTTCGGTTTGAAGTTCAATGCCGTAACGACTGAACCACCACACTCCCAAGGAAAATGTTATGACCTCATCCAATCACGCACGTTTTTCGTTGTGATGGTGGTACAGCTGATACTAAGTCGAGTGTGTAGTGTTATCTCAATATCTAGCGGTCTTTATCTTGGTCTTCCGAGGACTTCCACTGGTAAAGGTTATTCAGGTTGTCCTTTGCTATTCGTCAACAGAAGAGTGAGATTAAAAATAGATTATTAACCCCTTACCAAACACGATAGGAAGAAGACACTTGAAAAACAAAATTATTGAATGACTAAGTTTCGTCATTATTCGCGTCAAAAACGTAGCTTATGACCCACCATTGGAACGACCTCAACGAAAAAAAAATGAAAACTGAATGGTGAGTTTATGTGAATAGCGCTGGACTTCAGCAGCAAAACTTTTAATTAAATGCACCCGGTGCTTCATTAATTAAATTTTTGATAATTATTCCTGTAATTAATATTTGGAATCTAATATTATTGTGTCCATGGAAATATTTCCCACCAGTGGAAAGTGGCCAGTCCATGGCGGCTGTACTGTACTCGGGATGTCAGAGGTCTACCCTGCATCTTGGTGGATAGAGGAAGCAGTCGTTCGTGTTATGGAGATGTTCTACTATAACAGGTGATTGCTTGATATATATGAAGAGATTGAAACTGTATACCTCAATAGTTAAAATTCAAAGGAGTTGGGTAAGTGATGCTTCCCGGGGTGGGGTATATTGGTCTATTCCAGTTTTTATTTAAATGGAAATGGAAAAACTTTAATATGTTAATGTTAAATATCGGACAATTCTATTTCGATATGTAGGAGTACATTAGAATACATCACTTTTTTTCAGAGACATCTCGAACTCAATAGACCTCCTCAGTACTTGAACAAATTAAGGTATACACATCAGCAATAACTCTCATAAAAATGAATTACAGTACGTGGAGAGTGTATTATCACTAAATCACCCGCAGAGTGGAGATTCCACTTGATCAATAATTGCAAATTTGTTGCAAATCATAACAATCAAAAGCAAAGTTCCAGCCAATGGACATCCGGGTTAAACCCGGAGGTCCATTGGCTGAAACATTGCCTACGTTTTTTGTCGATATGTACAGAATCTGAACGTGATATTTTCGGTGATTACTCCACTCTACGGATGATTTAGTTACAATCCACTCTCCGCGAATTGTAGTTGCCTTGCTTATATTGTCCAGTAAGGACATCACGGGTATATGAACCGCGCAAATATGTAGGGATAATCATCATAAATTTAATTAATGAAGCACAAGGTACAACCTGGTGCTTCATTAATTAAAATTTTCCTGATGATGATTTGTATTACCTGGTAAACGCATCGTGCATCACGACCAGTCCACGGCGACTGCACTGTGGTTTAAGAATTGAATACAATTTTTATAATCTTTATTGGAGTATAAACGTGTGGGAATGAGTACAAATTATGACTACCCAGTCCCATGCGTTCATACTCCAATAAAGATTACAAAAATTGCATTCAATTCTTATAATTATATTCCGTAACTGTTTAAACTACTTTTTACCAAACAACAAAGCAGAAAGACGAAATAAAACACGTATGAACGAACGAGGCGAAAAACCACCCTCACACAAAGGACAAAGCGCACAACTCTGAGTTGAGCGCCGGTTGGCATTGGCCCAAATTTGTCAAATTGTCGTCTTTCGCAACGAAACTTGGAATGTTCAAAACAATTTATTTAACATATCAGTAAACTATAATCACCCGTGAAACGACAATAAGTTCATGAATAAAATCACTGAAATAATTTCACACTGTCGATTGACATTTCTTGTAAGTTGTTTGAGAAATAACAAATTATTAACTTGAACGTAAATGAGGGTCAAAGTTCGACCAAATGTATTCATAGGAAAATGAATTACATTTGGTCGTGACGTTTTCATCCAGCTGACCAATGGGAATTGAGTATTTGGACCCAAAACGTATAACTACATTAACAATGTAATTGTAGTGTAGTGAATACTTTATGAATTAATCTGATGATTTGCGACTTGAGACAATAAAAGAATAAAAACAATTTTTTATGGTAAAATGGATCGCTAAGAGATCCTACAGTGAAGTGTTGCCTCTGACATCATTGAAAGCAGTGAAGTGTGAAGATTGTGCTCCACTGCCAATACACGTTGACAAGGAACACACTCTGGTCGCATATTACTCTCTAACAAAAAGGAATGTGTATGTCTTGTATGACCAATATGACATCGTGTCAATATTATATTGTATTTTTTTCAAAGGGTACTAGACGCATAATTATCATTGATATTTGGTCGGAAGCAATGGAGCTTGTATTTGTTGTTCCACTCCACTCCACCTGCCACATCGGTTTGATGTGATTACTGATATGTGGGTTATAATCGCTCAAATGAGTTCTAAAATCAGGGACAGGCTTGTTTAAAGCGAGTTTCGCTGCACTACCTGCCCTGGTGTTACCGGAGATACCAACACCTGTGTGTACATGTATGTATTACTATTCGGAGAAAAAGGTAGGTTAAAACAAAGGCCTCTTTGCAGTCGTGAGAGTCTATGGTTAGCAGTAACAGGGGGTTTGATAGCCCTCTGAGACGTTTTATGGACTATTGTGCGAGCAGCATGTGAACCTCCAGTGGATCCTCACACAATTTGTGGATGAGGATTTTTACTATTTTTAATTTCAAATCTTAGCAACTTTGGGGAATTTTTTATGGTAACGTATATTACATACTATATTTTATAAACGCCTCAGACGCCAAGTGGCACAAAATGGGAAAATGCTCTGGAGACATTTGGCTCCAGAAAAAAATGGGATGTAGAAAATTCACCCGGGGTTGGGAACCCTGGAATTTCTGGGATTACCAGCTCATATTTATTTATTTATTGGAGGTTCACGTCACGCCAGCAGCTAAGGCTATATCGGGGCGATAAACGGTTTTGTAATCTGAAACAGTTTTATGGCCATATTTCTGGAACTTGAAACATCGACGTGGATTTGGAATTTATAAGTCCACTTTGATGTTATTAAAATCAACTTTGAGTAGTTTTGGTGGCTGAGAAGAATTGAGTTAATATGTAATTATTTGTTTTTATGACTGATCCACCTTTTTTAACCCTTAACCTAAAGTAACGGACAAAAGCGGCCAGCGCTATTCTCAAAAATCACCAATTTATTTTCATTATTTTTCTTATTTTTTGTCTCAAAAACATGGGTTTTGACCCCTCGTTGGAACGAGCTCGTTCCAATGAGGGGTCATAACCTATGCTTTTGAGACAAAAAAATGAAAAAAAAATTAGTAATTCAAGAATATTTTTGCAAGTGACGTCTGCTTTTCATGTTAGGTAAAGGATTAATTTCAATGTATTTAACGTCTGTTACACCTGTAACAGTACAGCCGCCGTGGACTGGTTGTAATCCACGCGTGGGCAGTGATGTCCACATCTGAGTTTACCAGGTAACAGAAATCCACATCAGTAAAATTTTAGTTAATGAAGCACCTGGTTGTACCCGGTGCTTCATTAATTAATTTTTTGATGATTAATTCTATAATTAGAGTTCGGAAGTCTAATATTATTACATCCGTTGAAATATTGACCACACATGGAAAATGGCCAGACCACGGCGATCATACTGTACACCTTGTGGTATGAGTTTTTTCCGTATCTCAAGTACATCTGTGACAGATGGTTAACTACACCCCTGTTGTTATTAAGTGTTTTACAGGGGAGAGCATTCACCTTCATATCTGCAAGTTTATCAGTATTTAATAGATTTATTTATTGGGGTTGTTTACTGCATTCGATTAGTAGAGCTCCTGTTCTTAGCTTTTGACATTTTTTTATTGTACTAGTAATTCTTTTCGAATTTCAAAGGGTTGATATTGGTAGCCCTTTCACCCTCGATAGCTGCATAAATGATTACAAATTTTGACCAATTTTTTAATGTGTTGCCATGCCTTCATCCGAATCAGAATATTAGAATCGGCCGAAAATAAATCAGGGCCGTGCTTCTGTTTCTTTTTATTTTTGTTTGCCATAGTGCGTTGTTGATATAATTCTTGTGCCCGTGACTCCGACCCTTACACTGAGCACAACATGGTGGTTAACGTAGCTGATACACAGCGAACGGCACCAGAAGGAAAAAAGCCAGTACACTGGGGCAGGATGATGCAAAAACCTACCGCTGGCCGATTACTCCGGCGAGTGTGGGTAGTGCCAGATCTTCAGAAGTTGGTCATTCAACCAAATATTTTGTGATACTGACGCAATGAAAATTTCTTCGGACAGCTAACCAGCACAGAGCAATAAACTGGAACATATTAAAAAAGAATCGAAATTTGTTAAAAATCAGTATTCAATGCCAATGACAAAATGGTATTGGAAGAAATAACTGATTGAATGACCCCCCCCCCCCCCCACCCAAAGCCCCCAGCTCATATAATTACATTGTGCAGACAATTGGATCACATTAATCGAATAGCCACTTTGAAAGTAGAGAATGTTCAGTGTACCAGCTGAGTTTATAGTATTATTCTATTCACTGGAAATTCTATTTTTGTTTATATTCTAGTAATAAACTGGATATTTTTCCTATTATGTCTTTCTTGAGCTCGTGGACCGCTGTCAATCAAGGTATAAATACTAAATTGACTGCCTACACTGCATAATGGTGAGGAATTTAGTATTTTCCAGAGAAATGAATCATGGCCAAGAAAATGTTTACCTTGATGCGATTCTCTATAACATTACCTCCCCTTAATTTGGTAAAGCTGTTCAGGCATTTTACGCCGAGAGAGATGGGAACTTCATATAAAACTTTTTTTTTTAACATTCGTGTATTTTTATCATCGATGTGCGCATCATTTCACAAACTACAGTTCTTTTCCTGTGGCGTAGTATAAGCAAATAAAAGCTATCTTGTTACACTTTTTCCCCAATCAATTTGAACATTGGACTGTTGTTCCCAGTAGAACATTTAAAAAAATAGAAAAATTTATTTTCATACCTTTTTGGTGATCTATAACTTTTTTATATTCATTGTATCAACAGTGTGTGCATTGTTGCATAAAATAAAGACATTGTTCTTTTTAATAATCTAAAAGTCTGTCAGATGTGGTTTTCCAATTTTTTTCCTCTGATGAATTAAAACTTCCAAATTGCTATGAAAACACATTCTCGGACTGTACAATAACGCAGAGATGGATGAGAAATTACACAGTAATTGCTTTAATTGGTGTCGCTATTTCACACCTCATTGTCATTCATTCACGCACATCAGGTCTCATAAATTTCACACCTCACCACCCACATTCACTGCCTTCTTAATTTGATTTCGTCTAGCAAGTTCAATAATCTCAAGGGAGATAATTTTCGCGTAAGATATTATTTTAATCAATATTGTTGGGTATGCGGTCGATCACAAAACGTTCATTCCATTAATGTTTATTGCGCAAGGTAAATGAAATTAACAGGTCAATTTGATACTGAGGGTGTGGTAAATGATCTGCTGTTTGATAGGTATATGCATTCAAAATGGTTATTCAATAAGGAAATATCTAGTTAAAGAGTCCTCAGCGTACATAGAATGGTAGTCATGTGGATTTTCAAATGTGTGTCAGGTTTTGATGAGTACTTAACTGGTAGAGTGCTAAATTATTTTTGATATCAGAACTTGTTCACGTGCCTTTGTCTTGTTTTAATTTATGGGAGAGTGCCTACGGGCCTATCCTTACAAACTAAATAATTTCACTTCAAATATAATACATGGCACATCCACAGAACATGAACCCTTTCAGTTTTTGTATTGGTACATCAGAATTAAGCCCAAATACGGGCTTCCAGAACTTTACCAGTTCATAAACCGAATGTGTGGATTTATTTATTTATTTATTTATTTATTTATTTATTTATTTATTTATTTATTTATTTATTTATTTATTTATGTTTAACGACACTTTAACAGCCAAGGTCATATCGTGTCGGTGACAGTTTTACGGGTGGAGGAAGCCCTAGTACCAGGAGAGAAACACCAGTGCAACTTCTCACTGCAGCACAGGCAGGATTAGATTGATTGAAGACAGGCGCACCATTGACCTGCAGTGCGTCCTAGTGCACGGCGTCATCGTGCCACCCATGTGGACAATCGGGGTTAAGTGCCTTGCCCAAGGACCCATTCAAGGACTAACCGGGCTCCACGTCGCTTAACTTCGGTGATCTGACGAGAACTGGTTACCGCAACGCTACCGCGACCCCTGAATGTGTAGAATGCCGTTTCTATACTGAAACAAAAGGAAGTTCATCCACCAAGCGTGAGAAGGAAAGATATTTAAATTTTCGGGTCTCTTGGTAGAATATTCTGAGAAATTATCCCAGTAAAATCAATTCACAGCAATACCTCATGAGACCTCGTTACACTCCCAGTGAGCAAATACAATGTGTTCGTGACGTTTGTTAACAGTTTCTTATACGTGTTAAATATATATCCTCTTTACGACTATAAAACTCGTACAGTCACAAACATATTGTGCTAATAACAAGAAAACATAAGATTAACTGACAGACTGACGAGTTGACGGGTAATTCACGTAGACACAGAACCGTCAATCAAAATAATAATAGCTGTTGAATCCTTCGCCAAGGCTCTCCCAGTGGTCCCCACATACGTCACACACGGTCTCAATATTATTTTTCTCCGTCAGTATACAGGTTTCTGTTTTTCTAAACATGGTAATTACTTTGTCTGACATTTTTCATTCATTTCTCAGTCAGTTGTTAAAACATATCGAACGCCCACTCAGCTTCCCAATTGACCTTGACCTGTCTGGAGTGTGTACCAAAGCTTCGAGAGGTATTTTCGCTAACCTTTCTCGCGACAAATCTGCCCGGACTAACCTTGTGATCTCATAGTAGGAGATATAAGAAATGCCACGAAGACAAGGTGGAGTGAGAGGCGCCGGGGTGGGATGGTCATTACTGGGGCTAATAATGTTCACAATATATGAAAAAAAGTAAAAGTATGCTTACTGATAACGCCTACATTATTTTCATAGCCGATATGTTAACACACTTCATTATTTAATTATGGACTTTTTGTAGTGTTGAATATGATGTGATATGAACCTAAACAACTTATATTGACCGAGGCGTTAGCCGAGGTCAATGTAACTTTTTAAGTTTCATATCACATTTACCACCTCAAAAGTCCATAACTGTTTTATTATATACACCATCCTCAAAAACAAAACAATCTTCTATCAGACAATTAAAAGTTGAATTATATCAACAATAAATACTTTTATTCAACAATAAAATAGTTAAAATCTGCAGAATAACATAAAAATAAAGAAAGTTTTTGAGATTATGTCGACTGAAATAGAAGTAGACAGGGGTTTTCTAAAAGCTATATTTAGAAAGTTGATATTCGCCGGAATACCGGTATATATGGATTTTTGAGATCCAGTCACGTGTATAAGATCCATCCAATAGAAATGTCGTTATTTATAAAGTATATAATAATACCTGTTATTCCACTTGTCGACCTTAATACCCAAGAACTTGCTAATCGTGTCGGTGATTATCCGAGTCGGTATCGTGACGGAGACGTGACTATCTCAATAGAGTATCAGATTACAAAATCAAGGCGCATAATGTGACATGGGGGCAATACTACAAATTATATTTTCTAGTTATGACTTTAAATGGGTTAAAATAAACCATTAGCATTTTCAAAGACCTGGCAATATGCCAAATGGCAAATTGCCATATCTTTTAAACTGCTAATGATTCATTTTAGTCAGTTATATTAATAGGCAGAAAATACAATTCTAGAAAATACAATTGTAAAGCTCCTTGGAGATTTGGGGGAATTAGTGGACTACCGGCAGCGAGTTTTGGAGCACAAATTATGGAATACACGAAACGGAGTTTATCGAAACGTTAGGCAAATAGTTGTTTGTTTGTTTATTGGGTTTAAAGACAATTGTAACAGCCAGAGTGAGATAGTGTCGGACAGTTTTACGGGCGGAGAAAGTCGGAATACCTGAATAGAACCACCGAGCAGCGACGAGCAACTGTCAGACTACGATTTATCAACTCTGCATAGGCGAGTAGTAGGAGAGCTATGGATCTTGCCTCTTTGGATGTACCAGGTGGTGGACCTAGGATGTGACGCCATAGTCACATGACCCAGTTATGTCATGTATGGTTATTAACGCCGGAAACACGTGTCATTCTAACAACACGCGCTGTGCATGCGCACTCGCACCATGTATCACTATTGGTTTGTGTGACGTCACAAGACTGCCATTTTCGAGGGCAACCTTGACAACTGCACATGAGGTAACTGGGACTATAACGTCCCAACCTTGGTCCACCACTACATGTAGGTCCATCCAAAGAGGCATGATCCATCGCTCTGCTACTACTGCAGTTAAAGGCAAGTGCACCATCGACGTGCAGTGCGCCTTAGTACAGCGCAATTACCGCTATTGGGACCCAACCGTCAAGCTTTCTATTTAATTTCCGATGTTGTGAACCACTTAGCCATCGCGCCACTAGTTAAAGGGTTAAATGATTCCCTGCTCTATAAGCAATAATAGTCCTAACATAGGTAACATAACTTTAATCTACAATATGTCAAGTCCAATGTCTTTTTGGTCTTGACGTCATCTCCTCCTGTTCATCCCAAAGCAAAAACTCTCAAACGCCAGATGAACATATTAAAATATGAATTATTTATCAGATAGTTACATCTAAGTGCTTAATTCTTCGAACTGCACCTCAGAAGAAATCAGCGAGACTTGTCTTTTTCAAATTTCCCGGATCCATAGATTTAAGAAAGAACGCTGGTTTTGTTTACAATGTTTACAATGGCGTGGCGGGTGTTCGAACCCCAACCGAGAGAGTTTCCGAGAGAGTTTCCTTCGGCACCAACCGCCTAGCGAAACTATACTGAACCACGCACACCACTCGGCCACGGTCTGTCGGTGGTCGAGTGGTGTGCGTGGTTCAGTATAGTCTGTATGTGGCCGAGTGGTGTGCGTGGTTCAGTATAGTTTCTCTAGGCGGTTGGTGACAACGGAAACTCTCTCGACGTGGGTTCGAACCCCCGCCATGCAATTGTAAAATATAAATGCTTGCAAAAGGAATTGAAATGTGATTTGATCTTTCTAATAATATACATTTTTGAAGACTTGATTATTGTCGAGCTACATTGCAGTTTTGTAGGTTAATAGTTTGTCTTCTCTCTGAAGAGCGATATTGATTCGAAGGCGAAGTCCGATATCGCCAGGGACGTCATCAAAACACCAGAATCACTCGTAAACAAAAACCATAGACATAAAATGCAGAACACATTGGCAGCTTTCTAAAACATTTTCGATCAGATAAATATTGATATTTACACTAAAAGCCTAGAAATAAGAGTGAAGTTAATACATATGAAAGCATATCAAGACTTACAGAAATATGATTACAAAGACGGGTTATGAACTTCGAAAAGAAGGCGACCAAGTCCAGATCTGGTCGAAATTTGTCGTCCGCCTTCCTGCCCACACGCTTTAGAGTCTCATCTTCGATCGAAAATGAAATGCAAACATGTTGCATCTCCGACGCTACTTTTGTTTATTTTTGTTATTCAGTCTTCACTTCCTAGTACATTGTACATTAAATCTCGATCCACATGTGTAGGACTTCATGTGTCGCAAGAGAGTGGTCTGATCGAGAAAGAGACCGATCTTTTGATCGTATTTTCGTGGGGCCCAGCGGTTATTTCTAGTCAACTGTCGCAGACGACTCGTAAATTGACAAAGAACAATCTCCCTACTTTTTCTCTTCTCCAGCTCATAATTATGAGAACAGTCGGGTGTTAGGGCACGTCCTGCACAGAATCGGACGTGAGTGGATTGGAGTTTAGGCTCTCGGGTGTTAAGGGAACAGTTTTGAAGCAACACATCAAACGAAATTGTATAACCAAAACACATTCTTGAAATGGACAGTATCGATCTATTTAGCCGATCTACTTGGAAGTGTTCTGGTATCTTATTTTCTATCACGCTACACATCAAGCAACGTCTACTGTCTATCCCTACCTTAAGTTTCCAAGATGTTAACGTTCATTAAAGAGCAAAGTGACTGTGGATAGCCTTTCATTCAACGCACCTCCCAAGATCTTCACTCAGTCGGTGAAGAACAAAGATCGGTAAGGTTGAAAAAATCTGTACCGTCACTTCACGTTTCGGTGACGGCCAATTCGTTGGAGATGGAAACTATAATTAAGGCACCAAGCGAAAACATTATTCAATGTTTGGACAGACCAGAATCCACTTATAATATTTGTGTGGGAGATATTCCAACTAATTTTTCTAAAATATTACAGTTGGTCAATATACAAGACCTGTACAAACGAGAGATACCCCTTTCTCAGAAAAAAAGAATACTTTAATAACCCTTTGAAATCTCGTGGTATCTTCCATGCTAGTTCATTGACAGCAGTTGGAAGAGTCCATATTCATTATTTGGGGTAGACAATCAATATTTTCAACGTGCAGCCTCGGGGCTGCACGTTGAAAATATTAATTGGTCAACCACACACATTTACTGAACAGCCATCCCATTTTTTGGCGTTGTGATGTATCATGTTCCTGGTCAGAAAAGCGGCCGTTAGGGTTCAAAGGGTTAAATAGGATGTGGTTTTCTGGAACATTTACTGACTTCGGTTATTATATACCATAAGTAAGACTTGGAATCGACAATAAGAAGAAGAGAATCAGATGTCGCGGCTTTTGAAATATATTTTAAGATCGTCAACAAATAACGACACTATGGAGAATAATTGCGTAAAATGTATGACAAATTGGTTTACTTTTTGCGACATTTCCTCTGAAGATGGAGGGGGTTGTGCTATCCTATCCGTTAATGTGCGGTCCAGCGTTAAGAGTGTTTCGGTATACTGACCCCTTTTGCAATGTAATATATAAACAGTTCACTGGCAATTTCGTTGATGACATTAAGTCCTATATTATTGAGTAAGCACGATGACTTATACTATCGATGGATTTAGACAAGGAATACCTTTAGTGTAGTTTTTACTTCTCTCTGTTTCCTTGGACATACATATAAATACCTTACCTCCTACAAACTTTTAAGAATATCAATGGATTTAACCCTTTACCTAACGAGTAATTTAGAAATTGGGAAGTTGAAGAAATTTTTTTTTTCAAAATCATTTCAACGAAAGCATTCCATGTGACCCCTCATAGAACGAACTTGTTCCGGAGAGGAGCGGGTCACTTGATATGGTTTTGTTGACATTGTGTATAAAATTTGAAGACAAAAATAATTTAAATAACAAATTTTGATATTCTGTTTGTTGGATAAAGGATTAAGACGCCACATATAGGCAGTGTCTGTACTGTACGAATACCATCGGTTCAAATCTATATAGGTTAACAATCAGAGCGACCCCCCCCCCCCTCCCCTTACAGTACGTGGAGAGTGCATTATCACTAAATCACCCGCAGTATGGAGATTCCACCCAAGCAATAATTGCAAATTTGTTGCAAAGCATAACAAACACAAGCAAAGTTCCATCCAATGAACCTCCGGGTTTACCCGGAGGTCCATTGGCTGAAACATTGCTTGTGTTTTTTTGTCCACATGTACAGAATTTGAAAATGATACTTTGGGTGATAACTCCACTCCCCGGGTGATTTACTTACAATCCACTCTCCACGCACTGTATACATTCATCTGTCAAGATGGTGGCACACGATAACCGCTTCGTATTAAATAAGTAAGAATTATGTCATTTATTATTCATTGCAATTGCTATTTCAGTATACAGGAGTGGTAGTCGATAATAGTTGATTAGTGGCCTAACAGGGTATATAAATATACATTATTTATATACTGGATGAGAGTGTCATTTTTGTCCAATGCGAGATTAACTGACGTCGTATATATCTTCTTAGTTCACTGGAAAATCGCTTGAGTAGCAATATTAGAGCAAATGAAAAAAATAGTCGTTTTGTCATTTGCATTTGCACATTCCGAACCCAGGGATATGTAATTATCATGTCATCATAAATATCATGAACATACGATAAGCATACCTTCATATATGCATTTCCATTTCGCAAAGGGCTTCCAAACGTTTGCAGAAGTTGGTGACGTTTTAGTTTTCTTTCCTAACATTTCGTCACTTCAGCAAACGATTATTGTAATCTATAATGTCAAAAAGGTTCACAAATAAATAGTCTTACCAAACTACCCACATCAAGTGTGAGTTGCAGTGAGTACATATACATATATATATATATGGTCACTTACAGCATTAGCCTCTAGTGCTCCATAAACAGGACATTTGTTGTTGATCCCTTAAGTTGCATTGTTGTTCAGTGCATGGTTGGTCAAACCATGTGAGCAACTTCGCTAACGCTATGTGCGGTGCATTCCATTGTTACCCTAAAGGCAGTTACGCACTAGACAGAATGCGGAGTTCCGAGCGTTGCGATAAAATAATATCATGTGTGTGCATCCTGCTTTGTAATTTCTGACTTGTTTAATGCCCGTGTTGTGTTCTTCGACTTAATCACTAAGAGAACAATGTGCAGAGTGAAATAAAAAATCACAGAAAACAATTTTGACGCAACGAATCGTTGCGTCAAAATTAAATTGGGTAATTGTATTTTCCTTGTCTGACATTGCACTACGTTCAGGTGGTTATTGTCCTTGTTCTAAAACAAATTAAAAAACATCCATGAGAATATATATCATTATTTATTATTTCATTGCAACCATCAAAATGATCGCAGTATCTTCTCACAGCATCTAGTGTGTAAAGGTCTTTATGCTACAAGAAGAGCGTCACAAATAAATTCAGTAATTATATATTCTTTAAAACTCATTGCCGAATAATCCCTTGGTTTTACCTTGAATGTTATTTTTCCGAATCCCCTCCCCCACAAACAATAATTATATATTATTAGAACACTAAATGTGCATTACTAGAACACAAACAACAACTGTGCATTACGAGAACAATAACTTGGCATTATTGGAACACAAACAATAATTGTGCATTATTAGAACAATAACTGTGCATTATTAGCGCACACGCAATAACTCTGCATCATTAGAACAATAACTGTGAATTATTAGCGCACACACAATAACCGTGCATTATTAAAGCAATAACTGTGCATTATTAGAACAATAACTGTGCATTATTAGAACAATAACTGTGCATTATTAGAACAATAACTGTGCATTATTAGCACACAAACAATAACTGTGCATTATTAAACACAAACAAAAACTGCGCATTATTAGAACAAAACAAAATACTGCATTAATAGGGCAATAATTGTGCATTATTAGAACACAAACAATAACAGTGCACTATTAAACCAGTAACTGTGCATTATTAGAACACCTTGACTGTCTACCTGAATGATCCATATACTAACAGAACTCTCCCGCATAGAGCAATCTCCAGTATACCAAAACCAAATAAAATTAATTAAGATTTGAATACTGGCATCTAATTTTCGAAAATTAATTTAATGTTTCGGGCGATAAGGAACAGAATTTAAGTCAGATAACACACTCGGCTCTGGGTATTCGCTTCGCCCTCGAGCATTATCTGACCGAATACCCAGAACCCTGTGTATTATCTTTTATCTAATTGACGTTGGACTACGTTCGGGCAATTATTGTATTTATTCTACAGAAAATCAAAAACCAGAGCTATGAGAATTTATAGAGGATATCTGCGCTGCTTTAGTGAATATCGGGAATTATCACATGAATGCGGACTTGAAAGTTTTATTTTTACGAGCCCTTGCATGAGTGAAAAATAATACTTTCAGGTCCACACGAATGACAAAATTACCGATATTCACTAAAATAGCGTAGATTGTCTTTTTATTATATGCTACATGACATTTTACTGCGCAATATTCAGTCCAATTCGACTGCAAACAGTCTCAAGACAAAAACAAAGATCTGTAATCGTTCCTTCAAGGCGACGTCATGCGCCGAAGCGTGTGGACCTGAAAGTATTATTTTTCACTCGCGCAAGCGCTCGTAAAAAAATAAAACTTTCAGGTCCACACACATGGATTAATTTCCGATATTTACTAAAATAGCGTAGATTTTCTTTTTGTTATATACTACGTGACATTTTACTACGCATTATTCAGCACCGTTCGACTGCAAACAGTTTCAAGACAATAACAAAGATCTGCTGATCGTTCCTTCGTGTGACGTTAAAGGCGACGTCATGCATTGAAGCGTGATGCCATTTAGGAAGCTGCTGAGGGATATTTCTCGATATCCATCGAGTCGATGGATCTAGAGAAATATGTTTTAGATAATTTGCGATAATTCACAGGCTAGCATATAATAATATCATTATTTATTACTTTGTCCCCACCCTCAAAATGATCGCACCGCATCTAATGTGTAAAGAACATTTTGCTGAACGAAGAATATTTCCAGTTACGCCTTTATTTGCGTGTGTTCTTCGCGACTGAGCATAGTACTTTTTGACCTTCCACATGGTGATCGTTTGTAAATGACATAAAATTGTGTGGTCTCAAGTGGAGAAATTGAGAGCCAACTGAAACTAAAATGTTCAATATATTTGCTTTCTGGAATAAATAAATTTTGTTGAGTCGAAAATCCGCAAGCTAATTTCCTAGTTCAAAACCTTAGCGATTTCAGCTGACACATAGAGTATTAACAGAATGTCTCACACCATCTCGTGAAGACCTCAGCCGCTAATAAAATGTATTTATGCATTGAAAATTGTTTTGTTACAGATTTTAGGATATTTACAATATGATTGTAGACTGCCTTCCCTTCCAATCGTTGTTAAAGTATCAGTATTGATGCTGTACGAAGAAGATTTATTGTGTGTATTCATTTGAGTGTCCTCCAGAACACCGCTTAGGAGAGTATAACTAATTAGGCGTATGGTACTAACTCACTGCCCATCCCATTTTAAGTGGTTCGGTTTACTAATAAAGATACAGACAGGAAATGGTTCGCACCATTTGATAAACTTTAAAATATTATTTCTCCGCGAATGCGATTTTTATGTAGATGAGGATAAAATTTCACATGTTTGTGCGACTCCTTTTGGGCAGTGACCACTTAATTCCTGGCTTAAGTGAAGCACTGAGTGGTGATTACGAAGTACAAATGAGAACACGATAGGTTTACCATCCTTTGTCTATTGCAGAAAACTTTTAATTTGTCCCCCGAAATGCTGTTTTATTAAATCTGAGAATACCTTCTGATGTGTCTTTTAATTATTTTGTGGACAGTGATGACTCAAATACCAGCATATATTTAACCCTTTACCTAACATGAAAAGCAGACGGCACTTGCAAACAAAATTCTTGAATAACTAATTTGTTTCATTTTTTGTCTCAAAACGTAGGTTATGACCCCTCATTGGAACGAGCTCGTCGAGCTCGTTCCAAAGAGGGGTCATAACCTATGTTTTTGAGACAAAAAATGAAAAAAATAATGAAAATTAATTGGCGATTTTTGTGAATAGCGCTGGCCGGTTTGGCGGTTACGTTGGGTAAAGGGTTAAAGCTGATTGCTAATTTGGATTAGTCCTGGCGAGATAAACTGAACAAATGCATGTCATTAACTGTCATATTGAACAGCTAATATGTTTTGGATCACTAAGAAATGTATATGTATACATTATTTTGACTATGTAGCGATTCTGCTGACGATTACCAGCCCCGAACAAATATTCTGATGCAGAAATTCATAAGATTAACTAGTAAGCAGTGTTGATGACGGATTAAAAATATCAATGAATAAGATGCAAACTGCTTACAAGTTCCAGTGTGATTTCATAATGTTCGTCAATCTGATATTGTTGATACTTCATTTCGTCCCTCAAGTGAAGCAAAGCGCCATTTCCAATGCTCAAACATTGCAAGTGGTGTTTTGTTGAACTCAAGGGACGATTTGTAAATGACAGTTCTGTTCTGTTTTGGGGACTACCGTATGTGAAATACAGGGAGCGTGGTGGATCAGTGAATACGGCATTGGACTTCAAACTGAAAGGTCCGCGGTCTGATCCCCACCAGGGTAACTGCGTTGTGCCCTGATTGTCCATGCGGTGACGCTGTGGACTAAGGCGTCCTTCACGTCGACGGTGCACTTGTCTTCAATCAACGCTAACGCTGCTTGTTCAGAGATAGTACGTTGGGGGGTCTGACAGTTGCTCGCTGCTGCTCGGTATTTCTCTGCGGGTACCCCTGCTTCCCCCACCCGTAAAACAGTCCGACACGAGTGGACCCTGGCCGTTGAAGGTGTCATTAAATTCCAATAAATAAAAGTGTGAATTACATTTACTTGCTGTAAAGTTGTTATAATTCAAATCCCAGGATTAGCTACATTTGTATTACTCCTCATCAAGTGTCTGTTTATCGTCTGATATTTACCAATTCTTTGAAATTGTTCGGTCATATATTATTCAGTTCCATAACGTTTAATACCGTATGATCGTTCTTGGCGATATTACGCTTCGAGTTATGTGAATACAATATGACCGCTACTGATTCCATTGTGTAAAAGTAATGTATTTCGATATTTTCCGTGATATGCAGACTTCAATAGTAGCATTCTGGTACACTTTGCATAAAAATTCGAAATCATAGAAACAATCGGTGGCAAAAAGAGTATGTGTGTATCTGAGGGTGTGTGAAAGGGGAGGGGGCGGGTGCGTGCGTCTGTGCGCATTGTCATACACTCTAAATCGGTTGGGTTAAAAATCAACCCAAATCGACTGGGATGAGTGAATATGAACCCACTTTGGGTTCATATTCACTCAACCCAGTCGATTTGGGTTGATTTTTAACCCAACCGATTTTAGAATGTATGTTCAACCGCTTTTGTGAGAACGTGGATAGTATGCGGGTTCTCGCAAAGATTCCTTTTGTTTCTTTCCGAATCCTCGTTTGGAGAACAATGGGTTAGGGATTGTTTAACGGACTTTATGAGGACAAGATGTCACCGAGAAAAAAGCACAATATGTGCAATAGATTTTCAACACCAACGATATGCGTTTCTATTGTTGATGGACATGGTGGAGACCCTGGAACACTTTCTTCTAGAATGCCCAAAGTATCAGCCTAAAAGAATGAGATTCACTGGGAGTATAATGGGGAAGTGGGATGGGAGAATGAAGGACATGTGGTTAGGGGGAGACTCAAAGGAGAGGGTTAATATGCTAATCGGAGAGATTGGGAAGAATGGGACAAGGGATATCATCAAGCAGTTCGTCTCCGAGTGTTGGGAGGAGAGGAGAAGCGTGGGAATAGGGAGGCAGTTGGAGTACAGGGGTAACCATGGCCTTCTCGTCCGAGAACCGCGACAAATCAGCGGCTGGCCAAAGTGTTATTATTATTATGATGTTGAAAATCAATTGCGCAATTAGAGATGTAATCCCAGCCTCACCATCCCAAATGCTGCCGTTAAGATGGATTATTTTCCGGAGAGTATCATTGTTCTACCAAAATAATCTGCACTGTGTGACATGTAGTATGGCGGATAAATGCAAAATCGTTCATTTTGTGAAACAAGCATGAAACTTGGTATCTGGGTTTGTGTCAGTGTCCGAATCATTTTGTGCGATGTGCCACCCGAAAAAATTAAATCGACTGCCAAATCCAAGAGGGCCGCCGTTCTGGTTCTGACAAATAAGTGTACCATAATATAAATCCATTTATTCAGTTACTGAAGGAAGGGGGAAGGATTACAATTCTGAAGGCCTTTGAACTCACTTATATCCGTATTCTATAAAATGCAAGGAAAAACAAAATTATACTCATTTTCTATGTAGTTTTACCCTCGAAAATAGGGACAATTCAACATATTTCGACAAAAATAACTTATCGTCCAGGCAATTAGGTGTACTTTTTATAAGAGCATGAAACATGATGCTTAGGTACTTAGGACCATACTAATTATTCCAAGAGAACACGATTCTCTGTGTGAGAACTTCTGCAACGGTTGCTAGCTAATATTTTACCCATACCAACAAAAGCTTAGATCTATGATATCCACCATAATGGCGGTATATTAGAATATAAGGTACCAAAAGCAACCCCTTTTGGAAGGTAGCGATATGTCCGTGGTACCAAGGTCTGATTAGTTATGTATATCCTTATTAAGAGACGCTATGCATGCGATTATCCGTAGCAGTCATAGGATAAATGATTTTGTTCCATTATTTTGGAAGAATGTTCTAGACATGGACCTAAAAAGAGAAATTAATCAACATGGTATGCAGAATATATTCAGGTATGTCCATATCCGTAGGCATTCCCTAAGGAATTGTTGCTGACAAACCCTTCTGATCATACAGTTAAACCTAGAAGTCCTGTTATGAAATGCGCACAAATAGTACGTCGATCTGTGCGTTAATCTACGCGTTATCAAATTCTGTACATATGGTCTGTACACAAGCAATGTTTCAGCCAGTGGACCTCCGGGTAACCCGGAGGTCCATTGGCAGAAACTTTGTCAGTTTTGCTATGAGTAGCCATGAGAACCTGCCGTGCTTTGGATGCCATTCGATATGGCAAATGCGCGCAATTCCTACGCGCAATTAAGCCTAGATAAGCGCACAGTTCATGACAGGACTTCTAGTTTTATCTGTAGCTACCACATATCAGATCAATCATACGCCTATTACTCATACCGTAGGTACAGTTAAAACTAGAAGACCTGTCACGAACTGTGAGCTTATCTAAGGTTAATTGCGCGTAGAAATTGCGCGCAATTGCCATATCGAATGGCATCCAAAGCATGGCATGTTCTCCTGGTTACTCATAGCAAACGCAGGCAATATTTATGCCAATGGACCTCCGGGTTACTCGAAGGTCCATTGGCTGAAACATTGCATGTGAACAGGCCATATGTACAGAATTTGATAGCCTTACTCTGGTCATAACGCGTCGATTAACGCGCAGATCGACGGGCGATTTGTGCCCATTTCATGACAGGACTTCTAGTGTTAACTGTAGGGTGTACACGTGTGTCTAGTCTAGGCACTGATAAGTTGATCGAACTGGAACTGATTGCAAGAGAAACTTTCACAACAGTTTTTGAAATGCAAGGTATCACCCAATTCAATAAAAATAATTAAGGGATGAGAACTAGAAACAGCAATCTTGGGATAAAATGAGAAAAATTGGAAGGAAATTGGTGGAGATTGGAATTATCCAAGACAAATTATAGAAATAGTCACAAAAAAACGAAATGTTTGTTGAAGAACATTATCAGTGAACACATCTCTGCGGTCGGGTGTAAAATACTTGATGATGACAATGTATGCTTGTCTATGGGACAAATAATGAAATGAAATTGGTGACAGTTGGAAATCTCATGAAATAATATAAGAATAAGCGCGACATTAGCTCGATCCACATACAAACTTGAAAGGTTTTAATAGCTCAGAGAATTGGTTGTAGGTGTAATACACTTTTGCAATGTTTCTTCTGAGGAATGATGGGTTGATGAAAGTAGATGATAGAAATCTGATGTTTCAGACAAAGAGTTCAACAAACTGTCGTACGTGATGTGTTGAACCTATTGCCCGAGCTTTTTTACTGACTGCTCACGAATGGTGGACCCAACAAAGAAAGGCTGATTAAGTGACAGAAGAGGATTTTTGCCCATAGCAAACACGAAGTAAAATATGTTCCTTGTTCTTGGTTGGATGTAGGAAATATGTCCATTTGGGAAGGAATTTCCCAATGAAATTCACTTCCATCAGTTGTTGTCAACATAATCGTTGAAAGTCTGACAACCTGGCGTTGGTTTCGAAATGTTTACAATCACAGAACTTTCGAAATTAACATTTGTGGTCAATCTTTCATGTTCGTTCATATTAATCATTTGTTCTACAGTACGGATGCCGTGGACGGGTGACTTTCCACGGGTTGGCAATATTTCTTCGGACGCAAAAATATTAGATTCCAAATACTAATTATAGGAATAATCATAAAAAATTAATTAATGGAGCACCGGCGACAGTCCGGTGCTTCATTAATTAACATTTTGCTGATGATGATTTTTATTACCTGGTAAACGCATGAGCGGACAACGCCGCCCACGCGTGTATTACGACCACTCCACAGCGACTGTATGTAGGCACTTTAACCCTTTTCCCAACGCAGACGATATCAAAATTTATTTTAAATATCATTTTTTCACATTTTTCAACAAATTTCAACAAAACCATATCATATGACCCCTCGTTGGAACAAGCTCAACGAGCTCGTTCCAATGAGGGGTCACATGATATGGTTTTCTTGAATTTGTTTAAAAAATAATATTTTTTCAACTACTGAATTTGCATATTACGCGGGCGGATGCGGTCGATTCGTTGGGTAAAGAGTTAAAAGATCTGATTTTTTCCAAGTCAAAACTCTCTATTCGCTGAAAGAGAAAGGTGGAAATGACTGATTGTCTTGAGTGAATAAGTTGATCAAATCTCCTTGTCCTGCTCGGCTAGATTTGTTCAGCTTTGCAGAGAAGGCAAATTCATTCTCCGGGAAGACAGTGCTATATGCTCGCTTTCAAAATGAAAATATTCTCAGAATTCTTCATAACTGGATGAGTTTATGTGACTTTATTTGTTTGATCATACATTATTTGAATTCTATATGATGTGTCCTGCCTATCTAGAGAAAGAGTCTGGAAAGTAATCTGCCTCATTCCCGTGTACCCAGAGTTTCCAAGAAACTAGACTGTCAGTCAGGACAAATAATGATAGTTATACATGGCAGATATGATCTCCCCGTCCTATAGTTTCCTTGGGCAAAAAGTTGCCTAGAAACACATGCTGAGGAAATGCCCGTCAAATTGAGTCCTTAGTCATGAAAGCTACCATTCAGATGTTGATGTTTCGTATCTAAGGTATTGTGATGTTCGCTATGATACGTTTAAACTATAGTCTCTATGAGTAGGGCGTTGCCTAGCAACAAAATTGATATTTTAGCAACTGCTCGTATTATCTTTGAATAATACTATTGTGTCATACCGGTATTCGGCTACACTCATTCCAAAACGTTTGGAAGAAAATCCGTTTTTGTCAACTGAAATCAGGAAAAAAATTCATTTCTGGCCGACTTCTACTGGTTTTCAACATTTTAGTCCTATTTTTCGTGGACTTCATTTACAAAATGTGACATATCAATGGGCAATGGGTATTTACCAACCTATATCAATCTAATTTGTTCCAGAAAAAAAACAACTATATTTTCGAAAGTAATGATATATTTAGTCAGCCAACACAGAAATACCTCGAGTATGGCGGCCATCTCGAATTTGGTGGTGATCTTAGATTTCGCGGCCGTCTTGGTTTTATTACGAGTGGCACATCGGGTGAAATTGATCAGTACTATAAAATGAGGTAACATACCAAATTTCACGGTTGTGTCACAAAGTAACCGAATGTAAGTGATGTTTCAAACTAACCAGCCTGAAATTACTTTGCCCCTGAAAACCATCTTGGATTTCACCGCCATCTTGGATATTTTCGGTGGCATCTCGAGCAGAAATGATCATTTGTATAATATGAGGCAACAAACCAAATTTGCCGCTTGGATCACGAAGTAATAGATTGTGTGTGATATTTTTAAATCAGTCAACATAATAATACCTCGGCTGGCGGCCACATTGGATTCTTCCGGGTGGCACATCGGACAGAAATGGTCAGTACTATAATATGGGTTAGCATACCAAAATTCACGCTTGTATCACAAAGTGAACGATTTTACCTTACTTTCACATTTATCCGCTCTACTAAACTGGTGCGACTCAAGCTCAATGAATGTGTGGGGCGAGGAACATTAATGTCCAAAAGTTTATCCACAAACCCGGTTATATATCATTACATTATTATCACCGGAAGGTGTTGTAAATTGTATGTGCACTGGTGGGGTACGTCAAAGGAGTGGCGGTACATCTTTTTGGCAACTGTATCTTAGAAACAAGCGACGGCGATAATCTAACGTTATTTCAGGCTCAGTATATTTGTGCTTGAATGCAAAAAGTTTGTTTCAGATTTTTGAATGCGCCATGATACAAAATAACATTGAGCTTTCTCAAAGACAAAGATGGAGTATGTGGTTCACTATTCTCTGATTCAAGAGCGGCGGACTCCGTATGAGGTTTAATTCTTAACACGTTGGTTATTTTTTTTTAAATTTCCATCAAATCCAGTCATGGCTGCTGTGAAGCAGCCATGGCTAGATTTTATTGAAAATTCAAAAGAATTTAACTCAAGAAATCACTGGAAAAAATGTTGATGCAACTTACAGGGGCAATTTGGTTAAAAACACCCAAATTGTACTTATGTTAGTGGGAAGCGTTTTTCTATCCTAGGCAGGAATATCCGCCAGCAGCATGCAAGGAGCTAATTCTAATTCTGAATGAGGGAATTTATTTCTGATTTCTGATAAAAAATCCAAACTTTAAGGATTTAATACACAGTGATTGGCCGGACTTGATAGTTTCGCAGATATATTGTAACGAAAGTTTAATTTTACGCTTCTCACGTGAAGGATCCCCGGATCCAATAAGCATTGACCCTTTAATTCTAACACAATTCCAATTCTAATGTTATAATTCAGTTGATTGTAATAATTAGTTTGAGGTAAGATTTTCTATAAATACCGTAAACCACACAAAAATAATGCAGTTTTGATCTTACAAGCAATCTAAACAGATGGACTAACGTCTTTTATTTATTTACACTTTGGCTCCTTGTATGGTAAGCCTTACTCTTATAGTTACAAGACGCTATGAGAAACCTGAAGTAAGAATACGTTACTTCCAATGCAATTATTTGATCTTACTAAATTAGTATCCAACATATTCATAGTACTGGTCTGGATCACCCCACGTGCACCTCTTGGTCTCTGTAGTAGTTTCTCCCTATTGTGTATTTAAAAAAGGAACTTGCATCAGGAGGTGTGCCTTTATATGTCTTATCTCATCTTATCCAATTGTTCCCCAATTCTTTATGCACGAGAGTAATTCACATTATGTAAAAACAAATAATTGTAAAACAGTCTGGTTTAAGATTCTTATAATTTTGAAGTGAAATTATATCATTATTTGTGTGGATTTGTCTTGTTACAATAAAATGTAACAAGGCAAAACACATGAAGAAATTTTGATTTGGCAATCGACAATAATTTAGCACTCGACCAGAAAGGAAGTAAATCTGACCCCCAGATCTCAACAATAGGCTCCAAGTCCGGGCCTTATTTTTAAAGGCTCAGGCCGGTCCCTGGTTGTATCATATGATGTTCCCAGGTCACAGACGATAGCAACAGTATGTTGTTTACATCCAAAGTATTCACGAAGGACATATTTCATTTCTGTAAACAGAACGATATTGGCTTCATTCTGTTTTTGCGTGATCTCCTTCCGAACAAATTTTGAAATAACAATGTTGCAAAGCATCCACCGTATTGTGACTTTAATCTGCAGCCTCAGCCCCCCCCCCCCCCCCCCGACTGATGCCACGAACAAACTAGATGCCACATCCGATGGAACGATGAAAAGGCAGATTTTTAATGAAATCCCACCCCAGAACATTTTCTGGACTTCGCAGAAAGAATAAGTTAGGTGGTGAATGGAAGGAGATCGAGGGAACAAAGACACAAACAAACTTTTCATAAATTAGAGTATGATTTAGTCTCTGTAAGATTCTGCTAGACACAAGCCTATCTCCTCCCAGAGCCCACGTAGGAATGATGGGGGCAGAGTCTGATAGGTCTGTTATTTTCTAACTTTTCAATCTGCGTCTGATGTCGTTCAGTGACGATATAGATTGCGTCGACAATGTATCGTTGTTTTTGTTTAAATCCGGTGTCGATAGTGATGTTACCAGCAAAACAAGTACGCCTTTTTACCCGACCTATGAAATATTTGTTGGGAAATATCACCACGTGATTGATTGGTTGCACCGATGAAGTACATGTCCATGGAGGGCGTAGGTAGTGGATTTGAAAAGTTACATAGTTTGTTTGTGACCTAATATCGTGTATATTGGGGTCATACAATTACGTATAGAATTAACTAATGTCGTATGTACCATATTAGGGCACTAACAAAATATACAGTACAGCTACCGTGGACTGGTCATAAGCCACGCGTGGGCAGTGATGTGTAATGCCGACAACATACAGTACAGCTACCGTGGACTGGTCATAAACCACGCGTGGGCAGTGATGTGTAATGCCGACAACATACAGTACAGCTACCGTGGACTGGTCATAAGCCACGCGTGGGCAGTGATGTGTAATGACGACAACATACAGTACAGCTACCGTGGACTGGTCATAAACCACGCGTGGGCAGTGATGTGTAATGACGACAACATACAGTACAGCTACCGTGGACTGGTCATAAACCACGCGTGGGCAGTGATGTGTAATGACGACAACATACAGTACAGCTACCGTGGACTGGTCATAAGCCACGCGTGGGCAGTCATGTGTAATGACGACAACATACAGTACAGCTAGCGTAGACTGGTCATAAACCACGCGTGGGCAGTGATGTGTAATGACGACAACATACAGTACAGCTACCGTGGACTGGTCATAAGCCACGCGTGGGCAGTGATGTGTAATGACGACAACATACAGTACAGCTACCGTGGACTGGTCATAAGCCACGCGTGGGCAGTGATGTGTAATGACGACAACATACAGTACAGCTACCGTGGACTGGTCATAAACCACGCGTGGGCAGTGATGTGTAATGACGACAACATACAGTACAGCTACCGTGGACTGGTCATAAACCACGCGTGGGCAGTGATGTGTAATGACGACAACATACAGTACAGCTACCGTGGACTGGTCATAAACCACGCGTGGGCAGTGATGTGTAATGACGACAACATACAGTACAGCTACCGTGAACTGGTCATAAACCACGCGTGGGCAGTGATGTGTAATGCCGAGAGCATACAGTACAGCCGCCGTGGTCTGGTCATAATTCACGCGTGGACAGTGATGTCCACGGTTGCGTTTACCAGGGGAAAAAAATCAGCAGCAGCACCCGGTGCTTCATTAATTAAAGTTTTTGATGATTATTCCAACAATTAGTATTTGGAATCTAATATTATTGTGTACGTGGAAATATTGCCCACTCGTGGAAAGTAGCCAGTCCACGGCGGCCGTATTGTACCTTATTAGAAACCGCTATGAATAACCAATGATAGATTTCATACATCTTATAACGTGAAGTGGTTTTCATTTACTGGAATTCCGACAGATGGACGAACAAAAGGAAGTTCAAGCTGATTGTCGGCTGATAGAGATATCAGCTGCTCAATATACATGTAGTTTATACACGACTTCCATGTGACGTTTTAAAGACAATAATGGATTTCTCAGAAACTTGCAGGGAAAAAGATATTATTTAATATATGTCGATTAGGATTTATACTGTCACCTTGTGTCAGTTCGTACAGAGTTATCTCACTTGGATCGTAAACAAAGAAAACTGTCGCCTGTTACCAGCAGGCTGAAGAGAAAAACCTCACCTGTCAAAAGGCAAATCATCAAAAATGCATCTGTCAAACACATTCATGGTACTGAGAAAGTTGAAACGAATCTGAAAAAAACATCAAAGGATGCATAATCGGCATAATTTGCAGAGTAATGTAAGAAACAAAATGTTTCAACACTTGTACCTTGAGGTACAATAGACAGTACCGAGGGCTTTATGAAGCAACGCCTGTTGAAACAGGAAGAGCTGGGCGGGGAATCTATGGGGTAAATAGAACTAAATTTCGTATTCGTCCCGTGTGGGATGGTACGGGATCGGTAGATTCTTGACCAGGACCCTGTTGTGCCTCTCCCCGCTACGAATTCTACTTCTCCTGTACCATTGCATGCTCCTCGTCTGAAAGACAATTAACTTAAAATACTGCCCTACAGTGGTGTGAAATATACCCATCTACTTGCATTTGTAGACAATATTTTTGAAATAATTATTTTTATGACGATAGGGAGCGCGGTGGCTCAGAGGTAGACTGTTGGACTTCTATGCTAGAGGCCCCAAGTTCGATCCCCGTTCGGGACGACCCACGTTGTGTGTTTGGGCAAGGCACTTTATCCCGGTTGCCTACATGGAGGGATGATGACGACGTGTACTAAGACATACTGCGCGTCGATGGTGCTTATGTCTTCAACCGCTGTAACCC
The DNA here is from genome assembly GCA_031216915.1 of Pictodentalium vernedei. NCBI lineage: Eukaryota > Metazoa > Mollusca > Scaphopoda > Dentaliida > Dentaliidae > Pictodentalium > Pictodentalium vernedei. The sequence goes on from CM062296.1 coordinate 262,516,411, forward strand.
TGCCTGAGCGGAGCTTGAACAGAGTTAGAATGTTGAGGAGCTGACAGTTGCTCGTGGATGCTCGGTGGTTCTCTCCGGGCACTCCGGCTTCCTCCGCTGTCACGTTGACGATTAGCCATTATGCATATGTATGTGACCTTAAACACCAATAAATAAATAAATTTCATTACGATACGTTTTTATAAACATAGCATTCATATGCACACTCGTATACAGATAATTTCGGAAACATTTTAGACAATGTACCCAGGAATATGATATTAACCCTTTATCCATAGTAACGGCCAAAAGCGGCCAAATCCGGCCAACGCTATTCACAAAAATCGCCAATTAACTTTCATTACTTTTTCATTTTTTATCTCAAAAACATAAGTTATGACCCCTCTTTTGAACGAGCCCGTCGAGCTCGTTCCAATGAGGGGCCATAACCTATGTTTTTGAGATAAAAAATTAGTTATTCAAGAATTGTTTTGGCAAGTGTCGTCTGCTTTTCATGTTAGGTAAAGGGTTAACGGGTGAAGACAACGATTAGCAATTTACATAACATAACATAGGTAGTTCCAATGATGGGATATGAGCAATGTTTTTGAGGAGGGTGCGCGGCAGCTCCGTGGATACGGCACAGGACGACAAACTAAAAGGTCCACGGTTTGATCCCCGCTAGAGGCAACTGCGTTATGCCGTTGGGCAAGGCACTTAATCCCGATTGCCCACGGGGTTGGGGGGGGGGGGGGGCTTTTTACTGATGCGTTTTGTACGTCGACGGTTCACTTGTCTTCAGCCAATATTAACCCGGCTTGTGTGGAGTTAGTACGTTGGGAAGGAAGTCTGACAGTTGCTCACCGCTGCTCGGTAGTTCTCTTCGGGTTCTCCTCAACCAATAAACAATCCGACACAAGTGACCTTGGCTGTCGAAAGTGTCGTTAAACCCCAATAAATGAATAAATAAATATGTTTTTGAGGGAGAAAATGAAAATTGGTAGCTATTCGAGGTACTCTTTGCAAATCTCATTTGCTGTTAGGGTTCGAAAGGAGTGTATTCGTTGTAACAGTAGCCAAAGTAATAATTACATGTATGTTTAGCGTAATTTACAGCAGATGAAATTTCTTAACATTTTTTTCAGGGTGTCGTATCCAATTTCATTTTTCTCAGGGCGCCATATCCATTTCAAGAGTCTGGCAGACTGATTTTAACTTGACTTGATGTCTGTTAGACAACACCCATTTGGCAGTGTCTGGATTCGCCCTTGTTTCGAGCAAGAGAAAGAAAATCTAACTTTCCCAGCGACACCCCCGCCCGGCTAACCCTACCATTACCCTCACTACTGTTATCAATATTTATGACAACATGACAGTTACAACAAGCTCCGTCAAACGGCACGGGTCTCGCAGGAAGCCACTAATCATCTACTTCATCGACATCCCACAACGCCGGTCTTCAAAACCCACAACGCCGGTCTTCAAAAAAGAAACTGACCTCTGTCGGAAACGCTGCCGTGTCCATATTATAAAAACAAGTTTTTTATGTACCTACTTCCGTATAACCGCAATGTTCACGTGAAATTTGTAGACAGTAATGGAGGTAACGATATCATTCAGAAGAACTAAGTTAACCCTTTACCCAACGAATCGTGGCGTAAAGAGTAATTGCTTGAAACCATTACGAGCTCGTTCCAACGAGGGGGTCACATGATATGGTTTTATTGAAATTTTTTGAAAAATTTCAAAAAATGATATTTAAAATAATAAATTTTGATATCGTCTGCGTTGGGTAGAGGGTTAAGGTACCGATGGTTGATTGGGTATAACTAGAATTTATTTAGAAACAAAAACTGTTCGTCTGTTGGGTTTATCGACACTTTCAACAGTCACATTATACGACTAGAAGAAGCCGAACTACCTATAAGAGAACCACGGTGCAGCGGCGAGCAACTGCCAGACTCTCCAAATTACCAACTCGGCACAATCAGATTTGGCAGCGGGTGAAGTGCCGTAGTACACAGCGCCACTTGGGCAGTCGGGCGGATTTCCCAGGGACTGAAACTAAGTGTTTTAAACGTTTCAAACTAATTGTTTGGTCTAAATAACAAATTGCACATATTGATATTTATCTCCAGGTGCTCACACCGATTACAATTTTTGCACCCGCCTCCAAAGTGGATTCATTGCCTTTGTGAAAATTTATAGCCAATGTGCTTAGTAACTTTTTTGTAAACGCGGAAATGTATGTCTGCACAATTCACACGATATTACAGTTTGCTATTTCAAATTTTTTTTTCACACTTTTCACAAAATTTCTACAAGACCAAATTATGTGATCCATCATTGGAACGTGCCCAATGGGCTCGTTCCAGTGAGCGGTCACACAATATGAGTTTTTCAACATGTTTTTTCAACTGCTCAAATTGTAAATTACACGGGAGAATTTCATTAGGTAAAGTATTAAAAAAAAATTAGCCCTGCCTTGTCGGGGTGTATTTTATCCAGGGCCAAAGTTGAACATTCCACGACAAACACATAGCTTATACTAATCGTTCCAGTTAATTACCGTTATGCATTTCACCGTCACAAATTAGAGTCGTTCTGCGCCAAATATGCAAAACGTTGCAGGAGAACAGTAAGGAATTGCATCTCTTGTTCTTACCTCTTTTTATAACAGCCTATGTCATACGCACCCATCATGTAGTACATTTAGTAGGATGTAACTTCATCTGGGTTTTACTGGGATTGTTCGCATAATGTTATGGTAAGAAATACAATTAAATAAAGAGTAATCGCTTGACTGGACAGGTTACGTGAAATAATTCACGAGAGGTGGGGGACGTTGTACAAACACGAGTGCGCTAATGCGCACGAGTGTTTTATAATACAGTTCCTCGCCTCGAATGAATTATTTCACGTAACCAGTCCAGTCAAGCAATTACTCTGTTTATTACTTTTCTTTATTAACGATAATTATATTATTTAACCCCTCACCTAACGAAACGGCCAAAACCGGCCAGCTCTATTCTCAAATATTGTTAATTAATTTTCATTATTTTTTCTTTTTTTGTCTCTAAAACGTAGGTTCTGACCCCTCATTGGAACGAGCTCGTCGTGCTCGTTCCAATGAGGGGTCATAACCTATGTTTTTGAGACAAAAAATGAAAATAATAGTTATTCAAGAATTTTGTTTGCAAGTGTCGTCTGCTTTTCATGTTAGGTGAAGGGTTAAAAAAAAAAACAAAACAATGAATCCAAATTACGCCCACGGCAAAGCGCCTTCTTTTGCGCGCGCGGATACATGACACAATTGTTGATTGCATAATTTACTTGTGAAGTTATCGAATCAAACCCAGAAATCCTTATAAATTACACTTTGGAAAGTAATAAAAAAGATTGAATTTTTGGACCGAGGTTTATTTAGTCGGAAAAAGGCCTTTTTATGGACTCTTATCTTAATCTTATATTATCCTGCTTCTTTGGGGGTACTTATTGAGTGACAGAAGCTCCACATCACGGTAAAATCATAACTCAACCAAGAAACTTGGAAAGGATGGCTGACACCTTCTCACCTTGCTGGAATAAATATATTTTTTGAGGAGGAGTACGAGTAAATCTGTCACATGTTCATCTACTGGACTATTGTAATTGTTTTCCTAAAGTCCCAGAAGAAAGGGAGTGAAATATTACATTTTCCAGTAAACATCTATGACGTTTAGCAAAATAGAATGAGAAACAACGGAAGAACAGATGTAAGCTTGTTTCTCTTGTTTTGAAACAGAATGTGTAAAGCTCTGTCTCTGAGTGCCTACATTTGAATAGTTTTGTGTTGGTGAATAACGCTCGGAGTATGATTTTAAATTGGAGGCTTAGTAGAGACGCGTCGACAGAAGTGCTAACTGGACCTTTGTATATTGATTCACTGTTCCCGAAGTTCAGGTTCATGTCCAAAAGTGTGGTCCATTTGTTCTTGAACGGTGATGGTGGTATCGTAAGTGGCTGCAAGAATAGCGGTTTCCATTCCTGGGGTATGGCATTTATCACCCCCCCCCCCCCCTCCGGTAAACAGTGAATGGAGAGTAGGAAAGCCATATCTCGCACAAAGTTCGTCAAACCCTAGAACATTTCCTTGTTCCTTCAAGAGATCATTCACAGAAAGGATACCATTTTTACACCATTTCTGAATTTGAAGAGGAGTCTTTTGCTATTAGTGACCAGGCCTTGAGGATTGTTCTCCAAATTCTATTAGTGCCTTCTCCAAATTTTAGTAAACCCTCCTTACTCAAGGACCATATTTTATAACCGTCATGCTTTTCAAAGTCATCCAATATCAGCATTTTCCAAGGCGCAAAAATATTAGGACCTAAAAGTTTCTTGATTCAGAATATTTTTAGCGAGTAACTGTATGAGCTAATTTGCGGGAACTTAATACCACCCCGGTCTATTCGATTTACAAGGATGTTTCTTTTAATTTTTCACATGTTCCTGCCCATAAAAACTGGAAGAACGAAGTTTGTATTTTGTTTAATATGTTTTCAGGAGAGTCTGGTAAGACAGATAGGCGGTATATTAAAATTGATAATGCTAGGGTTTTTATCACTGTTGTTTTTCCTTCTTGGGACAGACTCCTGGATAACCAGCTTATCAAGTTTATTGATCTTTTCAGCCTTATTGAGGAAATTGCACACTAAAAACTAAAGTGTTAAAACTGACACTTTCAAGGTGTTAAATCCATTCTAACTCTTAGGGTTTGATTTTAACACTCAAAGTGCAATGCTTTAAGCACTCAGACATTACAATCGTCAGACATCTGAAACTTGAGTGGATGGCACTTCCCATGCGTCTAGCATTGGTGGTTCTTCCAGAATCGTCCATAATTTGATCTGCGCTTGGTGGGTACATAATTAAAAGGACACAACGCAGATGACGCGGATCAGGCTCGACAGTTCGAGCCTGATCCGCGTCATCTGCGTTGTTTCCTGTTAAGTGTCGCGACATTACACTTGTCAAGTGGTATTATCGTAACGCCTGTCAAGTTCTGGGATATCTACACTTGAACAAAGCGCTAGTTCAGCACTTAGTAAGTTTTAAATACAGCACTTCAAGTGTACTTTTTAACACTTTAGTTTTTAGCGTGTGTGTATTGTGTAGTATTCTGAGAATATGTCATACTGGATTCCTAGTATTGTGAACTTGCCACTGAGGTTCCACATGACCTTTTACTTTGTTGAGATTACCTCGCCCGACCTCTTTTTGGAAAATTAACTTTGAGACCCGAGAAAGCCGCAAAGCAGTTTACTTCTCCGGGAGCTGAGTTTAAGGAGTGACTATCGTCACTAAGAAAGAGCACGGAGCCATCAGCATATTGGCTTATCAGATATTCTGAGTTATTTATTTTTAGCCCACTAATGTTTGGGTTGTATTTAAGCGAAGCACTAAGTATCAATGCTTTTGATAGTATGGAAATTATTTAACAAAACATACTGAGAAACTAAGGCTCTCCTTTTGTGATTTGAGCTGTAAGACCAGAGAGCAGTGGGACAAAATGTTGCAGTGTCAAAGGCCGTACTTGCCATACTGATGGAGCGGTACCCATTGAGAACTGTCGACCCAACGTAATTCACCTCCGTCAAAATCAGTGACGGATAAATGCAAATAAACATCTTCTGTTGCCATACGCTACTATTTGGCGAAACCGGTGTGACAGGAATGGAAGTCCGTAGGAAAATTAGTCCCTCTGGACTATTATTCCGCGGAAGTATAGTCCTAGGTCTAACATTTCTAGGAATAGTAGTCCACCGGACTACTATTCCTAGAAATGTTAGACATAGGACTATAATTCCGCGGAATAATAGTCCAGAGGGACTAACGTTCCTACGGACTTCCATTCCTGTCACACCGGCTTAACAGTTTGGGTAGTTAGTTGACCTTTATCAAATCCTCAGCTGCTGGATTTCCCTCTAATCTTCCTGGGCGGGATTGTGTTATCCTCCCACATGGGCCTCCAGATTTATTTATTTTTTTATTAGTGCTTAACGCCATACAAAGATCTACGGCGATATCGTGGCGATAAAACATATGTATTATAAAATGAGGTCATTATCTTCCATGAAATAAAACGATTCAATGGAATTTCTAAAGGACTCTAAGGATAAGTAACTGGTGAAAAACGTAATCAGAAAATGAGACAGATATTTCAAAAATACTCTGTAAATAAACCTGTTGAATCGATAAGAAGAGATGAGAGTTTAACCCTTTACCCAACGTAATTGCCAAAACCGGCCAGCGCTATTCTCTAAAATCGCCAGTTAATTTTCATTACTTTTCCATTTTTTGTCTCCAAAACATAGGTTATGACCCCCCTCGTTCCAACGAGGGGTCATAACCTATGTTTTTGAAACAAAAAATTAAAAAAATTAGTTATTCAAGAATGTTTGTTGAAAGTGTCGTCTGCTTGTCATGGTAGGTAACGGGTTAAAAGGATAAGAACAGTTTAAAATTTATTAAAAAGGATGATTTCTTGGAGGAAATCCCGAATTTCTTGAGAGGTTGTGTCGTAAAATATGCCTCTAAGAGACACAACATTAAAATATTGACGTCTGATAAGAGTAAAATCTTTCAGTGCAAAAGAATTTGCTCCATTGTCAACGCTTGTTGGCAAAGAACACTTTCTGGTCGCACTTTACCCTTTAACACGAAGGAATGTGAAAGGATGACCAAAATGACAGGGTCTCAAAAGTACATGAACCTTTCTGCAAAGATTAATAGATGAATATTTGTCATTGATATTTAGTCGGAAGCGATGGGTGGTCCTCCAGAAACTGCTCACCCACCAGTCATTTCCTCCATATCACTTGGATTTCTTTCCTAAAGAAGGAGACCACAGGGAAATAAACGGCTTCCTGATGATCAAATCTTAAAGGGACGGAAATCGATTTCCGACAGCTCAGCTCTGCGATCAAAGTACTTGAAGGTCCGCGTCGGGAATTGGAAAACACTTTGCCCTTTCTGTGGCTGACTTTCATTCCACGAACGTAACAATGAGGCCCTATTTGGTGGAATAAACCCTCAATTAAGAGGTAAGTAATTGTTGTGAAAAAAACTATGGCATCAGTTGAAAAGTAAAGCCAAGTATCCATTAGTTATTTTTAACCCTTTACCTAACATTAAAAGCAAACAAGATTCTTGAATAATTAATTTTTTTCATTTTTTGTCTCAAAAACATAGGTTATGACCCCTCATTGGAACGAGCTCGACGAGCTCGTTCCAAAAGAGGGGTCATAACCTATGTTTGTGAGACAAAAAATGTATATTAACTGGCGATTTTTGTGAATTGCGGTAGCCAGTTTTGGCCGTTATGTTGGGTAAAGATTTAAAAAATGACAGCAGTTGACAGTTCTGAGAGCTGTCTATTGTTTTCGTTTATTAAAAATTGCAAAGAGAAACTTGGCTTTTTATCACACCTACCAAAAATAAGTGAGATTCCACTTTGGTCCTTTTTTTAGAGAATGTGTTTTACAGCGAAATGCAAGTTTTATGCTTTCCAGGAAAATGAAATTTTATTAACGGAAATGACAGTGTCTGTATTAGACGCAGCGCACACTGTTAATATGATGATCAGAAAAAATGCTGAACATCAAACGATGCTGAAAACGCCATTTTCTCATTTTTAAATGGATTTCAACAGAAAATAATAGTCAAACGTTCAAACTGATTGGGAGAAAATTGTAAAATGCCAGCTTCTCTATTTTTGTACTACTCTACAGGAAAATGCCGGAAGGTTGTGAAATGATGTGCACATCGATCATACAAATTCGCTAACATTTCGAAATTTTAGTTTTTATATGAACATCCCAAACCTGAGTGTTAAATCTTTTGACGGCTTGGGGAAATTAAGAGAACCCAACTTTCCTGCAAATCTCTTCCAGCGACATAAAATCTCAACCATGGCTAAACCTTTATCTAAAACTATTCAATTATTAGCTGCAAAATTAATTACAACTTGATCATATTTAATTTAAAGGTTTCCGAAACATTTATCCTTAGTCCACCTTTAAAGAAAAAGCTAAAAGCCAGTTGATTCAATATTAACCGGACATCACAAATCTTTGAACGCATGTCACAGGTAATAATCTATTTGAGTGAATCGTTTTTAAACCTTTCAAAATTTTACCCTTATAAAAGTGCCCAGGTCCCATCGGGGATACAGACATTGTGCTAGGTACCGAGAGGTACAGTCAACGAGAAGCGTTGCCGAAACAAAGAGGCTCTCGTATAAAGCCAGTTGCAGTCGTGTATCTCAACACGAGATCGCGGGCCGTGAGAGGAAAAGGTCCTAAAATGTATGAGTGTTAACTTATTACGAACTCCGCAATTTTAAGGTTTAGGAGTGAAAATACCTCCTATTTCTGAATCTGCAATGTTTCAATCTGAAAAAGCCTATTTTTCCAGAAAGCTGAGATGGTTAACCCCCATCACTGCCAATTTCCCGTCTGTTGTGAGGATTTTATCATCTTTATTCAGATTAGAGACTAGGCAAAATATGGGCACAGACCATACTCTCTAAAATCAGTTGGGTTAAAAGCCAGCCCCAATCAATTGAGTTGAGTGAATATGAACCCATTTGGGTTCATATTCACTCAACCCAGTTGATTTGAGTTAATTTGTAACCCAACTGATTTTAGAGTGCACCCAGGTAAGTTTGTCTCCAATTTTACAACAACACTGAACCTCATAACCATGGCTAATAACAAAATGTATATCATTTCTTACTTCTTTAAAAACAATCCTTAAGACATGTAAATGGTGTTTTGTTTTGATTTTGTGCTATTTGAATAAAGAGATTTATATGGTTCGTCACTGCGCGATCCTGTTTAATGATGAAAATCATGGTGACTGGCAACATGATTGATGGGGTTGAGGTAGGGGTGGGAAGAATAAGATGATGGTGGGTGAGGGGGTAATGACTACTATTATTCCAGGAAGTTTGTTTTCAAGAGGAAACGGCTCACTGAAGTTCATTAGATTCCCGGATTGAGAGTGAGAATAAACCCGGAAAAAAACAGAAAATGTACTCAAATTAAAGATACTCTGATACAAACTGATACAATGGCTTAGAAAAAGGCAGAGATGCTTGGAAATGGGAGGAGGAGGCAATGATCCCGATCAAAATGTTTATCGGAAAATGTTCGGCTCATTAGGAAAGTCCCTTTGTTGGTAAAAACTTATTTATTAAAAATTATTAATAGTGTAACGGTATGGAGGTGCTATTTGGGGTAACACTCTAAACCGAAACTATAATGGGGTATCTGACTTGGGTTTGCAGGGGTGGCAGCAAGAGATTCAATTATATCGTACAGGATGATTAAATCTGAAAGGAATTGGAATGACACTGTTGAAGCAGTAAATTATTTTTTTTTTATTTTATCCATAAATTCTTTCCCTTTTAAGTATGTACAACAATTTCAATTGATTTTTCCTTAATAAGTTGTTGACAACAACATACAAATACTTCAACTGGACTAACCAGTTTCAATTTTTATTCCAATTAAGTTCCTGGACTCACCAGCTTAATTATTGAATTTTAATATAATGTGGTAAAGTTCACTGGAATCACCAGTTCAATTATAATTTACGAGTACTGGAATTACCAGCTTCATTGGGAAAGGATTTATGACTGGAATTTGTAGAACCAGTTTGATATTTAATAAATATAGCTTGGCTTTGAGTTGACTATGCCAAAATAGTGGTCCTCGAGGAGAGGATAGTCCCGACGCGTAGCGGAGGGACTATTCTCTCCTCAAGGACCACTATTTTGGCATAGTCAACGAAAAGTCATGCTATATTTATTATATTAGATGTATGTGTGTGTGTGGGGGGGGGGGGGGGAGGGGGGGGGGGGGTCTTCATCGGTCGTATAAGCAAGGTAATATTCTTATTCACAGCCAAAGAGAAAAGAAAATGGTTCAGGGTTTAAACAGGTAAACTAAGTTAATTCTGCCACTCATAGTTCTAGGATAGAGAGGTAGAGAACCAAAACCCCAAGAAACACAATACCATTATTCCATTAACCCCCCTCCTCGCCCCCAACACTACTACAAACATCATTTTCGATACACATATTTTTATTTCTCCAAACTAAATGTAATAATGCATATGGGACGAGATGTCTTGTAAAGTATTTGCGCTTCAATGGAATTTTCTAAGCGAATTCGAATGTTACTATTTATAACCGTGCACTATTACCGTGCACTATTTTTTCAAAAATGATAGTGGGTCTGTGCGATTTCGCTGACGAAGTATCGGAAAATAGAGTGTTTCTGCTCAACCAATCAGAACGCGGGAACGTCACGTGACATCTAATATATGAGAATAACCAGTATACACCTTCATGCTCCTAGCAGGACTGACCTGCTCAGGGTGGTAATATTCCTTTACTAGCAGACCCTACTAGTTTTATATTCACTATTTCTATTCTGGAGTGACCAGTTTCAATGGAATCTTAATTAACTGTATAGTTTTAACAATTCTGATTGTCAATAATAAATAGGTTAGAAATTTTATAGACTGGAATTCAAACTATTTTTACCAAAAACGGATTATCTGTGTTTGTACTTTGGTTTGAGAAGGGTTAATTCCCAGCAAAAGAAATTATTTAATTTAGACCTATAGTATAAATTACTGTTTAGATACAACTGGTATATCTGTGCCGAACTATATTTTAAATCACACTAAAACAAACTACTGTATACCAGAACGGGGTAAAATTGCACACTGTTAATTGAGATGCAGTATTCTTGACGATTTCACTGACTACATCAGTTCATGACATCTATCTCCTAACTCGATTCTAAAATGCATTACATAGTTCGATGACCTCAATCGAACACACTGGAATGACCTGCTTATTATTGAGTTGAAGGCGTTGCGGGATTGAGGGGCTGACAAAAATTTTTAACTGTGTTACTCTTAGCGTTAAACAGCAGAGTCGGGCCAATCAACCATGACACTTTTCAGTCATTTAACAAAGCTAAATTGCAGCCATTGTCTTACAATTTATGCCCTGTTAAACGACAGAAAAAGTGAAAGGGTTAAAATTGGAATGTGCCAGCATTTAATTATCCACTAAATTACTGTGAGATAAATATTTTAAAATTTAGAATTTAACTCATCGTATAAACATGATTCGGACATCCCGGTTAAATGTTTACATTCTGAGAGCCGGAAGAACAAGGGCGGCCATGATTTGCTTCAACCTGACTCTGTGGAACATTGTTCCCTTCAGTTTCCGTAAAGGGTATCAAGACGCTTCGCAGAAAACACATTTCGTAGAAGACGCCCCGCAGACAAGCCACCCCGCAGAACGACCGTTTCGCAGACACTCACTGGTCGCTTCGTAGAAAAACAATGGACGTTTCGTAGACATCATCTGGCGGGGTGGGGAGAGGGCAATTGCTTTGGGTTCCAATCAGAGAAGGAAAGAGAACAGGCTTTCTCTTAAACAGTTTTTTGGACAGTTCGGCTAGCACCTACCTCACAACGTTCAGATTCAATTTGTGCAGAAAAGTCCGAGTATCTCCGGGATTTGGACATTGGCCTATCTCCCAGTCAAATCCCCGGGAAATATTCCAACTTGTCTGCACAACTGGAATCTGAACGTAGTGGGCAGCCACATAGTGCCGCGGCGTATGTATTTTTGGGAATAAAAATAGAAAAACAAAACGCCACGGCACTATGTGGCTGCCCACTACGTTCAGATTCCAGTTGTGCAGTCAAGTTGGAATATTTCCCGGGGATTTGACTGGGAGATATGACTTTTCTGCACAAATTGAATCTGAACGTTGTGAGGTAGGTGCTAGCCGAACTGTCCAAAAAACTGTCCAAGAGAAAGCCTGTTCTCTTTCCTTCTCTGATTGGAACCCAAAGCAATTGCCCTCCCCAACCCCACCAGAAGATGTCTACGAAACGTCCATTGTTTTTCGACGATGCGACCAGTGAGTGCCTGCGAAACGGTCGTTCTGCGGGGTGGCTTGTCCACCTTGGCGTCTTCTATGAACTGGTATTTATTCGAAGCGTCTTGATACCCTTTACGGAAACTGAAGGGAACAATGTTCCACAGAGTCAGGCTGAAGCAAGTCAAGGCCGCCCTTGTTCTTCTGGCTCTCAGAATGTAAACATTTAACCGGGATGTCCGAATCATGTATATACGATGAGTTAAATTCTAAATTTTAAAATATTTATCTGACAGTAATTTAGTGGATAATTAAATGCTGGCACATTCCAACTTTAACCCTTTCACTTTTTCTGTCGTTTAACAGGGCATAAATTGTAAGACAATGGCTGCAATTTAGCTTTGTTAAATGACTGAAAAGTGTCATGATTGATTGGCGCCGACTCTGCTGTTTAACTCTGAGAGTTAAACTAACACAGTTAAACATTTATGCCAACCCCCTCAATCCCGCAACGCCTTCAACTCAATAATAAGCAGGTCATTCCAGTGTGTTCGATTGAGGTCATCGAACTATGTAATACATTTTAGAATCGAGTTAGGAGATAGATGTCATGAACTGATGTAGTCAGTGAAATCGTCAAGAATACTGAATCTCAATTAACTGTGTATAATTTTACCCCTTTCTGGTATACAGTAGTTTCTTTTAGTGTGATTTAAAATATAGTTCGGCACAGATATACCAGTTGTATCTAAACAGTAACTTATACTATAGGTCTAAATTAAATAATTTCTTTTGCTGGGAATTAACCCTTCTCAAACCAAAGTACAAACACAGATAATCCGTTTTTGGTAAAAATAGTTTGAATTCCAGTCTATAAAATTACTAACCTATTTTTTATTGACAATCAGAATTGTTAAAACTATACAGTTAATTGAGATTCCATTGAAACTGGTCACTCCAGAATAGAAATAGTGAATATAAAACTAGTAGGATCTGCTAGTAAAGGAATATTACCACCCTGAGCTGGTCAGTCCTGCTAGGAGTATGAAGGTGTATACTGGTTATTCTCATATATCAAACTGGTTCTACAAATTCCAGTCATAAATCTTTTTCCAATGAAGCTGGTAATTCCAGTACTCGTAAATTATAATTGAACTTGTGATTCCAGTGAACTTTACCACATTATATTAAAATCCATTAATTAAGCTGATGACTCCAGGAACTTAATTGGAATAAAAATTGAAACTGGTTATTCCAGTTGAAGTATTTGTATGTTGTTTTTTTTAACAACTTATTAAGGAAAAACCAATTAAAATTGTTGTACATACTTGAAAGGGAAAGAATTTATGGATAAACTAAAAAAAAATTAATTTACTGCTTCAACAGTGTCATTCCAATTCCTTTCAGATTTAATCATCCTGTACGATATAATTGAATCTCTTGCTGCCACCCCTGCAAACACAAGTCAGATACCCCATTATAGTTTCGGTTTAGAGGGTTACCCCAAATAGCACCTCCATATCGTTGCATTTAATTTGGCGAGGCTGTACCAGGATACATATAAAGAAATATTTTACTTGTATCCAGTGATACGAACTGTTCTGATAGATAGAATAAAATTAGAATGGTTAAAAGTAAGAAAAATAAAGTGGAAGTTGTACAAGCTGATAGTGGTGATGAAACCAATCTGAAATGTGGTGCATTGGGTGAAAGTAATGAACTTACTGAAAATGAAGATAGAATGAATAGTGAAACAAGGAAAAATGAAGAGACTTTAACTGCATGTAAGATCCTTACAGAAAGTCCTGAAAGAGAAGCACTCAGTGATAAACATGGAATTTGCATAGATACATGCTCGAATAAGAATGAACACAGAAATTTTAATATGCGGGGGCGGGTTCTCGAAGTGATATGAATCGCAACCTTCTACAATTGCGGGGAACGAGCGCATGTACAGACAATGATGATCGCACCATTTTTGAAATGCGGAGGATGGATACGGGACCAGATGGTCAGACAGACAATAATTCCATTTTAATGGACAATTCTGAAATACCTGTCAGAGAGAAGCATCACTGTAGTAGAGCGCGTTCTGAAGCATGTACAACCGGTAAAGGGCGCCCGAATTTTGATATACAAGAAATGGTTATGGATACTTGCAGTAAAAATGAACGCATATTTTTTGAACTGCGGGGAATGGTAAATGAAATGACTAAAGGCTTTCGGGATGCAGTCAATGAGTTAAAAACAATTACATGTAATTCCAATGACAATAGTAAAGGTCAAGAGAGAATGGTAAGAAATGGGGATGGTGATAGTACTACAAGACCCAGGGATCCTCTATACAGATCGGTGAGTAGATACGAGTCCAGCGATGAAGACTCAAATAATGTGAGTGATGTCAACTATAACTCGCAGAGTCTACCATATCGATTACCAATTCTAAGGAACCACATATTTACAAAACTGGAATGTCATGTAAGCTGCCAGTATTTTCTGGTCAAGAAGACTGGTATGTGTGGTATAACAGATTTGAAGACGTCGCAATAAGGCGAGGATGGTCTGAGAGTGACAAACTTGATGAACTGCTTCCACGGTTGCAGTCGCAGGCAGGAGAATTTGTATTCGGACAATTGACACACACTGTCAGGTCCAATTATAAGAAACTATTAGCAGAATTGGCCAATCGATATAGGATAATAGAAACCTCTAAGACTTATGGAGTAAGGTTTCGAAACCGAAACCAAAATGTTCATGAGAAAATTGAACATTATGCAGTTGATTTAAAAATGCTTTATGATAAAGCATACCCCCAGAGAGATATGATTACCAGAAAGGAAGACTTGCTCAGGAAATTTCTGGAAGGTTTATTGGACCAAGAGGTCAGATTTCAGGTGGAGTTCTTCAAGGAACCCACTGGCATTGATGATGCAGTAGTGCAAGTAGTTAACATCATGGAAACAAAATATAGAAACACTGGAGACAACTACTTAGACAAAAGATATAAAAGGTTGGCAAGGAAAATTGAATCGGACACTGACAGTGACGATAGTGGTGAGGAAACTGCTGAAGCAATTAAAATAAAGAAGGCCAAAGCAAATAAAAATGCTCTGAGGAAAACCAGCATCACTGCCAGAAGTAGCCAGCCTTCCAAGATGATCAATACTAGTAAAGTACCACATGCGAATATGACAAGTGAAGATGAGGATGGAAAATTGGAAAAGGTACTGGCTGTAATTTCTAAATTGGACGAGAAGCTAGACATGGCAGTAAAAACCTCCAACTTTGATGATAAGCAAACTCAAGATGGCAAGATTTTGGGAGAACAGCCTGTGTGTAATTTTCGCAATAGCATAGGACATTACAAGTGGAATTGCCTGCAGATCAGACAAAATAAATCTACATACCCAGGAAAATGGCAAGGAAATCAAAATAGTAGAATGAATGGAGCCCCCTTTGGCAGAAATAACAAATCCAGCTGGAGAAACCAAGAAAATTTTTATGGTGGACAAAGCACATGTCACACCCGTTATCAACAAAGGGCTGAACCACACAGTTTTAAGTGGCCACAAGAATTTCAACCAAAGTATTCCAACCCCAAGATTACAGAGAACCAGGATAAGAATGTAGAAAACCAAAGTTTGAACTAATTTCGGCCAGCGCTGATGGTCGAGGGTTGGTCGAAGAAAACAAAAATTTAAATGACCATGTAACTGAACATAAATTTTTGGACAAATTGCTTGAAAGCAGGAACTCCACAGCGGATGAAATTGTAATATTAAAAAGAAAAGTACCTATGGCTGATGGTATCTTCATAAATGGGGAGATACAGGGTGTAAAGTTGATATTCACTGCAGATACAGGTGCCTCAAAAACCATAATTTCGGAAAAAGTACTTAATAAAATCCCACTGGAAAAAGACCTGAATTAATTAAAAGCTCATGCCTGCGAAGTGCAAATGGGGAACCAATTCAAGAGTTAGGGAAAGGCATGTTTGATATGCAGATGGACACAATGAACATAACAGCAGAAATAATAGTAGCCAAAATCGATGATGAGGCACTGCTCGGAATAGACATATTACAATGAAAGGATGGCCCAGATGACATATTATTAAGTAAAGGTATAATAAAATTTAAGGAGCATGATGTGCCCTGTGTACAAGTAGGCCTGGAGCCAAGCTACAAAATTCGCTCAGCTGATCACCATGTGATAGGAGGGAACAGTGAGGCTATATTGGATGTGTTGATAGACAGACCTATCTATGAATCTCTTGCTGCCACCCCTGCAAACCCAAGTCAGATACCCCATTATAGTTTCGGTTTAGAGGGTTACCCCAAACAGCACCTCCATAGCGTTACAATAGGTTGGCTAAAACACGCTTTTTAGCTAATTTCCAATAACTATCTCGTTTTGACGACAGCGTACTGACGCCAAGTCGTATTTAGTTAGCAACTCGATATAACGAGTTAGTAACTGACTTCTTCCTTGTAACTAACTCGCTAACTCGTTACAACAATTTTTTTGTTATTTTGTTATTGACTAGTTATAACGAGTTAGTAACCGACTTTTTTCCTTGTAACGAACTCGCTAACTGGTTAAAACGATTTCTTTTGTCACGCAGCATTTAGTTACTAACTAGTTATAACGAGCTAGTAACTGACTTTTCTCCTTGTAACGAACTTGCTAACTCGTTATAACGATTTTTTTGCCCCGCAGTATTTAGTTACTAACTAGTTATAACGAGTTAGTAACTGACGTTTTTCCTTGTAACGACCTCGCTAACCAGTTATAAAGATTTTTTTGCCACGCAGTATTTAGTTACTAACTAGTTATAACGAGTTAGTAACTGACTTGTTTCCTTGCAACGAACTCGGCAACTTGTTATAACGATTTAGTAACTTCTTTTTGGTATCGATCTCGCTAACAGGTAATAACGACTTAGATAACTGGTTATTACGACTTAGCTAACATATTTCCACTGTTATCGTTCGAAAAATCGTTTTTGTGTTTTCGGATACTTGTTTAGCCCATTGGCGTCACATAGAAGTTATAACGAGTTACAAACTAATTTTCTTCTTGCAACGATCTCGCTAACTCTTTATAACGAGTTATTAAATAACTTATTTTCTTGCAACGATTCAGCTAAGTCGTTATAACGAATTATAGTCCAGTACAAGATCGCAAAATTCCAACTTAACCCTGCACTGTCGAGCCCTCACTAAATCTTGCTATTTTCGTATCAAACATCTTCTGAGACACATCGCACGGGTGGGCGAATTTTGTTTTCGAATTGTCTAAAATGAAAAAATGCCATTTTAATGTCAATTTTAGCGATTTTTCACCATTTTTTTAAAATTCCATTTTTTCGACCTAATTCTTCTTTGGAATGAATAATTCGTCTCGCTGGTACCCAAAGCAGTATAAAACAGAAACAAATCAAATTTATGATCAGAGAACAATGTTTTCAAGAAAAATAATATAACGAAAAATAATTTTCGCAAAAAATGACATTTTTTTTTAGAAATATATTTTCACAAAATCTCAAATCATCCACAAACTTCGAGAAGCACCAAGATGAATTTGACCTCAAAATTTTCCTAAGACACTCAGTTTTAAAATGATATACAATGACTCCTTGTGGTTTAATCAATCCTCGAATAACAGTGATCAAATTAACCTTACCCCAGATTTTGACGTATTTTTCGCGAAAACTAGCTGCCGTTCTTTATTAGAACAACGTTTGTATTTCTGACAAAGACTTTTACGCTAAATGAACTTTCTTAGCTTTAAGATGGCCTGTGGGAAGCGGAACATCGTTCATATCATATTGTGTCAATGCATGGCCTGATTACTATTATAATCGAATGTTCATCAGTTCCGTAAGATTGTCAAATGTGCCATGTGAAACAATGAAAGTGCATTATGACATGACATGTTGCAGGGTGATACATGTAGTACAGACAACTGGGACTAGACCTTTCTATCAGTCTCGTTCTCTGAGGACTCATCTGAATCATATGCTTGATTTGTGCATATTCCAGAACAGTCACAGACGCCAGTGCATTGTAGCGTGTTTTACTGCATCCGCATCTCCTTGTACCACAATCACCTTTGCACGTACATCTTGTGAATTCAATAAGCTATTTTGGAGCGGGGTCATTGGTAGACATGATTGGAACAAGTTCACCATTTTCCATTCTCCAGCCATGTTCAGCAGGTGAAGGTAAACGCAAATAGGGACGATATACGTTTCGTCAAATATAGGTCTGATAATTGGCCCTGAGACAGTTTTGGTAGATACTGTTACGAGTGGGGGGTAGTTTGTCACTCGTTAGCTGCTTCTTCTTGAAAAGATGTGTCCTCACGGAATTTACGGACGAGAAAGCATCCGTCCCGGTATAAAGAGCACACACAAATTGTTCACATGCATCTACGACCACCATCACTTTTCGCAAACCGTGGCTTACAAAGTAACTTGTTGTGTCTGACTCAGATATAGCGTGCATCGCTGGCAGAGCTTCACACTTCAATGGGCCAAGTTCTTTGCCTATCTCATGTAATGGAATAAACCTATTTTTTTCTTTCAAACCCGTATTCAAATACATTTCAGTTGATCCGAGTCCACTCACACTGAAAATGCCAACCACTGCCACGTCAGTATCTGGAGATGTTATTATAACTACTCTGATGTCATCTTCTGAGACGCAGTACGATATCTGTTGGAAAAGCCTCGAATCGGCTTCCCTGTGGTCAGAATATAACGCACGACAATCTTTTGGCCCATTCTTATCAACAACTACACACTTCTCATCGTCC
Organism: Pictodentalium vernedei; assembly: GCA_031216915.1. Classification (NCBI taxonomy): domain Eukaryota; kingdom Metazoa; phylum Mollusca; class Scaphopoda; order Dentaliida; family Dentaliidae; genus Pictodentalium; species Pictodentalium vernedei. The sequence continues at coordinate 262,535,163 of CM062296.1, forward strand.
TTGAATCATCCGTTCAAGTAAACAATTTCTCCGTTGGTCAGTCGTGTGCTAAAATTAACCTCCAGCTGAGAAAAGATGAACTCTGTGAGATTAGCTTTAGTTCTGGAATTTGCGAGCATTCTTCTGCGGTCTCTAGCGAACTCTGTTTCTTTCGTTCGAAAAATTCTCTCACCCAGACAACCCGAACCTGTCCGACGTGAACGCTCACCAGTTTTAATTAACTCCGATTTGTCATATCGATCCGACACCAATGCCACTACCCTGCAACCAGACCCCAATTTCGACAGTACTAACGTATATATAATTTCCAGAACATCTCCAACAGTACGCGATCGCGATCCGTCTGCTCCACATACCATCTGAATGATGGACATGAAATCAAAAGCCCACATTCTTTCACCACCTTTAGGCTCAACACGTGGGATGTTGCTTATTTTGCTCTCCAGAATATGTAGTAGATCACTTTTCACACCTTTATACATACTTCCATCAATGTTAAACAGAGACATTGGCACTGACGACAACTCATAACTGAAACATTTGTCAAGACTTATGTCCTTATTATGTCTGGCCAGAACAAGAATTTGTCAAGACTTATGTTCCTATATCTGGCCAGAACAAGAATTCGAGCAAGGAATTGTCTGTCTGAGTTCAGAACCGTAATCTGTTTTTGATGTGTAGTTATTTTCACTGGTTTCCACGTTTTGGCAAATGTTGGTATATTAGTTTTCGGGATTCTGTCCATTATATTCTGAGATCCCCAATAGATTCGATCTTTCAGGAAAGATTCGAAGTTGACCCTCCCTGTTTCGAAAGCAGCCAGCAACGTTCTTGTCTGTGGGACATCCGGTAACACAACACTGGTGGCAATATTTATCAGAGGCATTGGCGATTCTTCGGTGGCTTCCGTGTCGATCTTGAAAGGATTTATCATATCATTATCAATTTTTTCGACAATTTTCCGAACTGCTCTCTCATCTGCACTAACTCGAGCTCTAGAACCTTCTTTGTGTGAAAGGGTCTTACCAGACTCAACTCCACACATCACCAAGGCATTAGCGCAAGATTCTGCCCTAAGGTGCGATGTCAGATAGTGTCTCTCGATGGATACGTCTGATCTGAAAGTGCCTTCGAGAAATTCTTCCGTCGAACAATCACGGTTTATTGTTTGTTCTATTGCTTGATCCGACCATACAGCATTGAAAGTACAGCTTCTGTTCGACGATCGCTTGACAGTATGGAGGCCTTCTTCGATCGCCCTTTGACATCAGGGTGCAAATATTTTAAAGTGATCATCTCTGCCAAATACAAGCTTCCCCAATTGGGCGTAGTTGGTACGGTCAAAGGCAAAATCATAAGAGACCATCCGAGAAAATTCTCGAATGTGAGATTCAAAATCAGAGTTTCTCTAAGCGGCGACATAATCCAGTAGACACTGCACCATGCAGAGATATTCTTCCCAATAAGCAAATGTGTAGGACTGTTTACAGTAACGCTTCCTGAAATGGGTGAAAAGAAATTGAAAGTTTCCCACTTCGGATGTCAAACCTACCAAGGCTTCATTCATACCACTTTTCATGGAAGAATCTTTCAAGGACGACATCAAAGCTTCCAGTCGATGATTCATTTCTCTGCCTAAAGCTTCCATATCACATGGGTCGAGACTTCGCGCGAACTCCATAAGTTGCAATCTGAGCAAACCCTCGTATACGAGTTTGAGAACACGCATCGCTCGGTTGTAAGCTTTACCACTCAAGACTTTATCAACGATATTTGTACCATAGATGTCACAGTCAGATACGCTCTGTTAAAAACCAGATTCACGCATGCGTTTTCCGATGATACCTTGGAAATTGAGAGCACGATGAAAACCTCCAAGTCGGAGAACTAAATTGGAGAAAAGGTCCTTATTCCGGAACTTGATTTGCTGCGCTTTGGAATACAAAGTTTCATCGAATGTTATGACACAGGTAGCTTGGTTTAGCTTCTTGGAGATGTCCGTTAAGCGTACTAAAACTGTGAAGACTGTGTCGAATTCATTCGGGGGCGCAGAAACGTTTCTGCAGTATACAATAGTAGTTGCATCTCCCTGCACCCGTGATGCCAAGCCCATATGGAACACAGTCCAACCTCCGATGGATTGCTCCTCATCCCGAACCAATTCGAACAGGTGGTTGCTGAATGCTCTGACTGTTACCCAGGCTAAATCGACCAGATTCCCGTGTTGCGGTCTATCCGGGGCGATTTTCTCGAGTAACACGCTCGACAGCATACCTTTCAGGTAAACAGGGGACGCACCTTTCTTGTGAAGATTCTGGCATGTCAGAATAGTTTTAGTTTTGCTGAACTACCGTTGGTGAATTTGTGTTTCGCATTGCTGTTTGGTCGCTTCTGGTCTACTCTGCTGTCTGCTGTAACCGTTATCTTTCTTCTGGAACAAAACAATGTTCAGAACATCGGAGAGTGACCCATCCAATTTCTCTGCCTTTTGCTCAAAATTATCTGCAGCAACATGCGCGAAAGGTCCAGATTCAATGTTAGAAGGCACTACGCATTCAAAGTCTTTTGTTTGTGAGTCTGTCCATGCGGAAAGAACACTCAACACATTGGAATAACTGGCACACATCCCCAATCGATTTAGAACAGTGATGAGCATTCTACTTCTTGTCCAATTATAAACTGCGACCCCGAGCCCAAGATGTTTAGGGGGCTTGATTCGACTTGACGAACTCATAAATATCATATCCTGTGCAATAGACAAAACATGTCTATATAAAGACCTTTGCTTTTGTTCAATACTGTTTCTGTTTAACAGAAGTAGACTTTCGTCGTCGAACGAATTTGTAGGTGCCAGCACTTGAGCTAAGATATGAACAATTCATTTGGGATAATGGTCACGGCTTTCTCCAACGATATGTCATCAGGCTGAAATGTGTTGATCTCAAGCCCCGGTCCCGCCTGATGAACAACTTTCGGACAACCAAAGCTGCGTGGAACAGGAGTTGGTCGTCGTTGTCGTCTATTTCGTCCGATAGATAAAAGCTATTTCCGATAAACGACGAGTTTTCTTTTTTGAGCTTTACGATAGCCTCTAGAGCATTTCCAAGAGTAATTTTGTTATCACACAGGGGGTCACTACGTCCTTGTTTCAGAAAACAGACTCGATCGCCGAAATAGTCAGATATTCGTCGTTTGATTGCCCTGTTCCCGTATGACGACAGATCAGTCACACCATATACTCATAGTGCATCTCGCAAATCTTGATAAACTTTCCGAGCGAGAAGAACTCTTTGTTCGACGAGCAAAGCGATTTCCAACTGTTCAAAGGAATCTGCAAACACCTCAGAATCGGCAGTTCTAAATTTGGTACTTTCTGATGATTTCCGCTTTGCGGGGCTCTTTAAACGATAATTATCCATGCAAAGTTTGTGGTATCTCCCACCATTGGCGATTAGATCACCAGGACAGTCCCCACCTCCTTGTAGCCTGAATTGTAAATCTGAATCTCCTAATTCGCGAGCCATATCATGAAGTTTTTGAGTTCGATCGAATGTTTCGAACAAAGAGAGTTTTTTACCTCCTTGTCTACCTCGTGACTTACAACAAATAACGCATAATTCCTTGTAAATGAAGGCATCTCTAGACCGACGGCTAATTTCAGTGCTAATCTGCGTGCTTCTATTTTGTTCAGTTAATTGGTATCTCTCCTTAGCCGCTTCATAAATGTCTTTTTTAGCCCAAGTTGATCTGCAGGACTGAAGCCAAACTGGTGATTTTTCATTTAAGGTGTCATAATCGTTTCTTATGCGATAGAAAACACTGTCCATGTGACAAGTTGCCGCCTCGTTCAAAGTCTCTATACTCTGAGCAGTCAATCTTTGAAGTTTCCCACCGCTTATTTGACAGATAACACATTTAGAATAATCTGTAGAAATCTTTCTAATTTTGGGGGGAAATTTTACCACGAGGGATCATTGGCAGTAGTTTCATACCGTTTCAATTGTTAAGCGATATCACGACTGTTCTCACACTTAATGCTCCAGATTCTTTGTTGTATCCCGTCGTAACCAGTCTTCGGTCACCCTGCTATTATAAGCGTGAGTCGACATGTTCTAAGCAATATAGGCGAACATCACCTGACAGCACGCCAACCGAATCTATCCACCCCCCCCCCCCCCCAACACCCACCGGTATTGAGGCACGCTGTAAATCAGCGGTAAATCAATTTAATTGCTCTACCGGCGTTTCGTATAATTTTTTAGAAGAACGAGAGAGGATGGGCGAGGGGCAGTGCTCTTCGCTACTTTCACTTTCGACCTCTCATAAAGCCATTTTTCGGCTGTCACATATGAATATCACACATATATAGAGGATATGGAAGGAGTGTTTTTCTCATATAATATTTATGAAACGAGTCTAAGAATTTTCCGTTTTGGCGAGCCCAAACGGAAAATTCGGACGAGTTTCATAAATATTATATGAGAAAAACACTCATTTCATATTCTATTTATCATATGACACACACACGCACAAATTAGCCACTTAGTATGACCTTTTAACCCATCACCTAACTTGAGTTGCAGACGGCACTTGGAAAAAACATCCTCGTATATAACTAAAAATTGTCATTGTTTGCTTCCAAAACATATGTTATGACCCCTCATTGGAACGAGCTCGTTGAACTCGTTCCAATGAGGGGTCAGAACCTATGTTTTGGAAGCAAAAAGGGAAAATATAAAAAAAATGAATGGCGTTTTTCTTGTAGGTAAAAGATTAATACAATATAACCCACCCTTAATAGGACAGATAACGTAAATTCTCCCCACTGAAATTATGCAAATGTGACCCAGTTGTATTTTGTTTAGCCAATCAAATTGTCCAGTTTTGAAATTGACCAATGAAAGCTCCCAGCTCTAATTATGCAAATTATGAAAATGTGGCCCAGTTGTATTTTGTTCAGCCAATCAGATTGTCTAGTTTTGAAATTGACCGATGAAAATGACGGAAGGCTTTATTTATCACTGATTAATATGAAAACAAAATATCAAATGTTTTAAAGTGAACAAAACGGACGAGTCATATGATAAATAAGTACACCTCTATAGTATAACTATTCATACTACCAAAGTAGAATACACTTGTCCGAGTACGTGAATGGAGCATACTTACGTTTATTGGAATTATATGAATCTCGATGACAACATCTCACGAAAATCACTGTAGCAACGTGAAGCATTTCTCTGAAATCTTCCGACCATGGCAGCCTGCTGGAAACATCATTTCTGTGATGATTCTTTCTGTCGATATTGGGGTAGGGTTTAATTTATATGCTTTCTTTAGAACATTAAGCGCCTCACGGTATGACAAATGGCATGAAACTGACGAGAAATGGCTACGACAGTTTTTCGAATTAGAATGTTTGACGGTTCCTATGTAAATTTTGAGTATTGAGTTGTTTATGGTGAACTTTTTTTGAAAATTACGCTGATTTTATGATTAAAAATTGCAAATTCTAATTTTTTTTAGGAACACAGCCCTTCATGACCATAAGTTCGGTATCAACATTTGGGTCAACTCCGCGCGGATAAAATGTGTGGTGAACGTTTGTTTTTCATTCACTTCTGGTGCATGTGGGACCATTTTTTTTAAAAATAGGGAAAAATCGCGAAATTTAGCAAAGAAATCGGATTTTTTCATATTGGACAATCCTGGAAAAAATTTCTCCCACCCGTGAGATGTGCCCCACAGTATACTGGATAAGAAAAAACGAAAAATTTTCGAGGGCTAGCAAGTGCAGGGTTGCTCAAAAACTAAGCGACCTTTGGAAATCTCGTACTCGCCTATTATTAATTAACTTTTTTCTTGCAACAATCTCTCTAACTCGTTATAACGAGTTATTAACTAACTTTTTTTCTTGAAACGATCTCGCTAACTCGTTATAACGAGTTACTAAATAACTTTCTTTAGAAAAGAGGGCACCCACAAAAAGAAGCAAGAATAATATTTCAGGGCATTCACGCAGATTAACTTGTTTTAAAAATGGGATACAGCAATATCCAAGGTCTCTGTAGGAAATCGAGTGAAATCACTGCCGGTGTGGAGGAAGAGAATCTTGATATAATAGGCCCCAGTGATCACGCATGGTGAAAGGATTGACCCAATCAGGGGGTATGAGTGGATTGGAGCGGGGCGATTAGAAGGCCTGAAAATGGGGAGGGAGGGAGGTGGGTGGGTAGGTATGTATATTAAGGAAGAGTCAGGCCCTCTGACCATCACAGACTTATCAAAAGTAAATACAACAAAACAAGTGGAAAGCGAAATAGTACTGGCGAAAATCAAGTTGAAAAACAAAAGAGTTGCGGTGGTTGTTGTATATTTGGCGACTTAACCCTTTGAACGCTAGTTGTATCTACCATGCCAGTTCAATATCAGCAATTAGAGAGTCCATATGCAGTTTTTGGGATAGACTAATCAATATTTTCAACGTGCAGCCTTGGGTCTGCACGTTGAAAATATTGATTGGTCTATCCCACACATTTACTGAACAGCCATCCTATTTAATGACATTATGACGTGTCGTGTTCTTGGCCAGAAAAGAGGCCGCTAGGGTTCAAAGTGTTAATGACGCAAGCCTGAGTGGAACAATGGAATTTATCTGATAACCATAGAGTATAACAACCGTTGTATATACTTGAAGTATATACAACGGGTGTTGTATATAATTATAATTCATGCGAACGACCTCTGACCTCTTTCAATTCCATTTTCATTCATTCATTCATGAAACATCGTTAAAACACAGGGCAGGTTTTAATTGTACGCTTATTGCACTTTGTCAAAATCCTCTGATGGTGTCATTTCTTATTTATTTTGCTTCAATAAAGGCAACCTAAAATTTTGCTTCAAAACATTGTAGAAATTACTTGAATGTTAATAGTAATTAGTATGCGGCGACTGCGAACTATTTATAGTCACGGCCTCGATCAAAAGTACTCGCGGAACTGCGCTAATTAAAAGTTTGTCTGCTCTACCTGAAAAAAACACTTCGTAAAAATTGTAAACAAACGCAAAACTATTTGTTATATTGGGACTACAGCATAAAACACGGAAGAAAACTGGAACTATGTCAAAAAAAGAATAACTCTACTGAAACACCGTTTTGTTACTGTTAATAAAATAGTTGAAATTTATTTTGTTCCAGCGCAGTTACATGATGCAAGAAGTGCAATCGCACTTTACAATCGCCGTCATCGATTTTGTAATGTAAGGGACACAACTCTATGCATCTTGTCCTATTTCTTTTGTCTCGTAGACTGGTTTTCTTTGGAGGCCCGTGGGAAGCATATATAAGTCGGGTAGACGCACGAGACGGGTGTCTGTTTGTTATCAGATAAAAACAATAAACATATAGTGTGTTTTTATATCTGTGTTATACAACTCGTTGAAATATGGTTTATTTTTTCTCGGCGAAGCCTCGAAAAAATAAACCATATTTCAACTCGTTGTATAACACAGATATAAAAACACACTATATGTTTATTGTCTATATATACGATACTCAGATTTAATGGTACAGAACTGAAAAACAGGGAACTTCATATTGTACTGATGGGGGATTTTAAAGGAGAAATTGGAGATGGTGTGGAGGGTACAGTGCCTGGGGATAAGAACCTTAAAGTTAATGGAAGGAAAATATTGGAATTTACAAACGAAGTGTGTCTGAAGATATTGAATAGGGATGCAAAAGTGTAAAGGTAAATGGACTTGGGAAAAGAAGGTCAGAAAGACAATAACTGACTATTTACTCACCAATAAAGAGCTGAGGATTCGAGGAGATCTGATAATTGGGAATGGAAGCACAATGTGGGCACTTTGGGGAGAATTTAAAATCAAAGCTTGAAAACGTGTCAACTGGGGATAACGTTCAGGAGTTGACTGACTCAATAGTAAAAAGTCTAACAGTTGCGAAAAAGGAAAGCATAGGGGGACTAGAGTGACGACAAAGGAATTGGGATATATGATAAACAACCAGCTCAAAAATGCAATAAAGGAGGGGAAGAAAAAATGTACTGCTTTTAGAAGAAGCAGAAAACTCAAGGGGGTGAAGGATACAGCCACTAGAAATGCCAATGAAATATATGAAAAGGCAAGGAAAAGAATTGATATATATAATCAAGAACAAAAACAGGAACGAGAGTAATTTTGTTACCACACAGGAGGTCACTACGTCCTTGTTGTTTCAGAAAACAGACTCGATCGCCGAAATAGTCAGATATTCGTCGTTGGATTGCCCTGTTCCCGTATGACGACAGATCAGTCACACCATACACTCCTAGTGCATCTCGCAAATCTTGATAAACTTTCCGAGCGAGAAGAACTCTTTGTTCGACGAACAAAGCGATTTCCAACTGTTCAAAAGAATCTGCAAACATCTCAGAATCGGCAGTTCTAAATTTGGTACTTTCTGATGATTTCCGCTTTGCGTGGCTCTTTGAACGATAATTATCCATGCAAAGTTTGTGGTATCTCCCATCATTGGCGATTAGATCACCAGGACAGTCCCCACCTCCTTGTAGCCTGAATTGTAAATCTGAATCTCCTAATTCGCGAGCCATATCATGAAGTTTTTGAGTTCGATCGAATGTTTCGAACAAAGAGAGTTTTTTACCTCCTTGTCTACCTCGTGACTTACAACAAATAACGCACAATTCCTTGTAAATGAAGGCATCTCTAGACCGACGGCTAATTTCAGTGCTAATCTGCGTGCTTTTATTTTGTTCAGTTAATTGGTATCTCCCCTTAGCCGCTTCATAAATGTCTTTTTTAGCCCAATTTGATCTGCAGGACTGAAGCCAAAGTGGTGATTTTTCATTTTAGGTGTCACAATCGTTTCTTATGCCATAGAAAACACTGTTCATGTGACAAGTTGCCGCCTCGTTCAAAGTCTCTATACTCTGAGCAATCAGTCTTTGAAGTTTCCCACCGCTTATTTGACAGATAACACATTTAGAATAATCTGTAGAAATCTTTCTCATTTTGGGGGGAACTTTCACAGGGCTCTCGTCACTCTCCATTATTCTTTGGAACTCCGCCTGGAATGATAAAACAGATTGATATTAGAAAGGCATCATTGGGAGGAAAGAATCAGGGAACAAATAACGATAATTTTACCACGAGGGATCATTGGCAGTAGTTTCATACCGTTTCAATTGTTAAGCGATATCACGACTGTTCTCACACTTAATGCTCCAGTATCTTTGTTGTATCCCGTCGTAACCAGTCTTCGGTCACCCTGCTATTATAAGCGTGAGTCGACATGTTCTAATCAATATAGGCCAACATCACCTGACAGCACGCCAACCGAATCTATCCACCCCCCTCCCCAACACCCACCGGTATTGAGGCACGCTGTAAATCAGCGGTAAATCAATTTAATTGCTCTACCGGCGTTTCGTATAATTTTTTAGAAGAACGAGAGAGGATGGGTGAGGGGCAGTGCTCTTCGCTACTTTCACTTTCGACCTCTCATAAAGCCATTTTTCGGCTGTCACATATGAATATCACACATATATAGAGGATATGGAATGAGTGTTTTTCTCATATAATAATTATGAAACGAGTCTAAGAATTTTCCGTTTTGGCGAGCCCACACGGAAAATTCCGACGAGTTTCATAAACATTATATGAGAAAAACACTCATTTCATATCCTATTTATCATATGACACACACACGCACAAATTAGCCATTTAGTATGACCTTTTAACCCATCACCTAACTTGAGTTGTAGACTGCACTTGGAAAAAACATCCTCGTATATAACTAAAAATTGTCATTGTTTGCTTCCAAAACATATGTTATGACCCCTCATTGGAACGATTTCAACGAGCTCGTTCCAATAAGGGGTCAGAACCTATGTTTTGGAAGCAAAAAGTGAAAATATAAAAAAAAATGAATGGCGTTTTTCTTGTAGGTAAAAGATTAATACAATTTTACTCACCCTTAATAGGACAGATAACGTAAATTCTCCCCACTGAAATTATGCAAATGTGACCCAGTTGTATTTTGTTTAGCCAATCAAATTGTCCAGTTCTGAAATTGACCAATGAAAGCTCCCAGCTCTAATTATGCAAATTATGAAAATGTGGCCCAGTTGTATTTTGTTCAGCCAATCAGATTGTCTAGTTTTGGAATAAACCGATGAAATTGACGGAAGGCTTTATTTATCACTGATTAATATGAAAACAAAATATCAAATGTTTTAACCCTTTACCCAACGTAACGGCCAAAACCGGCCAGCGCTATTCTCAAAAATCGCCAATTAATTTTCAAAATATTTTCATTTTTTTGTCTCAAAACATAGGTTATGACCCCTCGTTGGAACGAGCTCGTCGAGCTCGTTCCAACGATGGGTCTTAACCTATGTTTTTGAGACAAAAAATGAAAAAAATTAGTTATTCAAGAATTTTTTTTGCAAGTGTCCTCTGCTTTTCATGTTAGGTAAAGGGTTAAAGTGAACAAAACGGACGAGTCATATGATAAATAAGTATACCTCTATAGTATAACTATTCATACTACCAAAGTAGAATACACTTGTCCGAGTACGTGAATGGAGCATACTTACGTTTGCTGGAATTATATGAATCTCGATGACAACATCTCACGAAAATCACTGTAGCAACGTGAAGCATTTCTCTGAAATCTTCCGACCATGGCAGCCTGCTGGAAACTTCATTTCTGTGATGATTCTTTCTGTCGATATTCGAATTAGAATGTTTGACGGTTCCTATGTAAATTTTGAGTATTGAGTTGTTTATGGCGAACTTTTTTTGAAAATTACGCTGATTTTATGATTAAAATTGCAAATTCAAAAATTTTTTTTAGGAACACAGCCCTTCATGACCATAAGTTCGGTATCAACATTTGGGTCAACTCCGCGCGGATAAAATGAGTGGTGAAAGTTTGTTTTTCATTCACTGCTGGTGCATGTGGGACCATTTTTTTTAAAAATAGGGAAAAATCGCGAAATTTAGCAAAGAAATCGGATTTTGTCATATTGGACAATCCTGGAAAAAATTTCTCCCACCAGTGAGATGTGCCCCACAGTATAGTGGATAAGAAAAAGCGAAAAATTTTCTAGGGCTCGCCAGTGCAGGGTTGGTAAAAAACTAAGCGACCTTTGGAAATCTCGTACTCGCCTATTACTAATTAACTTTTTTCTTGCAACAATCTCTCTAACTCGTTATAACGAGTTATTAACTAATTTTTTTTTTCTTGAAACGATCTCGCTAACTCGTTATAACGAGTTACTAAATAGCTTTCTTTTGAAAAGAGGGCACCCACAAAAAGAGGCAAGAATAATATTTCAGGGGATTCACACAGTTTTAAAAATGGGATACAGCAATATCCAAGGTCTCTGTAGGAAATCGAGTGAAATCACTGCCACTGTGGAGGAAGAGAATCTTGATATAATAGGCCCCAGTGATCATGCATGGTGAAAGGATTGACCCAATCAAGGGGTATGAGTGGATTGGAGCGGGGCGATTAGAAGGCCTGAAAATGGGAAGGGGGTGGGTGGGTGGGTAGGTAGGTATGTATATTAAGGAAGGGTCAGGCCCTCTGACCATCATAGACTTATCAAAAGTAAATACAACAAAACAAGTGGAAAGCGAAATAGTACTGGCGAAAATCAAGTTGAAAAACAAAAGAGTTGCAGTGGTTGTTGTATATTTGGCGACTTAACCCTTTGAACGCTAGTTGTATCTACCATGCTAGTTCAGTGGCAGCAATTAGAGAGTCCATATCCATTGTTTGGGATAGCCTAAACAATATTTTCAACGTGCAGGGTCGGGTCTGCACGTTGAAAATATTGATAGGTCTACTCCACACATTTACTGAACAACCATCCTATTTAATGACGTTATGACGTATCGTGTTCTTGACCAGAAAAGAGGCCGCTAGGGTTCAAAGGGTTAAGGACGCAAGCCTGTGGAACAATGGAATATATATGATACTCAGATTTAATGTTACAGAATCAGGGAACTTCATATTGTACTGATGGGGGATTTTAATGGAGAAATTGGAGATGGTGTGGAGGGTACAGTGCCTGGGGATAAGAACATTGAAGTTAATGGAAGGAAAATATTGGAATTTACAAACGAAGTGTGTCTGAAGATATAGAATGGGGATACAAAAGTGTAAAGGTAAATGGACTTGGGAAAAGAACGACAGAAAGACAATAACTGACTATGTACTCACCAACAAAGAGCTGTGGATTCGAGGACATCTGGTAATTGGGAATGGAAGCAGAGTATGGGCACTTTGGGGAGAATTTAAAATCAAAGCTAGAAAACGTGTCAACTGGGGATAACGTTCAGGAGTTGACTGACTCAATAGTAAAAAGTCTAACAGCTGCGAAAAGGGAAAGCATAGGGAGGACTGGAGTGACGACAAAGGAATTAGGATATATGATAAACAACGAGCTCAAAAATGCAATAAAGGAGGGGAAGAAAAAATGTACTGCTTTTAGAAGAAGCAGAAAACTCAAGGGGGTGAAGGATACAGCCACTAGAAATGCCAATGAAATATATGAAAAGGCAAGGAAAAGAATTAATATAATCAAGAACAAAAACAGGAAAAAGCGGAACAGTAATCTAATTAAGACAATAAGGAAAACAAGCGGCCAAGTTCCAATGTATACTGGGAATAGGTAAATAAAACTAACAAAAGCAATACCTCACAGAGTATTAAGGTGGATGGCAATAGTACTGATGACCTGGACAGCATTGCAGCAGAAATGGTCAAGCATTGGAAGAGGGTAAATGATAGAAGATGAGGGGGAAGGGTTCAGGAATGTGAGATGGGACGTAAATAAAACTTATCCGAATTAGTGTGCAATGAAAATGAGGTGGGAGGAGTACGAAATGCAGCCACCAAGTCAAATAATGGCAAAGCATCAGGTGCTGAAGAAATTCCTGATGAGTATTTAAAAAGAGGAGGAGAGCTTTACAGCATTATTTAATATGGCTGCCAAAAAAGCAAGAGGTTCCCATTGAGTGGAAGGAGAACCGGTAACCTCTTTCATGAAAATAAAGACAGGGAAGTTTTAGATAATCATAGCGGGGTATCCGTTAGTAGTTATTCTGCAAGATTCTCTATGGAAGGTTTGCGGGAGTTGTGGAAGAGAGGAGATTCCTGGACGGAATCCAAAATGGGTTCTGGAAAGGAAGAAATGTCACTTACCACTTGTTTACTCTTTCGCAACTGATGGAATCAACAAAAATCATGGCATTCCTCGATGTGGAAAAGCATACGATAGAGTATGGAGGGAGGGGATGTGGCGTAAACTTGAATGCCCCGGATTTGGAGGAAATTTCGTCGAAATCACGAGAGCACTGTACAAAGATGTGCAGAGTGTACTCAACTGGGAAACATCGCAACAAAAAGGGTCCCCATGGAGATAGGCCTAAAGCATGGGTGCATCTTGTCACCGATTCAGTTTTCAGTGTACCTAAAAGATTTAAAGGAGGAGTTGATTGCAAGCGCTGGGGGGGGGGGGGGGGGGTCGAAGTTGGAGAGACTCGAACCAGAGGGCTATCTTTGACAGTGACATGGTTTTATTAGCCGAGACTGAAGAGGGACTACAAAAACTTTTAACCAGAGTATGGAAGTACGGGGATAAATGGCGGCTTGAACTGGACGAAAACAAAAGCAAGGTAATACCCGTGGGTCGATGGGTGGAGGCGTCCCGAAGGCGGAATGTGGATAAATTCTCTATTGGTGAAGAGGAAAGCAATGGTATAAAAGTGGGGGGAACGGGAGAATATGAATATGTGGGAGTGAATTATTTATGTGTTAGATGTGGAGGCATATACAGAAACCACACAAATAATCTTGGGACAAAGGTGAAAGGGTACTCAATCAGTTAATACTACTTGCAAGAAATAACTATAACAAGGTGTTCGTTGGAAAAAAACATTTAGGAGAGAGTGGGATTACCAAGTGCAACATATAAAACGATCTGTTCCCTCTAAATCAAAGTGAGGAACTTTGAGATCTTACAAAACAATGCGGGTCGGTGGATAACCGGATCAGGTAACACAGCCACGTTGGAAGTGGTCATCCAGATGCCGGTTAAAGTTAGAATAGATATGGGAAAGTTATGCTACCTGAATTATCTGGTAAACCTCTCAAACAGCAGATGGTGTAAAGCGACGTTTAACCATGTATGGAACTCTAACATTCTGAGGGGGGGGGGGGGGGGGGGGAGGTTAAGGCAAGCAAGGGAGCTAATGGAGAATTTCTCTATGAAAAGTAATGGAAAAATGGGATGTAAACAATTACGGATAAGTGAATGGGGACTGACATGAGGAAAAAGGTTAATTTTATAGTTAGGGAGATGGAGAAAGGATCGTGGAGGAACAGCCCAGCTAGGGACTGGGTTAATGTAGGTCTCCACGGTAGAGGACCGCGACAGATCAGTGGAAGGCCAAATAATTATTATATTATGAGATGAAAAATAAATTTGAGGAGACCTGTCATTTAACAAGGTACGACTGCAGTTCTTATTTTTAGGGAACCCTGAAAGGTGGGGGACGGTAGTAGCTGTACTAGGACGTCCGGCAGCCCACGTAGCACCGTCCATGATGTTGGCAATGAAGCGTCCTCTCCGTCTGGATAAGGTCGAGTGTAGTACAAATGATGAAGAGATTGAAACGAAGGTTTACCTAACTGGTAAATGCATCTAAAGGTTCAAATGTTCAAATAAAGAATGTGTGGATGGCAAACAATGTGAGTGGGTCTGTTCCTCTGAACTATGATAGGGAGTGCTTTGGAAAGAGATGCGTGGACTAGCTGGGTCATTGGGGCATAAGAATGGAACACGGGGTCAGGGGTTGGTTCCCAGTGGGTGGAGGCAGCAGGACGTTTATCCGGATGTATGTGGTAGAAACGTTTTATTTTGCCAACACCCCGTTTGAGAATTTATCGACTAACCTGGTGACGATGATTAGTTTGAAATAATATCATTTGTAAATCAAACTGAACTATCTGGATGGAGTATTTTTGATAACTGTGATGACAGTATGTTGGGAATCATGTGGGGGGGGGTCAAAGATACATTTCTGTTTCAAGTCCACCAATGCAAAACTAGCATATGATTAGTTATCCTTGTATTTTCCAGGGTGTATGGGAATTTACACCGGTTTGGGAACTCATACACCCTGAGGCGAATCCGAAGGGTGTATGAGTTCCCAAACCGGCGTAAATTCCCAAACACCCTGGAAAACACAAGGATAGCGGATTTATTTCCAAGAATTTTTGGCGTATTTAATACTTTAACCTACATTGTGGGCAAAAACTGACAGAAAATTTGTACTTTGCAAGTTTGCAAGTTTCTTAAATAAAACCAGACAAATATGGATGTCATTGGAACTGGCTCATTGAGCCAGTTCCAATGACATCCATATCTGTAATATTTTATTGCACATAAATATTAAATTTCCTGTTTTTTTTATTTTTGTTCTAACATAACCGAGCAGAATGTATGAATTAATAATTAAAAATGAGAACTTTTTTAGCCAGATAGCTTGCTCTTGTATATTCTTGTTTTTACACCGTGATGAAAAAAGCCACTGTGGATTGCAAGTTACACCGTAGCTCTCGGCCAATCAAAATGCAGTATTTTGCTTCATTTGGAAATAATATACTTTACCGGTAAAAGTGATCCGATTCTGCGTCCAGGAGCCAATACTATAAAACTTTTACAATTGTATTTTCTGGAAATCTATTTTCTATCTATTAATAAACTTATTAAAATAAATCATTAGCATTTTAAAAGATATGGCAATGTGTCAACTTGCAAATGGCATAACTAGAAAATACAATTGTAGAAGTTTTGGCCCCTGGTGCTAAATAAAAATCGGCGAGCTTATTATATAAATTTAAATATTTTCAGCTTTTACATTTGTTTAGATTCATCTTTAAATCACATTATGTGCTTATTCCACGCAACTTCCGCATCAGCAAAAGGGGGTATTTTCTCTAATGGCCCGTGATCCAGACTTATACTTTGGCGGCGATCATGAGCATTAACTAACTGCAGTATGTACTAAACATTCACCTTAGATGCGGTCTCATTTCCACTGAACTAATCATTTAATGAACAAGCAAGATTAGTTCTGAACCATTTCAGTAAGTGTCCATCAATCGGTACATGTCTTCAATCGATTGAGACTTGTCGCCGACGATAAAACAAGATTTCAGTCCTTGTCGGACTCTGATGAGCAGACGTCTTCAGCACAAAACGTTAAGCTTTAGTTTAAACAATATTTATTTTCAAAGTTTAAAGAAAGTTACAGAAATCGAGTACGATAATGATAGACGTATCAGCGAGCACAAAACATTAATGGAAATGGATTCAGCAACAAGCTGGCAGCTAAAACTAAGATGTTTCCATAAGCTTTAAGGCTACCTCAAAACGTTGGAATGCATATCGATTCAATTTCAACGTACAAAAGAAATATTTGGCTGCACTTTGTCTGATGTTTACTCTTTAATGCGCAACTTGTCAAATTAAAACATTTGCACTTTCTGCACTTTCTGTAGATGAGTACATAAGGTGTGTGTAGAGAAAAATGCGTGCTTCTGAATTAATGCATACTCAGGTGCATAATTTGGGGCTAAGGCCCATGCTCTACACCTTACTCAACCATCCGAACAAAAGACGCCTCGTTTATTGCAACCGTTCACCTCCATGTGTCACTTTCTCTAGCTGTATTATTTCTGAATGTTTGTAGAGAGCTTACATAAGCGTGAGCTTAGTAATGAATCTTTTTACTGAAGTCATCTTAAAATATCTGCATTTTGTTTTATTGTTCTGGTTTTTCAAAACTTTCGGAAAGACTGAAATATTGTTTCAGCTAATAAGTATTTTTCCAGGAATTTCTCCAAGAAACGAGCGTCATTCAACTGTATTTTTCAGGTCCGGCTGGTCCACGAATCATTCGCCGTTTCTTTCTGGAATGTTCATTATTGAAGCCAGAATCGAATAAAGGGCTTAGAAATTTAAAAATACAAACTTTTTCCCAGGTGCTCAATTTCGGAGATTTCATCACTTATCACGTCTGCTCACTCTCACCGAGTTATTAACTCTAGTGCGAGCGGGGTGGCTCATTGGACTTGAGATCGTAAGGTCGTAGGTTCGATCCTTATTCGTATCATATCTGTTGATAATTGGACAAGACACTTAACCCTTTGAACTCTAGTCGTATCTTCCATGATAATTCAATGGCAGCAATTTGAAGAGTCCATATTCATTAGTAGTAGGAGATGAGGTAACCGTGCCCTATTGGCCGGACCCCGGCCCGGAACTGTCACGTGACCCAGTGGCGCCATGTTGTGTTGTCAAGGAAACCCGCGTGAGCGGAATCTTGTGACGTCATCTCCATAGTGATACGTGGAGTTAGTGCGCATGCGCAGAACGTGTTCTTAGGGTGATACGTGTTTCCGTCGGCCATTTTGTATACTGGTTTCTATGATAGCACGTAGTTGCTATGTGACCCAAAGGCTTACAACAGGACAGGGGTATGTTCCCAGGGTGTTTCCTTTGTACAAGAGTAATATCCCGACTCGTAGAATTACCACAAACAACCCGACAATCTCTTCAAATCACCAAAATCCACCAAAAACTACCGAAACCGACCTGTATTCCCCATTTTATCGGCTTAGCACGTTGTGCTATAGTACCGAGGGGCCGC
The DNA here is from genome assembly GCA_031216915.1 of Pictodentalium vernedei. Classification (NCBI taxonomy): domain Eukaryota; kingdom Metazoa; phylum Mollusca; class Scaphopoda; order Dentaliida; family Dentaliidae; genus Pictodentalium; species Pictodentalium vernedei. The sequence goes on from CM062296.1 coordinate 262,552,917, forward strand.
GGGGTGAGTTCGATTGAACTAGAGTAGTTTTCAGGTTCCGATTCCTACAGAATCCTCGTTTACTTCGAAGAATTACCACAACAACCCGATAATTGTTTACTTGGCTCATATTCCCCACGAATCCTACTTGTTTTCAGAGAGTCTCTTCGTGCAAGAGTAGCACGTAGTGCTATAGGGCCCTAAACAGAACGGCGCGTATTTCCAAATAAATCCTCTATTTTTTTTTTATAAATTCCTATATTTAGCAACATCCTTAATGACCCCTTCACTGTCCCTAATTATTTTTTAGGACCTCTCTATAATTAGTAATTTCCACAAATAACTAAATTTTTAAGGCAGTACTATATTTTTATAAATTCCCATGCTCAATGATCTATTTTTGTATTCTATAAGTAACATCCTTAAATGACCCTCTCACTATTTTAATAGGTTTATTAACTTTATTATTTAATGTGAGGATCGCTAAACTGACAATCAGATCGAAGTAAATTGACATATCAGATTAGTGTATTCCTATTGTGTTTCTTTCCCATAGACTTCTATACTAATTTACTAAATTTCTCAACTTTAACCTACAATCCTATAGGAAACAAACACAAACCCCAACCAAGAATCAAAATACCGATGAAAAAACGCTGTGACGTCGTGACGTTTTCAAAAACGCCCGTCACGTATAAATAAAGTCAGTGACGTTGTGGCGTCGGCTTCATTCCATTTTCATCTCTGTGTACTCAGATTATTCAACTGTTTTGTGTGCTATTTTTTGGGCATTCATTATTCCAAGGATTATGGAGACTGTTGGATATACATGTGAGGATTGTGGGAAGATATTCACGGATCGACGGAACAGGAATGGACATCAATGGACACCTCAAGGACAAGGACTGTAACAACTGCTATAAAAAATATCCAAGGAAAGAAGATTAAGATAAATGTAAAAAAAACTTGCTTAGATTTATATACATGTTTGGAATGTGGACAGGAATTTAATCAAATTTTACATTTTAATAGGCATAAAAACACCGCCCATCTCCCTGTTACCCTTCCTAAGAAACGAAATTCTGAACGACCAGTAAGACCCTGAAAAAATAAGCGTGAGCTTAGTAATGAATCTTTTTACTGAAGTCATCTTAAAATATCTGCATATTGTATTATTGTTCTGGTTTTTCAAAAATTTCGGAAAGACTGAAATACTGTTTCAGCTAATAAGTATTTTTCGACATTGGCCCCATTGAATTTGATCAAGACCTTTTAGCAGAAACAAATGAAGAAATATCGGAAATTTATCGTAAGAACTGGAACACCATTCGTACCCACCACATAACGAATAGGAAAATACAGGACATTTTTAATTATAGGCTAGACACTACAGATTTATTTCCCATGAACTATGAATTAAGTAAAACAATCTTTGAATCTCAGAAAAATAAATTTAAAATTAATTTAAGCTACGGCTTCATTTTACGTAACAACGAAATAGAGGAACTAAGATTTTATCATCCTTTACAAAATAATGCCCGGGTTCCTGATAGGCCACCCCTTATAGAAAATGGTGTAGATTTCGTTCCAAAGAGGGGTCACATGATATGGTTTTGTTGAAATTTTTGGAGAAAATTTAAAAAATGATATTTAAAATAATAAATTTTGAAATCGTCTGCGTTGGGTAAAGGGTTAAACAAGAATACATTTTGAAATGGGCTAGGCAGCAAAGACCCAACTCAAAATGGATTGTCCATCAATTAACCAATATAAATTTTTATGTAAACAAGATTAAAAATCATTCAATCGGTGGGTGCCCTGGAAATCTTCCCAAGTATATTTTTGGAAAATCACTCGGTTGTTGACCTTGTCAGTGATCAGCACAACCATTTTGTTTATAATGACAATCTCTGTTGATTCTGGTGTTTAGCCCTATCCTACATCTCAGTAATAGCATAGTAAATACACAGATGTACCTACCTGTACTGTCCAGGTGTGAAATTAGGTGAACTCCCCAAAGTTGAAAAAGTATTTGAAGTGAATATTGAAGTATTTGAACTCTTACTGCAAGATGAAGTTTTTGGCTAAAATTGTACATAGTTCTAATAGAAATTTTGAGAATACCATGTATGTCAATTTATATGAGAACTATTTTAGTTACATCACTGACATTAGTCAATATTGTAAATCCTTTGCTTGTCGTAAATGTGGTAAACTGTGGAAATCGGCATGGCCAATGCAACGCCATAAGTTCTCTTGTACTGATGATCTGTCTAATAAGTATGTTGGTGGTATCTATCACTCCCCCAAGATCATTTTTGAAATGTTACACGAAGAAGGTGTTGCTTTTTCTGATCACTTACGGTCATATCCTTATAGGGATACATTTGATTTCGAATGTTATTTTGATAAAACTTCGCTCTTCAATTCAACTGATACTCCTGTCCGGGAAGCTCAACACAAACCCCTCAGTGTAGTGTATGTTGCAATGTCCCCGGTTTTGATAGTCCCAAATGTTTTATTACTGATTGTGACACACAGACATTGCTTGAAAATATGATGAATTATTTAATGGAAATTTCTCAGAAAAGTCACTCTCTCATGCAGGAGATTCACATGGCCACCATATTATCCCTGTGGCAAATGATTCAAGACACTTTGGCACAGGAAGGTACAGATGATTCTAAACCCCACCCATTTGAAAATTAGCTGCAGAATTTGATCATTACATGAAGGAAATGCCCGTCTAGGTTTAAATTCTGGAAAATATAATATGAACGTGTTTAAACGAGAATTGACGGAGTATCTGAAAAATCATGACCCCACTGTCTTTTGTAGTAAAAAAGAGTAACAACTTTATGGTTTTGAAAACAGATCATTTGAAATATTTTGATATTTGCAATTATTTAGCCCCGGGATTTAGTTATGATAAATGTCTCAAGGCTTTTCGGTGTTCAGTTACTAAAGGATTTTTTCCCTATGAATGGATTAACTGTATTGATAAATTGGAGGCTACCGAATTACCTCCCCATGTTTCCTTTTATAGCTCTTTAAAAAAGGAAAACATTACTGAAGAAGAATATGTTTACTGCCCGCAAGTTTGAGTGGAAAATGGGATAAGAACATTTAGGGACTTCCAAATTCGGTACAATAAGAGAGATATCCAGCCATCCCTAGCCAATCCAGTCCTAAAGACCTTTCTTCGGGAAAAGTTTGGGACTTCGGTGGATAGTCCGATGACATCCAGCGAACTTCTCGTGAAGATCCGCACATGTAGCATCTTTGGCTTAGTGAAGTGCGACATTTCTGTACCCGACCAACTGAAGCCCTATTTTGAAGAAATGGCACCAATCTTAAAAAATACAAATATTTCTAGGGAAGATATCAGGCCACATATGAAGGCTTACGCTGAAGCCAACAATACTATGCGCCAACCTCGAAGTAGTCTCATTGGTAGCTACTTTGGCGAAAAAATCTTGCTGGCTACACCATTATTGCAATGGTATTTGGAGCACGGACTGGTAGTCAGCCGGGCGTATCAAGTCATCCAGTACCAGCCAAATGCGTGCTTCCAAAACTTTGGTGATCAAGTATCACAGGTCCGACGGGAAGGGGACTCTGACCCAAGTAAAGCCATCGTAGCTGACACGATGAAACTATGAGGTAATTAGAGCTGTGGGAAGACAGTCACTAACAAGGCAAAACGTAGGAATGTAGTGTATTGTGATGAAGATTTTGTTTCCAACCTCATTAATAAACGGGCCTTTCGGAAATTGAATACACTCACTGAAGAACTTTATGAAATTGAAATAAATAAAAGTAGAATCAAACTTGACTTGCCCCACCACATTGTTTTTTTTAGTATATCAGTATGCTAAGTTGCGTATACTCCAGTTTTACAATGTTTTTTGGATGTTTTTGTTGATCGTAGGGATTTTGAACTGCTTATACATAGCCTTTTCTGGATCCTCCCTTGAAGACGTAGACAGCCCAGAGAAAAAATAATCATTCTATCGCCAAGCCCATAAATGATTACCCCCAGAAGCCTGTGACCCCCATATGGAAGATAATGTGAAAACTAAATTAAGGGGAGATAACATTAACTGGATACCATCTCAATGCTGCAGGGACAGGAAAGCTTTTGATAAAAGAACCCCGTGCCTTTTCAAAATTGAATGGGAGGGAGAGGGGATTATTGGATTGTGTAGCGAAACTTACTATTGTTTCGGCCCATCAAACAAACTGAATTGTAAAGGAATAAATAGAAGACACAATGATTTAACAAAGGAAACGTATTTAAAAGTAATCAAAGACAAACAGACAGGAAAAGGAAAAAAAACAAAGGCTTTAGACTTAATGGGAATGACATGTTCACTTACACACCGACGAAAGACGGCTTATCTTACTTTTATCCAAAACGACTAGTGCAAGATGTCGGTGTATCGACTTTACCATTTTCTCTTCAGCCAGTGGTATTCTCCAACAATCTTTACAGAAATCTAGAGGTAAGCTTAATTCTTATTTTCAAATTATTCCAATCAATATTATTTTTATACTTACAGAGATGGTTATCCAAGATGAACATTTCTTTCTTTTTTTTCTAATGGGGTGGGTGAAAGTAATTACTTGTACATATTTGTAAATAGTTTATGGAAGGAAATTTGTTCTTCAACAAAAATCATTCATGTTGTACACTTCTGGTGTAGGCTAAGCCTATTTATTACCAATACCCAAAAATTATGTTTAGTTTACAATGTTGATTCCTGGTATCCCTTAGGTTACCCCTATTGGAACTGGATGATACCCAATTATATTTATGTTCACAATACTCAAAAATGTATGTTTAGTTTACAATATTGATTCCTGGTATTCTTTTGGTTACCCCTATTGGACCGGAAGATATCCAATTATACTTATTTTCACAATGCTCAAAAAAATTATGTTTAGTTTATAATGTTGATTCCTGGTATCCCTTAGGTTACCCCTATTGGAACCGGATGATACCTAAATATATATTTTTTTCGTTAACAAAAATGTTTAGGTTATCCATACCAATGGAGTAATTCATGTTATCAGTTCATCATCATCATTCCCTGTTGAGCAAAGAATAAATTTCCTTCTAATTTTTAAAGAAAATTTAGAAAAAAAAACAAAATAAAAAAAATAAATAAATAAATGACCAATCAGATTGAAGTAAATTTATCAGTCAGATTAGTATATGCCTATTGTGTTTCTTTCCCATAGACTTCTACATTAATTTACTAAATTTCCCAACTTTAACCTATAATCCTATAGGAAACAAACACAAACCCCATCCAAGAATCAAAAAGATGCCCAAAATTTGTTAAAATGAGGTGATGTTTTCAAACACGTCCGTCAAAGATATATAAGATTAGGCGAGGAGTGGACTTGGCACCATTCACGTTCTAACCATTGACCAGAGAAGATGTTCCGACTTTGCAGCAAGCAGACTTGTACTAACGTCACCCAGTACCAGGGTGAACTGAAGATACGTGTCCGGAGATACTTTGAGGGTACAGACCAGAAACCTTTGTCTACGAAGATAGGGATTGCAGTGTCTTTAGAAGAATGCAATGCTTTGAAATCCCAAATAGAAGAAGCAGATGCAGCCATCAACACCCAACAAACAGCTTTAACTGAAGACACTAAACCTGAAGAAAATACACCAGGACCAAGTTCCAGTAATGACTTCAAAAAACCAAGGGAACCACCTTTGAAGAAGAAGAAGAAAATCACAGTGTGAATAACCAAACCACTACCATTGATCGTTCATGAAATTGATAGTGAACTCAGACAAGTTCGCTTGCAACATTAGATTTGTTTGGCATATGCTCATTATGTGGTAGAGAATATAGACGCTGTAGTGAAAGAAAAATGTTATGGATGTACAGTCGATCATCCAAGCCAGATGCAGCATAATGTATGCCTCATGATGTCTCAAGAAGAGAAGGTTATAACATGTTTTAATAAAGCACTTGAAAGAGTTAACAAGAATGACGTCCATCTACTATGGCACCATAATGCTTCTGGAATGAATCCACCACCAGTGCAGAAAGAGTATGAAGATATGGTTGAAAAACCTCTCACAAATGAACAGAGACTTTGTATTATGGATTTAGTGATTGAATTCATGACCCTCAAGAAATGACCCACAATAAGCCTTCCAGTCTGAAGATGTAAATAGAAGTTATAAATAGACGTTTGTTTTTATAAAAATAAATTTAAAAAAAAGTATAAAAAGAAGAAAAAAAAGAAAACAAGGTGGTAATGACACTTAAGTTATTTGATGTTTATCTTCTGGACAAATATCAAACAAACTTCACCTGTCCCCAGCCAATAAGTCAGAGGGCTACCACTGCTAAATATTTTTGGAGGGCGGTAAACAAAAACCCTTACCAAAAGGTATAAAAGGGGAGCAGTACCCACATTCAGTGGCCGTTATGGCCACCCTCCTCCAAAAGGTATAAACGGGGAACAGTACCAACATGGAACAACAAAGATAGATCCTCGTTGGAATCATCTATTTACTTGTTTATTGTGTGGTGCCACGGGTAGTGGTAAATCATCCTTTATAAATCGGGTTATTCAAAACATTCAATATATTATTTCACCTGTTGCAAGTCACATCATTTGGTGTTCTAGTGATTGGCAACCATTATACAATACTTTATCACAAGTAGAATTTGTCGAGGGTCTCTCTCAAGAATTAAAATCTGATAGTTTTGTCATATTGGATGATCTGATGTTCGATGTAGATGTTCGAGTGTCTAGATTATTTACTAAAGGTAGGCATCACCGTACGATTAGTGTGATGTACACTGTTCGAAAGTTATTGGAAAAAGTAAAGCCCACAGGACTGTAGCTCTAAATAGTCATTACACGATCTGGTTTAAAAATCTTAGGAATCGTTCTCAGATCACACACTTGGCAGCGCAGATGTATCCTGGTCATTTCAAGTTTCTGAGAGAAGTTTTTGAAGATGTCACTTCGACCCCATATGGTTACCGTTTACTCGATCTCAAACAAGATACTCGAGTATAAATGGAGGTAATAATCCACCCCAAGTGAGGCATAAATCTCAAGGGAAACGGGGCTTATATGGGTACGGAGGCACCAGATTGCCGGTCAATCAAGGGTTCAATAGCGGAAGCTACATGGGTATGTTGGGAGGGGGAAACCCCTGGGAAGAGGAGGGGTTTACAATGTAGCATAACAGGGAATGGGACCGTTATATTACCTGATCGGGCAGGCGTTGCTCTCGTGCCTTGGAGCATCTCTTCAATATCATGGAATCCGGGGGTCACTCATAAGGGAGGTATTAGGAGGAAAGATACTTGTCAGGCAAGATCAGCCAAATGGGTTAGGGTGGAGCTGCGTGTGTGCTATTAGCTAGCTAGATGGCGCTCCAATTATCTTCTGGTAGGTATTACTTGCATGGCGCTGTTCATTCTTGCTAGAACCGGTTCAGGTGGGGTGTATTCCGCCACTAGGGTGTGGTATATTGGCGGTTGATCTTATTAGGACGCTGCGGGAGCAGTCGACTGAGCCGGTCGGCATAGTAGTAAGGTAGGATCATCGTGGTCATTGTAGGGTGGTACAGGAGGTGGGGTGTTGGGTTTCCTGGTGTACCATTAGGAGTGTCCTCGGGCGAGGTTGAGAAATGTATTGACGGCTGGGAATTGTCGGGCGACAGGTCAGTGATTGTAATGCGCGATGTGTGTCTGGGTGGGAAAGATGTTACTCTCATCAGTTGGATGTTGGTTAATGTCACCATATAATTTGGGAGGGGATGGTTGTTGGGGTGTGGTCTCAGGTGGGAGTATGTTCTGGGTGGCGAGATTATGGTATTCCAGGTAGGAATGGGGCTCAAGCCGGTAAGAACATAGGTGACCACTTAATATTATAGGACGGGTTGTCCTGTTTTGCAGTCAGATGGTGAGTTGATTTGGAAAGTAGGGGGTCACAAGTTCTGGGGCCTCTCATGTGACCGGGTGAGAGTGTGCGATCGCATTGCTGGGTGAGGAGCTTGGCTGGTCCAAGGTAGCAAGTTCTGACAGTGAGGGATGTACATCTTGCTCGGGAATGTTTGGACACGGGATCAAGTTATCTTCCCTGATGTGCGCGGGACTGGTTGACCCGTCTTTGGAGTTATTTCCCTTGCGAGTCGCTCCGGGAGAGCGTGACCACTGGGTAGAATGTTGGGAAAAGTCAGGCAACAGGGTAGTGGTTTGTTGTGCTGTTTGGATTCGGGTGGGTACGATGTTACTCTCAAAAGCTGGGTTCGTGGTAGCGTTAATATGTGGGTTAATGGTTTGTAGGTTCCGACCCCAGGTGGAGTTATGCCCTCTCGGGTGGCGAATATAGGGATCTCCAGGGTGGAGTGGTATTCCGCCGGTGAGGACATCTGGGACCGAATAGTACCTTGGGACGGGATGTCCTGTAGTACAGTCGGTGGATGAGTAGATATTGGTGATTGGAGGTCACATATATTCAGGCCTCTCATGTGACCGGGAGAGAGTATGAGATCTCGGAGGATCAAATTGTTAGTTGGAACGCCTTGGTATAACTGGGTAAGGGTGGCAGTAACCGACATCGAGGGGGGTGACATCGTGTATAGGATCAGTAGGATTCAGGTGCTGAGCAGGGTTGGTTTCACCACTATTGGAGTTAACGTGCTTTACAATACTTTTGTGGTTCCGGGCGGACACAATATTGGTCCTACCTATCCTGCGACGTTTTGGGGTTCGTCGGAGGTAGGGATCTTGCTAGCCCTTTCGGATCAGGGTTGTTCGGGGATGCTGTGCTGGAATTTAAGGGTATTGACAGCTGGGGTATGCAAGTGGTTCAGGGTTGAACGGTAAATATTTGTCGGGAAGACATGGGTTATTATGTGTACCTATGGAGAAGAGAGGAGGCACGAGCTTCTTTAAACAATGGGAATCAGGTATTGTTTGAAGGCCGTCGGAGTCGGCTGTGGGTGGAGAGGTTAAGTGTATTCATACTGTAACTGGCGTAGGTAATACGAGAGGTCCTTAGTTACTCGTCCGGAACTACGTGTCCGGAGATACTTTGAGGGTACAGACCGGAGATACTTTGAGGGTACAGACCAGAAACCTTTGTCTACGAAGATAGGGATTGCATTGTCTTTAGAAGAATGCAATGCTTTGAAATCCCAAATAGAAGAAGCAGATGCAGCCATCAACACCCAACAAAACAGCTTTAACTGAAGACACTAAACCTGAAGAAAATACACCAGGACCAAGTTCCAGTAATGACTTCAAAAAACCAAGGGAACCACCTTTGAAGAAGAAGAAGAAAATCACAGTGTGAATAACCAAACCACTACCATTGATCGTTCATGAAATTGATAGTGAACTCAGACAAATTCGCTTGCAACATTAGATTTGTTTGGCATATGCTCATTATGTGGTAGAGAATATAGACGCTGTAGTGAAAGAAAAATGTTATGGATGTACAGTCGATCATCCAAGCCAGATGCAGCATAATGTATGCCTCATGATGTTTCAAGAAGAGAAGGTCATAACATGTTTTAATAAAGCACTTGAAAGAGTTAACAAGAATGACGTCCATCTACTATGGCACCATAATGCTTCTGGAATGAATCCACCACCAGTGCAGAAAGAGTATGAAGATATGGTTGAAAAACCTCTCACAAATGAACAGAGACTTTGTATTATGGATTTAGTGATTGAATTCATGACCCTCAAGAAATGACCCACAATAAGCCTTCCAGTCTGAAGATGTAAATAGAAGTTGTAAATAGACGTTTGTTTTTATAAAAATAAATTTAAAAAAAAGTATAAAAAGAAGAAAAAAAAAAAGAAAACAAGGTGGTAATGACACTTAAGTTATTTGATGTTTATCTTCTGGACAAATATCAAACAAACTTCACCTGTCCCCAGCCAATAAGTCAGAGGGCTACCACTGCTAAATATTTTTGGAGGGCGGTAAACAAAAACCCTTACCAAAAGGTATAAAAGGGGAGCAGTACGCACATTCAGTGGCCGTTATGGCCACCCTCCTCCAAAAGGTATAAACGGGGAACAGTACCAACATGGAACAACAAAGATAGATCCTCGTTGGAATCATCTATTTACTTGTTTATTGTGTGGTGCCACGGGTAGTGGTAAATCATCCTTTATAAATCGGGTTATTCAAAACATTCAATATATTATTTCACCTGTTGGAAGTCACATCATTTGGTGTTCTAGTGATTGGCAACCATTATACAATACTTTATCCCAAGTAGAATTTGTCGAGGGTCTCTCTCAAGAATTAAAATCTGATAGTTTTGTCATATTGGATGATCTGATGTTCGATGTAGATGTTCGATTGTCTAGATTATTTACTAAAGGTAGGCATCACCGTACGATTAGTGTGATGTACACTGTTCGAAAGTTATTGGAAAAAGTAAAGCCCACAGGACTGTAGCTCTAAATAGTCATTACACGATCTGGTTTAAAAATCTTAGGAATCGTTCTCAGATCACACACTTGGCAGCGCAGATGTATCCTGGTCATTTCAAGTTTCTGAGAGAAGTTTTTGAAGATGTCACTTCGACCCCATATGGTTACCTTTTACTCGATCTCAAACAAGATACTCCTGAACACATGAGATTGAGAAGTCAATTTTTTTTACAGGGGAAATCAAGCAAGTCTGCCTCAAGTCTGAAGTATGTCTGACCGTCTCAAGGGCAACATTGCTCCTCTCAAGCTTCTTATTAAATCGAAACCCACTCTCGTCAAATCCATACTGAAACATGCAGGCAAAGAATTGATTACTTATTTGTGTGGCTGTGCCTCGAATATCTTGAAGGGACAGTAACTCTGACCAAAGCTCAGAGAACCAAACTCGTTCGTCAGAAACAGCTAGTGAGGGCAGAGGCAAATAAAGGTACCTCTGACAAAAGGAAGAGACAGATCTTGCAGAAAGGGCATTCTTGGGTGCATTACTACCTCCTGTACTACTGTGTGCTCTAAAAGGTATGTTTGGATGATGGAATATGCAAAGAAGATGGCTTTAGTACAACCAAGGTTATTGGAACGTCTGCAACAAACTCCAAGACAACCGAATGGAAAGGCTGTTTCATCATTGGATTGAGAAATGAGAGATATTCTCGATGCTTCTTTTCTCCCAGCTGATGAAAAGATGACACATTATATTCAAGTCTTACACAGATACTTGACATTTCAACAAACAACAGTGGCACCCTGTCCTATTAAAGTCGAACTTGAGAAAGATAATAAAGACCAAGACATTCTCGATTCTGTACCCATGACTATGAAGAGAAAGGCAAAGTTGTTGTTGAATCGTATTAGAAATGACCCAAATGTATTTTGGAATGAGAAGGGCGAAATTGTCCACAAAGATGAAACAGTGGTGAGGTCGAATGTAACAGATCTTCTAAACGATTTGCTTACAAGATGAAAATCTTTCCAACCTAAGGTGTGGGAAGTGATGGCCGAAGCCTTGAGAGATAGTAACATACCCCAAGAATTGATTGGTCATAAAGAACGTTGGGATTTCATGAGACAAGCACCGACAAAGTCGGAAGCAAAACCCAAACAACGAAAGAAAACAAAAACGCCAAAGTGGACTGAAGAAGGGGTATAAATAGAGTTGACACTTGAACAGACAGTCATGGAAGCGTTGTACTATGATTCTGCAGCTCCTGGAAGTTTTGGTGGTATAGACGCTCCTCGTAGAGCGTCCAAGAAAAAGACCAATCAAGTTGTGAAATGGTTAGAGACTCAAGACACATACAAGCTTCACAAACTGTCCATGGTACATTTCCTAGAAGGAAAGTGATAGTTAGTGGTATCGATGCACAATAGAAAGCTGACTTGGTAGATTTAGCACATATCAGTAAATATAATAAAGGCACAATATTTTTGTTGACGTGTATAGATGTGTTTAGTAAATATGCTTGGGTCATACCTCTCAAAAACAAACTTGGTGATTCCATCGTTAAAGCTTTTACTAAAATTTTCAAACAAGGTCGTAAACCATTAAAATTACAAACTGATCAAGGCAAAGAATTTCTACACAGAAAATTTCAGAATTTTCTAAAACAACACAGAGTTGAATTTTTCACTACATAAAATGTGGAAACAAAGTGTTCCACAGAAGAAAGATTCAATAGAACTTTGAAAACCAAAACGTGGAAATATTTTACCAAGAAACATACACCAACTTTTCCTCTTCAAAACTTGGTGAAATGTTATAATTATTCTCATAATCGTAGTATCGGTGTGGAACCCATTGTCCTGAACTTTGAAAATCAAGAAGGGGCTGGGCAGAAACCTTATGGCAGACCCATAAAACACAAGGCCCCAAAGTTCAAAGTGGGAGACAGAGTGAGAATCGGTAAAATTAAGAAAACTTTTGAAAAGGGGTATTTGCCTAATTGGACCGAAGAGCTATTCACAGTGGTAGCCATTAGAGAATGTCATCCAGTCACATATGTCTTACAAGATGATAATGGGGAAGTACTGAAAGGGTCGTTCTACTCTGAAGAGCTTCAGCGAGACGCACTTAAAACTATTTACAAAATCGAACACGTACTCACGAAACGTGGTCGTGGGAAAAACAAAGAACTGTTCGTAATGTGGTTAGGATATCCTGCTTCGTTCAATTCGTGGATCATGTAGAGTCAGCTCGCATATAAAAGTAAGTGAACCTGTTGAGGTTCTCCAAAATAGAAGAAGGATCGAACGGATCTTGGCCTCTTTTTGGAAAGAGAATTCCAAGGAGCGAGATCACTTACTTTTCACATATAATCATTTTGTACATCATCATCGTTACCAGTGTCGTTAATCCCACTATCGAGAATACAGACAGCAAGTTGTGGACTGCTCTCTTGAGTAATAGCAAAGGATATTTGTTGCCTAATCCAACCATTAAGAAAAAGTAATGCTTTGTTTGACTCTTCCAAGTAACAGTTCTATGAACGTGTTTCCCGAAAACACGTTGACTACGTATACCACTCAGTTATCACAACCAGCGAATCTCACGGGGAAATGGAAAGTAGGTCTGGCAGAGATCCCGTATCCAAATACTTTGGGGGTTTTTTGGGTTTTTTTTTTGTTTTATTCGGATAAGAGGTAAGTACATAGTAACTAGAAGTACAGATACAACGCTAGATACAAAAGAGGTTTCTGAAGTATACATAACAATTCATAACACTTATTGTATTTTTCACTAAATACTGCACGTTTCAAGGTAGTTGTTGCAGAATATAGAACCAGAAGGAAAGAAAAAAGAAAAAAGTTTGTATTTTCGGATCGAGGTTTTTTTGTCACAAAAAAGTCATTTTATCGACTCCCATCTTAACCTTCCATATCACAAGAAACGTCGTTAATTTCGACGTAACGACCCATGTCTTATTTCCTGATTATCAACTAGTGTCTAATCGGCGCGTGTATTCTTGTGCTTAGTTCACATGACGGCAATTACGACAACAGGTGCAAGTAAATCGCATTCATGACGTCATGGTGTGAAGCGTCTGAGCCAACCAACTATTTGTCGGTTGGTTTGGGAGAATTTAGCGACAATGAATTAAATAAAAAGTGTAAAAAAACATTCGAAAATTCATGTGATATACAGAATCTTCAACTCGTGATGTTTGGATATAAGAGCTTGGATATAAAGGCTCGTTGTGAATCAAATTCATCAAACTCGTTTCAAAAAATCTTAAATCCACACATCACTCGTTTGAGATCCTCTATATTATCCTGCTTCTTCAGGGGATAATTATGGAGTGATAGGCGCTCCACATCACGGTGAAAACGTAATTGAACCAAGAAACTTGGAAAGGATGGCGCACACCTTCTCGCCTTGCGGGAATAAATATATTGTTTGAAGAGGTGTACAAGCACATCTGCTACATGTTCATCTACTGGGTTATTATAATTAGTTTCCTTAAGTCCCAAAAGAATGTACTGTCCTGACAGAGGGAGTGAAATATTACATTTTTCCAGTGAAGCATCTGTGATGTTTAGCAAAATTGAGCGAGAAACAGCGCATTCAAAAAACAGATGAAAGCTTGTTTCTCTTGTATTGAAACATAATATGCAAAGCTCTGTTTCTGAGATCCTACATTTGAAGAGTTTTGTGTTGGTGAATAATGCTCAGTGAATAATTTTATATTGGAGGCTTAGAAGAGACGCGACGTCAGTCGTGCTAAATGGACCTTTGTATATTGATTCCCAATCACCGCAGTTGAGATTTATGTCCAAAATTGTGGTCCATTTGTTCTGGGACGATGAGGGTGGTGTCGTAACTAGCTTCAAGAATAGCGGGTAAAAAAATTTATTCACCTTATTTGCTGAATTCAACTTTTCGATGTTCTCATTTGTAACCGACTGATTCCTTTCTTTTCCTTTGAGAAGAAGTTTCCGTGTCTGCGAAATTGCATTTTTTACACCCTGGAAACCAGTGAATGGAGTTGAGAAGCCATATCTCGCACAAAATTCGTCAAACCCTAGAAAATTTCCTTGTTCCTTTAAGAGATCATTTACAAAAAATATACCATTTTTACACCATTTCTGATTAAAAAATAGCCCATTGTCGTTTTTATAATTTTATTTTAGAAAATGGACTGGGCGCATATTTCATCTGAATTTGAGGAGGAGTCCTTTGCTATGAGTGACCAAGCCTTGCGGACTGTTCTCCAAAGTCTATTAGTGCCTTCACCCAATTTTAGTAAACTCCCCTTACTCAAGGACCATATCTTGTAACTGTCATACTTTTCAAAGTCATCCAACATTAGCTTTTTCCCAGGCGCAAAAATATTAGGGTCTAAAAGTTTCTTGATCCAGAATATTTTTAGCGGGTAACGGGATGATCCAATGTGCGGGAACTTAATGCCACCCCGTTCTATGCGATTAATAAGGATATTTTTTTAAATTTTTTCCCATGTCCATAAAAACTTGAAAAATTGGTTCAATATTCGTAGAGAAGAAGCTTTCGTTATAGTGTTCTGGTCTTCGAAAAAGAATTATCGACTTATTCTGAAGAAAGGTCGTTATTCGGATTCTGCTGATGTGACACGGGCTATCAATGGTGTTAAAGAATTACTCTTGCCTCGTCACGATAAGGCAGATTTTGAATTGGATGAAGTGACTGGTAAAGTTCGTATCACGGTACGAGATGGAGTCGTTGTCACATTGAGCCCTACTCTTCAAAATATTTTGGGATTTAACGAGTGTGTTTTTAAATCAGGAACTTACAGTTCTTCCAGAGTTGCTGATATCAACCAAGAACTTTATTCACTCTATCTATAATGCGACTTGGTTCGTGACCAAGTCGTAGGAGATATGAGAATACCCCTTCTTTGTATCGTACCTGAACGTGGAAAATATGGGAACATCATCTCCAAAACTTTTGAAAATGTGTATTATGTGCCAGTGGAACGAAAACATTTCAGCACCGTCCGTGTGTATATAAGGGACGACACAGGAGCCATAGTGCCATACGAGTTCGTGACAGTGACACTTCATTTCAGAAACCATAGATCTCTTTATTTCACATAAACATGACTTACTGTTGTAAGTCCAAATTATACGAAGAATATTACACGAAACAAGCTGGGAACGGTCTATCAGCTTTTTCTGAAGCTCAGATACAGAGAGGTTATGGTTTGGGAAGATTAATGGTAGAACGTCGTGTTACCTTTATTGAAAACTACATCCAGGACAGTAGGAAAAAGCTCGCGAAAAAAGGACCTTTGATGAAGATTTCATTGAAGGAGAAAATGTTAAAAAGGCAGCAATCAAGAGAGTCAAAGAGTCTGATGTGAGTGCTTGGAATGAAGTGGTTGGTGGTTCGAAAATATCCGGCAGAAAATGTATAAAAAGGCCCGCACCAAGCAAAACTGGCAAATCGACAAAAAGAAGGAGAACTGTACAGACACAAGACATTCTCGGTGCATGATGTCTCTCAGCAATGAAATCTTGTGAGTGTGTCAACAGCGAACTCGACTTGTTTTCCATACCACCAACGCAGACTAGTGTGGAACATGGGCAATGGGTAGAACACAGGCCTTTAGCGACCATAGGAAACAGTGGCCCAAAAGAATTCCACATTGCAGGATTAGGAGGTGATTATTTGAATTTGGCACAGACATACTTGTATGTTAAAGCAACGAGTTTAGATCCAATGGGCATCAATTGCACCCGATGCCAATGTGGGCCCAGTAAATTTATGGATGCTGGGTTTATGAAAGGGATATATATTGAAGAGTCCTCAAGATTAACATTTGACTTAATTGGAAAATGTGAGGAAAAAACATGACTGAAATACTATTCCTAATAGACTTTGAAAAAGCATTTGATTCCCTCGAATGGTCATTCATTGAAAAAACACTAAAGTTCCTTAATTTCGGTCCTTCTATTATTAGCTGGTTTCGTACCTTTTATTCCAATATTTGCAGTTATGTATTAAATAATGGCCATTGCTCAGAAAAAAATTAACTTACAGAGAGGAGTGAGGCAGGGCGACCACCTCTCTCCCTACCTTTTCATTTTAAGTGTGGAAATATTAAGTGCCGCACTTAAATACAACCAGGATATCAATAAAGTTGAGTTATCTGCATATTGGCTTATCAGGTATTCAGATAAAGTTATCTGAATACCTAATAAGCCAATATGCAGAGAACTCAACATTATTTTTGAGTGATGATGGACATTCGTTAAATTTAGCTTTAGAAGTTATTAACTCTTTAGCTCAGCAGTCAGGCCTAAAAGTTAATTTTGAAAAGACACAAGTTATATGGATTGGATCGAAACGTGGATCAAGTGAGAGAGTCTCTACCGATCACAATGTCCAATGGAACCATGAAGGGAAATTCACGATTCTGGGCATTTCCTATGATCTATTTAGTGAAAATTACATAATAAATAATTATATCAAAAAAACCAAAAACATGGAAAAACTTTTAATGGATTGATCGTTTAGAAAACTTAGCTTAATTGGAAAAACTACAGTCGTTAAAACATTGGCACTACCACTGTTCATACATTGCCTTTCGGTTCTGTCAAATCCACCGGGTAATATGTTTGATACAATACTGACACAACTATTTCAGTTTCAATGGTCTGGGAAAGGTGAAAAGATTAAACGCAATATTCTAATGAACGAAATTGAGAAGGGGGGATCAAGTTTCCAAACATTCGGTCATACAGCTATATATATTCCTTAAAAATAATTTGGATTAAGAAATTGATAGACCCGAACATAATAGCGCCTTGGAAAACTCTTATTCTAAACAACTGTGAAAAATATGGCGGTTTCAAAACATGGTTTTTACGCAAAGAAGGGTTAAGAAAGGTTGGGGAACACTCAAACAGTTTTTTGAAAAACGTTCTCATTGCCTGGTCTCTTTTAGAAGACAAGTCTCCGACGGACTTTGAAGAAATCTGCCCACAACCCGTATTCTACAATAATAATATAAAAAAATAATAATCTATTTTATAATCAAATTTGGTGTGACAAAGGTATATTTTTTCTTAACGACCTCTTGAGTGAGAGCGGTGGTTTCCTCAGCTTTGAAGCCGCCTTCTCCACAAAATTTAACATAAAAACACCCTACACTGTCTTCCAAGGCATAAGAAATGCGATTCCAAAACGATGGTAAAATGAAATGAAACTCAATAAAAAATCGGAGTCGGTCCAGAACACACTGATAGATAATTTAAAAGAATCCACCATGGTTAACTAAACGTTTTATCCATTATTCCTACAACAAATGGCTTTGCTCCCAGCCCGGTCTCTGGAAAAATGGAACAAACATTTACACATCGATGTCGAAGCCGATTCTTGGAGATCGATATACAAATATGCTTTTTTAACAACTGACGATACTTATCTCCAAACATTGCAATATCAAATTTTAAAGGGAGCATTATTCACGAATACTCGTATTTTTAAGTGTAGACTATCGGAGACTGAATTGTGTACATTTTGCTGTAACACTAAGGAGACAGTGTTACACTTGTTCTTCGAATGTTCGGTGGCAAGGACAATTTTCTTACAACTGGCTGACCGACTTCAGGAAAAATGTGATATTCTACTTCCATTGACATCACATTTCATCCTCATTGGTTATAATAATAATAATAATAATAATAATAATAATAATAATAATAATAATAATAATAATAATAAGGGCTCCTGTCCACAAGAACACTCCCTCAGTCTTCTAATTCTCCTATATTAAAAGTTCATTTATTCATGCAGAGTGAGAAAATGTCAACCGAGCTTCCAGGCTTTTATTGAAGTCCTTCGTCAATATCGTGAAGATGAGCTATATTCACTTCATATGTACTCCGAAAAGAAGAAAAAAATCGATAAAGACCAGATGGGAATCACTACAAGCCCTGATCTATCAACCTATTCAGTAATTTCCTTGTACGCACGGGATAACACACCTCGACACTACAAGTATTTTCCCTTTTTTCATGAAAAGCCCATACTTCCTTATGCGGCACTACCCTGATATTGATTAGTAAACTACTGTTTCTCTGTAATTCTTGAGGTAGAAAATACTTCTGCTCTTAAATCTGCACGTCAGTAGATAACTCCATTTAACATGCATTCTTTATCATTTTTTTTTACTTAGAGATCTATACAACATTTAATCTGAATAAAAATATTAAATAAAAAAAAATATGGATGCATTCCTTATTTAATCAAATCGATATCAGCTTGAATGAAAAACTGGTATCTCCTTCCAAAAACACTTATCACTACAGACCTTTCATAGAAACTTTGTTGAGTTATGGACCAGCTGCCAAGAAGTCACAACTGACTAATGCATTATGGTACAAGGACACGGCCCGAAACATGGAAGATTTGACAGAATATAACAATGGATTTATTTTTCAAAAGAAATTTATAGAGAAAAGTAAAATCGTGGACGTGACTGGGAGATTACATTTGGATATGTTTTTCCAAACTCGTTACTTGCTGAATGGAGTTAATGTTCATGTTAAAATGAACAGAGCCAAGGATGCTTTTGCACTGATGGCCGATACCGAAACATACAAGATCAAAATAATTCTAGACGTATCTATGTTTGTACGCAAAGAGAGATTCCAATCATTCGTGAGAATGGCTCATGAGAAAGCACTAACAAACACAACTGCAAAATATACCTTTGATCGTGTGGAAACCAAGGTGTTTTCAGTGCCGAAAGGAAATCTGAGCATAACACAAGAAAATTTCTTATTAGGCTAACTACCTGAACGCATCGTGGTGGCCTTTGTAGACAACGATGCTTTCAATGAAACTTTTCAAAGAATCCATATAATTTGAAGAACTATAACATCAGTTATTTGGCTTTGTACTTGGACGGACAGCAGATAGCTGCCAAACCATTACAACCTCCATTCGAACAACAAGAAGTGGCCAGATGTCATGCGACCCCGTTCCAAGTGAGTGGACAAATGTACGAGAATGAAGGAAACCACATCAGCCGAGAAGAGTACATAAATGGATACACCCTATTCGCATTCGACTTGACTCCAGCCTTATCACATGGACAACACTTCGATCTGGTGAAGAGAGGAACTTTGAGACTTGAAGTCCATTTCGAAAGCCCGTTACCAACTACAATCAACGTACTAGTATATGCAGAATTCCAGAACATCATAGAAGTGGATAAGAATGGACAAGTAATTTTTGATTACTCGACATGAACACGTTGCAGTTAGAGAACGCCCTTCGATCAGGTAGTTATTTTAAGAGAATATGTTTGGGTGCATTTGCAAAAAACAGGTTACAAAGAAGATTACCAGATCACATACCAGTAGTTTTGATAGCCAACACGGATCCAGACCACAGGGAAGGAGAGCATTGGGTGGCTCTCTTTGTGAGTCACCACAACGCTGAATACCTTGATTCCTATGGATTACCACCACAACACAGACCATTCGAGAATTTGCTGAAGAAGAATTCCAGATACTGGAAGTATAATACAAAATGCCTTCGAGGACCATTACCAATGTGTGGACAATACTGCCTATTTTACTTGAAACATCGCTGTCGCGGAGTACCGATGGAAACCATACCCAACATGTTTACTCCTGATCTAATGGATGCTGATGTGTTGGTTAACGACGTCATAGAAAAAACTGCCACTAGATATCGCTGTATTGAAGAAAAAACTATAAAAAGCACACTTGGTGTACAGCTCATTTGTGTTTCGACAGCCAAAAAGGGATATCTACAAACGTGACCGTCTTCAAACTCAATAACGATTTACAGATTCAACTGTTCAAAAAACGACGCTGGGTTCCAGTTTACCACGAGAGATTGGGAACAGGTGTCCAAAGCAGTGGATATTGTAAAGAAGAGGATCCTTGAAATAGGAGACCCAAACAAAACAGAGAAAGAAAACCAAAGAAGAATGAAGATTAAAAGGATTGAAGAATGTTCACTATTCACTATTCCGTCTTTGATACAGATGGCAGTGAATGATTATCAGTCAAGAAACCATGAAACAAGAAATCCAAGAAACTTTTAGAGATAATGAGCGTTTCATTCGAAAAGGATTTTCGTGATGTTCCACCACCAGTACTGGAACAGGTATTACGTGGAGAAGATGAAGCTAAAATAAGAAAGACATCAGAACAGAGACCACCAAAACACATCAAGTATGCATTGGAGGAAAATCATCTCAAGACATTCGAATTCATGTTACCAAGTGAAAGTATGAAAACCCCGAATGAATTGACAAAAGCTGGATTCTTTTATTTGGGGACAGGAGACAGAACTCAATGTTTTCATTGTGGTATTATTGTTCGTTTCTGGGAAACAGAAGATGATGTTATAGAAGAACATAGAAAATATTCCTCAGATTTTTTGTCTCAAAAACATAGGTTATGACCCCTCGTTGGAACGAGCTCGTCGAGCTCGTTCCAACGAGGGTTCATAACCTATGTTTTTGAGACAAAAAATGAAAAAAATTAGTTATTCAAGAATTTTTTTTGCAAGTGTCGTCTGCTTTTCATGTTAGGTAAAGGGTTAAATAATGTCCAGTGGAGATCATAAAATACAAACTTGAAAGTTTTGACACCTTTTGTACTTATTTTTATTACATATTTACTGAGGGGAAAATGGACTCCAGTCAGTAGGATTTTTGGTATAATATGTTGGTAGGATGAAGGTTAAAGGGCAATTTCAAGTCCTGCCATATATCGGCATGTTTTGTCGGGACAACAGCTCTATAAAATGAGATCGGCTGACAACGCCGAGAATGGAAACAATAAAAAAGTGAACGTAACCTGTTAGAATCGATTTTTATTGACAATGCCTGTAAAAAAGATACTGTCTTTGCTGCCAATTAAAGTCTCGCATGTCAGCACAGAACAGAATTAGTATAGATCAATTCTGACAAGATAGGGTAACAGAGCCGAAGAATTTCGAGCGGGGTAAGAGAAAATTCGTGATCACCAGACACACATGATAGGATTACAGACTATAATTACTTTATTTCCCAAAAGCCTCAAATTATGTAAGGAATCCTTAATACGAAAAGTGTTCCAGGCAAGTTTTCTGGCAGATTTTTAACCCTTTACCTAGCAGGAATAACAGACGACACTTCCTAAAAGATTTCTTGAATAAATAAAATTTTCATCTTTTGCCTCTAAACCATACAAGTAGCAATCTTGTTGAGACAAATATTGAAACAATAACAATTTCAATGACGCTTTTTTGTGAATGTCGCTGGTCGGTAATTTGTTATCGGCAAACTTTGTGAATTTCCTTAACACTTCCACCCTCGAATGCAATATTTCTGAACCTTTAATTGGGATGTACTCCAGCAGACGAAAATCGACATTCGATAAAGTTATCTCCACTATTTATTTATTTAATTATTTATTGGAGTTTAATGACACTTTCGACAGCCAGGGTCACCTCGGATCGGACAGTTTTACGGGTGGAGAAAGCCGGAGTACCCAGAGAGAACCACCGAGCAACGGCGAGCAACTTTCAGGCTCTCCAACATACTAACTACACACAAGCAGGATTAGCATTGGTTGAAGACAAGTGCACCATCGACGTGCTGTACACCTTAGTACACAACGCTACCGTGCCCCGCGTGGGCAATAAGGTGGGGGGGGGGGGGGTGAAGTGTCTTGGCCCAGGACACAACGCGGTTGCCGCAAGTGGGATTCGAACCGAGGACCTCTTGGCTTGCAGCCTGCACCTCTACCTATTCCGCCAGGGCGCCCGCAGTTATCTCCCTTGAACTTATTAGACGAGTGAGGAAGGTCCAAGTAAGAGGCATATGATTGTTGAGAAAACACCTATAATATCAGTAGAAAATAAAGCAAAGTTTCCTTTTGTTACATTTAAAAATCAAAAACAACAGACAGCTCTCGGAGTTGTCTGTTGTTTTCGTTTAGTAAAGGTTACAAAAGGAAACTTAGGTTTTTATGGCAAGCTGATTAGAAGCAACTAAGTAAGTCCACTTTGGTTCTTTGTTTAGCGAATGTGTTTATACAGTAATTTGCAAGTTTTTATTCCTACCAGGATAAAATAGCAAATCTTACATCCTAGACTATTATTTTAATGGAAAGGATAGTGTCTGTATAACATGTCATGATGCGCACACTGTTTATATAATGAACAGAAAAAAAGTTGCAGACTATCAAATGTTGGTGAAAGCGCCGTTTTCTTATTTTTAAATTGGTTTAACCAGAGAATAATAGACAAACGTTCAAACTGATTGGGGAAAAATGTACAAAAGCCAGCTTCTATATTTTTATAATAATATAACAGAAAAATGCCTGAAATAATGCTCATATCGATGATACAACTTCGCTAACATTTCACAATTTCAATTTTTATATGAAATTCCCATATCCTTATTCTAAAATGTACTGACAACATTTGAACATTAAGGGGAGCTAACTTTCGTGTAAATCTCTTCCAATGACGAAACTTATCAGCCATGGATACATCCCAATGGCTAATGTATTTTCGACCTGAGGAAGATTAACCCATTACCTAACATCAAAATCAGACGACACTTGCACAAAACATTCTTGAATAACTATTTTGTTTTCAATTTTTGTCTCAAAAACATAGGTTATGACCCATCGTTGGAACGAGCTCGACGAGCTCGTTCCAGCGAGGGGTCATAACCTATGTTTTTTAGACAAAAAAAAATAAAAAAAATAATGAAAATTAATCGACGATTTTTGAGAATAGCGCTGGCCGGTTTTTCCCGTTAGGTTGGGTAAACGGTTACCCGTAATTGTCAAGTCCAACAGCCCCATTTGGCTATAGGGGTTAAATCATTACTTTGAATCTTCTCTATATGCAAAACAGATTTGTCAACTGGGCTTTGGTGGTATTAAACAGGACGATAGCAAACTGGAACTAATGTTTCAATGGATTACCCTATTCATCATCCCTTATGTTACAGAATGGATCTTCTTCGTGTCACTCCACTGGCACAGAGGTTGATAATTTCGATTTACCATCAGAGATACATCAGCCGAAACTGCATTTCAAATAGTCCAGCCTAATTGCTACAGACGGATGATGTTATTAGTTATTCGTGTGATATGATATATGCGGTGTTACTTAATTCCATATTGAGCTTGAGTGAAGCTCGAGTCATTATGAAATTATCTGGTATCGTATATACCACACTAGGTTACCAAGAAACTGGATATCGAATATATCAAGCCAACAACATTTTCTATACACAGAACTGGGTAATTGCGTGGATAATTACAGGTTATTACTTGTTTCGTTCCATATCGCCCCGGGGTAACTTTATGTCAGTCTGAGACCGACGGTCAAGGGCTGATGTGAAGTTACCGAGGGTTGGTATCGGCCGATATGAAACTAACCAAGTAATAACCTCTTTATTTATTAACCCCAAGTAAATAATCACGCAATGTTCTCAGATCTGTTATTGATTCTCATTCTTTTCTCATAGACCAGCTGCAAAGTCCGAAGTTTTCTCTTCTTCTTGTTCAGCTATCCAAACGACTCGGCTTCCCCATTGGGGAAGCCGAGACGTTCGGGTAGCTGAACTACCCTTCTCCCAGTTTGACAAATCTCGGCTTACGACTCTAAATGCTGAGTTTGCGTTGAAATTTCTACATAACTTTCTTTTTTCTTCTCTGCCACCTCTCCCCCTCCCATCCTCCCACACACAGTCCTCGTTCGTTGCAGTCATTGATTCCTAGTCAATCAAAAACTCCGCTTCAAGCCACCCCAGTATATAACGCCTGGTTTTCCGGTTATGTCGATGAGTAACGCTTTCAACGTAAACAATCTGGTTGCGTCAAGTAGCGACGCATCAAGGGGAACAGCTCTGGCTTGAATCATATCGGCCGACATCGGCGACATATCAGCTGAGTTTAAAGTCATATCAGCCGAGCTTGGTTTTGGGGAAAGAAAATCGTATCTAATAAATAATAAATGGTAGACTAATTACATTTTTAACTTGGAACGGCTATTGTCTGCCACCACTGTGATAGCCGAATGAACAAAGGTTAGAACACTCTGACTGTTATCTGTTTATAGATGGACAGATTGTATGATATATATATACGGATTGCAAGTGACGTCTAACATCCAATAAAGTATTGCCGTCAATGCAATAGATCGACACTGTTCTGTTGCTTTCATTTCCATGTTCCGTAACGAAAATGTTAAACAAGAAGAACATCTTTGTGAATTATTGATGTCATTGACATAAAGTTGTTTGATACACTATTCGAGTTCTTTATTTATTTTTTTATTTATTGATGTTTAAGGTCACATATTTCTGCACAATGGATAATCATGATCACGACAGTTTTACGGGTGGAGGAAGTACCCGCAGAGCACCACCGAGCAGCGGCGAGCAACTGTCAGCTCCCCAACATACTAACTCCACACAAGCAGGGTTAACAATGGCTGAACACAAGTGCCCCATGGACGTGCAGTACGCCTTGGCACACAACGCCACCGTGCCCCCATGTGGGCAATGGGGTGAATTGTCATGCCCAAGGACACAACGCGGTGGCTGCAGTTGGGATTCGAATCCAGGATATCTCGGCTTGCAGTCTGCACCTCAACCAACTGAGCCACCGCGTCCCCACTATTCGAGTTTAATTCGAAACCGGGTTTTTCCGATTCCAGAATAAATCATTTTCGTTCCAGGGTACCGGATTATAAGGACAGAACAAAAAACAGGAATGACGCTTCGTAAGCCGTAGCAATGGCAATATTCCTCAACAAAACTAGTCGCGATTTTCTTTACATTTCATGGCTTTTCGCTCATAGCTCAACCAACTGATTATGTCACTATCTATTTTTACCATCCGCGAATTTTGGACACATGCAGTTCTAAATATTAATGCTCACGTTGCGGGCTGTGAAGTGGGGATTAACATTTAGAACTGCATGAGTCCAAGGTATTGCCCAAAGAACCATCAAAAGTTCGTTCTGCTATATACCTGCTACCAACCTAGAAACTCTCGCTTTCCTAAATCTCATTGGTTATTACGATCAGACTGTCGGTCATAATTATCACTGCGATTTACAAACGCGAGAAATTCTCAGTTTTCGGATATTATGTTTAAAAACTTCCCATTCCCGATTCTTTGAAAACCTGACAATATTAAAAACTCTATATACTACTGAAAGGGTTTCCTCAATCATTCCCCCAGCACCGAGTCACATAAAAGGATATTTGAAGATCTCTCTGCATGATTCGGGATTTTCTTGGTTATGCCCCACGAAAATGGAACTGTTTTACTCCAATCGAATGCCTAATCCAATAAAAATGTCGAATCGGAATTGAATTTGGAAATCGAATCAATTTTAGAATAAAATCGTTTGATGTATCTGTGTATTGCAAATTAGTGATAACTGACTTAAACTTAGCCCCATTTCCCCATGGACTGAAGAAAAAACTTATTTCGCAGATGAAAACTCACGTTCGAATGAACAAATCCCGTATTGTCGAACTTCACTTTCCGTTATATTCATTAGCTTCGATTGAGAGGGGAGGGGATATCTCAAAATAACTTCAATTTCTCAACGTCATTTTCCTTCTTGACCCTTTACCCAACGTGACGTCCAAAATCGGCTAGCTCTCTTCACAAAAATTACCAATTAATTTGCATTATTTTTTTTGTCTCAAAAACATAGGTCATGACCCCTCCTTGGAATGAGCTCGTCGAGCTCGTTCCAATGAGGGATCATAACCTATGTTTTTGAGACAAAAAATGAAAACAGTTATTCATGAATTTTATTTGCAAGTGTCGTCTGCTTTTCATGTTAGGTGAAGGTTTAATCAAACTATTGTTCTGATGCAGTTTTATAGAGTCCGAAGCACCAGATGCCATAACCTATCGATAGGAATAGTTTTAATTGCAAACGTTACCCTTCGTAGAATGTCGGTCTTATTTGCCATTTGAAAACGGGTGCATCTAATGTGAAGAAAGATTCGATATATACGAACCGAAATCACATCGAATCGATTCGGAAGCACGGGTCGTAAATGCGAGATGAATTTATGATATTCGCAGGGACATACCCCATACCCGGATCCTATCAAACTAATCCCGAAACTGGGAGCGCGGTGGCTCAGTAGGTAGAGGTTCAGGCTGCAAGCCGAGTGGCCCTCGGTTCGAATCCCACCAGTGGCAACCGCGATGTGTCCTTGGGCAAGACACTTCATCTCCATTGCCCGCGTGGGGGGCACGATAACGCCGTGTACTAAGGCGTGCTGCATGTCGATGATACGCATGTCTTCAACCAATCTAACCCTGCCTGTGCTGCAGTGCGGAGTTCCGATGTTGGGAAGCTGGCAGCTGCTCGTCGTTGCTCGGTGGTTCTCTCCGGGTACTCCGGCTTCCTCCACCCGTAAAACTGTCACGGTCATGATTAGCCATTGTGCATAAATATGTGACCTTAAACATCAATACATAAATAATAATCCCGAAACTGAAAAAAGGCTTTCACACAACACCAAAAGTGTACATTGAACTGCGTTTTTTGTTTCTCAGAGCGGTAGCGGAAACTTGCATCGCGTTGCATGGGACCTGGGAATGAACCCGGAAACACTTATTCTCTATCCTTTCCTAACTGCAAACCAGTTATGGTCTAGCATCATAATAGTTCAAACATTGACAATATTAGGTGGCACTCAATGGTTTGTGAATGTATCATTTAATACGTTCAGACAGCAGACAAAAGGCTTCAGGTTGCAAAATATCAATCAATCTGCTCTTTAATTTATATCCTAATTGTACCAATGCATGCCTTTGTACCAACACGAGAGACATTTCACTGTAATAGAATGGATGAAAGGGAAAGGCGATAGCTAGTATTATGTTCAAGCAAACCCTTTCGCCGGAGGCCACATGCCAAAGCAGGATCTTACATTTTCGTCATTTAACCATTTGAGTCTTTAATTATCCTGACGTTCAAACGTCACTGGGAATTCAGTCTCTTCAACGTTTTTTTTTCAAAATGCGACGTCAAACGTCGCAAAGTACAAATAACAAAATATTTTTCACATTGGTGATTATCTTGTTGAGGGCAAAATTATTTTTGGTGGTCTGAATTTGTTATTCAAAACTTGTTTTATTACAAATTATTGGAGAGTGCCCACAGGCACTCTCCAATAATTTGTAATAAAACAAAGTTATATAAACAAAATTTTATTTGTGTTTGACTGAATATGAAATATAAGAAAGGAGAGTGTTGGCTTTTGCTCTGGTATCCTCATTTTTTTGAAAGCCCTGATAGTGGCTCCTAGCACTCAACCAGTTAAGAAGTCTTGACAGCAGGATTATATTAGTATTTTAAGCTGCGATAACATTTGGCTCAACGGTTATCACTGAGCACTATTCGGGAGAAAATAGGAAATTGAGGTTAAAACTTTAAAAAATCGAAAAAAACATAACAAAGCAAATGACCACAAAGTATCAACGTGTTGTTTGATTTCGTGCGTAATAACACGTACAAAAATATCAAAGGGTTAAAATAACTTTCCAGAAAGTTTTCTCACCTTATTTACCTACATTTCCATTGCATTTATTTACTTAAAGGTATAGTAATATCACATTTATTGAAATTTTTGAAGTTATATCAGCCGAGTGCCCGTAGTCGGATGAAACGTGCACGTAATTCTGTTGAAATTGATCACTCGACTTTTACTGCGATTTCATTTTGGAGGTAGAAACGGACAAGCTGACATGTAAACAATCTCAATGATCTGTGAATTGATTTTGCAACGGCGGAGTCAACATTATTATGCTAGTAAATTTGTTTATCCAATCAAATGAAGTTACAAAGAGACATAGACTCCGCAATATTAGGTTCAGGATGGCTGAAAAGCACCCATTATTAATTTATTATTGGGTGTCCGTCAGCCATTTTGTTTTATCATTATATTCACACGCCTCAGCTTTTAATTTACACGTACGTACATGCTGCAGCGCAGTCGTACAGAAGACCCACCATATAAAATAGACCCGTCGTATTAACATTGCATTCGATTGAATGAAACTGTTAAAATCAAATGCCAAACCAGCCCAAAACATTGGCGGTTATAGAACAAGTCACAAATCCTTTAGCGGCATTTGAAGTTCTCGCTCAGCATCCAATGCTACATCGTGGCAATGAAAACAGTAAAAAGTAAAACATGTCATTGTCAATTACTAAGGGAAATTAATTTATTAAAATAGGAAATAGCTTTAGCTTTTGCACAATTCCTACAAATCCTTTAGCGGCATTGGTCCCCATCGATATGAAGTCCTCGCTCCTTAATTACTATTTATATAAGTTGCTTACCACTACATCATCATCTAATGCTATATCGTGGCAATGAAAACAGTAATAAGTAAAACATATTGTCAGTTACGAAGGGAAATAATTTATTAAAATAGGAAATATTTACAATAACATGTCAAAGACAGGAGTAGTTGGAAGAGTAATGAGTGATGGTGCTAGTCTAGTAAATTTATTATTTTATTTATTGGTGGATAACACCACATGAACAGCTAAGCCTATATCGTGGAAAACGATAAAAAGTAAAACATGTCATGATCTATTACGAAGGATTGTTGAATAAAAATAGGAAATAAATACAGCAGAATTTTTCGAAAACAGGAGTAGAAACCAATGATTGGTGATACTAATTTAGTGATTACCTTATAAATCAACCTGATGATTTGAAACCTGAGGAGTCCAGATTAAAAGAATAAAAACAATATTAAAATTTATTAAAACGTTTGATGACTGAAAGAAATGAAAGACTTTTCTGTGGGCTCGTGTGATAAAATAGATGTCCTTGATATCCTACAGTGACAAATGTCCCTTTGACATGATTAAAATCAGCGGAATGTAAAAAAATGTGTTCCACTGTTAACACCTGATGGCATGGAGGACACTCGTGTTCTATTCCGCTCTTACAAAAGGAATATGTAAGTCTTTTTCAGAATTGCATGGTCTTTTCTACTGAGGATACTAGAAGGATATTCATCATTAATAGTTGGTCGGGAACGATGGAATGTGTTAGTTGTCGCCTCATCCCAATCCGCTTCTGGCATAGATTTGATGCAGTTGCTGATATGTGGTTTAATGTCACTCAAAGGAATTTTAAAACCCGTGATGGAAAACGATAAAAAGTAAAACATGTCGTTATCTATTAAAGATTATTGATGTCTGCCCTGATGTTACCGGAGATTCCAACTTCCGGGTAACCATTAAAACACGATATCATGATGATAAGACATGAGAGTACGTAACTTCTCACGAGGTTCAAAAACGAGAGTGTTCTTCACATTAAGGTTCAGCAAAGCCCTACAAAGAGGAAAGAGAGTCGGAAAGTATAATAGATTTCCGTTCTAAAAATCCGAGATATATATTCAACTGCTTGTTGCAAAGCTTTAACTTTAGCTGTGAAAATAGAACCTTTATTGGCTAATCTGATCGAAGGTGATCGGATCACCAGTAACAATGTTCTACGATACGTCATGACCATCTTTAGATCTCTTTATATTTCTACTTTTATTTGCACTATACTTGGACTTTACTTCGGCATAATTTATTTGGACTGCCAAGAGTTGGTCTCAGAATTTATTAAGAAAGCAACCTCCAAAATAACTTTTTATTACATTCCAAGGAATTATCAAATCTGATTTAGGTATGGCAAATTCCAAATGAGGCTTAATGCTAATTACCAAAGCAGGAATATGTTTCTGTTGTCTGTCAAACAATTCAACATTTTGAGGATTGGAGATACAAATATAAGCTGGGTTTGATGGATTAGTCAACAGTTCAGTTACATTTTGGGGTGACAATTTTATCCTTCGCTTCACAAGAGGGGGCTTCCCTGCCTCAGCAAGCATTGAATCTATTGGCGAAGTTCTAAATGTACTCAGACTAAATCTAATATCACTACTATGAATTGAGGGAAGTGGTTTGAGGTACAACTTTCTTGCAGAACTTTAACCCTTTACCTAACGTAACGGCCAAAACCGGCCAGCGCTATTCTCAAAAATCGCCAATTAATTTTCATTATTTTTTCATTTTTTGTCTCAAAAACATAGGTTATGACCCCTCGTTGGAACGAGCTCGTCGAGCTCGTTCCAACGAGGGGTCATAACCTATGTTTTTGAGACAAAAAATGAAAAAAATTAGTTATTCAAGATTTTTTTTTGCAAGTGTCGTCTGCTTTTCATGTTAGGTAAAGGGTTAAGTTACACAACTGAAATCTAATTTTGATCTAACAAGTGATCTATACAGATCGAGTGATGTGTTTTGTTCATCTTCCCAATCAGTGCTACCAAGCACCTGTAGAAGTTTAAGTGCCCTTTAATTGCCCTCTTACATCTAACTTGAATCTTTTTATATGAGAAGTGAAGTGCAGTTTATTGTCAAAAAATAAACCCAAGAATTTAACTTCCTTAACTTTTATTGTACCCCCATCTATTTTCAACGCCGCGCCAAGGTGATGTATTTTCCGAGCTTACAAAAATAAGCACAATTTGTTTTGGACGGACCTCGAGAATCTGAAACCTTTTTCTGCAGTTCATTTCTGAATTTTAGGTAAACGCGGCTGCTGATGTGTATGCTCAATGGTGTTCACGTTTTTACTGCTGTAGCAAATTAGAAAGTCATCGACATACAATAATGAATATATTATATTCTCTATTGTCTCGATTATGTCATTACGTTTCACAGAAGAAAGGATAACAGTCAACATTCTACGCGAAGAAACACCTAATTCATGTTTGTGAGAATCCGACCCAACACGAAACTCAAATTGACAATCCTTTAAAACATTGCTGTGATAATAGGCATACGCTCCCTCAATCCCATGTGGAAAAGGTCTTTTTAAATCACATACTTGCACGTTGGCTCATATGCCTTTTCCAGGTCACAGAAGATGGCGGCCACATGTTCTCGTAAATGTACTTTGAATGAACGTTTAAAGTCTAACCAAATGATCAAATGTACTTCTCTGTCCTCTAAAAACACACTGAAGATGCGCACGTAGATTGTTCGACTCCACAAATCAGACAAGTCCATCATTGGTCATGCTTTCCATGGTTTTATACAGGCAACTTCTTTATGCAATAGGTCTGTAATAACTTGAATTGCAGTGTTCTGTATCGGGCTTTAGGATGGGAATTATTAGCGCATTTCGCCGGAAATTTGGAAACTGAACAGTCACCCACATATCATTCAAATGAACAGTGTAAGTGAAAGTTGAGGCCAATGTTTTAAAAGTTGAAAGTGAATTTCCTCAGTTTAGTGGTTTTGTGTAAAGAGTTATATATCTCTTCTTTTGAGAATGGATCATTGTAATCTTCTAAATTGTCAGAGGTAAATCTGATGCTTTGGTTTTGTTTTTCACCGTTTTTTTAATCTTACTGAATTCTAGATTATAATTTTCAGACGACGAATGTTTAGAAAATGTTCAGGCCCATTTGTTTGATATTTCGTGTTCCACGGTATGTTATCTCCCAGGTGATAAGTAGTTGACTTTGTTTCTTGACCTTTATTTTTTTTAACAATTTTCCAAATTTTTTTGATGGCTGAGTGTTGGTTAAGTTTAGAAATGTAAGTGTGCCAAGAAATTTTATTTTTTTGTCTGCTTTTTTAGTCGCCTGGTGTTGTCCGATTGATACGTAGTTTGTTTAAATTATCTGTTGTTGACGACCTACTAAATTCCCGTTCTCTTTTAATGCGTTCCTTGCAATCTGTATCAAACCAAAGTTTTGTGAAACGTTTTGGATTTGCCAAGGTTTCCGGAATGGTAGTGTGTGCATTGTCAAGCAACAGCTTGATCACACTTTCTTGATATCTATGTCTTGTGAGCCGTTCGGTACAAAGGGTTGTGAAAATGTCCCAGTTGTCCCTCTTAACCCTTTACCTAACCTGAAAAGCAGACGACACTTGCAAAAATAATTCTTGAATAACTAATTTTTTTCATTTTTTGTCTCAAAAACATAGGCTATGACCCCTCGTTGGAACGAGCTCGACGAGCTCGTTCCAACGAGGGGTCATAACCTATGTTTTTGAGACAAAAAATGAAAAAATTAATGAAAATTAATTGGCTATTTTTGAGAATAGCGCTGGCCGGTTTTGGCCGTTACGTTAGGTAAAGGGTTAAAGTTCTACTGGAGCCGCTCTCATCGTCCGCCCTATGCACACTTTCCAACACAATAGGAAAGTTGTCAATTCCGCACAAGTCATTGTCAACCTTCCATGAAAAGACAGAAAGACACGCAATCATCAGTAGAAGTAAAGGTACCAGAGGCGGGATGCAGGTACTTTTTGAACGCTTCATTGCAGGAACACAAATCATATTTTGAAACAAGATTTTTTACTGTGTTGCCTTTGAGGTCTTGTTTGCTTCAGGAACCACCCCAAAGGGAGCTATGTACATTACAGTCTCTCAACAAAATGTATAAGGTTGAAAGTTGGTGAACCAGTTGCTTAAGGTCATTCACCTGAAATGTCTTATTTGGTAAAATGTGAATGGAACATAAAGTCTTGACTCCAGTTAGGCGTACCGCTACAGCCTGTTAGTTTGTAAAGAAACAGAACTGCGAATAATGTCGTTTCTGACTTTGGCAGACGTTCCACGAACATGAAGATCATTTTTGTCAGGCCAAGTCATATACCAAATATAATATTTAAAAGTAGAATAACCCCGAGCATAAGGTCTCTGTAAGAGTGTTTCCAGTAAGTAAAAAGCAGCAGGGTTATATCTCTGGCTTAGGAGACCCAGTTTATTATTTTTTTTTAAAGTATGCACTAAAACCTCAGCAACTCTATTTGGAAGATATTGTTGGTGTTGTGGTCTATATTTGGGAGGGGGTGTGATTTTACTGATTTAGAAGGTATACGTATGGTAGAAATTGTCCCCGTATATTTCTTTGGTGAATTGTTACGTGGGGTGGGAACCTACCCTGAGAATAATTCAATCGCAGTTTAGTCGGGAGTATGTCATCGATGCATTCATCGAATGATATGCCTTCAATGTCTTCAAGTATGTTGCTCGTATCAACACTTTAAAGGCATTTGGGTATTCTGTCTGTTTCAGTTTCTTTTTTCCTTTCCTTTTTTTCTTGTTATCTTGTACTTTTCTCATTCAGGGTTTTGTTCTTTTTGTGTTCTGGTTTAGGCTCGGTATATCCGTTGTTTGTTCTTGTTTTTGTCAGTGTTTTGTGTTCTTTTCGCAGTTAGATTTGTTTGGAAAGTAGTTATGTTTGTTCTGTTGTAAATGCCTTTACTGGGGATGAAATTGTTTCCTTGAGGCATATGAATTGTGTCTGGAATTTCATTGTGTTGGTAATTTTTGTGATAATAGCATTCGGAGACGATGGTTTATTTATATCAGACATTGATTTTACGATATCTCTGTTCTCTTTGAAACTTATCTGCCTTTCACATTTCACTTTCTGTAATGCTTTTTCTTTTTTTCAGGCAGCGAAAACTTTGGATGATAGCATGTGATTGCCTTGGCAGGTTACACACTTTACGGGATTGGTATATGGTCAATGATGTTGCTGGACGCATTTGTAGCATACTAATTAACGCCTGCAGTTGTTCTGTCCATGTCTACATTTCTGGCATTGGAAGTATTGCAGTGGATTTGGGATAAAAAATTCCACTTTGAAGTTCATAAAGCCTTGATTGACTTCGGTAGTTGTGTAGAAGTGAACGCGTGAATATGAGTATGTGTTGTTATTACTTTGTCCTCATTTTTAATTTCATATTTCTCCCAGCGGTGACACCCTGTGGTTTAAATTCATCTTTTATTCGAGTATATCAATGCAAAATAACTCTCTTGTTCGAACAATACCTCTGCTGGTGTTTAGGGTCCCGTGCTGAAAAAGCATTCAACTTCATATCTGCTAGTTTGTCAGCATTCAACAAATTTATTACCTGAGGCTCCTCGGTGCGTTGCTCCAGTTCTAAGCGATTTAACATTATTTTTAACAGTGCCAGCAATTCCTGTTATGTTTCTATAAGCAAATGGGTTGATATCAGTAGATTGTGTTCCTTCATGGCTACATATATATCACAAATTTTAATATATATCACAAATTGTGCCCACTCAATTGACATTATTTATATATTTGGCCCGAATCAGAATCGGCACCTCCTGAAAACAAAACTTGACCTCGTTTCAGTTTATCTTTTATTTTGTGAGGGTCCCACAGTACGCGATTCTTTATTGCATGACTCACACCCTTACTCTGAGCCCAACTTAAGGGTTGTGTTGCAGATATCCGGCAAACAACACCTAAATACAATGAGAAGCATACTCGTCCAGGGCGATGCATACGTATACCACTGACCGATTGACCCATTCAGTCGTGCCTGTACAATAAACAGTCGATAAACTGGTCACATCAAACAAGGAAGATCAT
The DNA here is from genome assembly GCA_031216915.1 of Pictodentalium vernedei. NCBI lineage: Eukaryota > Metazoa > Mollusca > Scaphopoda > Dentaliida > Dentaliidae > Pictodentalium > Pictodentalium vernedei. Next base: position 262,587,851 of record CM062296.1, read on the forward strand.
TGTGCAAAAAATATTTGGACACTGAGACGCAGTGTGATGAACATGTTTGGAAAAAGACAAAGAATTATTCATGAAGAGTTCAATGATAAAGATGGCTGGGAGATTATAAAAGACTGATCAGCTTAGAGACTAATCCATGCCCCGACGGGACATTTTCGGGGCTCCCGATTGGTTCAACCGAGCTTGACCCGACCAGCTGTCTACAATGAAGTAAAGGCCTATGGTGATTTATTAAAAATGACCTCAATGAGCATTGCTCAACCAGGGCCACTGTGGTCATCAATCACCCAGCATTCCATCCATCATGGCCTTCAGCACGCATATCACAGGGGAACAAGGCGCACTCCTCCTCTCTTAAACGGGAATAGGGACCCGCTATGGCTCAGTTTACAGTTTAAAGACAACTACTGTCTGCGTCTAAATCTGTTACATATTCAAGTTTATAAACAAGTTTATTGTTAACGTGCCATAAAATCCAGTTAGAGCTTTTGAAAGCCATTTTTGGAAAATGATCAACAGATGTTTCAGCCACATCTGTTGATAATATCTCCGGGCGATTCAAGTCTTGTAATCGGGGAGGAGGCTGCGGATATCTATCTCAAGTCTTGTTGGGTGAAGAATATTTCTTGAGATGGAATCCTTGTCACCAACATTTCCACGCTGTATTGAGAGATGATAACAACGGACATTCCGTAAATTCAATGTTGAATCATATTCAATAAATATCCAATATTACACAGATAATTAATCTTTTGAATGTTGTTTATTTTTAGTATGAATCAAATTGGAATGAAATTTGATGTAAATGGATGAGTAGTTCAAGTGAGGAAAAGGTAACAAAAACATTCATTGTAATTGTTTAAAACAGGATTCGAGCCTTGAATGTGAATACCATGGACGAACTTTCCCAAAATTAAAGGTGGTTTTGATAACAAAATAATAATAAATTGATAGCAAAATCTGAAGTGACAATTACAACGGGTGTTCTAAAAGTTGATATTGGATTTCATCGGACCCAGTGGTAGTACACTTTACTTTGTGTAGAGAGTTATTTGGCTCCATCCTCTAAATTGTCAGAGGCAAATTTGACCCTTGTCTTTCCTGCTGTTTTTTTCTTTACTTCAACGAATCCAGGATTACAATTTTCAGATGCCGAATGCTTTAACCCTTTACCTAACACGAAAAGCAGACGACAGTTGCAAATAAAATTCTTGAATAATTAATTTTTTTCATTTTTTGCATCAAAAACATAGGTTATGACCCCTCATTGGAACGAGTTCAACGAGCTTGTTCCAATGAGGGGTCATAAGCTATGTTTTTGACACAAAAAATGAAAACATAATGAAAATTTGATAGTATTTTTGCCGAATGCTTTAACCCTTTACCTAACACGAAAAGCAGACGACAGTTGCAAATAAAATTCTTGAATAATTCATTTTTTTCATTTTTTGCGTCAAAAACATAGCTATTACCCCTCATTGGAACGAGCGCAACGAGCTCGTTCCAATGAGGGGTTATAAGCTATGTTTTTGACACAAAAAATGAAAACATAATGAAAATTTGATAGTAATTTTTGTGAATAGCGCTGGCCGGTTTTGGCCGTTACGTTGGGTAAAGGGTTAAAAATGTAGCGGCCAGTTTGTTTGATATTTCATTTTTGATGTAATTAGTATACTATTATCTTTGAAGTGTTGTACGTTTGATTTTGGTTTCTTTACCTTTAATTTGATTTCTTTAATAATGTTTCATATTTTGTTAACGGGTGCATGTTGATTAAGTCTTGAAACAATATTTTAAAGCCCTGTCCTTTTCTTCCCTTGTTTGCCCGTTTTAGACGGAGTTTGTCGAAGCTATATGTCGTTGGTGACTTACTACATTCTCATTCTGTTTTTTGCGATTCTTTATGGCCTGCTTGCAATCATTATCAAACCATGGTTTAGTCAAAAGTTTCGAATTTGCATAAGGATGTGTTTGTCTGTGTTTCATTTGGTTACCACTTTCTTCAAATACACCCATGTAAGTTGTTCAGAACAAAGCAATGAGAAAGTGTTCTAATTGGGCTTTGTTGAATTTGAAGTTCCACTTTTGTACCCTCTCATCGTCCGCCGCAATTAGATTTTCTAACACAAACGGGAAGTGGTCAGCCCGCAAATATCACATTCAACCTTCCAAGAAAAATCAAGGAAGATAGAAGAGCATGCAATTGCAAGATCAATTGGCGTGTACAAACCAGATGCGGGACGCAGGTAAGTGTCTAACTCTTCATTGAACAAACACAAGTCGTGTTTTGTAATAGGCTCTTAGGTTTAGTTATTAAATCTTTGTTGTTGTAGGACTTTCCCCATACAGGGCTATGCGCATTAAAATCGCTCAATAGAATGTGTGGAGTTGTAAGTTGGTGAATCATTTGTTCAAGATCATTCAGGTGAATAGTTTATTTTGTGAATCGTAAATTGAACATACTGTAATTGTCTTGTCGAATGTGTAAGCGAACAACTACAGCCTGTAAATGTGTTTGTGATGATACAGAACTGCGAGTAATGTCGTTTCTGACTAAGAAAGACGTTTCACAGATACGAAGATTATTATCATCCGCCTAGGATTTATACGAAGCATAATGCTTAAAAGTTGAATGATCTTGGCTTCCAGGTTTCCTTAAAAGTGTTCCAAATGAGGGAAAGCAGCAGTTTTATATTTTTGGCTCAAATTGTCCAGCTCCTTAAAGTCCCTCTAAAACTTCTTTTGGTGGTGATTTAAGAGATGGTCGTGTGGAAAAAATTGTCCCGATATTGCTTTTTACTCGAAGACCTGCGTTGAGACGAATTCAGGTGCAGTTCGTTGGAGAAAATGTCATCAGTGCTCTCATCGAATGACATGGTTTCCAATCCTTGCTCGTGACAACATTTTGAAGATATTTAGATGTTCTGTCTATACTTAGTTTTTCTTGTCCTTTATCGTTTCATTTCTTTTCTCTCTCGAGTTTCCTAATCTGACTCTACTCAGATTTTGATGCTCTGGATTCTGTTTCTGTACTGGTTTCAACTTGTTCCGATAGATTTGCTCAACTGAATTATTAGATTCAGGATATGCTTTCTCTTTTTCTGCTGTGTTGTTGCCGTTTCTTGTGGTTTTTTTGTTTGTTGTAGAAGTTCCTTCTGTTTGTGTGGACGTTGGTTTATTTCCATTGGCTTGTTCGTTTATGAAATGTTTTAATAAAGTTGTAATTGTGCTTTTATTTTATTTATGTATTGATGCTTAACCCTTTACCTAACGTAACGGCCAAAACCGGCCAGCGCTATTCTAAAAAATCACCAAATAATTTTCATTATTTTTTTTAATTTTTGTCTCAAAACATAGGTTATGACCCCTCATTGGAACGAGCTCATCGAGCTCATTCCAATGAGGGGTCATAACCTATGTTTTTGAGACAAAAACAAGTGTCGTCTGCTTTTCATGTTAGGTAAAGGGTTAACGCACATCAGAATTTAAGTCTTTATCAATAAAATGTATGTCCTAAAATGAGGTTACTATCCTTCGTGCAATAAACAAATTGTATGAAATCTGTAAAGAACATGAGGAATAAGTAATTAATGAAAATAGTAATAAGAAAATGAGACCAGATGATCAAAGAATACGGTGTAAATCAACTCGTTGAATAGATAAGACGAGATGAGATCTTAACCCTTTGCACCCTGGTGGTATCTTCCATGTCACTTCAATGGCAGCAGTTGGAAGAGTCTCTATTCACTATTTGGGGGCAGAGTGATTAATATTTTTAACGTGCATCTCCGGGATTTCGATAGAAGTGATCACCAACAACAACAACAGGCGATGATACTTTGTCGCAGTCTTTAGATCCATCTGTATAAATCCGTTTAACCCTTTACCCAACGTAACGGCCAAAACCGGCCAGCGCTATTCTCAAAAATCGCCAATTAATTTTCATTATTTTTTTCATTTTTTGTCTCAAAAACATAGGTTATGACCTCTCGTTGGAACGAGCTCGTCGAGCTCGTTCCAACGAGGGGTCATAACCTATGTTTTGAGACAAAAATGAAAAAAATTAGTTATTCAAGAATTATTTTTGCAAGTGTCGTCTGCTTTTCATGTTAGTCAAAGGGTTAAATGCACTGTACTTAAATGTAGCGTCGGAATATTTTTGTTTGAGCTGCAAAGAGTTTGTCGCACTCTTTGGTACAAGCTAGATCCAAAATAACAGTAGGTTTTGTAAGATGCCGAGGAGGAATATATGGTTCACCGTTTTCTTTTATCGAATCGGATTCAAATGTTGCAGACATCATATGGGTTTAATTCTTATTCACAATGGAGGAATATGATTCTGGTTTCTGTTAAAAAAATTCTTCATTTTGAGGGTCTCATATACAATTATAAGCATGATTTGATGGGTTGGTAAATAGTGAAGAAGCAATATTCGGTGACAGTTTAATCCTGCACTTCTCAAAAGAAAACTCCACTGCTTCCACGAGAATTGAATGTATTGACGATGTTCTGAATGCGCCAATGCTAATTCTAATTCCACAATTATGAATAGCATCCAGTGGTTGAAGGTATAAGTTTCTCACACAACTGTAAACCATTCAACCATAATTTAACTTTGATCTAAGAAGTGATCTATACAGATGAAGTAACGTGTTTTGGGCAGCACCCCAATCAGTGCCACTAACTACCTTCAGAAGTTTAAGTGCCTATTTACATCTAACTCTTATTTGCGTCATATGAGAAGTGAAATTCAGTTTATTGTCAAACAGTAAACCAAAGAATTTCCCTTCTTTAACAACTTTAATGGTACGCCGATCTATTTTCAACTCCGGATCACGGTGATGCTTTCGTAACTTTCATAAATGGCCGCAATTAGTTTTGGTGTTCGAAAACTGGAAACCCATTTTTGTAGCCCATTTCTGTATTCTGTTTAAACAAGTTGACGTTTGCGCTCGATGACATTTACATTACTGCTATAGAAAACTAAAAAGTCATCGACCTACAAAGAATAATCCACCACTTGATTTCCATTTGCATCGATTATGCTAATGGTTTTAACAGAAAATAGGGTAACAGATTGAATACTACCCTGAGGTACCCCCAAATTCTTGCTCTTGTGAATCAGAATGTAGACCCAACGCGAACTTGAAAATGGCAGTCCTTTAAGAGATTTTCTATGCAAAGCGGCATAGGCCCACTCAACTCCTATTAAAAACTCGTTTAAACACCTACTTCCACGTTGTATCATATGCCTTTCCAGGCCAGAGAAGAGGACGACTTCATATTCTTTCTTGGCAAAAACATTTCTTACAAACGTTTCAAGTCTAACCAAATGATCCACTTTACTTCTCTGGCTTCTGAAACCACACTAAACATTCGCAAGCAGATTGTTCGATTCCAGAAAGCAGACAAGTCCATCACTGATCATCCTTTCCATTATTTTTCACAGGCAACTTGTTAATGCAATACGCTTGCAATTACTTAGATTGCAGTGATCTTTCTCGGGCTTTGGAATAGGTATTATCGTTGCTTTTCGCCAGAAATGTGGGAAATGGCCAGTCACCCATATATCATTGAAAATTGATAGTAAATGTAGGATCCTGCGATTACTCGAATTTTGCGTCAAATCTCGAGCAAAATCGACTCGACTCGTCCCCGATTCGCGGACGTCCCTTTTCTCGAGTTGATTCGGTCCCGATAAACGACAGAGCTTTCATTGTGAATTCTTTCTTTAAACGATGTAGTAATCCAGTTTGGCCACGAAAGCAATAGGAAAATATGTTACAAAACCCTATTCGTATCACTGTTAAATGATATAAACACGATTTACTGACGCCTCATCGTGGCCTTTGTAAAGTTGGCATTATACACAAGTCGTAACGGGATTCATCACCTGAAGATAAGGCTTTGCTCTCAATGTGAAACGCCCATTGGATGGTAGAGAACTCTGTTTGTGTAGAATGAAGTGCACTCCGAGCACTCGAGACCGCAAAGTTCCGTTTAACGGAAATATACGGACTCGAGCGCTCGGAGTGCACTTTATCTGTTATTGGTGTTTTGACTGCATGAACAACCCAATATGCCGTGCCTAATTTGGAAAACGTGTTAAAACTTGTCAAAATTGTTACTTAGAGGTTCTACCAGCCAGGAAAGGTCGGTAGCTTGTACCAAAATATGTATACATGGAACAGTTAGCCCATTGGAAGTCGCATTTACGCCATGCCAGAACGTTAAATCCCTCTTTGTTGAGAAGATATCGGGCCGTCGGTTTGTAAGAATCGACTCGAAAAATGACTCGACTCGCGAGTTTTAACCCTTTACCTAACATGAAAAGCAGACGACACTTGCAAAAAAAATTCTTGAATAACTAATTTTTTTCATTTTTTGTCTCAAAAACATATATAGGTTATGACCCTCGTTGGAACGAGCTCGACGAGCTCGTTCCAACAAGGATCATAACCTATGTTTTTGAGACAAAAAAATGAAAAAATAATGAAAATTCATTGGCGATTTTTGAGAATAGCTTTGGCCGGTTTTGGGCGTTACGTTGGGTAAAGGGTTAAAATAGAATCGAATCGAAAATCGAGTCGAAATAAAATATCTGACTCGCAAGGCCCTAAGTAAATGTTCAAGTGGAGTTTTAGGCAGATGTTTTGAAAGTTGATTGTGTATTTCATAGGGTCCAGTGGAAAGGATCGTTTGCTTTACTCAAAGAGTTATTTAACGTTTCCATAGAGAAAGGTCCACTGCAATCTGCAAAATTGTCAGAGGGAAATTTGGTGGTGTTTTAAGTTTCCCAAATTTGAATTACAATTCTCAGACGACGAACGGTTAGGAAGTGTTGAGGCCAATTCGTTTGATGTTTCGTTTTTTTGATGTGATTAGTGTGTTGTTATCTTCCAAGCGTTGTACATTTAATTTTGTTTCTTTACCTTTAATTTGTTTAATCATTTCCAAATTTTGTTGATGGATGTGTATTGGTTAAGTCTGGAAACATAGGTTCCCAAGATGTTTTCTGTTTTTTGTTTTTGAAGTCGTCTGATATTTGCCCGATTGATACATAGTTTGACTAAATTATCTGTTGTTGATGACTTTGTATCTTTACCTTTAATTGTTTCTTTACCTTTTTAGAATATGTCTCTGGTTACAGAATCCCCTTTTTGCCCGTAGACTGAATTGGATTGCTAGCTGTAGTGAAAGCCCAGTACCCGTAGTACTGCAGCGATGTATGAATAGGGGTAGCAGTAGGCGACAGCTGTAAGACTGGTAGGTCTCAACTGCAGAAGGGATCACAGATAGTGCTTAATTACTTAGAAAGTAGTAGGTTAGTATTGGGGAAGAAAGCAGAGGTAGAGGCGGAACGTGTGTGGTGTGTGGTGTGGAGGAGTATGTGGAAACCGTAGTAGAAATCAGGTGCCAGTTTCCCTCAAAAAAGATCTTAAAATAGTATATCACCATGTCACATGTATCCTCTAATACACAGATGAGGATAGGTGGGATGACAGATTATACATCATTGGGGGATTTCCTCATGGCCTCATACGATAAAAAGGGACGCCGAAGGACAGTCATTTTTTTACGTATGGTTGCTGAAAGCAAGATGCCATCGAATGTGACAGGTCCATACCCATATGAGGATATGAGCAATGATAGATTGTACCACATTGCTGGATTTCCTCATGGCCCTCATGGCCTCATACGATACAATAGACGTACTGAAGGAAAGTTGTTGTTAAGCTGGGATGCTGGAAGTGGGGTGCTGTGGGACGTGATCTGTCAATATCCTGATCAGGACATGGGCAATGATAAACAGTGCCGTCAAGGCCCAAAATAATGAAAATGGGGTTCTTCTGAAGGTAAGAGGTTGTTAATTGGGGGTTTGAAATGGAGTGTTATCGGACGTTGTCTTTCAATACCCAGATGAGGATATGAAGAGCGATAGATTATACTTCGCCGAAGGATTTTTTCATTACCCTCATGGTATAATACTATAATAAGGTGTGTCGATGACCAGTCGTTTGTTAGTTAAGGGTGATGAAAGTGGGGATACGAGATGTGGCCCTTCAATACCTGAATACGGATATGAGGTTAGATCGCGGAGAAATATCTTCATGGCTTTGTACAGCAGAATAGGATTGCAAAATTTCTACAGAGGTACGTGCTACTGTTATAAAAGCAGAAGTCGGACAATTTTATCAAAAAAGTCCGTTTCGATGATTTCTGGTTGTTGTTGGTGATGTGGGGTAATTATTGGGTTGTGTTTGATAATTCTAGAAAGAAACCGAAGATTTAGATAAAATCCGGGCCACCAAACGTAAATGGTGGTTCCGAGGGTCCGTATCTGTGAGTTGAGACCGTTTTGGAGGTTTTAGGTAGTTATTAGGTTGTTTGTGGTTATGGAATTTACGCCAATTGAAAAGAACCTCCGAGCACACCCTTGTCCTATTGGTGTGTTTTGTGCCACACAGCAACTGCGCGCCGCCGTAGAACCCAAGACGACTGCGTCCAGTAAACAAACCGGACTACGTGAACACGTATCACCCTTACAATGCAGGCCGCACATATAACTATTGTAATGATGTTGCAACATCGCGGGCTACCATGATAACCCAACATGATGTTACTGTGACACGTGACTATGACGTCATCCCCCCCCCCCATTCCCTCCCTCTCCCAAAAGGAGGTTTATCCATTTGAGCTATACTGTTTCTATATATTTTAGTCATCGAGTTGAGGCACTGACAATCAATGTATGGATTCGTAGAACTTAAATTTTGCTCGCGGAAGAACAATATTGATCAAGTGACTCACCACTTTGAAGTCCAAGGTGTTCGGAACCCCCCTTCGAGCCTATCTCGTACGCCTATGTCCCAGTAAGTAAATATGGTAGATGAGCTTGATTTTCATAATAATAAACTACGTCTCTCGGTCTAGCGTAAATAGTAATAAGAATGAATTGAGTGTGCTTCTTTATTCGTTACTGATGATTGATCATCCTTCATTTTACCACTTTATTCCTGTTTCTTTTAATTCATTGAATTATCCATTTGTATTTTAATTGATTCCAAACTGTCAAAAACGATCTTGTCCAAGTGTACAATTCAATGATGTCATGTGGATGTGGAGGCAAGCTTGACGTGATACTGCATCCGTGATTGAACGCCTCATCCGTTCTCTTCAGCACTTTGATTGTTTTGTGATTCCATAACATTATCATCAAACGCACCATTACTCCACAGAGAAATGCCAAATTGAAAAGCGGATTTTCCTCTTCAGCGGTATTATGTGGAACTGCACAGCTTGAAAAACGCGCTAATGCACTGCTGTCGAAAACAGAAAAACTGAAAAGGATACAAAAGACAGCGTGGTTTTACAAACTTCACAGATGTTTGTTCAACAAGCTTTCAGCATGTTTGAACTCTCATCATTTCTTTTAATTTTGAAAGAAAATCTTTAAGGTTACTCAATTACCACAACGCCTCAGGCTATTTAAATTAATCAAGCAAAGAGGACCACTTCTACTTTCACCCCCAAAGCTTGCTTTTTAAAATCATGATCCATTCCCTCTATATGTTTCAGTAGTCTTCTGGTCGCATATTATATTATTCAAGCGGACGTGACAACCGTTACTTATTCTCAGTTCCTTATTCGACATTCGTTATCAACCGATAAATCGGTTGATAACGAATGTCGAATAAGGAACTAGGAATAAGTAACGATTGTCACGTCCCCATTATTCAACCATTTCAATCGAACAAATCCACCAATTCTGACCTTGAGTGTGCACAAGAATTGGAATATCATTTTCATTAGTTTATAGTTCTACTACTACCCCACAACCTCTCAATTAAGGTGCTTTGAACTATGGCCAATGGATTATCGAATTCCGGGTCACCGCTCTTCAAGTTGTAGAGATGGCATCTGATCCCAAACATACATTTTGCCAGTCCCCACTCAACTCGTGTATTCTAAGCAACAAAATTTCGTCTGTTTGGGCAAAGCAATGAAACAAAAAGTAGTATTCTAAAACGTCATCAAACCTTCATGAACTCCTTTCTCATCGCGTCTCAAGAGGAGATGTTTTGTAGGATATTGAGAACTCTTCGACCATTCGATATTTCCGGTTAACATGTCTCAAATCATCGGAACGATTTAGAAGCTTCGCAGGCCCTACTATGCACTATGGTCTGAAAGTGTGAGAATTTATTTATTAGGTTTAACGACGCTTTCGACAGTCATCGTCACCTCGTGTCGTACAGTTTTACGGGTGGAGGAAGCCGGAGTACCTGCAGAGAAACATCGAGTAACCCTCAGACTCCCCAACGTACTAACTCCGCACAAGCAGGGTTAATATTGGTTGAAAGAAAGTGCACCATCGACGTGAGGTACGCCTTAGTACACATCACCACTGTGCACCATTTGTGTGTGTGAAGACAATTTATGTTGCGTGTTAGCAAACAACAATGGATGACAATTAGTTCCGGGCAATTAGTAATAATTTATTCCTACGAGGCCCTAGAAGGATGTACGATTATTTGATGAGCAAAGTGGATTCGCCCAGTCACTGTTACCATCATTGTATTCTACGATTTCATTTCGAAATTTCACATTGAAAAGTGTTAATTCCGAAAGGACGCTAAAACATAAGACGTAGAATTTATGTTTTTATTAGAGCAGTTCAAGTACTACGAGAAGATTTGTTAACACACACATGTCTTATCAAAATATAAAGGGTTGCTAATGTTGCCACGTTATCTCAGATTTTTAAAATAGTTTAAAGGTATCATGTTTTGAATACATCACGTGCATAATTTCTGTACAAGTCCGGAAGATTGATACTCAAAAACTCTTGGTCATAATGCAAACGAAATCGCCATTGAGATTGGTTATCTTGCCGAGCGACCTACAGCTTTGTTAAGCTTTTGCTGAGGTGCATAAACGCACGCAACTTCTTACATAGTCAAGCGAGAAAGTCCCTCTTGAAAACTGAACCGAGAAGTGGATGACGCCGAAAAATAAAGTTTTGTATGCTTTAAAACGTAAAATCAAAGTAAACATGTAACGACTTGAATCGTGCAGACAAAATAATCTTTTACTTTTGTCACGTCGCACATTTGAATAAACTTGTAAAGATGGTGCCCGATTTTTGTCATTCAAGAGATATTCATGAAATTATTTTTGTGTTAGCTACAGCTAGTTGTGGATGCAAGGAAGGCAGAAGCTCAGATTAGAAAATCTGGATAACATTTAAAGTGTTTTCCCATATGACAAATTCATTATACAGGTTTTGGCGGAGTATACAGCTCCATGTACGCTGTCAGAATTTTATGGACACCGATCCTGCAGTGGTTCTCTGTTTCATGATACATGAATTCCAGACAGGGTACACTAGGCAGCGTACCCTTCCAAAACGCACCCACATAACCAATAGTATACTGCATTACAGCGTAGTATGCATATCATTCACTCCAAGTTTAACACATATATCCCACTTTGGAGTGACTCTTGCAGCCAAGAAGATATAAAAGGAAACACAGTAGAAGAGTTCATTACAAATTCTGACTTATTGACTTGCATCTGGTTGGTACACACCCCTTGATCTTACAATTACACGTCCTTCAGTCTTCCTCGATTTTCCATAAAAGGTCGACGATGGCTTGTGCTGGAGTGACCACTTTCCAACTGTGTCGGAGAGTGGGGTTCCGGTGGGGTTCCGGTGGACGATGAGAGGGCGCCCCAGTGGAACTTTAAAAAGGCAAACTGGGACACCTTACCAACGTTTTGTTCTGAACGTCACACACCGGAAAAATTTGTAGAAAATGTCAAAGAAGTAGAACATTTCACTACGGAATTGATTGACATTGCACACACAGCCATTCCTAAAACTTCGGCAAATCCAAAACGTTTTACAAAACCATGGTTTGATAAAGTTTGCGAGTAGGCAACAATGGATCGCAAGAAAACTGAACAGGAATTAAATAAATCACCAACTACAAATAATTTGGACAAACCTGTCGGGCAAACACAAGATGACTTATAAAACAAAAACAAAACAAAAAAAAAAGAAGAAAAGTCCCTATGTTTCGAAACTTAATTAGCAGCACTCACCCACCAATAACATTTGGAAAATGATTAAAAACTTAAAAGTAAAGAAACAAATCAAATATGCAACACCCCAACGATAACAACACACTAATTACATCTACGAATGAAATACCAAACAAATTTGCCTCAACATTTTCTAAACATTCGTCGTCTGAAAATTGTAATCCAGAAATCGATAAACCGAAAAAGAAATCAACAGGAAAAACAAATGATCAGATTTACTTCTGACAATTTACGGGATTGCAATGAACCTTTTTTCAACGAAGGGGTAAAATAACTCTTCGCATAAAGTAGAGATACTGCTTCTGGACCCAATGAAATATACCCTTAACATTTTACTGTCAATTTTCGATGACTTATGGGTGACTGACCAGTTTCCACTCTCCTGTCGTAAAGCAACAATTATTCTCATTCCAACGCCTGTTAAGGATCTCAGCAATCCAGGTAATTACAGACCTATTGCATTAACACGTTGTGTGCTGAAAACTACGGAAAGATTATCAATGATCTACATGTCTGTTTCAGGAATAGAGCGATCTACTTGAGAATCTTCAATGTGCTTTCAGAAACATGAATAGTACTGTGGATCATTCATTTAGACTTAAAACGTTCATCGGAAATGTCTTTGCCAGGACATATGTTCCGATCATCTCTGATCTGGAGACAGCATATAATACAACGTGGAAGTATAAGATTTTAAAAGACCTTTTCAGAATGGGGTTAAGGGGTGTACGCCTCTTTTTATATAAAAGTCTTCGAGGGATTGTTAATTTCAAGTTCGTTCGGGGGTGTACGCCCCTTTTTATAGAAAAGTCTTCGAGGGATTGTTAATTTCAAGTTCGTTTTGGTTCTACATTATCTGATCCACCTGCGCAAGGAAGTGAAGTTCATCAGGGAAGTAATCTCTCTGCAACTCTATTTTTTGTTAAAAGCAATAGCATCATTAACGCAAATGAGAATTTGGTAGATTCGTCGTTGTATGTCGATGACTTCGTACTTTGCTATAGCAGTAAAACATGAATGGCATTAAGCGCAAACTTCATCTGTTTAAACAGAAATCGGAAGTGGGCTACAGAAAACGGGTTTACGTTCTCGAAGACCAAAACGAATTATGTTCATTTCTGCATGGTCTGAAACACCACTTTGATCCGGAACTGAAACTAGATAGCAGTTCTATTATAGTTGTTAAAGAAGTGAAATTCTTGGGTTTATTGTTCGACAATAAACTGAATATTTCTTCTTATGTAAGGCAACTTGGAATTAATGTAAAAAGGCAATTGATCTTCTGGAGAATGTTGGCAACACTGATTAGGGTGCTGACCACAAAACGTCAATTCATCTATATAGAGCACTTGTGAGATCAAAATTAGATTCCGGTTGTATGGTTTATGATTCCGACATATGAGAAAGTCATACCTTTCTTACGAGAGTCATACCTCAAACCACTTGATGCAACTCGTCATAGTGGCATTAGAATTTGTCTGGGCGCATTTAGAGCGATTCTCGTAGATTCAATGCTTGTTGGGGCAAGGGAGCCTTCTCTTGAGAAGCGCTTGTGTTTAAACTGTCACTCCAATATGTTTCCCAACTATTGGCTAACCCATCAAATCCCGCTTATAACTGTGTCTCAGAGACACAAAATGTTGAATTTTTAAACGAAAACCAGAAACATGTTCCTCCATTGGGAATTAGAAATCAACCTCGTATAGAATTATCCACACTTGAATCAGAGTCGATAAAAGAGAACCATAATCCTCATACTTCTCTTTGGCATCACAGGAAGCCTACTATCGTGTTGGACCTTGCTTCTTCCAAAAAATATGAAACTCTCCGCAATTCAAACAAAAATATGTCGAAATAAAGTCGAAGTATAGTGCATATAGAAGTGTCTATTCAGATAGATTTAAAGATGGTGCAAAATATCATCGGATGTTGTTACTGGTTATCCAGTCATCTCAATCAGAAAGCCAAATACAAGTTTTATTTTCACCGCTAGGGCTTGAACACAGTGAGAATGTACAGGGAAAGAAGTCATTTTTGGTTTCCGACGCTCTTTCCTCTTTGCTTGCTTTTATTCTACCCTGTGTTGAATAACACTCTCATTTTGGAACTTAGTGAGAAGTTGAATACTCTCATGTGTGGCCAAAATGATATCGTGTTTTGCTGATAACCAGGAGCCAATACAATAAACTTTTACAATTGCATTTTCTAGAATTGTATTTTCTACCTATTAATATAACTGACTGAAATTAATAATTAGCCTTTTAAAATATATGACAATTTGCCAACTGGCAAATTGCCACATCTTTGAAAATGCTAATGATTCATTTCAACCCATTGAAAGTCATAACCTGAAAATACAATTCTAGAACATAAAATAGTAAAAGTTTATAGTATTGACCCCTGAACATGTTCGTATCTTCGGTAACACAAGGGCAGACAATGAACAAAACAGTCCTTAAACAAGTCCCTAATTTAAAAATTATTTCTGTGTTTCAAACCACATATAAGTAAGTACATTAAAACTGTGCGGTTGGTGGGATGTGATGCGGCAACAAATAAAACCCGTAGCTTCTGGCAAAATGTTATTGATATTAATTACTCGTCTGGTAATCTTACAAAAAACCCTGCTATTTTGGTACGATGTCATATCTGTCATGCAAAACTTACGACATCCATTTTGTTCTAGGGTCATACAATACAGTCAACGTAAACTGGTCGTAATCCACGCGTGGGCAGGGGTGGGGGCGGCGGTGACTTTGCGATAACCAGCCCGGTTAGTCCTTGGATAGGTGACCGTGTGAGCGATCGATTCGGACTCCCGCGTTGTGTCCTTGGGAAATGCATTTAACCCCGATTGTCCGCACGAGAGCACGATGGTATCATGTACTACGGCGTACTGCACGTCGATGGTGCGCATCTCTTCAACCAATCTAACCCTGCTTATGCTGCAGAGAGGAGTTACGATGTTGGAAAGCTGGCAGCTGCTCGTCGTTGCTCGGTGTTTCTCTCCGGCTACTCCAGCTTCCTGCACGCGTAAAACTGTCATCGGCTCGATATGACCTTGACTGTTAATGTGTCGTTAAGCCTTAATAAATAAATACATAAATAAATAACGCGTGGGCAGTGATGTCCACGCATGCGTTTGCAAGGTAATAAAAATCATCATCTGCAAAAGTTTAATTAATGAAGCACCGGGTTGTACCCGGTGCTTCATTAATTAAATTTGTGATGATTATTCCTATCATTAATGTTTGGAATCTAATATCATTGCGTCCGTGGAGATATTGCCTACCCGTGGAAAGTAACCAGTCCACGGCGACGAACGGTAATTCGACCAAAATGTGTTCCTTGTCACAAAGTGTTCACATTGGAGCACATTCTTTTGCACTGTTCAGATGTCAATCTTAACAGACGGCTGTATTTTACAGCAGTGTGCGTTAGAGACTTATTTTACTACACAAACTCCGATACAATTATATCGTTTCTCAAGAAAAGCAACCCTTTTAATAAATTTTAAATTGTTTTTATTCTTTTAAACTCATCTATTCTTTTCTCTTCAACAGGTTATTTACTCAGTTTTCTTTGAACAATTCGTCTCATTTTCTCATTACTGTTTTCACAAAGTTTTATTCCTGATGTTCTTTCCAGATTTCGTCGACTCCAATTATGTCATGGAAGATAATGACCTATTTTATCATACATTCTTTTCATCGCCCCGATATTACCTTAGATGCGAATGCGGCGTTAAACAAATAATTATATAAATTTAAAATGAACTCCATTATCAGGATCGATTAAACTAATTAATATGAAACTGTCATAAAACATGATGGTCTGATATTTCCTAATCAAACATCGAATTCGCGAATCAATAAAGTTGATCAAAAATGGTGGTCTGACACGTCGGTCATGGATAACAATAATACGGAGCAGTTGATGTGCTCACTCGGGGTTTAGCCAACATTTGACCCGTAGTAGAACATACCTTGCCCAGAGTGGGTTTTTGAGTCATTGGTTATATAATAGCATAATACCGCAACTCATGGGGCCATCTCAACGATTCGCACCTGTGTGACCTCGGTGGCATTACATTACACTTAGTGACACCTGCGTGACCTAGATTTGCACAAGCAAATAAACAGATACCCCCACTTCTCCTGGCCCATACGTATCCTCAGATATCGTTTTAAATATATATAACGTTTTTGTCAAGGACACATAAACAGATACGTCTCGGGCATGGAAATTAGTGTAAGACAGGAAAACTCCAGCATTTCATTTCCTCGGTCTAACCTCTTTTCATGACAATTATGAACTCTCGGGAAATTCTCTTCAAGATAATCCAACAGTTACAGACATGTAATGATGTTTTCGATCTTCTTATACAAATATTTATTTTCAATATTACTTCATATCTAGTTACTATTTTCTTACATAGTATTTCCTGCTGCCGTTTATTTGTTGTACGAATACAACGCGCTTCTCGATTTACTGGTCACCACAGTCTGCTAAAACTGGGACAACCATCAGTTGCTCTCAGACTTTGATATTCCGATGTGAAGAAACTGAAAGTTGCAAACGTGACTGCTTTCTTCCGGCTTCAGTTCCGATTATTTGGTTGCAAAACTGAAACTAGGTCGTTTTGTTATTAACCCTTTACCTAACGTAACGGCCAAAACCGGCCAGCGCTATTCTCAAAAATCGCCAATTAATTTTCATTATTTTTTTCATTTTTTGTCTCAAAAACATAGGTTATGACCCCTCGTTGGAACGAGCTCGTTGAGCTCGTTCCAACGAGGGGTCATAATCTATGTTTTTGAGACAAAAAATGAAAAATATTAGTTATTCAAGAATTATTTTTGCAAGTGTCGTCTGCTTTTCAGGTTAGGTAAAGGGTTAATGCATCGCTTTGGTGATAAGAGGAAACTCGAATTGTATACATTGGGTATATGTCATCGCCTGCTACGAAATTTTTTCTCAACATTTACTAAAGTTGGAATGTTAAACAAAAATGAATCAACCGATAAATGACTCCTGCTTGTCTCAGTATTCCATTGTCGTTTTTTTTATTTACACATTACGCATGTCACATGATACTGCCAATAACAACATGAAATGTGGTAGCAGCTAAATAGAGTTTTCTGTCCAATGATTTAAGATAAAAGCAGACTTATGGAGAATTCTTCTGACAATTTTCCAATCCTATTATTTTCACTTCAAGTTTACGAGGCAGCTGGCTTTGCAAAACGAGTTTTTAATCACTATAAACTACAAAAAAAACTACAAAGTCAAAATTTTGTCTTCAGCAAATTAAAACATTATATTCCAATGCTTCATTTCTTTGGATTCAAAGTGAGTCAAAATAGTGTACCGGATGTTGTTTGTGTGCTTTGTTTACCCTTTACCGTATGAATCGAACGCATCCGCCCACGTAATCCACCAATCGGGCAGTTACAAAAAACTGTGTTTAAATAAATTTCATCGAATCCATATCACGTGACCCCACATTGGGGTCACGTGATATGGTTTTGTTGATACTGTTAAAAAAGCAAAAACAACAAATATTGAAAGGACGAGCGTTGTGTAAGAAGTTAAGCGAATCAAATTTGTTACGGTATATTCAATACTTGTGCTTTTGAAACGATGCATCTCTTTGATCGTCCAAACCCTTTGAACCCGGGGAGTATTTTCCATGCCAGTCCAGTGCCACCAATTCGAGGATGCTATATTCGTGATTTGGAAGTCGACCAATTAATACTGTCAATGTACTGCCTTGGGGCTGCACGTTGAAGATACTGATTGCCGTATATAACAAATTCACGAAGCTACTACTACTTCTACTACTACTTTATGAATTCAGCTCGCATCACGATGCTGGCCTGGACAAACGGGGTCGTTGTTTCAGACGGTTAAAGAATATACTTTTACCTGCATTATCTATTGGTTTACTGCTCAACTTGTGTGTGACATGGTCTTGTAATGTACACTGATGAAAATAATTTGTTTGATAAACGCAAGAAAATTTGACGCCAGACCTGCATTCCATTGGAGCGCAGGTACATGTAAGCATGGGCTGACAGGTTGAAATTGATAGACGGGAATAACATGTTACCTCCAGTTCACAGTCGTAATAATGTCATATCCATTCCACAAGCAGTCTCTAGGTCTATGTCTCACCTCAGGCTTACATGGGCGCTTAGCTCCGGTAGGCCTGTTGTGTGACACAGAAACTATTACATATTTATCATCTTGACGATATTTAGGTGCGCGAAAAATAGTGGGCCTCAATTACCATTATTTATTTATTTATTGGTATTTAAGGTCACATATTTCTGCACAATGGCTAATTATGACCATGACAGTTTTACGGGTGGAGGAAGCCGGAGTACCCGGAGAGAACCACCGAGCAACGGCGAGCAACTGTCAGCTCCTCAACATACCAACTACACACACGCAGGGTTAGCATTGGTTGAAGACAGGTGCACCATCAACGTGCAGTACTCCTTAGTGCACAACGCCACCGTGCCCCCACGTGGGCAATGGGGGCGAAGTGTCTTGCCCAAGGACACAACGCGGTTGCCGCTGGTGGGATTCGAACCGAGGACCTCTCGGCTTGCACCTCTACCTACTGAGACACCGCGCCCCCTCCTCAATTACCAATGGCCAAAAGTGAGATGTAGAAATGAAGTACCTAATTATGATTTTTTAAATTTTATAGCAGTATATGATAGAAACAAGTAAAACTGGAAGCAGAAGATATTCACCAAGTGCTCGAGGGAAGCCAAAATAATCACAAACTAGGACGAAGTCAGAAAAACAGGAATTTAATCCCTAGTGCTATATTAGTGTTACGCTAAATCAATGTATCAGACCAAACATGAATAACAAATCACTTTTGTTATCTATACATTATTTTGAAATCGCAACGCAGATTTCCGAAAGTCATTAAAAGAAACACGCTCATCACCAGGTGGGCCTAAGAATGAGAAGAATGTATGTATTTTCAATTCCTTTGCATTATATACCATCAATAACATATGCCAAGATGTGCAAAGTTTGTTCTTTCAAGTTTCAATATTTAATAACTCACTTTCAACGATCATTTTTGTAGGCACTTATTTTCATTGCTGTGAGGTCCAACCTCGACAAAATCAATGCCAACAGAGGTACGGTAGTTATGAACTGGGACGTGGAAACTCTACCAAAAAGAAATAAAGTGTGAAAGTGTTTGAAAATACGTTAATGAAACTGAAGTAAACGGTGTACTAAGGTGTACAGCACGTCGATAGTGCACTTGCCTTCAACCAATGCCAACACTGCTTGCGTGGAGTTAGTACGTTGGTGAGTCTGACAGTTGTACTCTGGCTTCCCCCACCCATAAACTGTGCGACACGAGGTAATCTTGACGGTGAAAAGTGTCGTTAAACCTCAATAAATAAATAAATAAATGTCGGTCAAGCAAGCGTTGTCCCCCATTCATGCCTAACTGGGCGAAGCCATTTTGTTCATAGCGAAATCGTTCGCCGTTATTCGTCGAAAGCAATCAAACACTAAAATTGGGGTTTTCAGGCAAAAGGAGTAGTTTTTGTAGGGTGAGTAATTAACCCTTTACCCAACGCAGTCGATATCAAACTTTATTATTTTAATTACTATTTTTTAAAATTAAAAAAAACCAATTTCAACAAAACCATATCATGTGACCCCCTCATTGGAACGAGCTCGTCGAGCTCGTTCCAATGAGGGGTCACAAGATATGGTCTTACTGAAAAATTAATTTCTTTCAACTGCCGAAATTGCAAATTACGCCGGCGGCTGCGGACGATTCGTTAGGTAAAGAGCTGTGGGTGCGGTGGCGTCGCGGTAACCGGTTCTCGTCAGATCACCGAAGTTACGCAACGTCGAGCGCGGTTAGTAGTTGGATGGGTGACCATTTCAGCGACTGATTCGCGCTCCCGCGTTCTGTCCTTGGGCAAGGCACTTAACCCCGATTGCCTACATGGGGGCACGATGACGCTGTGTACTAAGGCATACTGCACGTCGATGGTGCGCATTTTTTCAACCAATCTAACCCTGACTGTGCCGCGGTGCAGAGTTCAGAGTTACGATGTTGGAGAGCTGACAGCTGCTCGTCGTTGCTCGGTGGTTCTCTCCGGGTACTCCGGCTTCCTCCACCCATAAATATGTCACCGACATGATATGACCCTGGCTGTTAACGTATCGTTAAACCCTAATAAAAAAGGTAAAGAGTTAATGATGGTAATAAGTAAGGGTCAGGTGGATGGAGAGAAAAAAGAAGAGAGTTGTACGCAACATTCAACCTAACATTCAACGTCGAAATTGGATTCGTCGAAGTGAGAGAGGAGATAGGTCAGATGTCCGAACGTAACGGCTTTCCCAGTTAGGGGGTGGGGGAGGGAGGCGGGGGGGGGGGGGAGCGACGTTCCTATTGCTGAACTAAGAGAGGAAAAAACTTCGGATTTTATGAAACGGATGAGAAGCAATAACACTGTCAGAAAACTGTAACAGACCTGGGAATTTTTTAGAATTTTTTGTTTTGTTCTAATAAATAAAGAGGTTATTACATTGTCAGTTTGCCGAGATATCATCACTCGATAACTTCAGTCTCCGGCCTTCGGTCTCAGCCTGGTATGTTGTTACCTCGGGATAGACTCAGAATATCAAAACCTAGTCCTCGGGCTGCAAGCTGATTTCGATAAGTTTTTCCTCTTTGTTTTCTGCGATTTAAGTGTTTTGATTGCTTATTTCCAAGAGAATTAGGTAAAGACATGCTTTCTGCGAATATTTTAAGATTTCGAGAGTTTCATTTCTGATTGTTTGGGATTTGACAATTCGCTTCGCGTTTCTTTCCACGATCGTTGTTTTGCATTTAGCACCCATTGAGAGAGATGGGCAATGGGCAGTACTGAAATTTTGAGATCGGTATCTGTTTCGGTATTTTTAGGGTGGTATACCGCGGTATCGGTTCGGTATTCGGTATCTGATTTGACTGAGATTTGCTGTTAGTACCAAAGGGGGAATTTACATCAGGAAAATGCAGAATCCCTTGTTCCAGCTCTTTTTATTATAGAGCAGTTTTTCTCGTTATTTCCCTAATTTATTTCTTTCTTTTGCAAATTTTCCGTCCAACTTGCGAGTTTTCAAGTTTATTTCATATACTGGGACTTCGTGAGCGCTCGGTGTGCAATTTTTCAAACTTCAAAAATTCTCAGTCCCTTCAACTCGTAACTCCCTTTCTCGTAAACACTGGCTCACTTTTTTTTAAGGAACCGAACTTGGAATTTTGTACATCAATAATGTCCTCAGATTTCATTCTAGGTACTTAAAATAATTGTTGTCCCTTCCTTTCATTCTTTTTTCGACAACATTTCCTACTACTTGATGAATGTTCAGGTTTAATCTGTTTTCATATGTTAGAACTTCCTAAGGCTCGGTGCGCGATTTTTAAAACTTCAGACATCCTCAATCTCTTCAACCCCAGACCCGTTTTGTCGCGAACACCACGGTTTCCGTTTTGAAAGAATTAATTGTCGTAAAAACTTGCATGTTCTTAGAACATCGATTATCATGGTCTATCACATGCTGCGAATATGATTCTTCCTCTCCGAAAAAGTGATTCAATAACGGAAAATATGACCCGCCTGATCGTTCGTTTTTTTCAATCAGCGGTCACTTCCGCGGACACCTCCTTCCCCCTCCCCAACACACACTGCCACCCCTCCTCACAAAACAAAACAGAAAAAAACAAAACACGGATAAATGGTGTGTGTGTGGTTATATACTATTAAAAAAAGGAGGGGATATCCAAACTGATGTCGAAATTTTCGGAAAATGGTATTGGATACGCGTGATTGAACACATCAATATGTTGCCAAGTTTAGTGTGGATCATGAATGTCACCGGCCTACGGAAACTTCGTGAAGGTTTTTCGCACGAGCGCCGCGTTAATGTCTGTTGGGTACGTTTTGAAATTTTCATTTGTACTGGACGGACTTTTTCGGAGGTCTCATCGTTCTTTTCTTGGTATAAACTCGTTCATCAATAGTTTCTTGTTAAAACGTTGCTTTTAAGGTAAGCGAAGACTGACACGTGACGAACGTTTACGTGCCGTTGGCATGTTGGAAGCTGGCAACAGACAGACTGCAGGGCTCAAATCCTCAACGTTACTCAATCGGTGATTAGCAGGTTCTGATCACGCTACCGTCAAACAGGCAATGTTGATGACAGACGTCGGTCAGGTCGTCCAAGGGCGACAACTGCTAACCAGAATCGTTTCATCCGAACCACAGCATTACGTAACCGCCATCAAAGTCCCTCAGAAATTGGACAGCAGCTGAACCGAGCGTCAGATATGCGAGTCAGTGGTCAGACTATCGGAAATCGCCTACACAGCTGGAATTTGTACGCTTGATGACCTCGAATAATTCCACGTTTGACTGAACGTCACATCACAGCAAGGTGTAGTTGGTGTAGAGCACGGGAGCGCTGGGTCAATTGTCGTTGGAGCAACGTCATGTTTTCCGATGAAACGAAGTTCACTCTCGACTTCAGAGTGTGGCGGTGGCGGAACGAACGATATCATGACGTAATCGTTAGACAGCACGATCGTTTTTTTGGTGGATCGGTTATGCTGTGGGGAGGCATAACCATGACAAGCAGAACAGCATTACATGTCACCCAAGGGCGTGTCACAGGGCAATACTACCATGACAATATGTTTGCAGCTCAGGTGGTGCCATTTGACCGACGTCAAGGCCGTCGATTCATTTTTCAAGATGACAATGCAAGAGCACACAGGGCCCGTATCGCTACAGAGTTCCTCCAGGAGCAGAACATCACTACACTGCCTTGGTCAGCACTAAGTCCAGACCTTTCACCAATCGAGCACGTCACCTACGACAACTCCACCCCCCCCCCCTTACAAATGTCCAGGAACTCGCCGAGCGCCGGTGCACAGCAGGAAGAATGGAATAACATCAGTTAAGCTGATATTGGACGTTTGGTTAGGAGTATGCCACGTCGGATCCGCGCTTGTCTCGCGAACCGAGGAGGATTTACAAGGTACTGAGGTCTTGGACTGAATGTGGTAAATTCTCTGCCTGACCGTCCATGTATTCTACAGCTCAGTACGTGAAATGTGTGCATGTCAGACACTCAACTATCGCTGAAATCATTCTCCAGATATCACAGCGCAATGCCTCAACAGTCTTTTTGATGAAAATATAAATATATTTCTTCATAGATCTCACTTTTATCAAATATCCTCTACTTTTTTGAATAGTATTTCTACTAGGATTTTATTATCACGATTGCAAATGTAAGCAACGGCATTTACGTAATAAATTCAGAAATTTCCCCAGACGCCTGAAAGGGAAGCGTGAGGAGTCGCATTCCAATGATTAAAAACTTATTGGAGGTTGTTTTTGTAAATAGAAGCCAATAAAGATGGTGATGGATTAAGGAAGACTAATTTATTTTCTGAGAAAATACTTTCCGAATCATGGCATTTTGCTTTCAATTCACGTTTCAAGGGCAAATATATGTTGAAATGATTTTGGAACTGGATTGCGTAATATTCACTAACTTGATGAAGTGTTTAACTGGTAGAGTGCTGGAAGCCCATATTTAGGCTTTACTCTGAAGTGTCAGTGCCAGCACTTAAAGGCTTCATATTTTGTGGATGTTGTTCATACCACCTTTGAAGTGAAATTATTAAGTCTGTTAGGATTTGCCTTGTTACAATTTATGGGAGAGTGCCTATTGGCACTCTCCCATAAATTGTAACTAGGCAAACATATGTAAACAAATTTGGATGACCAAAAATAATTCAGCACTCTACCAGTTAAATGAAAAAAATAATCAATAAAATAAGCAATTAAATACGACACACGCAAACACTTTTCTTATAAAACCAAGCATTTTCATTTTTGCCCTAAAGCATAAACTATAACCCCTCAATCAAACGAGCTCGCTAGAGCTGGGACGTTTTTCGGTTCGGTTCCTGTTTCTGTGGCAAACCGGAAAACCGAACAGCAAGACCCACCAAAAACCGACAGAGCGGTTTTACTATTTTTGTACATAAGCTGATTGAACCATCTTACCGGGAGTGACTTGTGGCACATGTGGACTCTCGTTATTTAATCCAACGGGCAAAGTGGTGAATACATACAGATTATCACCACAGTGTGTGTCTCCGGGAATTCAGATCAAGTCGAGTTGTAGGAACAGAATAGTATTTCGTCGAGCCCGTTAGGGCGAGTCGAAATGCGATTCTGTGCCTACAACGAGACTTAATCAGAATTTCCGGAGACACACACTGTCATGGTAATAAATTTATCTCACAACATTGACCACAAAATGTGTTATAAAATGATTTTAAGAGGAACTTTTTCATTTGCCTTATCGATAGAAAGACGCAAATTGAAAAATAGAATAGCGTTGATTGATCTCCATATTGAGGTCAGTGATGACGTTACACTTCAGAGAAAATTACGTCACTGGGATTCACTTTACTGAATACTGTCTAAGGAGGTGGAGCAACTGTGTGTTTCCTCAACGTGAAGTTGGTTGTAACTTTGCAACAATTACTGGTGAATTAAATATCCCTCTTGGTGTAAAGGTTTATTATATTTTAAAATATGCCATTCATCGTTTATTGGGGTGGAGTTTTCCACATTTCATAGCGAAAGCTAATCCTTTAACTTCAAGAGAGAGGCATCAACTCGAGCGTTCAGGAAAATCCCAACAATAGGCTACAAACCAGCCCAAGATGCCGAAAAGTGCGCATAATTTAACTATTCGTTGAGTTAACTTCCCCAGCGACATTTTAGCATGCCGTGTGTAATAAATACGTTACAGGGTGTTTAGTTGGCAGATACAGTGTCATATACGGCTCAGAAAAAACAATATTAGGTTCGGCTTCACCTCACCTAATATTGTTTTCTCTGAAAGGAAAAACGCGAAGCGATCGAAAATGATATTAATGTCGTTGTTTTGGCAACAGCAGAATCACGCGCTTGTATCAGGGGCCCTTGATACGGATTCGGAACAAGAGCCCAGATCCATTAAACTTTAGTTGCGTAACAGTGCAAAAATGCCCCAATTGTGAGATAAATCATGCTCTCATTGTCACATTTTCTCACTCATTGACTCGTCTATCGGGCATGCCAGGAAGGGACAAATGTGACACTGAGAACACAACATAAATACAGATGACCTTTATTCATTTCTTTTCCCAATTAATTTTTTTTTCTCGACTCAATAAGCTTAGCAAGTGATCCCCTAGAGCCCCTAAAACTAATCAAAGGGAAGTTAGGCTGAACCCATCAGAGATACTTACAGACAAGTCTTTTTGTGGTGGGTGGCGTCGTATAAACTACTGCGGGTTTTTTCTAACTCCCGGAGCTTGAAATGTTGTTTACCATATGTTATTAACACATAGAAAAACTGAACCGAAACCGAGGTTTTTTCCTGAAACCGAACCAAAATCTAATCTGAAAAATCAAAACTGCCCAGCAGCTGAGCTCGGTCGAATGAGGGATCCCTAGCTATATTTGGAGGTGAAAATTTGAACAATAATATTTATGGAATGAATTATGTGAATAGAGCTCTCATTGGCGTTAAGAAAGGAGTTAAATATTAGTAGATTGCCAAACATTCTCATGGTGTAGGACTTAGGTCACCATTCACGTTTTTCATCTGAAAAATGACATCTGGGACCAACACTATAAAACTTTTACAATAGTATTTTTTTAGAATTGTACTTTCTCCTAAAATTAATATAACTGACTAAAATGAATCATTTGCATTTTAAAAGATATGGCAATTTGCCAACTGGCAGATTGCCCCATCTTTGAAAATTCCAATAGTTCATTTCAACCCATTTAAAGTCGTAACTGGGGAATACACACAGAATATCATGATAATGTGCATGTCCTGTGATTTGTATCAGATTTGAGATGGTGTCCAGAATGGAATCTCAACAACCCCCATTCTGGACACCACAGAGAATCTGATGCAAATCACAGGACATGCACATTATCATGATAATTCATTTATCTAACAATTTAGTCACATAAACAGATTAAATCTTAAATTATTAATACGTTTTGGGACATAATGTTGGGGGATAAGTAACGTGGTCACCGCAAATTTTCAAAGTTGCGTTGTAAAATTATTCACTCTCAGTGTCAGTTCCTATGATGATACGCTTGAATTTACAAGTGTGTAATAATTAATTGTGCAGCTTCTATTTATTGTGAAGGGGGTGGGGGGGTGGGGGGGGGTGTCATTGGCTATTAATAGTTCTGTCACAAATTGTGAGGGATTTTGTTTTGTTTTGTAAGGGATCAGCTGAGTCGATCACTGAAACGCACATAGAATGTATTCATGCGCCTGTTATAATAGCCCGTTGCGTTCCCGGAAACGAGTCGTCTATATGATACGGAATCAGAATGAGTCCTCTGTATGATACGGAATTGGAACACATTGTGAATACATGCCGTTTCTCGTGGCTTTGAAGCCAAAATGTATATGACTGTTTAATAAAATGCAAGAAAATACAATTGTGAAAGTTTTATAGTTCTGAGCCCTGTTTGGCACGTTTCAAAATTAGTCTTCTAAATATTTCTCAGATTATTTTCTTCTCTTTGGCACTTTGAATATTACAGAGTACCTGTAGACGAATGCGAAGTTCGTAGAACTGACAAGTTAATTAAAGTCTTTCTCACATTTATGGGTAGTGGCCTGCGCAAAAAGGGTTCATTCCTGTTTGTC
Organism: Pictodentalium vernedei; assembly: GCA_031216915.1. NCBI lineage: Eukaryota > Metazoa > Mollusca > Scaphopoda > Dentaliida > Dentaliidae > Pictodentalium > Pictodentalium vernedei. The sequence continues at coordinate 262,614,752 of CM062296.1, forward strand.
CCATTTTCTGAATTTAACACCAACTGATTGCTCTTCCTGTTCTCCCACTTTGCATAAGACAACATGTTATGGTTACTTTCATAATTTAGAAACTACCGTGATCCAATTATGTAGCATAAGTATAATTATTATATTGTTTGCATTTTAGATTATAAATTCCACTAAACATGCGTGCTTCATCAAGCTTTAGGTCTTTCCTCTTAACTGGTAGAGTGCTGGAAGCCCATATTTGGGCTTTACACTGAAATGCAGGTAGCACAGATTAAAGGATCCATATACTGTGGATGTGCTTCATATTATGTTCAAAGTGGAGTTATTTAGTCTATACAGATGTGCCCTGTTGCAATTTATGGGAGAGTGACTATAGGCACTCTCCCATAAATTGTAACAGGGCAAAGACATGTGAACAAATTTTGAGGGCCAAAAATAATTTAGCACTCTACCTGTTAACTTTAACGAGATTGTCGTGCAACTATCTGATAAATATTGTGGCATTAACACGGAAGTTCTAACAAATGGTAGTAATGTGGCAATTTTTATGGGACTACAATAAAATGCATGTCCATTATATTAAAACAAGTGATTTTTTTGAAAATTTTTGGGGTGGTAGCAAACCCTGACCCTACCCTTTACTGACCCTAACCCTACCTCCACCCCCAATTCTAAACCCCACCCCAGACTAATGAAAATTCAATACATTCCTAGTCTATTTTAACTAAAATGCATGTCCATTGTATTAAAACAACTCTTTAGGTGAAAAATTTTTGGGGTGGTAGCAAACCCTAACCCTACCCTTTACTGACCTAACCCCACCCCACCCCACCCCACCCCACCCCAACTCTAAACCCCACCCTAGAATAATGACATTTAACTATGAGACTAGTTACATAAATTGCGGAAGGCACCTAACCCCTATTTCTACCAACTAATAGCCACCTAAACCCCATATGTCTGCCCGCATACCACACAGGTCTGCTTCTGAACCACCGTTGTGGTATGGTTTCTTCAGATTCTTCTCAAAGCAGATGATACCCCCCACCACACACACGCGGAAAGGATAAAGGAGAGAACTATTGACTGCATTAAATCAATATAATTTATATTTCATCCCTTGAGAGCATCAAGGTGCCATCTGCAATGTTTCAGCATTGTAGATGGAACTATGATGCACACAAGGGACAATTTTGTTTACATTATTTTCTTCAGTTTTTGTTCTTTTGTATTTTTGTGCAAATTTTAATATTGATTACATGTGCAACTTTCAATGTAAATATTGTGTAACATATGTTCATGTTGTTTATTTATTGCCAACTGGTTAACCCTTTTCCAAACACGAAAAGCAGTGACACTTTCAAATAAAATACTTGAATAACAAATTTTTTTATCACAAAACCATAGCCTATGACCCCTCATTGGAACGAGCTCAACGAGCTCGTTCCATTGAGGGGTCATAATAAGCTATGCGTTTGTGATAAAAAATGAAAAAATAATGAAAATTGGATAGTATTTTTGTGAATAACCGGTTTTGGCCGTAACGTTGGTAAAGGGTTAAGTGATCCATTCAGTAACCTGACCCACTAATGTGAAATGAACTTTATGCAATAACCTTTAATCAAGCTGATAGAGAATTAATTATCAGTTCCGCATCCTCCAACTGTATTTCCGTACTTAAATTAAGACAGTGGGACAAACGGGATGTCACCAAAAATGATGTTACCGGTTTTCGTGTTGATATAATTAATAACGAGAAAATTGTTTTGCTAACGCTCACGTTGTAGCAAGAGTTGATGCACACGCGAAGAGGTTGTGAATACACAATACCAAGCTAAGAATCAGAAAAACGTTCGAATTCAAGGAAAGAATAAATTAAAATTTAACAAGCAGATGAGCAGAAAAATTAAAACAGCCAAATTTTTTTCATTCCATTCGCAAATCATGCAGAAATTTGACACAGACACATGAAGACATCGGTTGTTCTCAGACAGGAGCTCTATGCTAGGCTGGTGAGGCAATAGCAGGATAATGAAAGTATCAAGATGAGAAAAGTTGAAAAAGAAAAGCAGCTCAGTTGATCACAGTTCTGCGAAATTAGGAGTTCCATGCATTGCGGATTTTCCATAGCAATTGTCCCTTTCGATATAAAGAGGAAACGCTTTCACTGCTCCCTAAGAAGCTGCACGAGTCGGAGTACTTTCTCTATTTTTCATGGGAAGGTCAGAACTTCTGGGTAAGTATCACATAAAATGTCACGGACAAGTCACACGGGAGATGACGGGTTTCTGACGATATGATTCAAGGGTTTTTGGGATCCATGGGATCTTCTTTGACCATACTCTACTTGGTTGGTGGGGGATAGCGGAACGGCCTGCTCACATGTGCTCATAGTTTTGATATGTATAAACAAGCGGCCCCAGACCAAAATGGTACGCAACTGTTTCATAACAGTAATCCAGATCTCCCGCGAGGTTCATGTTGAAGGCCATGGAGGGCGGGGTCCTGGATGTTAGCGGACAGTAGTGGCCCTTGTCGGGCAATTGTCATTGCGGATATTGTTCAATAGATCACCTTAGGCACTTACTTAACGGTAGACAGTTGTTGGGGTAGGCTCCGTTTCAATCAATCAGGAACCCCACAATTGAACGTCATGTTGGGGTATTTGTTGGTCGTTAATCTGGTTAGTCTTTACTATCTCTAACCCTTCTAACCCTTATTTCCATTGTTCTCTGTAATAATAATTTTTTATAATTTTCCATCTCGCTTGCTGGACTGTCAGTCAATTGTTCGAAGAATGATGAATGTCAGAATAGCCGACTTACCGACTACTCTAAGATGGCGTGTCTGAAACAGGTAAATCATTCAGTGGTATGTTTCAGTATCACAATTGGTGGAGTGGACTAGTAGGACTACCTTCTAGTGTACTTCAGGCGCTTTCTATAGCCGTGATATATAACTCCCAAGGTTATAACCAGAGTAGGAGCAGAAGGCACAGGTAGTGAATTTTTAATTATACAAAATTATGAATACCACAAAAAGAAAAAGAACTGACTGGAAATGTTTATGGTTGCAAAATAGTTCTGACACAAATTTTAGTTTAAACAGTATTTATTTCAAATATCTGTATGAAACAAAATTCAACAAATTAAGCATTGTAAATTCAGTAGTGAGCCAAAAGCGTATATTTAGCTTTTTCCACACAGTCAACATAGTTTAGGCACAAGATGGATGCGACAGTAGTTGTAAAGCAACGAGAAAAGCAATCATGTGCAAAGTAACACTATTATTTCGTTGCATACATTACATAAATAAAGATTATTATAATAATGGAAAAAGGTAAAAAAAGAAAGAAAAGGTATACATTAAATTGTTGTAACTGAATGACAGTCCGTGTATACATGGAAGTTGATACAAAAGATAGTAGTTATTATGTAATAGACACAAATTTTAAATCTATGAATAATGGTGTCAGTTATAGAAGTTGGTCAAAACTTTTATGAATGCAGAGTAAAATTGAAAAACAAACCAGTAACATCTATATCTCCATTTCTCATTGAAAAGGACAAGAGGCATTGCAGGTGATCCAGAAAATAAGCTGACAGTCATCTGCAAAATGAGGTCCTCAGAGGCGAATTTAGTGATGCTGCACTGCACAGCAGAGTAGCATCACAAAATTTACCCTCTGTGAACCTTGATCTGAATCAGGAACTCAAAACTAAACAGAAAGAGATACCAAGATGATAAACTGACCCAATGTATGGGATATCATCATCACCTCTGAGGACCTCATTCTGCAAATGTCAGACTGCTTATTTTCAGGCCTGGGTGATGTCATGATAATTAAATAAAAATAAGATCATGTATTTTGTCGATTTAGTGCTGGAAAGGGCTTAAATTGTGAATATATTAAAAATGAGAAATAAAGAAAATATACCCGTTGATGTGTTTATCCATAACTTAATAAACAACATCAAACAAAGGAGTTATTCGGGTTCGAGAATTGTAGGGTATAGATGAAGCTGAAATTATTTATTTATTTTTTTATTTATTGGAGTTTAACAACACTTTCGACAGCCAGGGTCACCTCGTGTCGGACAGTTTGACGGAGGAGTAAGACGGACTACCGGAGTAAAGGGACATCACATTATATCAATGGTAGTCTGTGCGCAAACTCCACAAAAAGAGTAAACACAGAATTAGACTGGTGGCCAGGGAGCTTGAGTTTGTCGATGTGCTTCATATTCAGTTAGAAGCAAAGCAAATCTGTTAAAAAAGGAAGTATCGTTTGTTTCTGTCTATTTCTTGAGTTATGAACCCCAAAAAACAAAGTTGATTTATTTATTTATTTATTTAGTTAGTTAGTTAGTTAGTTAGTTAGGTATGTATGTATGTATGTATGTATGTATGTATGTATGTATGTATGTATGTATGTATGTATGTATGTATGTATGTATTTATTTATTTATTTATTTATTTATTTATTTATTTATTTATTTATTTATTTATTTATTCATTTATTTATTAGTGTTTAACTACATTTTCGACAAACATTACGACAAACATTACGTCAACGGTAGTCTGCACGCAAACATCTCTACGAAAAATAGGTAAACAAACAACCCATTGCAGCGTCGAATTCCTTACAGGATTTGACAATTGGCCTACGTGCCTGGTTATGATTTTAAAGTGTCGTTAAAACTCCTATAGACAAACAAACAAACAGGCCAAATGAGAACTGATCATTTCAAGACCATTACCATTGAATCAGCGATTATCTATTTACCATTATAATAATTATTCTGGGGGCAACGGGCATATGTTGAGGACCAACTGCGATATAGGAGAGCATGTGTGAAGTCCGCAATTGTCTTTAGAGGGCAAGGAGTGAGAAATGTCTGAACATGTGTGTATGTGGAGGGAGTGGCGTGTCTTTTGAAATTGTTTGAAACGTGGGTTCAAATCGTGCCTTCTGGGAACTTTTGATGTGAATTTAAACATTTAATCCTTGAGTCACAACGGGGCATATTACTTGCAAATTCCAAATATACTATTCATTAAGGGCAATTATAATTGAGACCGTTCTGCCTCAAACAAACTTCAAAAGAATATGTCAAACAATGTACCAAATAATAGTTTGAACAGTGAGCCAAATCAATCGTTTATTACATATTTTGCGAACTGTGCCTAACCCTTTCAACCCGGTGTGCATAATTTTTTGCGTGGAGACAAATTAGTAGTGGACGAGCATACGATATAAAGAGGAGAAAATCCAAAGCGAGGCTCGGTATTAATTTAATCTAACAGCTCAACATTTCGTAGTATTGACTGGAATGATACCTTCAAACCTTCAAGGGCCCCAGTGTTGAAAGGGTTAACATGAGGTGCTGATGGCCCATCTACCGATCCCCAAGCATAAACACTGAGTTTGGGAGTCATGTTCCTGGCCCCTCTTGCTGTGCAATTAAGAATGGGTAACATTTCTCTTACATTACTAAAGTTGGCACAAAAACAGACTAAAAAATAATGCAGCAAGCAAATGTTTATGAACGCTTACAGTACCTTATAAGAAAGGAATCATAGCTATTTTTCTGAAAGGATATTTTTCCTCGAGACATGGAGAAGAATATGGATAGATCGTTTCCCTCTTACTGCCATCAAACCGAGCCCTACCGAGAATGACTTCTATTTCTATTCTGACTGGAAGGCAATGGATACAGACTTCTAACAGAATGCATGATTAACGTTGGTATCTGAAGCAGTGCTATAGTAACTATAGTATATCACCAATCAAACAGATCTGCAGCAATTATAGTTTATTTTCTCAGTTAGACACGCCCATATTTTTTATCTAATAAATGGGCGCAACAAAGCAAAAACGTTCATGAGATAGGGAATTATCCATCAAGTTACGAAAAACTCACCTCGATCAATTATCAGCTAAAGATATCACTAACGAGAATTAAAGTATATCGGGATGAACTCGACGAAAGGGTGATAAACAACATTTCGGCAAGCCGCTCATTTTCCGCCGCTCTCAAATGAGAAGACCCATTACTCTCGTGTCCCACAATCGGAAACATCCTCTCCCCCGTCTTCCTCCAAAATTCAGACTCTTACTGTTTAATCATATCCCATACGTCCCTCCACTCGATATCTGGAGCGAACGATATCAGGCATACACAGTGTTGAATAATCTATCATGTAATATTATATGCGATTTTCATTTTTGGGATTGCCTGGCGTTGAAGTAGAAGTATTGTTATGGCAAGTTTTATGTTGTTAACACTGCTTTAAATGTGTAGCTAGTGTAGTAATTGTATACAAGTTGTACAATAGTGTGTAATTTTGTATTGTCAGGTTCCCTTGTAATTTTGTGCAATAAATTCATTATTTGAATGTTTCCACTGAGTTAGGTGTAGCAACATCTCACCCGATTACGGGCAGGAGCCAGGCTTACCCTAGTCCATCATCGGTTTTCAGATTCAGTCGGATGGAATATTTCAGTCGATCTGAAAAATTGAATCTGAACGGTTCGCTTTTAGAGCTGGCACGCTTATGAAATTTCGTGGTCGACTTTTGAAGAACAATAATCGATTAACCCTTTACCCAACGAATCGCCCGCATCCGCACGCGTAATATGCAGATTCAGCAGCTGAAAAAATATTATTTTGCGACAAATTTTAACAAAACCATATCATGTGACCCCTCGTTGGAACGAGCTCGTCGAGCTCGTTCCAGTGAGAGGTCACATGATATGGTTTTGTTAAAAAGTTTCGAAACAAATTAAAAAACGATATTTAAATTAATATTTAAATTAATACATTTTGATATCGTCTGCGTTGGGGAAAGGGTTAAAGTCGACTTTAATCGTACGCTGTGGCCCCTAAAAACAACTATACAGAAAACAATATTTTTGGTTATTCGTTCCTCAGGCATACGGCAGGCCTAATACTCTCCGAAATTCCGAATTCAGGTTTGGACCTGAGGTGGTCAAGAGAACAATAATAGCTGCATTGGGATTTAAGAAGGCAATTCTAATCCTTGGCAAGCTGAGAAGGACAATTATGTGTACTCCCATACTTTTTAGAATGCCAGACCTGGTGTTATGTGTTGTATCTTTATACTTCTTTCCAATATCAATTACAATGTATTTTGATTTTCTACAGTCTCTGACACTTTTTACAAGCACAATGTGGAGGACAGTAATAACTCATAATAATTCAAATTTTTCTCTTACAACATGCGTCGTCATTGTGTTATGTGAAAGGTCACTACCCAAACTGCACTCCTGGTATGTTTTCTAAACCCCACATATGACCTTAGTACGTAACTTGGCGGCCATTTTTTACCATTATGGCTGAAGTCAATTTTATGGTAATGGTCACTGTTTTCGTACTATTTAGATCATTATTGGTGCTCTATCTACCGTTAGTCTTGATATTACCGACAAAATTTTAACTTTTTGAAAACTGTTGGCAGAAAACAAAGAATTAGGAAAGAAAATGTCCGAATAATTCTTAATGGGAAATTATATTTTTGACAAGTCTGTAAAACAAAATCGTGGGTTTTGTCTTCGGGCTATTGGTCAGTCAAGTTTTGGTCGATATGGGGTGGTTTTGGGAGGAAAAAAAACGTCTAGCCCGAGGTGATTTTCTTTCTTATGCATAAAATCAATCGAAATTCTTGGAAACTGATTTTGTGGCGGAAAAACATCACCCACACACACCCTCACTCTTACCTTGGGACAAAGAGTTCAGAACACATTACGGAGCTTGTTTTTGAATTTAGTGCAAAATGGGTAGTTCCCTACTGAGAGCATTAAAATAAATGAATAAGATTAAGAATTGTATTGAAAGAACATTAAAAAACAATTTAGCATTCAAACAACACTATAATTTAGTTTGAAAAAATTAAACGAGATTATGGATGTATATCTCTGGTTTGAAAAGAAATAGGTTTGCGTTTCCCAATTATTATTTTATTTCCCTACGTTTATTTGTAGCAAAGGTTCTTTTATCTTACCTGCGCAAATGATTGAATGACCTGTCGCCTCTTACAACTTCAAACAAGGACTAAATATTACTTCCACGAGGAACTGAATGCCTACATGTACATATTTAGCGTGGTAAGTAGCATGTCTCGTATGTTTCACCCGTTGGTTGCCGGATCGGTTGTTTGTGGTACTTCTACGAATCGGGGAACCACTCTTGTACAAAGGAACATACCCTCCGGACACACCCTTGTCATATTAGGTTTTAGGTCACATAGCAACCACATGCTACCACAGAAACCAAGATGGAGGCCTCCAGTATACAAAGTGGACGACGGAAACACGTATCACCATAAGAACACGTGCTGCGCATGCGCACTAACACCGCGTATCACTATGGTGATGACGTCACAAGATGGCCACTCACGCCGGTTACCACGGCAACACAATACGGCGCCACTAGGTCACATGACATGACATCACTTCCGGGTTCCGGCACCGGGGTCCGGCTACCACGGGGTGAAACATATGAGACATACCACTTACCACGCTAAATGTATAGGCATTCAATTCCACGTGGAAGTAATATTTGTCATATAATAAAGAAGAAAATTTGCTCTATACTAGTCAGTATCTGGAATTATCCCATGAGTGTGGACCTGGAAGTTTTATATTAATAATAATATTTCCAGGTCCACACGAGGATTTGTTTTCAGTAGCTTCCTCAATTACGTTACGCTATGACGCATGGCGTCGCTTTGAGGGAACGATCAGCAGCTTATTGTTATTGTCTTGAAACTGTTTTCAGTCGAATTGGGCTGAATATTGCGCAGTAAAATATCACGTAACATATAATAAAAAGAAAATCTTAGCTGTTTTAGTGAATATCGCGAATTTTCTCATCAGTGTGCACCTGAAAGTTTTAAATAAAACTTTCAGGCCCACGCTCATGGGATAATTCCCGATATTTACTAAAACAGCGTAGATATTACTAAAACAGCGTAGATATTCTCCATATCTTAGACTGATATCTCGGCCGATATGAAAATGCTAAATGAAGTGAACATATGTTGCTCAATGCATTTGACACGCCTGAATCGAGTATTTCATGAGTTCGTTATTACAAACGGGTTCCCATTTTCTGTACATGGTTGTCGCTTGGGTGGACGACAGATATTTTACCGAAATTTGAATTAATTAATCTACAGTACAGTCACCGTGGCCTAGTCGTAATCCACGCGTGGGCGGAAATGTCCACGCATGCGTGTATCAGGTTATAAAAATCATCAGCAAAATTTTAATTAATGACGCACCGGGTGCTTTATTAATTAAAATTTTGATGACTATTCCAATAATTAGTGTTTGGAATCTAATATTATTGCGTTATAATGTAACCCTTACTATGGGTATTTCGTAACTGTGCTCACTAAAACCTGATAGGATAGCGACAGAATTGCGATTTGGGTCCAATACTATAAAACGTTCACAAATGTATTTTCCTGAATTTTATTTTCTGTCTATGACAATTAAGAACTGAAAGAAATCATTAGCATTTCAGTCATTTATAGACATAGGTAGAAAATACAGTTTTGAAAAATATAATTGTTTATGATTTATGGTATTGGTCACAACACATCGACACTGCTGTGGACCGAGATTTCATAAAAGAAAACATTGCAAAATCAAGTCAAGATCAAGAGAATGCGATTTGAGATGCATGTTGCGTGTTCCAGTCAGACAGACGGATAGGAAATCAAGAACGGATCGCTTCGGGGCTACCGCTGTCTGTATTATTTGTAATGACAGTACCTGTTTTGAAAATAATTTATTTGGGCACGTTCTTTATCGGATCAACTAAACAAATGAAAACTATCGCGATCACTCAGCTGCTCGTCGTTGCTCGCTTGTTCTCTTCGGGTACTCCGGCTTCTTCCACCCGTAAAACTGTCACCGACACGATATGACCTTGGCTGTTAATGTGTCGTTAAACCCTAATAAATAAATAAATCGCAATCGCTGCAGAGTCTGATACTTTGTCGTACAATTTGTAGCTCTCGCGCAACAGTTGGAACGCCTAAATGACAGGAACATCTCTATTTGAAGGCGTTAAATGAACACCTATCGGCAGTATACAATGACATACAGCTGCAACTGATGGGTTCAAGATAAAGGCACTGTAAATTTTAAGAACATTATAGCCTCCTCAGGGCTTATATTTTATCTAAATTTGGGAAAATCCATTTGGATCCTCGCGAACATGGTTGCGAGAATCCATACCGGTTATGGGTGTCCCAGGATCCGCTGAGGCCACCATGGTTGGACCCATGTTGTATACTGATAACACGTGTTAACCCTTTACCCAACACAGCTTTTTAATTTTTAAAACATTAACTGAATTTGATAATATTTAAAAGAAAATAAACGATATTTATCAATAAAAATGACAGCCATATTTATACAATTGTATGACAAAGTGTCAGGATATTTCAGGTCATGTTAGCCTTGAATTGGTTAATTTGATGCCGCTATGTTAGGTAGAGGTTTAAATTGACTCAATTCTTTTCACGCGAATCCCAGTGGAGTGCAGCGTGAATCTACATGGATTCTCGCTGGTCTTGTCGTGCAATCGATTCACCGATTCTCGTGGGAATATAAGCCCTGCGTTTCCTACTCTCCACATTCAAAGCAAACAAAAACTCCATATACAATAAGAGTACACTTTTTTAAAAAGGCTCTACATATGCATGTTCTTATGTATAGACCGATATAAGTACATGTACAAAGTTAATTTATTTCTCTTAGAGAAACGACATCTGCAGTGGAACATACAATGTTTAATCAGCAATACAGTTGAGATTTTCACAACGTGCAGGTCAGCACTTGTCGAACATATAAAATGTTCACTGGAGCGCCAATAAACGTTCTTATGATAGTTTTACCGGCAGTTCTTAGCATCCACCTATCCGAAGAGGACTTGGAGACTCAAGTAAATCTCAAGTGGAATAGGATACCTGGAGATCTGCGCGAACAAATCTTAAAGCGGTCGGGGGTTAACAGACATAAGTATGTATAGTTATCATAGTAAAACTTAAATCGTAAAATATACAGTCCGGCCGCCGTGGACTAATCACTTTCCACGAGTGGGCGATATTTCCACGGACGCAATAATATTAGATTCTAAACACTAATAAAAGGAATAATCATCAAACATTATAACCCAGTGCTTCATTAATTAAAGTTTAGCTGCTGATGATATTTATTTCCTGGTAAACGTATGCGTGGGCATCACTGCCCTCTCGTGGATTACGGCCAGGCCACGGCGGCTCTACTGTATATAACAACAAAATAATATAAATTTACAATTTTAAATCCCTTGCTACCAGAATAACTTTATTTGCTTAAGAAGCCATGACAGACGGAATTATTTATTTATTTATTGGTGTTTAAAGTCACATACAGTACGTGGAGAGGGTATTATCACTAAATCACCCGCAGAGTGGAGATTCCACCCAAGCAATAATTGCCAGTTTGTTGCAAAGCATAAACAGTACAAACAAAGTTGCAGTCCGGAGACCCATTGGCTGAAACATTGCTTGTGTTTTGTCGATATGTACAAAATTTGAAAGTTATAGCATGGGGGATAACACCACCCCGCGGGTGATTTAGTTACAATCCACTCTCCACGTACTGTACTTAGGCACAATGGCTAATCGTGACCGTGACAGTTTACGGGCGGAGAAAGCCGGAGTACCCGGAGAGAACCACCGAGCATCGACGAGCAACTGTCAGCTCCTCAACATTCTAACTCTGTTCAAGCTCCGCTCAAGCAGGGTTAAAGCGGTTGAAGACACGTGCTCCATAGTACGCCCTAGTACACGGCGTCATCGTGCCCCCATGCAGGCAACCGGGATAAAGTGCCTTGCCCAAGGACACAACGCGGGTCGTCCCGGGCGGGGATCGAACTCGGGACCTCAAGCACAAAAGTCTAACAGTCTAGCACTGATCCACCGCGCTCCCATGTGACAGACGGAAGTCAGGGCCAAGAATCTTATTGATTTCAGTGTGCGCACTGATGGTGGGGTAGTGGGGTCAGACCCCGACAACTTCGAACTGGAAGATGGCTAGGAATTGTGTGAAAGTATTTAGTGTGTTGATGTAAAATTTAAATTGACAAAATTGTTTTGATCTGTCATGTCAAGCTTAGCCATTGTGCAGAAATATACCTTAAACAATTAGTCTGTTGACAATGTTTTCTTAGCTATTTGTATGTGAACATAAGAAAGAAAGAAACAACGTACTGTTTGTTTATCCCCCGCCATCCTGATGTCAAAATTTAAACTGCAATTTTTTTTTCATTTATACAACTCGGAATTTAACCAGTTCTATCTTGTTTGACAGAGCTCAAGGAGCTCTGTCAAACAAGACTGAATTGGTTGAATTCCTAGTTTAATTCTGGGAAAGTTCAACGACACTTTCGACAGCCAGGGTCAGCTCATGTCGGACAGTTTACTAACGGGTGAATGAAGCTGGAGTACCCGATAAGAACCACCGAGCAGCGTCAAGCAACTGCCAGACTCCCCAACGAACTAACTCCACAGAAGACGGGTTCGCAATGGTTGAAGACAAGCGTACCATTGACGTGAAGTACGCACTAGTACACAGTGCAACCGTGCCCCCAAGTGGGGAATCAGGATTAAGTGCTTTGCCCAAGGACACAAAACGCAGTTACCCTTGGAGGGGATCGAACCGTGGATCATTCGGTTTGAAGTCCAATGACGTAACCACTGAGCCACCGTGCTGCCTTTTACTGTTTAAAATTTCCATATTTGGAAATCAGTGTGCAGAGAGAAAAGGATTATTTTCCTATCATCCGGCATCATTCATATGTTGAAACAATTCAAAGTAAAATGAAATAGGGCTATAGCTGGAAGAAATTAATTCTCCGAATGCAGTGTGCTGGACTAGTGAGAAAATATTGGCTTGTTGAAGTTTTGGCCGGAACATTCACCTGTGAAACCCTCTCACGTCTGAACATTGTATACAAATATCAAAGTTCAGACTCAAATACCTGCAGTAGAGTCGCCATGGACTGATCGTAGTAGACGCGTTGGCAGTGATGTTCACGCATACTTTTACCAGGTAATAAATCATCAGCAAAATTTTAATTAATGAAGCACTCGGTTGAATGCCCGGTGCTTCATTAATGAAATTTTTGATGATTATTCCTGTAATTAATGTTAGGAATCTAATATTGCCCCCCCCCCCCCCCTCCGTGGAAAGGGGCCGGTCCACAGCGACCGTACAATGTAGTCTAACCCTTTACCCAACGCAGACGATATCAAAATTTATTATTTTAAATATCATTTTTTCAAATTTTTCAAACAATTTCAACAAAACCATATCATGTGACCCCTCGTTGGAACGAGCTCAATGAGCTCGTTCCAACGTGGGGTCACATGATATGGTTTTGTTGAAATAGTTTGAAAAATAATATTTTTTCAACTGCTGAATTTGCATATTACGCGGGCGGATGCGGCCGATTCGTTGGGTAAAGGGCTAATCTGAAAAAGTGATGCCCTCGTATCTGAGTATTGAATGGTAAAGGAAAAGGAGTGATAACGGAAAAGGTGTCCCTGAAAGATAACGAAAATGGCTGTCAATCACCCGTTTTGGATTTTACGACTCCACAAATTAAAACACATGTTCCTCTAGTTATATGTGAGCAATGTACCATACATCAAAGTTCAGTCTCAAAGCACCTCCAACAAATTCTAAAATACACTGCGGTCAAAATAGTTCACACGCGCCTTCCTCTTATTATGTCTCATCAATAAAACTATATACAACGAGAGAGGACTACGGGTATTGGAAATCAAATACCCTCTTGGAGCTTATCCTGTATTTCAAGTGCACCTAAGGGCGCATGAACAAGAGTCGTTGTTTCCAGCACCTCGTCTCGTACTTCAACCGAGTTGAGATCCTTATTTATACCACAATTTAACTTGAATTAGGTGAATGCGGCTGACAGTTTTAACGACACGTCACTGAAATGAGTAACGACTAATCAGATTCGGTCTTGAGTGACATTCTTACGTGTAGGCCGCATTCCACGACCGGTGTATCTAGTACATTTCTCAATGGCTGTATCCTATAGGGTAACATGAATACACACAGATATTGTAGAATAATGTACCAAATTTCATAGTTCAGTCTCAAAGCATCCCTGAGTCACGATTTGAAATACGAAAATGTTCTGATAATTTGCCAAATGAAGTGGGTGCTATCCGTAAGTGTTAGGAGTCATGCTTTGTAATAAATGCACAGACAAGTAATGTCAATTGGTTATATGAGTTTTCCTTTTTGACCCTATAACGATGTAGTAGTTTATTAAATATACTGTTGCGTGGTCAGACGCGACCCGACAGACGCCAATTTACCTCCCTTATGGGGAATAATTATTTAGAGTGCGCCAACTCTCTTCTTTAGTGACATGTTCTATGAATATAATAGTGACGCGAATCTAGTCGTCTGCTTATGAATGGGTGATTTTGTTTCTATATTATCTTGTGTATAATTAGATAAAGAGTAATCGCTTGTCTGGACTGGTTACGTGAAATAATTCATGAGAGGTGAGGGACGTTGTGCAAACACAAGTGCGCGAATACAATATAGTCCCTCGCCTCGAATGAATTATTTCACGTAACCAGTCCAGTCAAGCGATTACTTTGTTTATTACTTTCATTATTAACGATAATTATATTATTTAATCCTTTACCCAACGAAACGGACAGCGCTATTCTCAAAAATCGCCAATTAATTTTCATTATTTTTTTATTTTTTGTCTTTAAAATATAGGTTATGACCCCTCATTGGAACGAGCTCGTCGAGCTCGTTCCAATGAGGTTTCAAAATCCATGTTTTTGAGACAAAAAAATGAAAATAATAGTTATTCAAGAATTTCTTTTGCAAGTGTCGTCTGCTTTTCATGTTAAAAAAACAAAAAAACAATGAAGTCCCCATTACACCCACGGCAAAGTGTTTTCATTTGTGCGCACGAATACATGACACAATTGTTGATTGCATAATTCACTTGTGAAGTTATCGATTATAATCCAACCCGGAAATCCCAGTATATCACACTTTGGAAAGTAATAATTGGCTATTTCGTTATAAACTTTTAGTAAATAACACATGACACGTGAAAACCGTTACTTATTCCCAGTTACTTTCTCGATATTCGAATGTCGAATAAGGAACTGGGGATAAGTAACGGTTGTCACATCCACAATAACACGAAACCGAAAGGTCCACGGTTCGATCCCCACCAAGGGTAACTGCGTTGTGTCTTTGGGCAAGGTACTTTATCCCAACTGTCCACGTGTGGGCAGGATGGAGCTGTGTACTAAGGCGTACTGCACGTCGATGGTGCACTTGTTTTCAAACATTGCCTACCCTGCTTGTGTGGAGTTAGTACATTGTAGAGGCTGACAGTTGATCACCGCTGCTGGATGGTTCTCTGATAAAACTTCCGACATAAGGTGACCCTAGCTGCCGATAGTGTCGTTACAACCCAGACAGTTGCTTGCCGCTGCTCAGTAGTTTACTGGTGAAATTGTCCGACACGAGGTGACCATGGCTGTCGTTAAACCCAAATAAATAAATAAATAAATAAATAAATAAATAAATAAATAAATAAATAAATAAACGGGCCTCATGCACCACAGTAGAGCCGCAAGTAGTAACCGCAATTAATGAATGAATTCTTGTTTGATGTGAAGCAGTTTACATCTCATCCCCTGAGTTCCAGTGTGTTTCATATGCCTACACATTGGAAATCAGGGGACTATCTGGCGACATTTTGTAAGATGAGCCAATAAAAGGGAGATCACTCTGACTATCTGTCGTTGATTTCGAGTTTCTGAATATTTTGTAAACACATTGAGCATGTGACGCTTGAACACTTTACCTCACTTATCGACCAAACAAGGCCATGCTATTCATAAAAAAGCCACATTCATGTTTTATTTGTTTCTAAGTTTTGCTTCCAAAACATAGCTTATGGCCCCTAGTCGAATCAAGCTTGGTGCGACGAGGTATCAAAAGCTTTGCTTTTATGCAAACAATTAAAGTTTTTAGTTGTTCCAAAAATGTGTTTGAAAGTATCGTATTAGGGAAAAGGTTAGATTCAATGATTCAAAGAAATTCTCAGAAAACTTATGAAATGTAAGATATAATATGTTCCATATCTTTTTTTACATGTAGGTCCCCGTGCAACCAAAATTTCAGTTTGAATTATGCTTGACATCAAGGCTCACAAACGTGGTGTACGAAAACTATAAGTGATTTTCTTCTGTCAATTTTAGCAACTGGTGTTGTAGCGATGGCCGACCTTTGAATACGACAATTCAAACGAAGATAATAGCAGAACATGATAAGTGAGTCACCTATATAGAAACTCAATTGGGAAGAGGAGGGGGGGGGGGGGGGGGGATACGTGTTGAATTCGGCGCAGAACTGCAGAACCGATCTGTTACAAAATGTCCACCTTCTTATCGGCGTGAATATATTGGACTAAAGTTTAGGAAGCAGTTTGAATGCGTTTGTTTGTGGGTGGCTGTTGCATACCAACCTCGCTAAGCTCAACTCGAGAGCACTGTGAGGTGGGAGCGGAAAGCAAGAAGTTGTAGAAAATCGAATCTGTGAGTAGGATGCAAATACATTCATACCATTATTACCTATTCTACTAAAAATAAAAAGCCTATGACATAAATGCTAGCTTTACACACCAACCGTGGTGAACACGCCAGCAATGGGATTTCAGTAGTTAAAATTTACACCTACAGTGGAACTACATCCAAGTTGACCTTTGGTGACCTCGCCTTGAATGCAAACTTATCTACTTTTTTCACCCGTCGCCTCGTGAAGAGTGAAATGAAACCGGCAATTATATATTACGTTTTTAAATAGGTTTACCTCAGAAGATACCAAAAATTAACAAACATACGTCGTTTCATGTTAATAAAGCATCCATAACTCGAAAGAGTATGTTATTATTTATTAAAATGAAAAGGCCCAGTAATTTGCGCGTTTCGTTTTCTATTTCGTTTCGGCGATAAAATTGCCAGCGGAAGTGCCGCCCACCAGTGCTCATGAAACGAAAACAGATTCGCGCGTGTGAATATTGATTTATTTAACATTTAAACTCTTATTAATATGACGATCATGGTATAAATAAAATATTCCCAAAGTAGCTTGGTGTACGAAATGTTCATCACTCGTGGTGAACATTGGGTACACCAAGCTACTGTGGGTCTATTCTATATTTCCTCAATCTCCAACTTTGTATTTTCTATTTAGTCAACTCTGAAAATGTGATTCCCTTGCACCTGGATATAATATTTGACGTTTCGTGAACGATGATGGATTAACCCTTTACGCAACGTATCGCTGCACTCGCCCCGATAAAAAAACAAATTCAGCAGTTGAGAAAAAAATAGTTTTCCAAAAATTTCAACAAAACCATATCATGTGACTCCCTCATTGGAACGAGCTCGTCGAGACCGTTCCAATGAGGGGTTACATGATATGATTTTTTTGAATTTGTTGGAAAACATTGAAAAAATAATACTTAAAATAACAAATTTTGATATCGTCCTCGTTGGGCTAAAGTGTTCGCTTGTGGAGAGCTGCCCATAAATTATATCAAAACAAATTCATACAGACAAAACACTTTCAATTCAAAGATAATGTGGTCCATATCCAGCAAATATGAAGACTTAAGATATGGTATCTGCAATCCAGAACAAAGCCCAAATACGATTACTCTGTCAGACCCGTTGGGTCCAACAAAGGATATCTTGTAATCCAAATCTTGGGGAAAAGGTAAAACAATCTGAAGTGTTGGAAATTTGGCTGTGGATATTCAAGTGGAAGTTGCAACGAAGGTGGTTATCAGTTTGTCCAAAAGTATCCCGATATATAGAGGATATGAAATGAGTGTTTTTCTCATATAATATTTATGAAACGAGTCTAAGAATTTCCCGTTTTCGCGAGCCTCTGGCGAGCCCAAACGGAAAATTCGGACGTGTTTCATAAATATTATATGGGAAAACACTCATTTCAAATTCTATTTATCATATGACACACACGCACAAATTAGTCACTTAATGACTTTTTAAGAAATCACCTTGAGTTGCAGACGGCACTTGGAAAAAACATCATCGTATAACTAAAAGTTTTAATTTTTTGCTTCCAAAACATAGGTTATGACCCCTTCATTGGAACGAGCTCGTCGAGCTCGTTCCAATGAGGGGGTCATAACCTATGTTTTGGAAGCAAAAAGTGAAAATAAAAAAAAAACGAATGGCGTTTTTCTTGTAGGTAAAAGATTAATACAATATAACCCGTCCTAAATAGGACAGATAACGTAAATTCTTCCTACTGAAATTATGCAAATGTGACCCAGTTGTATTTTGTTTAGCCAATCAAATTGTCCAGTTTTGAAATTGACCAATGAAAGCTCCCAACTCTAATTATGGAAAATATGAAAATGTGGCAATTGTATTTTGTTCAGCCAATCAAATTGTCTAGTTTTGAAATTGACCAATGAAATTGACGGAAGGCTTTATTTATCACTGATTAATATGAAAACAAAATATCAAATGTTTTAAAGTGAACAAAACGGACGAGTCATATGATAAGGATATTTATTAGATTTATTGTTGAAAGAGGTACGAGGAGGTTCATCTCAATTTTGTAGGCAGCTGAAGTTTCGTTGTATTAGTGCGGTTCTCCAGGTGTGATTATCCATTATATTCCGTTTTGGGAGCGCTATTTGTCTCTCGAGCAATTTGAAACTGAGAATCGTTCATCCGGTTTTGGACAAGAGATAAATAAAATCGTCAACTCCTCCAACACCCGTTCATAGTACACATTCGCAAACCCATTCAAACTCATTCTGGCAACCGCTTGGTACACACTAAAGTTACTAAATCCTTTTCATACATTTCAAAATAAACACAGAACCCACTGGACATCCTGCAACAATTTTAGTGTAATGTTCTTTATCGCATAATCACCATCAGATAACTCATTACAAAAAATATCGTTCCCAACACGTCTTATTCGGGAATGACTTCAGAAGTGAAAGCTGGCGTTGTGATGTTGTCAGTGAGTTGGTTTCGGAAGTAGAATTAAATTAATGTTCACTTATTTTTCCTGATCTGTCTACGTTATACAAATAGTAGACGGCATCTGCAGAAGTCATAACATCGAATAACTAAATGCTTTCATTTTTGTCTCAAAAGCATAGCTTATGACCACCCCCCTCATTGGAACGAGCTCGATGAGCTCGTTCCAGCGAGGGGGGCATAAGCTATGTTTTTGAGGCCAAAATAGAAAAAAACATGTATATGGTGATTTGTTTGAACAACGCTGACAAGCTTTAATCGTTACGCTAGCTTATATTATGTGATAAAACGAATCTCAAATTCGTCACAGTTTGACATGAACTTTCTTAACTTCGTTCACTAAAATCGATGTGACCCTCAATAAACATCGGCCCAGATCGATTATCGTGAACTCGGTACAGAAAGTGCACATGGAATCGTGACTCATTATATATCTCCCGTTTCTCCCTTTTGTTTAATACAGTGAAAACTGCATCCCACTCAGAATTTCGCTTCTGTTTTGTTCCAGTGGTTTGGTGAAATATCGTACAGATTTTGTTGAAACGCACGATGCCCATATGTGTTTTCACGGACAAGCTAAATGTTGTAAGTCGTTTATACTCGTTGCTGGAACATACTGCGTCTGTAAGTATATTAACTGGTATAAAAAATAATTTTGTATAACCTAAGAATTTTGTGAATTGTGTCTGACACTGGAATATAAAACATACCGAGATTGATAAACTGACATAGGATTTGATATATTACAAGGACAACTGCTATATTACTGTTTTTGGGAGCACCGTATATAGAGCATTGAATTTTTAATCGAAAAGTCGATTGTTCGATCCTGACCGTGTCCTTTTGCAAGTCACTTAATCTCGATTGCCCACGTGGGGGTGGGGTTGGGGGGTGATTGTGCAGTGCACCATGGCGCACTGCACGCCGATGGCGCACTTGCCTCCAATCGATGTAAACTTGTGCCTATGACGAGTAAGATGGAGAGTCTCTGACAATTGCACACCGCTACTCGATAGTTTTCTCTGGGCACTTCAGCTTCCTCCACCCATAATCATGGCGTGATCTACGTTCGACAGTGTCATTAGCTCAAACAAACTATACATTTTAGAGTGCTTAAAGACACCAATAAATTGTCACAAACAAACACATTTGTTCTAAACACCGTTGGCGTTTCAACTAAATGTCGAGAACATCCAAAACGTCATTAATATGACATCAGCATTATTATCACGGATGAAAAGGCCGAAGTTGTTCAAACACATTAGACGCGAAAGGGGAAATAGAAAGGAAATAAATCGGAGAAAATTATATTATGTACGTCATAAAATCGCGGATGCGTCACAACACAATTTTTTTGGTTTCATTTACGTTCTCTAAAATCCGAGTTTCGCTTTCTGAGTTGCACCATTTTTTCCATATGAAAAACAAACTTTTTTCTTTTTCGCAAACATGGAATTAATTGGATGCTGTGTCACGTTTTCTGCCTAAAAATATACAGAAGACACATAATATTGTTCAATACACAATTCTTCAACCAGAAACACCCATTCAAAGGGGAACATCAAATGAATTTCGCAGATCCGGATATGAAATAACATAATGATCCGCCCAAATGACACCAGTTTGTTTCAGGGAAATAGTCGTATTCGATATAGAATTTCTCGGGCTTCTCAAAACATAGTCGCGGGCAATCTGATTAAAAACTACACAGACTTCACTCCTTTACTATTAGAAGAGAAATTAGCGACTACGCCTGCGTGGGACGGAATGGTTTCACGCGCCAAAGGCGCGCAGGGACGTTTTGGGGCAAGCCCCTTTCGACCCTCATTGACTGTATATGATCAATTTTGTCTCGTGTGGCTTCGTTGGCTGATGTAGGTTGAACCCTCTGGTGAGGACCAGTGTGGGAGGTTGGGTCCTCTCACAAAGGTAATACCTCTCCCCGAGGGTGCAATAGTCTTAGGTTTTCAGGCAAGTATAGTCTGCCACTTCGAAGGTGATTTCAAATGCAGGCCATCACTGGCAAGTATAATCTGCCTCAGGCTGTCTCTGTTCGTGTGGCAGGACATCTTAGAACGAAAACAACAACGACCCCTTTCGGGGACCACCAGAAAGAAGACCCGAACTTCCCTGGTTCGGGGGCAGGCCTGCATTATAATCCTATTGGGTTGAGACAAAAAGATGCGCAATGTGGACGCTTACAAAAAGTGGCAGAGGCGGGACGCAGGACCAACGCTCGCCTCCCTTGAAGTGGTCGACCACTTTTAGGGGCGGAGTGGAGGATGTTCAGGAACCATTGGGGTTACAGTTTCCATAACGGTTTTAGTGTCCATAGCGGTTATTGGGGTGCTGATCAAAAAGCATCTTCTGTGTACCTGCTAAAAGAAGAGGGCAGAATTAGTTTTCATTAGAATATGTAAAATAAAAAAAGATAAGAATAGCATATTTTGTTTAATGCAGTTTTTGAATAGGCCTATGATGTAGTTTTAGCTGAGTCGGTGAAGGCAGCCCTTTCTGGTAGACGGCCAC
This sequence comes from Pictodentalium vernedei, assembly GCA_031216915.1. NCBI lineage: Eukaryota > Metazoa > Mollusca > Scaphopoda > Dentaliida > Dentaliidae > Pictodentalium > Pictodentalium vernedei. The sequence continues at coordinate 262,636,454 of CM062296.1, forward strand.
AGCTAAGCTGTTAATCTGCCTGTTAGCTCACCTTCTCGTTCCCTATTTTTTCTCAAGCATGTTTAGTTTTATGCAGTCTTTAAAAGTGATGTAATTTTAGTTGAGTAGGTGAAGGTAGCCCTTTCTGGTAGAAAGCCACAGCTAAGCCTGTTAGCTCACCTTCTCGTTTCCTATTTTTTCTCGAGGCTTCCGATTTTTAGTTACTTTAGTTGAGTTGGTGAAGGCAGCCCTTTCTGGTAGAAGGCCACAGCTGAGCTGTTAATCTGCCTGTTAGTTCACCTTCTCGTTCCCTATTTAGTTTTGAGGCGAAGATCAGGCTTACACACAGAGCCACACCCGTGGGTGTTGCTTTCCTGTCTTGTCCTCGGATATGAGTCCTAATTATTATTTCCTTAAGGTTTTAGGCGTTTTGCTCTCAGTAAAAACCATAGTTAGTATTTCCTTAAGTTTTGACATTTTGGGGTTCTTGTCTGCTTTCGCAGATTACCTGTAGTTCGGATATTAGTTGGCTATCGGCTAGCCGATCGTAGTTCTTCACGGCTAGAGAGGCAATGCGGTCTTTTATGGTGGGGATATGGGCTCTGTCGTGTAGTGTTTTGATAGGTGTGTCCCATGGGGCACGGAGGGCGACCCTAAGCGCGTGATTTTGGACCTTCTGGAGTTTTCCCATATTAGTTTGATTGAGGTCAGTTTGGATGATTGCCCCATATTCGAGTACTGGGCGCACAAAGGCTTTGTATAGTTTGAGTAGGGTGGACTGGTTGGATTCCCAGGAAGTTCCCTTTACCATTTTCAATAGGTTAACGCCTATCGTAAGTGGACAACACTTATACTACCCAAAGTTTGCTTAGCACCAAGTATATCCAACTACCTTTGTTACGTTGTAGTTGAAATATTGTGATGAAAAGTGTATATATTTTTTATTTAATTATATCTCCAATGATTTAAGTGTAGAAATTAAGATTTTATTTGTGTTTGGCAATATTTTTTAGCTTTTGAATACGATAACCATGGAAAGTGGATTTTATTGGTAAAAGAGGAAATTTTTCAAATTTGCCAAAAAGTTGACGGAGCGAACTGGTATGGGTTCAATATTGAGTATGAGACCCATTACTGTTAATTACAGCTTGACAAGGCCTTCTCATGCTCCCAATCAGGTTCTTGGTGGTCCTTTGTGGGATATTGTTCCATTCTTGGATCAGCATGGCACCAAGCTCCTGGACACTTCTTGGCTGGACTTGACGGGATGAAATTGCAAGCTGCAACTCATTCCAGACATGTTCGATTGGATTGAGGTCAGATGATCTTGCTGGCCAGTCCATACGCTCAATCCCATCCCTCTATCGGTACTCCCCGACAGCATGGGCAACATGGGGACGGGCATTATCGTCCATCAGATTGAATCCATCACCCACTGCACCTGCATACAATCTGACGTGGACATCCAGGATCTCATCAATATACCGTTGTGCAGTCAATATACCACGTTCAAGGACACAGAGCTCTGTACGTCCATCCCAGCTGATGCCGCCCCAGACCATGTTTGACCCTCCACCACAGCGGCCATGCTCATCAATGTTGGCTACACAAAATCGCGCTCCTGGTCGGTCTTCTCCATACCCTAGAACGCCTGTCTGTGTGGTCTAGGCAGTACCGTGAGTCATCTGTAAAAAGGACAGGTCGCCAATCTTCTCTGGTCCATCCAACGTGGTCCATGGCCCATTCATATCGTGCCTGGCGGTGCTTCTGGGACAGCGGAATGCGAATACATGGTCTTCTCGATCGGAGACCGCCTTCCTGCAACCTTGTCCGGACAGTCTGCGTCAAAACATTTATCCCGGATGCATTCTGGAGGTCACTGCGAAGCTGGGTTGCTGTGGCAAAGCGGTTCTTACGGGCCTGAGTGATCAAAAAACGGCCTTCAACTGCAAGTGTTGCCCTGTCTCTGCCACCACCATGCCGTCTTACTGTTGTGCCATACTGCTGAAATCTTGCGCAGGCTCTGGCGATCACCGAATGGTGCACACCAAGGGCTTCACCAACCTGACGATGGGTAGCCCCTTGCTCCTCCATCCCTACAACCCCCACATTTCTGCTTCAGACAAATGTCTTCTTACATTTGCATTTGCCATATTCAATCATTAAATCACAAGGGTTTGTGTTGAAATGAAGATTGAATACCCTACACATGTCATGTACTTGTAGACAGTACACGAAAACATCATGAAAATCAAGGGGTACATGCTTTCTATGACTGTCACGAAAAGTCTGCCTGTCAAGAGAGCTAATGTAAACACTGCGGACCATCTCAATACATTCCTCAAACATATCCACCAAAAACATGGCAAATATGTCACAAGTAAATTTCACAATGATGTGTCAAATATTGGTGCTTAGCAAACTTTGAGTAGCATATAAAAGCATACTCAAGAGATTGCCTCGTCGGGGGAGCAAATTCTCTTGGTGTGCTACAGAGCGAGAAAGTTCGCTTCCATCGACAAGCACCGATATGTTGTTTATAAGCGTTCTGTATCCAAAGTAAGCTGAATAAAAGCATTTAACTTGCGTTTCTTCCCAGTCGTGCAACACACGAGCATGTCTTCCGAACATACCTACAGGTTCACGAATGATTAGGGTAGTAGCTGTCACTCACACAGTTCAACACAGCCCTTCGCATCTGAAAATCTCTTGAACATGGTCATTTGTGGGTGTACAAGCGGGTGTAGTAAGAGGTGTGGGTGTAAGAAAACAGGCTTGTCGTGCTCAGGATTGTGCAGGTGTAATTTGGATTTTTCTGCATATTCTGGTCTTAATATTCAGCAGTTAAATGACTGCATGAACGAGTGAAGGGAAGGGTCCATCAACACAAAAGCCACAATGATAAAATATCAAGGCAAAAACTCTCAGGTCAAAGGCCCTTCAGCAAAATAACAAAAGCGAACTAAAACCCCGAGACGTTTTTTTTTTAAATTAATTTTTTATATTAGTACCCTAATATGTTTATCTATTCCATATTGAATATATTTTCAATTTTCGCGTCAATCTTTATTTTTATGGCTCCCGATTGAAAATTAAGAATGAACAATGATGTGGTATGGAAACATATTCTGAAGGAGAAAAATAATAGAAAAAGGATCCTAGGAATAAAACACTGAGCAAAAAAAAAACCATAAAAAAATCGCATGGGTAGGAATAATTTTTTTTTTAACTTTGCCCGTGCTTTAAGAGAAATAAATAAAATGAACGAAAATAGCAAAAAATGAATACTTATGATTCCAAAATATATACCACACTACTCTAGCACATGATGTTGCACAATATATGTGGAGCGAGGTGAAGCAGTGGTTAGGGCAATGGACTTCTAACCGAAAGGTCAACGATTTGATCTTGACAAGCGGTGATCACGTCACCTCAGTCAGAATACCAAAACAAAAGTTCTAATTTTCACCGCTGAAGTTAAATCTTTGTAACTGGTACTTGAACACATTGAGAATGTACAGGAAATGAAAAGTTTATTATATTTTCCGACTTCTTTTGTCCTTGTTAGCTTTACTCAATTCAAAGTTGCAGAACCTCTCATTTAGAACTTAGTTAGAAGTTGACCCTTCTCATTTCCGACCAATATGATATCGTGTTTTGCTGGTTACCTGGGCAGGTTGGTATCACCGGTAACACCAGGAGAGACACCGCGCGCAGCGAAACAGGTTTTAAACAATCCTATCACTGATATTAAAATTTCGTTCAGCGATTTCAAACCACACGTTAATTACGTCAAATCTATGTAGCATGCGGAGTGAAATGGGGCAACAAATAACAAATCTCATCGCTCCCGACGAAATTGTCAATGATAAATATCCGTCTAGTAACGTTTGGAGGGGAGACTATCTAATATTGTCACCATGTCAAATTAGACTTCGTACAAGAATTGAACATTCCTTTTTGTTAGAGGACAATATGCGTCCAGAGTGTGCTAGTGGTAGGTGAGGGACAGATTGTCCCACACTATCCGGACTTTTGCCGGTGAAAAACCGGACTTTTTCCTATGCAATTTTTTCCGGTGCAAAACCTAGACGTCATTCACAACTGCATCCTGCAAGTTGTACGTGTATATCTCATATAAGATACACTGTAGCTACGTATGCATGGGTATTGCATATATTGTTTATTTATGTGCACTGTTCTGGGTATATAGTGTGGGTGTGTGAAGGAAGATTGGTGGGAAAGCTGAGTTTATTTGAAAGTTTTCCTCTGAAACGGTTGACGTTGCTAATGACTTTGTGACGTCATTGTACGAACGCGACATCATTGAGACGTTGACCGCTGTTGATGTCCATTGTACATTCCGATATGATGACGTTCGGGTATGGGTTGTCAAACTTTTCGTACTGGACTGATATGGTAGCATAGTTTGGGTGATATATACCTCCTAGGTCCTCTGCTACACTTTAGTACTTTTTACATTTGATGTGTAATGTTTACACATCCAATGTGCAGACCATTGCAACTTGTTGCTGACAATATAGGCACATCTCGGACCTCCGAACACCTTTAGATGATTCACAGAATCGGTTAGGAGACCAATATAAGGAACCCTATTTACGGAATAAAGAAGTCTAATTTTGAACGGGAAAAACTCCGGGTAATTGAGGACGACCTGTTTTTTTCCTACTACTTGTGTTCCCTGTCAACAGGTGTTGAAAGTGGGAAGCATTCTTTAACGTTGCACTGATTTTAATCGTCTCAGAGGGCAGTATTTCACTGTAGGATCTTTTTTGTCATTATAGCCCGCACAAGATTATGCCATTGTTAAAGACAACAAGTACCGAAGTTGGAAAGTTGATACACTGTTATTGGTTTTTATGCTAAGTAAACACCATGACGGTGAAAGTTAACACGCTATGACCTTTCATAGTGTGAAAGCTGCTACGCTGTATGGGTTTTTTGGAGGATATCCTTGGCTCCTGTCGGGGAGTACTACCCACTTGTCGGGAAATCCTGGCGCTACCACTGCGCGGTGGAGTGGTGTATGCTTAGTTTTTAGTATCGCAGTAGAGTATGGGTGGTCTTATGGGCATTCTAAGACTTGGTGCGACGGTAAATAAGATCAGGGATAGCTACCATGCTGGTAGTGGTGCTACAGGTGGGTAGTAATGGTGGGAGCTTTATCACAGCGGTGGTGGTGATAGCCAATAGTGATGGAGGTCTGGAGTATTGGGTGAAGACAGCAGAAGATAATCACAGAACAGATGACGGTGACTACGGACAAGTCCCCAGTAGTGGTCTTTGAGGTATAAAAGCCATAGGTGGTTTAGAAGCCAGAAGCCGATCAGCTGCTGGAAGACACAGTTGTCCTCCGATAACTACTCCCCCTAATATATCATCCAATAGTATACCACCACGCCATTATTATCCTTCACTAATGAGATGAGGTGAATAGCCACACATGCTATTATTCCTAGGAGCAAATGCTCTCTTTTCTCTTAACCCTTTACCCAATGTAACGGCCAAAACCGGCCAGCGCTATTCTCAAAAATCGCCAATAAATTTTCATTATATTTTCATTTTTTGTCTCAAAAACATAGGTTATGACCCCTCGTTGGAACGAGCTCGTTCCAACGAGGGGTCATAACCTATGTTTTTGAGACAAAAAATGAAAAAAATTAGTTATTCAAGAATTTTTTTGCAAGTGTCGTCTGCTTTTCATGTTAGTTAAAGGGTTAACCACTTTTCCCAACATTTACCTATACACAAAAATTGCCATTCACTTTTCAGTAGTTTTTTTCATTTTTTATCTCAAAAACATTGCTTATGACCCCTCATTGGAGCGAGCTCGTTGAGCTCGCTCCAATGAGGGGTCATAAGCTATGTTTTTGACGCAAAAACTGAAAAACATTAGTTATTCAAGAATTTTGTTTGTAAGTGTCGCCTGCTTTTCGTTTTAGTTAAAGGGTTATCTCATTTGATGAAAACACCGTACACGTTTCGCGGCACCCGAATTGGAGTATTCATATTTCACTACCGACTGGACGTCGGAACCCCTTTTTCACGACAAGAGTCGAAGAGTCGCGAGAGCAAGCAGTCTGTTGTATTCGACTGCTAGTACAAGCAAACGTCAAATATGATACTGTTGTACAGAGATATGTACATAGTGCCAATCACGGATCAATAGAGTCAGAAAACTTGGCGTTGAAGCAGCTGGCGATATATGAACCAAGAGAATATCAAGCAGAAACCCATTTCTCTGAATCAGATAGAAAGTCCACTTTCGGAATTCCTTTTATAGTATGTCTTTGTCTGTAGAATCCCTTTTTCGTCGTGTGAGGACATGTGCTGCATGTGCGAAGAAGAACAAGCCTCATGTCGGCTCCAACAAAAGTCCAGCAAGTCTCCATTAAGACTTATGGTAATGATGTCTGAAAACCGCCTGTTGTACTACTAACGACTAATGTTTAATACTTCAAGTCACCATTTTAGTGGTCATTTGAGAAATAGTCTCAAGGTTTATCGCGAGCTATAGTGATTACTATATAGTGTGAATTAACATATCCCGCCCCTAAAATCAGAAATGATGTGCTCGCAATACCTCCAGCAGGGATATTAAAAAAATAACCGAAGATCACCTTGGACGCCATGTTGGCGATAACAAAAAGTACGATAGGTGCATTGAATGTTATGTCAGTTAAATGCGTACAGAATAGCGATTGCGGAGGTTTCTAACGATAACAATCACAAAAGTCAAAAAACTCTTTACTTCCTGTCGCCCTTTTGTATTCTCAGGGCCGTCATAGCATGAGAATGTAATTCAAATATACTCCCAACAAGCTAGAATTCACACCAGGGAAATTGATGATTTAAGTTGGCTAAAGTACAGTTAAAACTAGAAGTCCTGTCATGAAATGCGCACAAATAGCACGTCGATCTGCGCGTTAATCTACACGTTATAACCAGAGTACGGCTGTCAAATTCTGTACATAAGGCCCATGCACAAGCAATGTTTCAGTTAATAGACCTCCGGGTAACCCGGAGGTTCATTGGCAGAAACATTGCCTGCGTTTTCTATGAGTAACCATGAGAACATGTCATTCTTTGGATGCCATTCGATATGGCAATTGCGCGCAATTCCTACGCGCAATTAAGCCTAGATAAGCGCACAATTCGTGACAGGACTTCTAGTTTTAACTGTAGCGGGAAAGTTTTTATAAGTTGGGGGGGGGGGGGAGGCGGTGGGTGTTCACATCTTACAGCTGCACATCAATTGTACTATTCACAAACTTCTACATCAGAGAATGTTTATGCAACAACCGGATCTTGAGACTAGGATCGTTGAAACTACCAAATAGACGTGGTCTCCTAAATTACCCTTGCGTGTGATACTAAATGTACTTCTGGCACATACCATAAGAGCTAATTCGCAAAATGTAAATAACAGGTTGGTCTAAGAACATCTACCACCTGAGCCTAATAGGAGTTAACCCTTTACCTAAGATGAAAAGCAGACGACACTTGCAAAAATAATTCTTGAATAACTAATTTTTTTCATTTTTTGTCTCAAAAATATAGGTTATGACCCCTCGTTGGAACGAGCTCGACGAGCTCGTTCCAACGAGGGGTCATAACTTATGTTTTTGAGACAAAAAATGAAAAAATAATGAAAGTTAATTGGCGATTTTTGAGAATAGCGCTGGTCGGTTTTGGCCGTTACGTTGGGTAAAGGGTTAACGAAGAAGTATTAACAACAGCCGTATGTTAGCAAATGTTACGACGAATGGCGGCAATGATTTTTAGAAAAAAACGGTTTATTGCTCAGAGGGAGAACTTAACGAAGTAAGGCAGTTTGTATTCTTGGGTATCTGGCCTTATAGTTGAATGTAGTGCACTATTACCCTATCCCCCAAGCTCTTCCCTTTTGTCGGTCAGGCTGGTGTTTTTGTCCATCTCACCGAAATTTCGCTTATGTTTCAACTTCAGCGGTGGGACTAGGTGCCTATGCCACCATTGTGAAACTCCGCCCGTGCTGAGGGTGATGCAAGGAGGGAAAGTCCCTCGGGTGAAAAATACATGTGGTTGTCGTGTATGAACACACCCAGTAACCAGTATTTTAATCCCTGAGACCCACCCCGACTCGTAAAATTAACCTAGATCACCTTTTTAGATGGGTTTATTTTGTGCGTCTGCAATTCCACCATATATTAAAACAAAGCCCCACATTGTCTACTTAAATGGGTGTATAGTAAAACTTAATGTATAAAGTATTAATATGTATTGGATAAAGAGATACTTTATATTACTCCAACGACTCAGTAGAGATCGAACCTTTAGTTGATGAAAGCGAGGTTTATAGACTGTGATCGCCAGGGTCCTTGCTTGAAATATAAGGGGAAGATTTGTCAATATACAACAAAGAACTGCATTTTTGTAGAACTATCCAGACCGAACCGAAATTCAACCGTCCTCATTGCACGCTCAAGCACCACCAACACTTCTTTGTATAATGGGCGCCGTTTAATGAAATTTGGAGTGACTTTTGGTCCCCAAGAAGCATTTGATGAGGCGAGAAATATTTGGTATTTGCCGTGTTAGACTCTGGGTCTGAGATGGGGCCCTCAGAAAGTTCAAACGTTCGATGTGGGGCCCCGGGTCTGTGATAATTGCAATACGGAGCCTCGATCTGGGAGTTGAGATGCCCTCCAACCCCGGAAACATCAGGGCCGCACCACTCCAGATATTTGAGATTCCGGTGTCAAGCATATCTAGGGGCATCGGCAGAAGCCGCCTCATTGAACAATTTTTATTTCGTTTACGTTGTACTCTGTTTCTTTAACCTTTTACCCAATGTAACGGTCAAAACCGGTCAGCGCTCTTCTTAAAAATCGGGAATTAATTTTCATTATTTTTTGTCTCAAAACATAGGTTATGACCCCTCGTTGGAACGAGCTCGTTCCAATGAGGGGTCATAACCTATGTGCTTGAGACAAAAAATGAAAAAAAATAGTTATTCAAGAATTTTTGTTGTTGCAAGTCTGCTTTTAATGTTAAGTAAAGGGTTAAAAGGCGTTATTTGGATATTTAAAAAAAATCGTAACCAGGTCTTGGTGTTTGACAAATCACCAGAGTACAACTTTTGATGAGAAAATGGACCAGAAAGTGGTTTTATTAGTTAACAGATGTTGCGGATATCTCGTGGAATTCACGGAATTTCATTTTTTTTTCCCTATATGTTGGTTTCTGAAGTGTTCGCTCTTTATTTGTAGATATCAACGACGCCGCGGCTTTAGTAGGATAGTCAATGCAAGCAAAAACACGGACAAAGAATAGTTCATACACTTTGAACTTCACATTTAATCAGGCAATGCTATGTTTTTAATGAAGCTCAACATGAAGATAGTTTTTCGACAAATGGTTCTTCAGTCCAGCTGCAGAAATTCTGTCTTTTTCTTTTAAATTAAAGCACTTGCATTTTCCCATTTGGTATTCTTGTTATTTTCTTAATGATGCTTGCAATTAACTGTTGAGGTGATGTACAAACAATTATTTTCATTATGAACAAAACGTGTTTATTTGGGAAACTTTACCTAAGCAGCATCAGATGCGCAAAAGGCTCGGAATTAGATCAATTGGCAGGTGAATAAAACATCGTACTAACTTGGTAAGGGAGGGGGGTGGGGGCTCAGTAGGTAGAGGTGCAGGCTACAAGCCGAGAGGTCCTCGGTTCGAATTCCACCTGTGGCGTCCGCGTTGTGTCCTTGGGCAAGACATTTCACCCCCATTGTCTACGTGGGGGCACGGTGGCGTTGTGTACTAAGGCGTACTGCACGTCGATGGTGCACGTGTCTTCAACCAATGCTAACCCTGCTTGTGTTGAGTTAGTATGTTGAAGAGCTGACATTTGATCGCCGTTGCTCAGTGGTTCTCTCCGGGTACTCCGGCTTCCTCCACCCGTAAAACTGTCGTGGTCATGATTAGCCATTGTGCATAAATATGTGACCTTAAACATCAATAAATAAATAAATATAACTTGGTAGGGTAATACTCGATTCACAATTCACATCCGAAGTTTTTTTTATTTGGGGTTTTAACGACACTTTCGACAGCCATGATCACCTTGTGTCGGACAGTTTTACGGCTGGAGGAAGCCGGAGTATTCGAAGGAGAACCGCCGAGCGTCGACAAGCAACTGTCAGACGCCCCAACGTGCTAACTCCGCACGTGCTGGGTTAGCACTAGTTGGAGACAAGTGGGACATCGATGCGCAGAACGCCTTAGTACACAGAGCCACTGTGCCATTGTGGGCAATCGAGATTACGTGCCTTGCCCATGGACACAACGCAGTTACCCCTGGAAGGCTTCGAGCCGCGGACCTTTCGATTTGAAGTCCAATGCCGTAACCACGGAGCCACTGCACTCTCACACGTTCGAATTCCGCGTCGTGAAAAGCTATATTCTAATTCTAAACCTGATTTTCCCTACCGAGACGGTCCAAGTCCCGAATTATAAATATTTCAACCATATCATCAAGGCATGCCTCCAACGAAGGCATGCCTTGATAATGAAGTTGGAATAGAAGTATAATATTATAGTCAGTGGCGGCAGGGGGCCTTGGGGGACCCTGGCCATAATTATGATGGAGCCCTCGGACGCAGGACGCACCGGGCCGACTATGGTTCCGTCCGGTGTGAGAAAACTTTGAAAATTATGGATGAAAAACGCCACATCCTTCACTCTAGAGAGGAGAATTCAGTTGTCTCTTACCCCTTTACCCAACGAATCGGCCGCATCCGCCCGCGTAATATGCAAATTCAGCAGGTGAAAAAATATTATTTTTCAAAAATTTCGAGCTCGTTCCAACGAGGGGTCACATGATATGGTTTTGTTGAAATTTTTTGAAAAAATAATAAATTTTGATATAGTCTGCGTTGGGTAAAGGGTTAAAGGAAGAATCCCACATTTCACTTGCAATATCGAGCTCTGTACATGAATTTCTGGGATTTCTGTGGAGATGTAGATTACGCTTGATTTTTTTTACTAGCTGTCATCTTGTATTACTTTCGGTTTACTGTAAGCGGAGACTACGGAACGGCGTGTTGATGAAAAACTCTATTCCAGCGCGCGGAGAAATTTCATTTATGCACTCTGAGCCTGTAAATTATTAACTTCTCTGCGGGGGCCCATTTTTTTAAAGAGGGGGCCCCAAAAAACCCTACAAATTTCTTTTTCCTTTGAGTCCCTGGGGTCCCCTGGAGCACCCTGGAGCCCGGGGCCCCGGGCCCCTGGCCATTGGCCACCCAGACCCTATGGACCAGCCGCCACTGATTATGCTGTAATAAATCACACTATTATCAGCGATAGCGAATTGATATGCAAGACTCCAGACGAGAAGGAACCGACTGGAAAAGGTATTTGGGGGGAGGGTGGGGGAGTCTCATCCCTAAACCCTCTTCGCTATGCCCCTGCTGGTAGCAATTATATTCTTGTTTTCTTGTACCTCATCTCCAGAGGTCCGTTAGATTGCCTTTTGGGCTCTTTAGTATTAGACATTACAGCATTACAGTCTATAATTCAAGTAGAACCATTTGTTAATCTTGTTATCTATGAAGCGTGTTACAAAAATGCGAAATCAACACCAGGGATACAACAGCTGCGGTGTAAATTACAATATCTTATCTAATAGAATGGTCTAGAAACTGCGAGTACGCATGTCAATACTTGGTAAACAACAAGAATGTACGCAAAGGTTCCAATCTTGTTATTCCTAGTAGCTCTACCAGCAGTGTTCAGCACTAACATTTCCGATGAGGACTTGGAGTTTCTAGCGAATCTAAAGTGGAGCAGTATACCGAGAGATTTGCGCGTGCTTATCCGAAAGCAATCTAGAACTGGTGACAGTAGGTAAAGAACAGTTACATAAATAAAACAGCTCAATCGGAATCATCAGCTATAGAGCATCCCAAAACTGACTTTAAGGAATAGTTGACGTAATATCTCCTTCGCGACTGTCACCCAAATATCACCAATACCGTGTAATCATGTTTTTCTTCGGAAGTTACCTTTCAAATATGTCTCTACCCATTTACCCTTCTTCTCTGGCTCTTAACCCTTTACCTAACGTAACGGCCAAAACCGACCAGCGCTATTCTCCAAAATCGCCAATTAATTTTCATTATTTTTTTCATTTTTTGTCTCAAAAACATAGGTTATGACCCCTCGTTGGAACGAGCTCGTCGAGCTCGTTCCAACGAGGGGTCATAACTTATGTGTTTGAGACAAAAAAATGAAAAAAATTAGTTACTCAAGAATTTTTTTTGCATGTGTCGTCTGCTTTTCATGTTAGGTAAAGGGTTAAGCCACCAATCATTTCTGTAAGGAAATCGACGCTTTTATGGCTAAGTATAGGCTTTAAAAAGAACACCGTCTGTGTTTAAATTCACCCGTCTAGAATATTTCAGTTGTACGGAAAAAGCGAGCAGTAGGTTAGATAACCGACGGATATCATCTGAATATAAGTTAATTGTATGAAAACAAAATAAACACTTGACTCACATGACCTCATGACAAATGATTCATGAAAAACGCAAATCATTAAAAGGTCTTTCCCAGCCCGAATATTCAATTTCTCTTCTGATCCCGCGTTCTGTAGTGGTTTCAATCGAAGCTACATTCATGGTAGTTGCCTCGCACTACTGACACCACTTACTGTCTATTTGCTTCTTTCAAGCATCCTGGTATAGCAGTTTCCACTTTTCACCGATTATCCTCCTGCGTCCAACTATCAAAATCTGTCAACTCCGTTGACGTGAACTTCAACAAAATAGCGTCACCTTAAACACTTTCGAATGCATCTCAGTCACATTGATTCAATCACTCTCCGTCAACCGTTTAAACATGTAATGTTCGTGCATAAAGTTTGCTTAGCTTGCCCTCGGCCCACTTCAATGGCCTAACCCGATTGGAATCTCCGAGCTTCGATAGCTCCCTCCAGCAAATTTTATTTCTTAGTAATACGATACCGTCAACCTTCAACATCACTCCGCCTAATAACTCCTTCTACTACCCTAACGGTGTCTCGAAAAATAAAACTGTCCTTGGGTTCGCTTTGCTAATGACTCCTAATACCCTAAACGGTCTCTCGTCAAAAAGACTACTTTTGGGTTCACTTAGCCCAACAACTCGTTCCCACACCCATCGTCAAAAGAACCCTTGGATTGAGTTCCAAGCGTTCCAGCATTCTTAAATAAATATTATACGATAATGCCCACGAATCGGTTGAACGCTGCCTCGTTAAAAAACGTAGTAGTTATTAATGGGTTCTTTGAGTTCTATAGAAGTGACCAGTGCGCGATAACTACATGCTGATTTCATATATGGACGATTCGCTTCGTCTAATTTGCATTTCCACGAGTTTTCGGGTGTTCACCTGTTGTAGCTGATACACCTGTCGCGTCATGGATATACGGAATACACCCAAAGTAGCTTGGTGTTCCAAATGTATACCACGAGTGGTGAACATTTGGTACACCAGGCTACTTTGGGTATATTTTATTTATACCATGATCGTCACATTATTAAGAGTGCTATTATTTTTTTCACGATTTTAGTGAGCAGCAGCCGTATTTATTTATTTATTTATTTATTTATTTATTTATTTATTTATTTATTTATTTATTGGTGTTTAAGGTCACATACTTATGCATAATGGCTAATCATGACCATGACAGTTTTACGGGTGGAGGAAGCTGGAGTACCCGGAGAGAACCACCGAGCAACGGCGAGCAACTGTCAGCTCCCCAACATACCAGCTCCACACAAGCAGGGTTAGCATTGGTTGAAGACAAGTGCTCAGTCGACGTGCAGTACGCCTTAGTACACAACGCCACCGTGCCCCCACGTGGGCAGTGGGGATGAAGTGTCTTGCAGCAACTGCCGTACAGGCGTGCGAATTTGTTTTTGCTTACACGAGCATCAGTGGGCGGTACTTCCGCTGTCAATTTTGTCGCCGAAACGAAATGAAATAATAATAACATAATAACATACTATTTCGAGTTGTGGATGCTTTATTAACATAAGACAATGCATGCCTGTTAATTTTTGGCATCTTATGGGCTAAAGCCATTTAAAAGCATAATAAATAATTGTCACTTTCATTCCACTCTTCGCGAGGCGACGTGCGATAAATTTAGACAATTTCGCATTCAGGTCGACGTCACCAAAGGTCACATTGGATGTAGTTCCACTGTGGGTGTAAATTTTAAATACTGAAATCCCATTGCTGGCGTGTTCACCATGGTTGGTGTGTAACGCTAAAATTTATTTATTAGGCTTTTCATATATAGTAGAATAGTCATGGTATAAAAAGTAACAATTGGCACTGTTTAATTAATAGCCTGACTGGGCTATAAAGAGACAAAAGAAGATGCAACTATTTTCATACGTACTGAATGTTTTCGCAGACAAAACCCCCGAGCTACCCCGATTACTCTCACTAGGGTTTTGACCTGGATGGTTAATCTTAACCACATGATATCCGTTCCGCCCCGACCGTGATTGGTCAATCTCATCAGCCTCGGGACAGAACTTGACCATGTCATCTAAGTTCCCCCATTTGCTCTCCTTAACAAATATGGCCGATTTCGCGAACACCTAAACAGGAACTGTCTCGAACAAGCAGATCTCTCAGAGACTGAAATAACTCGTCCATCTCTGCCAGCTCGACCCAGCTGTCGCAGTATATCGTAGCCCGCGACACCAACTGATAGAAGCTTGCACTCTTTTTGGGTTTACACTCTCTGCATTCACCTATAAACCCTTTTCGGTGAGCTGATACCGCATTAGAATGATGGCTTTTTTGACGCATCGTACTCGTGGGCTCCGTCAGGAGGCATACGCGTATACACTTGGAAGGACTGGCCCGTTGGTAAGGGGCTTCAGATTCACATCCCAAGAATATTCGGTCCATTTGTTACTCTTGGCAAATCTTTCAAACCTTTACAAAAATGCGTCAATTTAGTGGGTCAAATTTGTATTGCACTCACATGGTAACCCGAGCTATGGACCACAGACCTGCTATTACCCTCTCGTACGTAGGTCATTACTCTCAATAGTCCAAACTCTCTCTCTTTCTCTCTCTCTCTGTCTCTCTGTCTCTCTGTCTCTTTCTCTCTGTCCCTCTGTCTCTCTCTCTTTTACGTTACTCGAGCGATCGTTGAGCTTTCTCTGGGTCAATTGATGTCTCTCTTTAAACCCTGGCTACTTCTGCCTCTTCCTCTCTGCTGCCATCGAGGCAGCCTCTTCACGCTTCATGGCCACTTGGATTTCCAATTCCCTCTCATACCTTATCGTTAATTCTTTTTGCCCTCTCTTCTGTTCCTCGTGGACGTACATCTCTTTTTCCAGCAGTTACGAGTTGAGCCAATGGTGTAATGGTGTCCATATCCTCAATTTTTATTTACTAAACCGCAAGCAAGTTTGTAGCGAAAAAAATAATAATATAAAAAATGACTGCTCAAGCGTCTCCTATCCTTGTCTAAACATATGCTGTCTAATTCATTTCTCTACTGATTTAACCCTTAAATCACATGTCATACAAATTTATCCAAAGCCTATTTGATGGAAAACTGTATGAATATTAAATATAAACGGCATGCACTTAAAATATTTCAGTGATTTGTCAATTTTTAGCCTTTAAAAATGTTACCATTTAAGATAAATTGAGGTAGCCTTCGCCAGATAATGCCAACATGAGGGATGGGAAGGAGAGATTTACTTTCACCCTACAAGCCGGCTATAACAGTCCTGGAAATGAGACGGGTGCGAGTGCAATTGCTCCCGGGCATATAAATGTATGTTGTTTTGAGAAAGCTGCACTCTTTGGCCATTGGCAAGTTACTGTCATAATTCTGCAATCCCTTATACATTTAACCCTTTGAACGCTAGTGTTATCTGCCATGCCAGTTCAATGGCATCAGTTAGAAGAGTCTATATTCATTATTTGGGGTACACCAATTAATAATTTCAACGTGCAGCCTCAGGGCTGCACGTTGAAAATACTGATTGGTCTACCTCCCACATTTACTGAACAGCCATCCTATTTAATGACGTTATGACGTATCATGTTCCTGGCTGGACAAGCGGCCGCTCGGGTTCAAAGGGCTAAGGTTTCTGGTGTTTGATGACAGTATTCCATCGAAAATTCATACACTGACATTTTACGGGTGCAATTTCCTCTCGCCTCTGATTTCGTGTCACCCATCATTTTGTTCATTTTCAGCACTGCTATAAGACTATCGATGGACCCCGAATGAACATACGCCTCACCATTTCTTTGTGTTTAAGGGGTATATTCGTCATCTGGGAGGTATCATTGACTTCATATTTAACCCTTTGGACGCGAGAGACCGCTTTTACGTCAGGAAATATGATATCTCAGAATTTCATAAAGCAGAATGCTACTAAGTGAAATGGTGGGTTAGACCAATCAATATTTTCAACTAGCAGCCTTGGGCTTGCACGTTGAAAATATGGATTGGGTTACCCCCAGATAATGAATATGGACAGTGAACTGACATGGAAGATACCACCACTGTTCAAAGAGTTAAAAAGTTAACCGACGGGTATCATCTGAATGTAATTTAACGATATGAAAACAAAATAAAGATTTACTCACAAGACCTCGTCAAAACTTGTCCGGTTGAAATTTTCTTTCGGCATTTTCCCCCACGGTTCTGAAATCTCATCTGTTGAAAAATCAAATGCGAGAAAATTGCGTTGTAGATTCTATGTTTTCATTGGAGCCTCGCCCGCCCGCCCGCCCCCACTCCACACACACACAAAGTGAATTAAAATTTTACTGAAATACAAAAGTATTAGTATTAGTAATAAAATAAAACAATAAATGAAAAAGAGATATAATTCAAGTTGAAATAACTAAAAAAAAAAACAGTCTGTGGAGTTTGTCTATCTTTTAGCCTTCCGTTTTGACCATAAGCTGTTTTGAGCTGGGAGGTCTTGGTCTGTAGTGGGGTTTGCCCTACAGCCTATAAGTTCTATATGGCATCCCTGTAGTTCTATGTATTTACTTGTGGTATCTATGTGCTTATACACAGTTAAAACTAGAAGTCCTGTCACGAACTGTGCGCTTATCTAGGCTTAATTGCGCGTAGGAATTGCGGGCAATTGCCATATCGAATGGCATCCAAAGCATGGCAGGTTCTCTTGGTTACTCATAGCAAATATAGGCAATGTTTCTGTCAATGGACCTCCGGCATATTTTGGTCATGGATCTTGGGCCGGAGAGGTGGAGGTGGGGTAATATCCCTGGAGTCCGGAATTTTGGTGGAGGCCGGGTTTGGCCATGGAGTTAAGGACTCTTGGTTGGGCCTGCCCACCCCACCCAAGTCCAAACATGGCCTGAAAGACTGTATTTTAATTTTTGGGCTACCCGGAGGTCCATTGCTGAAACATTGCTTGTGCACAGGCCATATGTACAGAATTGGATAGCCTTACTATGGTCATATCGCGTAGATTAACGCACAGATCGACGTGCTATTTGTACACATTTCATGACAGTACTTCTTGTTTATACTGTATAGTTCTATATAATGCTTTCCCATGTTGTTCCATATGGTAATTAGATGTACCGAAATACCGGTACATGTAATGAGTGGAGAACATATAGCATGCACATCTTTTTCCATATTTCACTGATGAATACTCCACGCCGAACATTATTGCTATTACAAACAACCACAACCTGTCTTTCTTTCAACAGAAAGTACGAGTTTACATTACGCATGCAATGTCTCGACCAAATCCATGCCAGTTATGAAAGAAGTGTCATGTGCTTCGGTTTATTCACAATGCACGTCATTACTGCGTCTTCGTGCGCGGAATATAGCTATTTCAGTTTCTTTGATTTGTCATTGATTCAAGAAGTATTTTTGAAAATTATTTCTCTGTCAATTCTCTCAGACTCAGTACAATTTACATGTAAAATGTAAACTGAAGAACCCACATCGCACACGATGAACGATCTGCAAGTATCTTGTGGACTGAACAACCTTAGGCAGTGTTGTATCCGATGAATCGAGCGACGAGCGACGCAAGGAGAACCATCACTGATTGAAGTTTGGCTGGGTTGGAGTTGATTTTTCATTGTCTAAAATACACGATTCTGCCCGGTATATTATGATATAAGTTCCGAGTCTCGGTTGAACATAAACTCCAAGCCGCAAACCTTAGCCCATGGTACCGTCAATTCATCACAATTAGGAACATGTTCCAATAAGTCCCTACCCACAGCCCAAAACCCACATCGTGAAATGCACAAGGTAGCTTTAACGATAACAAGTTCAGTGAATAAACCTCTCGTGTACCCTGCGACGTCACTGGATAAATAATCAATAAATGAGATAAATAGACAGAACGTGATGTATGTTTGAGTCGGTGGGTGTTTTGCATAACGAGTTGGAATGGCATAGTCATATTTCGCGAGACTGACAGATTCACACACACATCTCGTGCATTAAAATGCATTTAAATAAACAAATTTTAATTCCTATGTTTAAACTCAAAGGTGAAGAGTCCGTCTGTTTTGTTTGAAGCTGTAGGCCCCTACTGATCAAAAGGATCGATAAAAATCAAAACAACCTTTTGGGAACCAGGTTAAATTACATTCGTTATGTTTTCCATTGGGCGTGTTTGTTGAAATCGTATCGCTCTTTCTCTTCGACTGGTGTCCATTCGCCCTTAACCATTTGGTGGCTATTACTATTGGTAAAAATATAAGTACAAATTTGGGCAGATTTGTAAAAGAGCTGGGAGAAACTTTCTAAAAAGAAGTTCGAAGCATGTCAGGATGTCCGCAGATTTACCTAAATAAAGTTAACCATTTTAGATATAACGGGATCCGCATACGAGACGGCCGCGGGAGTGGGTTAATGTTGTGGTCGGAAATGGTTGTTGATTTAATATTATTTCATTTTTGGTTAACTAATTTTTTGTGAACCGACTTTATTTTGCTTTTGACGTTTTCATTTTCACCTACGAAACAGACGATCGATAATTGTATAACGAAATTTGGAAACTTTTCGAAGCGTAACTAATGACTCGACGGGAAAGGAACTAGTATAAACCGTGCTGGTAAAAAATTTCCGCTTGTCCATCACCAGTTGAATACAGAAACATTTGTGTCATTGCGACGATTTCGTTAAATACAAGGGTTTAAAGTTCAATGGGTGTGTAATAAAGGGCGAGGGTAACTCCAAGTTAAAATTGTAAAATTGTAAACTGATTTGTGATTTAAACAACACTTCTTTCGGAACATGGTCTGCTGCACGTGTGAAAAATCTACAAAAAAGGAAGAGGTTTGCAAACCACTCCGTTGATGGAATAATTGCAAAATGGAGAGCCTCATTTTAAATATTTCAGGTGGTGATGTCAGACGATAACATATGCTACTGAAGCTGCAACCACTGAATAAACTACGTGAATTTTCAACCAATCAGTGGGCGAGGATTTTAGTTTTATTGGTACATTATTCAATAAATCTACATATTGTTTCCAGACTATTGATTGCACAATATTTGAAGTCTTACTTACCGTAATACGTAAACGCGTGTTTTACATGTACAGAGTAGCAACGACCTACTGAAAGATTAAGCTGATTGTCGAATTCGGGCATATTATACTTTTTATATCTTCTCACACAAAATATAAAATAAATATTGTCTAAACTAGATACAAGATAGATTTTACCACTTCGCCGAACGCTGTAGAGTTTTAGATGGTGCTATAAGCACATTGCCGATTCGCCATGTTTAACGTTAATGATATGCAAGGTTATAGGTCGCTTCGGGTAAAAATTTCGATCAGCCGATCTGTCAAGACTTTCGTACACGTGATATCAACAAACATAATGTTTCGTTTAAAAACGAGAAAATGTGCGTTTTCGATTTAACACTAATAAAGATAGAAAAGACAACACACTTTCAACCCATCACTCAACCGACAGACCAAAATAATATTGATTTTTTTCGTCAAATGAACACCGCAATGAACTCCTTCCCATAAGCGAAGGCAGACTCGGCATCATGACTTTTTTGTTGGCGAATGACAAAATGGCAGATAGATCGCTCAAACGACACAAAGATGTTTGCATGACTGACAATTCAAACTCTGGGTGTCCAAACAACAAATCGATACAAATATTTTCAGGCAGAGCACGCAGATGTTCCAACTGGAAGAGGTTGGGGGAGGGGGGCGTGGTCCCTAAAAGGTGAAAATCATCTGCTGGTAGCTGTGTCGCGTGTCTAAATAATATTTTGTTCATGTACAGTATATGTCAAAATGGGTTGAAGAATAACCACTACCGGTATAAACTATAGATGTTTCTTATACTAATAATACAAGAATCGGATATGTTTTTGTGAATCTCTAACACAGGGTATCCCAGAAAACGATGCAAGATTATTGTATTACCAGTGTAGAAACAGAATCAACATGATTCTTAATTTATTGTAGTTATGTTGCAACCCATGTTGACTGGTCGTACACACGTATTCTGTCTGTAACTTTGTTTACATGTTTTGAGTTTATACACAACACTTAAGAGAGTTAATTGCATTGAAATTCCTATTGCAGTAAATTTTCCAATGCACAGAAATTCAAAACGAAATTTATAATTTCCACGAAAGGATATTATTTCGGGAAAACTAATTTTTTGGTTGAAGTAGCTTATTATGCCCAAAACATCTGAACCGTGAGTGATGGGAATTTACCCTTCTGGTACTGTTAATTGTTTTGTTTGTTTTTTTTTTCAATCATTGGAAAATGGAATTATACGAATCTCCATAATACACACACCTCTTTGCCTAACCCTTTACTTAACAAATTAACTGCAACTGCACACATAATTCATGAATTTAGCAGAAAATGTTTTTTAAAAAGTTTTATACAAACTACATCATTGTACCCCGAGGGTCAAATGATTCGATTTGCTTAAAGATTGTGTAAGTTTGAAAAATTTAAATTAAAATTTCCAGTTTTGATGTTGCCTGTGGGTAAATGTTTAAGTACCAAAGTACTAATGTGCTGCACTGCTTTTTTGTGACCAGAGTGCCTCAGTTGTAGTTTATTTTTGCAGGTCACAATTTTTTAATTTGAATTTGTTTTATAATCACGGAATATGGAATAATGGCTATGGCTACAGTCCAAAAATTTTTAATAGACCTAATCGGTAAATGAACAGTTATTTATTTAATAGCAAGCTGAGTATGGAATGTCTGGAAAAAAATGAGTATAAATGCATGGTACACCGTAGAAGCACATGTTCTGGTCCACAACTACTGTATGAATCAAAATAAGTTGTAGCATAACCACAATAAACAAAGTAGCCCACTGCCATTACACCAATAACGCAAGAACCTGACATCATTTTCTGGAAAGCTCTCTGTGAGAGCTTTCCAGAAAATGATGTCAGGTTCTTTTGTTATTGGTGTAGTTGAAGATGCATAGTTTGTAGTGGTTATTCTACAACCTATTTCGACTTGTACTGTAAGTCAAGTGATTTCTGAATTCCACTCTGAGGTCCCTAGCTGAAATCTTGCTTTTGCGAAACATTGCACATGGGCATCAACCACTGACCGTACCTGGCAGCCAGTAAAAACTTGTGACTCAACAAGCAAATCTGCAGTCTAAGGATCACTGAGTAGTTAGTTATCTGGCGGTCCATAAACTGCAGATTAGCTTGTTGAGTTCCCAACTTTCTACAAGACTGGAAAGAATATGTTGGAAAGATATGTAAATGCGCCTACTTAGAGGACAAGTACAAAATATCACCCTGTGTGTACTGTAATACAGTATCCATGTATGCACATTTTGGTCATGGATCCGGGCCGGAGAGGTGGATGCGGGGTAGTAACCCTGGAGCCGGGAATTTTTGTGGGGGAGCCGGGTTTGACCCTGGAGTAAAGGACTCTTGGTTGGGCCTGCCCACCCCACCTCAAGTCCAAACGTGGCCTGAAAGACTGTATTTTAAGTTTTGGGTTTTACGTTCTTTCAAAGGACGTACGAATACAAAAAAATTAAAATACAGGCTTTCAGGCCATGTTTGGACTAGTTCCCCCTCAAGATTATGACTACTGTAGCAACAGTTAAGAAGAGGATAAGCTCTATCGTGAATGAATCTATGCACTTGGACAACAGTTGACATTTTGGTCTGCATGATTCTTGAAGTAATAACTTTATTAAATCAACTTGACTTAATAAAGTTATCACTTCAAGAATTCAAGAATTGTGCAGTCAATAGTTGTAACTTCAGGTCATTTGGATACTCAGTGATGAACTTGGAAATCTGAAACATATTACTAAAAACGTCATTTTGAAGGCTAGAAAATAAGGTGATTGTTTGTCCCCAAAACCGCCAGAAGAATCCATTTAAAAACTGAATTCAAAGTTTTCTTGGACGGAGCCCCCACCCCCTTCAACAAACCACCCTATGATCGATTGCGCCTTCGGGACTCGCTACAGATGCCTTTATCGTCTGCATCGATATTCCGACACTTTTGAAAGGGGTCCGTCACAGAATTAACCCCGGGGCCCGAATTTCCTCTCATCGGCCCTGCATGGATCTTCCATGTTTTTTGTGGATGTTTTTTTTTTATAATAAGACAGCTTTCACTGCGTGACATGTAAGTTTGAGTTGAAGGAGAAAATGGTCAAAAGAGGAATTTATAAATTTGTATGACCGATTCTTGTGTTATTAGTATAGGACACAGTTTTACCGGTAGTAGTTATTCTTCAATTCATTTTAACTTTTACTGTATTTGGACACAATATTATTAGACTCGCGATACTGCTATAGGCCCACTAGCAGACGATTTTCACTTTTTAGGGACGACACCCCCTTCAGAATCTCTTCCAGCTAGAATATATGTGTGTTATGCTTGAAAATATTTGTATTGATTGGCTGTTTGGATAGTCAGCGTTTGAATTTGCACTTCCGTAATCATCTTTGTGTCGATTGAGCGATCTATCTGCCTTTTGTCACTGGTCAAAAAACAATAACATGATTCTGAGTCTGCCTTCGCTTATGGGAAGGGGTCCATTGCGGTATTCATCTGACGAAACAATCAATATTATTTGGGTCTGTCGATTAAATGAAATGTTGAAAGTATGTTAATTTTTTTGTATCTTTATTAGTATTAAACCGAAAATACACATTTTCTCGTTTTAAACGAAACATCTTGTTTCTTGCTATCACTTGTATGATAGTCTTGACAGACAGGCTGATCGATATGTTTACCCGAAACGACCTCTGACCTTGCATATCATTAAGTTAAACATGACGTATCGGCAATGGGCTTATTCAGGGAGTCAATGTTGAAAGGAATAATAGAACAATACCATTAGTTACTTTCGTACACCAAACTATTTACTTCACGTCTACTACAAACTTGTACTGTTGACCCGCCCACTCTGATTCAAAGTAGAGAAAGTTAAAGCAATCGATTCCCCCCATAAGGCAATTATGAATTTAACCAATTCAGGCTTGTGTGACAGATCTCATTGAGATCTGTTAAACAAGACTGAATTGGTAAAATTTCTAGTTGAATTATGGGAAAAATTTGCAGGCTAAAATGTTGATATATCGAATCGGTTTGCAAGGTGTAATTACATATAGGTTGTAGAGTAAATCCCCTTAAATGAGATAAGAAGAAGAAATGTTTCGATAAATGCACAATTACCCAGCTTTTCAAACTTCTTAGGTCTTAGCTTATTTTTTATCCTTGCTGATATAAAAGAAATTTTCTTATGATATCTTGTTTAACAGCGCTCCAAGAGCTCCCGAAAATAAGGGATAATAGAATATATAATTTGGACGGAATTAACCCTTTTACAGTACAGTCGCCGGTGACCTGGTCGAAATCCACGCGTGGGCAGTGATGTCCAAGTAAGCGTTTACTAGATTATAAAAACCATCATCAGCAAAATTTTAATTTTGTACCCGGTGCTTCATTGATTAAATTTTTGATCACCCATGGAACGTGACCAGTCAATGGCGGCCGTACTGTAGCCCTGACGTCCTGAACAGTAACGTCTTTCAGGCTACTGTACACATCGGAATGGACGAATCTATCTTATATTTGGGTTGCGGTTCAATCATAATTTAATCATACAGCCCTATAGGGTTGCAGGATTAAATTATCGCTGATTCTCCTGTCCAGTTTGGTCGTTGCTGTGTTGTCTATCCACAGACTGCCAATGTTTGCTTACGTAAAAAAGTATTTATACTGGGTTGAAATGCTAGCACGAAATTTTCAAATTCTGTTTAAAAGAGTAATCTTGTAAAATGAAATGGCTATTCATTTAAGAGAGTTCCACATTGCAATGAAATAATCTAGTACAGATGCACGCCAGCAAATAGCCAATTAGGTTTTTTTGTATTGGCTCTTCATAAATATGGAAAATCGCATAAAATAAATTCCGATGCGTGTGAGACCTCATATATTTAAATTAAATCAGCAAGTGAAACGTGATGAATGGTGGAACATTCATTTTCTTGACTAATGATTTCGTGATCAGGAAATTGTATATCAAAACTGCATGTTTTAGGTTACGTAAGACTGGGAAGATAGAAGAGGACAGGAAGTCTCTTGCGTGCAGAGTAACAAAAATTAAGACCCTCTCATACAAACATTCGCCACGTCTCAGACGTATATTGTTCGTGCATACAAAATCTGATTATTTTTCGTCGCTGCTTTGTTGTTCTCTACAGATCCTCTCGATTATTCCAATAGCTCCAGCCTCCGTCACAATTTGATCCATATGACTGAAAGTATCGTTCAACGCAAATAAATAAAAACTCGTGTAAAAACACGAGAAATGAAAAAAAAACAGTTGTCAAAGGCGACATGATTCTTCACATAAGTCCTTATCCTGACATACTGGAAGATTCTGTAAATGAGTCTAGGTGTAATCCTGACCGTGAGACGAGTTATACTGCCACGTAAACTTCCACAGACATTCATTGAACTTCAAGGTCAGGACATTAAATATTAATAGTCCTGCCAGTGCGAGAATGCGTGTTTGGCAATGTTTGAAGGGGCACGGACAAAATGTGGCATGACAAAAGATCACCGGGCATAACGTCACATGGACAAACTGTGACAGAAGTTAATGTCAAAAAACAAAATAATAATAAAACAATTTCTTGTGATTTATTACAAAAACTTTTGATCATTTTTTACACTTGAAGTATGCACAATGTGCACGACAGTAACTGAAAACAACGAGCGCTGTGGCACGCGGGGTAGTGCTTTGAACGGTCCACGGTTCGATCCTGACCAGCGGTAACGGCATCGTGTTCTTGTCCAAGTCACTTTATCCCCATTGCCCACACGGGGGCACATTGGCGCACCAATGTTAAGTCTGTTTATGTGGAGCTAGCGTTGGGAAGTCAGAAAGCTGGTCGCCGCTACTCGGTGTTCACTCCAGGGAATCCAGCTTCATCCACCCGTAAAACTCTCCGGCGCTAGGTGATCCTGCACCTCGAAAGTGTCGTGAAACCCTCCAAAATAAACAAATACTAACTGAAACCATACAGCGCGAATATAAATGAACGTACTGCCACTCCGCCTCCTTCCCATCACACATCTTGATAAAAGTATTATGAGACTCTTTTAACAAAACAGCGATACATATTTTCTAACTTTTGTCATTGAATACAAACATACAAGTACAGATGCTCTTTGAACCAGATGAATGAGTTGGTAGTGGTGGCATCTGTGTCTGCAACTGTATCTTTGTAAGAGAAGCTGTATGGAATAAAGCAGCACGTCTTCAGCCCTAAATATATAGAATATACCCATAGTAGCTTGGTGTACCAAATGTTCACCACGAGTGGCGAACATTTGGTACACAAAGCTACTTTGGGTATATTTTATTTATACCATGATCGACAGATTATTAAGAGTCGCTATTATTTTTTCTTGATTTTACTGAGCACCAGACGTACATACCAGCGAATCTGTTTTTGTTTACACGAGCATCGGTAGGCGGTACTTCCGCTGTCAATTTTATCGCCGAAACGAAATGAAAAAAAGAAACTGAGCCTTTTTCGTTTCAATAACATAGGAGACTTTTTCCGAAAGTGGGTATTGTAGAGGTATTATACGGTAGAATGTCATTATCCATGTGTTGCGGTACTATTGGTTTTGAAGTGTGAAGCTTCTCCTGTCATAATGAACAAACAACGAACAGCTAGGCCAAACTAAATAATTTGTAGCATATGTCATTGACAGTTTTGTACCAGTTATTGTTGTACACTGCATCGAAGCATGGACAAAATGACACACAGTAATTTGTCCATGAAACATGCCCATGGGCATTTTGTCGGCGTACCCACTGCATCAAGCCGCGCGACAACACTCTGACTCGAGAGGAGGCAAAAATACACAGAACGACACACCCGTGTGAATGGGTTAATCGATATGGGACGAGTGCCAGCACGGAAGGATAGAACGAAAGACGGCATGGAATGTAAGGCATAACCACGATAGAACGAGAACTGTCCACTTCCGCGATGGCACAGGTCTTCACGTCTTAAAAGCAATTATTAGTAGGACACTCAGCAATTCATTTGACTACTATCGACAAAAACAACACATTTTGACGCCAACAAACTTTGCGAGGGGAACCCGTGTTACTATTTCGTCCCTTGAGTTCCAATGTGTTTTGCGCCAACTGACACATAGAACACATTGGAACTCAGCTGGGGAACGAGTTTTAGCTATCGCTAGCGATTCAAATTGTAATTGCGGCGCACGGATTTGTAGAAAATGCAAGTGAAATTTCGCTTTAAAAAAATAGTCCGTCAACCATTTCCGTTCCGCACATATGTGCCGAACAGATTCTCATTTTCCGCATAGTTTAGTGTTGATGTAGATGAAGATTTCATAGAACAGCAGTTTAATTAATGTACATACAACATCAGAATAAAGGCAGTTTTTCGGGAATAATGAAAGCTATAAGTGAAGAAAACGTGAACCGAACTATTTAAAAAAATTTTCTACTATCTTCAAAAGTTGAGCCCATGTACCTGATACGAATATCCCATATTGTGACAGTCCCCACTGCTGTATCGGAGCGGGAATAGATCCTCAAAACTGGTGAACATTTACTGGCCATTCACCCCTTCACTGCCGAGCATAAGCTGTACCTAGCTGAGACCGATTTTGACGGGACTGTTTAGGTCACTCTCTGTTGCGTTTCTCGGGAAAATTCAGTCTGTCGACCGTTTTGGTGGTTGAAGCACCATGATTTGGGCCGGTGTCTCCCCTCGAGAGAAACCTCCATTTCACATCGTGTACGGAAACATGAACACACAAACGTACAGGAACCACATTTTGGAGCCGATTATCATCCCCAGTATTCCCCACAGTTGCTGTTTCCTTGAAAACCGATTGCATTATTTGGACATTGATGCCAGACCTCAGCGAGCGAGAATAGTGCGAGAATTCCAAGATATTCAACAGGACTTGACCTCGATTGATTTTCATGCAAGGAGTCCGGACTGCATTCCGATAAAACATTTGTGGGGCATGCTCCACAGGAGAGAGGCCACCGCCCCATGACATCGACAGTCTGCGTCTTATAGGGGAATTGGACAGCATCACGCTGAAATTTATAAGACCATCAACAGCATGCCACGCCGTTTAAGATGTGTTAGAGATGATCGAGTCGGTCTCACTAGATCTTTGATAACGTTCCGTCTTTGGCGTTTTGAAGCTACAGTCCGGGTGTCGTGAACTCACGGACGTGGCCAGAGGTTTCCGATTGGAGGGGGGGGGGGTTAGGGTAGTGAAACCTCCCTCCCGGTCCCTCCCTCTTGTTGGAAATTCACTACCGAGAAACATTTTGAAAATGAAGCCATGAAATGGGGCATACAATTGATTCCAGTAATTGAAATGCCAACACATTTATGATAGAATTATCAGGTTATTATTACTGGTTATTATTCTGGGAATTGAATATGTGCTCAAGCTGAGAACTTTGAACATTTCACACTGTCCTAACATTAAATCAGATCTTAGGCAGGAATGATCATTTTTCGATGTTTCACCATTTTGTAACTGTGAATGATCGAATAAACTCGGGATAACGATTTTACATGATCTGATTTTCTTGAAGTGCATTTCTAGAATTTTTTTTTATTACGATAAGTAAACGTACCATAGACATCTCGTACCGACTGACACCATGCATGCTTATGAAGCACGATGTTGCGTACACAGTAGTTGTAAATAGTAACAGTTGGAGTTTTTTACAATAATGAGAGAGGCATCCCCAGACCATTACTGATAATCCACCATAAGGAACAGTTGATCTGATGTTCCTGGGCACGTAAGCAGTATTTCTATGCCTCCACATTATCATGCGACCATTTGTGACGCCTAACGAGGCGAGCCAGACTCCGATCTTCCCGATGAGAAGTCTTTTGGGGTTGTCCAGGCCGTGGTCGATGACAGAATGCCTATAGCCAAGCTGCCTCCCAATAGCTTTGAAATAAATGCCTGTTGCATGCATGCCAACGATTTGCCATCTTAGGGCCTTTGAAAGTCTCCTCCTTGCCATGTCGATATTTATGGATCAAAATAGTGACAAATTTTCTTGTTTAATACCAAGATATTGCATGCGGATGATAGTGTTTTTTGTGACGTTCGTGGGAAGCATGCTTCACGTGGACGAGTGAGATGTGTTTGGGGTACGCTATCAATCAGAAACATCATGTTTCACTAGATGAAATGTACTTATTTATTTATTGGTGTTTAAGGTCACATATTTCTGCACAATGGCTAATCATGTCCTCGACAGTTTTACGGGTGGAGGAAGCCTGAGTACCCGGAGAGAACCACCGAGCAACTTTCAGCTCCCCAGCATACTAACTCCTCACAAGCAGAGTTAGCGTTGGTTAAGGACAGGTGCAGCATCGACGTGCAGTACGCCTTAGTACACAACATCACCCTGCCCATCGTGGGGGTGAAGTGTCTTTCCCAAGGACACAGCGCGGTTGCCACAGGTGGGATTCGAACCGAGGACTTCTCGGCTTGCAGCCTGCACCTCTACCTACTGAGCCACCGCGCCCCCTATGAAATGTACTGCAAGACATAGCAATCATTAAAACATAATAATCAGTAACAGCAACATCACTGTCATGAAACATTTCAGGGGGTGCTTAATTAAGCTCCAGGTGTGTAGTTGCAGGAGGGGGTGTGTTCATCAACTACGAATGAACTGCATCTACGATTCGAACGAGAGTACAATTTGTTTGGCCTAACTACCAACAATCCAGTCAGAGTGGCATGAGCATCGTCGCGCACGACTTCCCAAAGTACCACAACACACTGATAATGACATCCCGTGTGTATAATACCCTCATAATACCAGATCTCGGAAAAAGTCTAGTAACATACTATTTCGAGTTATGCATGTTTTATTAACATGAGACAATGCATGTTTGTTAATTTTTGGCATCTTATGAGGTAAACCCATTTAGAAACGTAATAAATAATTGCCACTTCCATTTCACTCTTCGCGAGGCAACGTGCGATAAATTTAGACAAGTTTGCATTCAGGTTGACGTCACCCAAGGTCAACGGGGATGTAGTTCTACTGTAGGTGTAAATTTTTACTATTGAAATCCCATTGCTGGCGTGTTCACCACGGTTGGTGTATAAAGCTAATATTTATGTCATAGGCTTTTCATATATAGTAGAATAGGTAACCGTGGTATAAAAACCAGTACAAAACCGAATTATTTCTTCATCGGATGTGCGGATACATTATAAGTAAAAGGAAACAAAACCAAGACTGCATCAACAATAACAAAGAACAATATCATCTGAGATGCAATGTTTTCAAATTTGCTTTTTCGATAGTGAAGATTCAACAGTGTTGTAGATTGAGCAGGGCGTAGAGAATTTCGACCGGATCGCGACTGGGTCTCTGTCTGCTTTTGTAATAACAGCAATGTAACACACTTAAGTCTACACGCTCGTGGTACAACAAGGTGGACAATATCATTTAGTACACGATCTTGTATTAAAGAGATATTTAAAAAAAAATACTTGCCAAAAGCGACTGACTGATATACAAAACCAGGCAGAATCCACCAAGGAATCAATTCCATTAGGAAATGGTGGAAAAGGTATCTAACTGAACCCCTAACCGACCGCCAGTTATAAACAACAATCGCCTTGTAGTATGTGCCCTAAAATATAACAACTCCCTTTTTTGCTCTTAAAACTTAAAGTGTGGTCCACCACTAGAACTCACACGACATTTATTACAAGCAATATTTTACAAGCAGGAATTGAAAAATATTAGCACTCAATTGTTTTTTTAATGTGTGATTAGATTTGTGAGTTGCATCAGGATCAACAGTATCAGTTCACAGCTGAAATGTCAAGACACCCTCTACATCACCAACCCTTCTCACAAACATCCTCCCATCAATGCGTTGATGATTGAAAACCGGCGTGAGAAATTTATTTCTTACCCTTGTTTTGAAGCATTGACCTTTATGTGTAAATATGTTTCTTGCAACTGTTTACAACACGGAAGCTGTGTTGCAGCGAGGTATCGTTATCTACATTTAACAGGAACAATACTGACAATACTGTACATACGGTGCCTCCCCCTCAAGCAGTACCCGTGGGAAAACAAGAGCCTGGACATGATGATGTAACTTAGTTTCTCCTTTACCCAGCAACATATCGGGGAAAAAAACTTGCGATATATTTTCCTAAATGGAAATCAGTTTTCATTAGTTTCCTTTAAAAAAACGCCCCGGACCACTTAATGGAATGAACTTCACAATTCGGCACAATACGTTGTCGAAAGCCATCTATAGAATGAACAACTTGAAACTATTTGAATGGCGATTTCTGTAAAACGAAAAACAGATTCCCAGAATACGATTCGTTAGATACACCATTGAGCGAGCGTTCATCCATTTGGCGTCTTCGAGAACTAGACCAACATTTGGATGGATGTTTCTTTAACTATTTACCCAACACAGACGATATCAAAATTTATTATTTTAATTTTTGTTTTTTTTTTAAATTTTAAATAAATGTCAACAAAACGATATCATGTGACCCTTCTTTGGAATGAGCTCAATGAAGCATCGCATGATATGTTTTTTTCCAACTGCTTAACTTGTAAATTACGCCGGTGTACGCGTTCCATTCGTTGGGTAAATGTTTAACCACGACACACGAAATTTGAATATGTATCTTCATCGGTTATTGTCTTTCGACGTTATAAACTGTGTTATTGCAGACCACCAAAGCAGTGAACTCGCAAATCTGGTGCAATGATTCAAATCCACAATTTTCTCAAACTCAACATAACTTTTCCCAGAACCGAAGCTGATTTCCCGACATGATGGAATAGTAAGGCGAAAATTAACCACGAGGGTACTAACATGGCATGGAACAACAACGTAGTCACGGGGAGGAATTGATGGTCTCACGCCCATTCACACTGTATCTGAAAAATGTCAACCTAAAATCCATAAAACTGGTTCCTGAAATCCAGCAATACTGAAATAAAACTGGTTCACTATACTCTCACCCTGACATTTTGGGTCATTTTTTTATTAATGTTCCTTCACTTTCTAAGTACTTAACCCTTTACCCAACGCAGACGATATCAAAATTTATTATTTTAAATATATTTATTTTAAATTTTTCAAAAGATTTCAACAAAACCATATCATGTGACTCCTAATTGGAACGAGCTCAAAGAGCTCGTTCCAATGAGGGGTCACATGATGTGGTTTTGTTGACATATTTTGAAAAATTAAATTTTTTCAACTGCTCAATTTGCATATTACGCGTGCGGATGCGGGCGAGTCCTTTGGGAAAGGGAATTCTCGACTCTGGGGAAGACTCTATACCTTCCCCTATGGGATAACACAATCCTAGCCCAGCACTGGGTGTCCTTGACAGCAAAAATATATTTTATGTCCCTCACTTCATTTGTCCTGTCCACGCTCCTGGTTTGATTCAGACAGAGAACGAAGTACAAAACTTTGATTTGTGGGTGGAGCGTGTCTTTCATTAATGGACGTTAGGGGGTCTCTTATGTGGGCATTCTGTAGAAAACTGACATAGATATCCAGAGCTCTCAGATATCTGATCTGGAAGTCTTTGGTTTTGTATTGCACTTCAAAAATGTTTTGTGTCTAGCTTCAGCACCCCGTTGAAATAATATCCACCTGACATAAAAATGTGTTAGAGTACATTTTTACTTTCTTGGTGATTCATACAGATTATCACCACAGTGTGTGTCTCCGGGAATTCAGATCAAGTCGAGTTATAGGAACAGAATAGTATTTCGTCGAGCCCGTTAGGGCGAGTCGAAATGCGATTCTGTGCCTACAACGAGACTTGGTCAGAATTTCCGGAGACACACGCTGTCATGGTGATAAATTTATCTCACAATATTGACCACAAAATGTGTTATAAAATTATTTTAAGAGGAACTTTTTCATTTGCCTTATCGATAGAAAGACGCAAATTGAAAGATAGAATAGCGTTGATTGATCTCCATATTGAGGTCAGTGATGACGTTACACTTCAGGGAAAATTACGTCACTGGGATTCACTTTACTGAATACTGTCTAAGGAGGTGGAGCAACTGTGTGTTTCGTCAACGTGAATTTGGCTGTAACTTTTGCAACAATTGCTGGTGAATTAAATATCCCTCTTGGTGTAAAGGTTTTTTATATTTTAAAATATGCCATTCATCGTTTATTGGGGTGGAGTTTTCCACATTTCATGGCGAAAGCTAATCCTTTAACTTCAAGAGAGAAGCCTCGACTCGAGCGTTCAGGAAAATCCCAATAATAGGATACAAACCAGCCCACGATGCCGAAAAGTGCGCATAATTTAACAATTCGTTGAGTTAACTTCCCCAGTGACATTTTAGCATGCCGTGCATAATAAATACGTTGCAGGGCGTTTACGGTCTAGTTGGCAGATAGTGTCATATACGGCTCAGGGAAAACAATATTAGGTTCGGCTTCGCCTCACCTAATATTGTTTTCTCTGAAGGGAAAAACGCGAAGCGATCGAAAAATGATATTAATGCCCTTCTCTGGCAACAGCAGATTCACGCGCTTGTGTCAGTGGCCCTTGATACGGATTCGGAACAAGGGTCCAGATACATCAAACTTTAGTTGCGAAACAGTGCAAACACACCCCGATTGTGAGATAAAAGTCCATAACATCATTTCTCAGGGAGAGCTTCGCAAGAAATGGTATCAATGCTTGGAATTATCAACAGAGGGAAATTGGATAAACATTTATTTGTGGTATCCCTACAATTTAATTCAAAAGGTAATTTTCCGTCGACCAGACGCAATTTACTGAACTCTTTTCGTAAATTTAAATATAAACATGGGCTCGTTGGAGATCAGTCTCCTAACAGACCACCAGGTAAACGGATGGTCTATCTTCTGAACGTGTCCTTATTCTTCCAGTGCTTTTTCGTAGAAATTGTTTATCCCCGCTATTATATTTTTTAGAGTCATCTGGCAAACCACCATTGTTTCATACTGCGTACTTTCTGTGATAAAAGCCATTCCTTGCTCATGCAAAACAATTGATGTGAACGTACTGCAATACTCAGTTAAGGTTTACTGCTAAAATAGCGCTCGATAACCAACGTATGTGGAATTCCCTAAAATGGTAACCTTAGTAAAGAAAAAGCGCTAAACCTGACTTTATACTTACGTTGCGGTCATTATATCAAAATAGATCCGGAGCGTTATCTCAAACACAAATAAATTATAATATTGTGTAAAGATGACATTGTATCACTTCCAAGAACATTACCAATCAGTTTCTCACTGTTAAAACTAAAGCTCATTTTAGAGGACAGTTAATGCATGCCCCCCTTTTTACTTTATCATTTATTCACTGTTGTAAAGACATGAATGGTGATAGATACTAAGATCGCGCTCTTACTCCACCCATTGTTTATCGTCATTTTTTCATCACACGGCATTGTTTGCTATGAAATACGTGGCCAGGATATCATATGACTACTATACCACTGTCTTTCATTCAATTTCCTTCACCTTCATTCATCTGTCAACAAATTTTGGGAACTCCCCCAGATTCCATTCCACATCATCACACAAAACATCATTCAATAATGTTCAAACTTTTATGACAAGCGATGCAAATTTTAAGCCCAACAGGTTTAAAACCTGCGGAATTCAACTTGTTGTTTTCGTGTGGCACAGGCTTAAATGAAATTTAGCTAAGGCAAAAGTGTTACAGTTAAACTTTGAAATGCAAGACGAGACGTTTGCATTTTATTTTGAAACTGCACTGCCGAAAAGACATTACGTTCCGAGAACTGCAACTGAGAAACCCTCGAATATTCGTTTCAAACGCATTTTACGTGTACGCCAATGCGAATGTGGTGGGGTATGTATCGGTGAAAATGACGGAGTGTGGTCGATAATTGCTAAACAAAGAAGCTTTACATTTTTTTTTTATTAAAAACATTTGGCGAATATACATGTCGCATATAAATAGTTAAAATACACAGAACAATGGAATATTAGAAAGTAAAAGTACTACATTTCAGTTATTCAAAAAGTTGTTGATGCAATCCCATTTCTCCTTAATAAGAACTGCCTTGTCGATTGGGAAGATATATGTTGAGTACAGTTCAATATTTCTGTAAAGTTTCATAACGCTTAGAAAACCAGAGAAGTCGGGAGGTGTATTTTTACGGTTACAGCTGTAGATGTACTTTTTGTATATAAGGAGGCATGTGCTCCAAACTATGGGTCGGTCAACTTGGGAGGAGGGGCCTAAAATAATTTCACGTTCAGTTACGGCTAAATGTGAATTCAAGGGTAGGCTGTCGTTAATACGTTCTACTAATCTCACTAAAACTGTTTTCGAAAAACAACTCGTAAAATAAGTGAGCAATAGTCTCCTTCACGTTTTCACAGAAGGAGCAGAGTTCTGTTTCTGATAAACCGCATTTGTAGAGACGAGAGTTTGTAAACAAAATTCTGTGATTGATTTTAAACTGCATGGACTGTAAATATGTATCGTCAGTTGCTTTAAATGTTTGTCTATAAATGTATTGCCAATCGCTGTGAGATATATTTTCCTTCAGAATTGTAGTCCATTTTTCCTGAGTGTGAATAGGTTCTTCCGATACTTTTTCCAGAAATACGGGGTAAAAATGACGATTTACTTTTGTGCAGGATTTAATGTCATCGACATTTGGGTCAGTGACATTATCAAGTCCCAAGTTGTTGTGCAAAAGTCTTTTCCATAATCTCGGTATAGCACTGACCACCCCTAAATAGGTGGTGAATGGTATATCGAGGTCATACTTCCTCTGAAATTCATCAAAATCAATAGTGTGTCCTTCATTGTTGACTATATCGTTTTTTAAAGAAGACCCCCATCCTAACCCACTCCCCATGAAAAAGGAATTTGCCTTCTATTTTTATAAAATCATTATAGAAGAGAGGCTGCGATAAGACCTCGCTCGGGATTGTGGGTTCACCCTTTTTAAGAAGCGACCATGAGAAAAGTACATTTTTTCCAGAAAGGGTCCATACTTTGTGCAATTTTCTGGATCCCTCTTTTCGTCAGAAACCACATCTTGTCTCTCCCATATTCTTCAAAATAGTCCAGAATTAGTGTTTTCCATTGGGCAATGACATCGGGATCTATTAATTTCTTAACCCAAACCATTTTTAAGGAGTGGCAAAACGTTTTTACGTGAGGAAACTTGAGATCCCCATTCTCAACTAAACTGATCAACACGTTACGCTTAATTTCATCGTTTTTGTTGGACCAAAGAAAGTTAAAAAATATATTTTGAATTTCGTCCAGTAGACAGTCTGATGGGCTCGGGAAGACAGTGAGGGAATGTATTAAAATGGGGGAATGCCAATGTTTTTATTACTGCAACTTTTCCGAGTAAGGTTAAGTTTCTTAATGACCAATCATTCAGAAGTTTCCGAACACTTTTAATTTTTTCTGTAAAATGTGCTTTGAAGCAGTTATCACTGTTTAATTCAAATCTTATTCCAATAATTCTGAATGACCCCCTGTGATTCCATTTTATGGGTTTTATGGTTTCTAATTCTTGCCCACAACCCCGCCGAGATCCAATCCACACAATCTGCGTTTTTTCGAGATTAACACCCAGAGCAGACATGGAAGCGAATTTTTCGAGTGTGTCTATAACCGTATTTAGGGACTGCTGATCGTCATCTAGGAAGAGTGTGCTGTCGTCAGCATACTGACTGATGATATATTCGGAATCATTTATTTTAATTCCTTTTATGTCCGGATTAAATTTTAAACCGGCACCAAGTATTTCGGCACACAATGTAAATAAATACGGCGACAACGGGTCTCCTTGGCGCACGCCCCGTTGAATATTAAAAAAATCGGAACAGTGGCCGTTGTTTATGATGCAGCTGGAAACTCCGTTATAGAAAGTGTTGAACCATTGGATTACAGAATTTCCAAAATTGAAAAACTGTAACGTTTTTCTGATGAAGACCCATTCTAGGGAATCGAAAGCTTTTTCAAAATCAATCATGACTAACATTCCCGGGACATTCATAGAATCGGTTTTTGTTATCAAGTCAGAGATAAGTCGGGTTGATTCACCTATAAATCTCCCGGCCATAAATCCCAGCTGACTTTCCGAAATTAGCTTTGGAAGAACATTCTTAAGCCTATTTGCAATTACCGAGGATCCTATTTTTTGATCAACATTTAAGAGAGTAATTTGTCGCCAATTTTTAATAAAGACTTTTGGTTTTCCTTCTTTAGGAATACATGTAATTACTTCCTGTCTCTGAGTAATCGATAATTGTCCAGTGGTGTAACTAAAGTTAAGAGAATTGACGAGATATTGGCCCAGATCTTTCCAAAAAGATTTATTGAAGTCGGCTGTAAAGCCGTCTATTCCAAGGAATTTATTATTTTTCATAAGAAGACAAAAATCTTTACAGTTGACTGGGTGATTTCTAAAGCTTTATGTTGTCCCTTGAGGAAACAAAGTGTCATCGGCAATGCTTTATCATTGTCGATGACACCTTGTTCCTCTCAGGAGCCTTTATATAAATATGCTCAATACTACTGAGTGTCACCTTAAATTTTATATGTTGTAAACTTCCAGTGTTAACACATATCCAAGGCTAAGTGCCCTTTTAGATACCCCTGCTCGTAACCTTCGGATGTTTCCGGCGCACTTGGCAACAGATTGAACTATTTCTGATACCTGAACGGACTTGAAGTAAGCACCTGGACAAACATAAAATCCGCTTGTTTTGAGGGATTTAAAAACATATCTTTGTGCAAGTTTAATGATCAATCTAAAACGGACTTGAGGGTAAATGCAATACCATGGGGATATCGTTGTTTCCTACAACATTGTGGTTGACAAGCGGTTTATTGGTCGATCGGCGTAAATGTTGCCGCGATGGACGATTTGGCCACTCAAAAAATACCAAAATAAGAGGATCTGAAGGGTCTCCCTTAAAGCCTTTGCCTTGCGGTGAGAAGTCTGATAAATTAGTATTAAATGGTAGTATCAAGTTCAAGCGACAGCTTATCTTATTTTGAAAAGTTAGACACAGGCCGGGCGTTAGACCCATGGTAAAAATAACCAGCCACATAGAAGCCTACATGGCCGGGGTGTTCAGTAATATTGAAAGAACGAGACAGCAACTCCTGTTCAAAAATCTACGTGGAGGCACAAAACTGTCAGAGGTATTTCTTTGGTGAGTTTTTGTCGAAACGGTCCTTAAAATTAGTCATTGCAATCTGCACTGCCACTGTAAGAGCCATGGCAATCTGCCACGCCTTTACGGTAACACCCGGGCAGACAGTGCACAAAACAAATAGGCTTTAGCCAAGCCAATGACTAATTTTAAAATTCCTTTCAGTGATTTATCAATAAGTACATCAAATCTGTGTGGCAGGCGAAACAGGATGAGGCGACAAATAACAAGCTCCATTGCTTCTGTCCAAATATCTTTGATCACGACACGTCTGGTAACCTTTGTAGAAAAGATCCTGTAATTCTGACACAGTGTCATTTTGGTCACACAAGACTTACACATTCCTTTTTGTTAGAGGGTAACATGCGACAAGAGAGTATTCCTTGCTAGCAGGGGTTGAAAGTGGAGCACATTCTTTTACATTGCACAGATTTTGATCATGCCAAAAGGCAGTATTTCACTGTAGAATAACAAAGAGCTTTTTTATCATACCAGCCCGCACAAGATTCCCTCATATTTTAAAGTAATAAACGTTTGTAATAAATTTTAAAACTGTTTTTATTCTTTTAAACTAGACGCTTCTTCAAGTCTCAACCTCAGCAGGTTGATTTACGAGGTATTCGCTTTTCTTGTATCGTCACCCTTTACTGTTACTGTTCATACCTCCATGTCTTTGCCAATTATATTGTAATTATTTCATATTTTATTTAATCTTTTTACTTCATAATTGACATGTTTACTTTCTATCGTTCAATCATTAAATGTATTTAGTTATTCAGTATTCGGTGCTTAACACCCCATCAGCAGCCTTGGCTGCTGATGTGGTGTTAAGCACCGAATAGTGAATAACTAAATACATTTTAATGATAGAAGACTCCTTGTCTCAAAAGGGGACCAAAAACATAGATATATAGAATATACCCATACTTGCCTGGTGCACCAAATGTTCACCACGAGTGGAGAACATTTGGTACATCAAGCTACTTTGGGTATAATTTATTTATACCTTGATCGACAGGTTATTAAGAGTCGTTATTATTTTTTCGCAATTTTATTAAGCAGCAGACGAACATACGTGCGAAACTGTTTTTGTTTACATGAGCACCGGTGAACGGTGCTTCCGCTGTCAATTTTATCGCCGGCACGAAATGGAAAAAGAAACGCGCAACTCACAGAGCCTTTTTCATTTTAATAACATAATAACATACTATTTTGAGTTATGGATGCTTTATTAACATGAGACAATGCATGTTCGTTAATTTTTGGTATCTTATGAGGTAAACCCATTTAAAACGCAAAAAATATTGCCGCTTTCTTTTCACTTTTCGCGAGGTGACGAGCGATAAATGTAGACAAGATTGCATTCAGGTTGAGGTCACCA
Organism: Pictodentalium vernedei; assembly: GCA_031216915.1. NCBI lineage: Eukaryota > Metazoa > Mollusca > Scaphopoda > Dentaliida > Dentaliidae > Pictodentalium > Pictodentalium vernedei. The sequence goes on from CM062296.1 coordinate 262,675,672, forward strand.
AAGGTCAGCTTGGATGTAGTTCCACTGTAGATGTAAATTTTAACTACTGAAATCCCATTGATGGCGTGTTCACCACGGTTCGTGTGTGAAGACAAAATATATGTTATAGGCTTTTTAAATATAGTAGAATAGGTAATCATGGTATAAATGTACACATCAGAATAGTCGGGCAAATTCATGTTAGGGTTTGGTGAACTAGGGTTTCCTCAATATCATTTGATTAGCTTCGAACCTACACATTAGTCTGGCAAGATATTCATGTGGGTTATTTTTTATTTTATTTTAGCAACTGGTGTTGTAGCAATGATCAGCCGGTAAAAACTATTCAACATTCCAAAGTTGTTTCCGAGCATGTGAAAGAAACCGAAGTGGTGAAGGTTGGGTACCAGTCATGTGGAGCATTGGGTTCAGGAAAGTGTGCAACATACGATGTAGCTTATCAGTAAGTGTTTGTGGTACACATTATTCCATCTGTTGGCGGGAAACGCACGTATAATTTCAAGCCCCTTGAAGAATTCTATTATGGGGCTGAAACCCTTTGGTAGTCTCAAAAGCACGCGCTGTGGAACATGTGGTTTGTGTTGCAAAGCGGCAAGAGAGAGAGAGAGAGAGAGAGAGAGAGAGAGAGAGACAGAGACAGAGAGAGACAGAGAGGGAGAGAGAGAGAGTGAGACACAGACAGACAGGCAGACAGACAGACAGACAGACAGACAGACAGACAGACAGACAGACAGACAGACAGACAGACAGACAGACAGACAGACAGACAGACAGACAGACAGACAGACAGAGAGTGATGTGTATATGAGTGTGGGGGTATCTATGTGTGTGTGTGTGTGTGGGGGGGGGGGGGGCTGCCTGTGTGTGTCTGTGTCTCTGTATGTGTATGTGTGTGTGTTGGTGAGAGTGTGTGTGTGTTTTGAAGGGTACAATCATGATCTGGAGGAATTTAGAATGTTGGCTTGTGACCCCCACTGAGACTCGAACGCGCAGCAACTCCGCCTGATAAGCAGAAGTCCAACCACTAGACCATTATATACCGAAAAACGATGGTGTGATTCTATCTTTTTAGATGTAGTTCTCGTGATTACTTGGTTCACTTTCCTTTCGGCACCGTGATGTCGCAATTTTCCAAATTTGTACTTAAAACCTTTCCTTGAATTTCTGCACGAAAAGAATGAAATTATATAGACTACAGACTGATCCGTTTGTACATAACTGACTACTTTCATTATAATGTAATTGGTCACTTGTTTTGGTGTGCCAGGCCAGAGTGCCCCTATCTCGAGGTTGCTTTCTCGATGCCCGCTCTTCGCCTATGTTGGAAGGCTGTCTAGTCAGTGTGTGTTACGTGTGGACGCAATAAAGTTTGTACAATAGTTTACAGTTCAGCCGCCGTGGACTGGTCTCTTTCCCAAGGTGGACAATATTTCCACGGACGTAATAATAGATTCCAAACAATAAGTATAGGAATAGGCATCACAAATTTAATGAATTACGCACCGGGTATAACCCGGTGCTTCATTAATTAAAATTTTGCTGCTGTTATTTTTATTTCCTGGTAAACGCATGCGTGAAGATCACTGTCCACGCGTTACGACCATTTCACTGTGATTGCACTCTATATCTCGCATACACTTCGAATATAAATTTTTAAAAAAACTTCGATGGTAACCAATCACAGCCGAGGGAAAAATAACAGTTAAAAGATAAAAAAAATATTTTTTGTCGTTTATGATAATTTCATTCCCTAATTTTTATTGTTTACACACTGCTTTCAGGGTTCTTGTCTTAACGGATATACAGTTTCTAGGATGATAATTCGTACATATACCAGCTTCAAACGAAATGCTTGTTCTTTTCTCAGACTCCGTAATACAAACTTCCGTTTCTTTGTCTGAACTGTTGCACATCATTTGTTGACACTTTCACTACAAACACCTTTCAAAAGAAGTACTTTTAACTCTTTTCATCTTCATCTTTCTAATTTTGTTTTCGAAAACTGATTTTTGGCCCCGTACAAGGGAGCCGGAAGTAGAGAGCAGACGCGCACTTGCCATGAGGCTAGCGACAGATGGTTGAGTGCATTGTATTCCCTTTTTCGCCAGATGTACACTGAGAAAAGCCTTTACTTTCCGAAAACTGTAACTGAAAAACTCCTGAATATTCATTCCTTGCGTATTTTTCGTTCTCCAGTGGTAATGGGTTGGCGGTATATCAGGTATAATGGCGGGTTTTGCACATATAGAAGTGGGCTAAGTAAAATTGAAAATAGCTGTTTCCTATGGCGTTTGTTGTTAGGAAACGAGAACGCTTGTATAAATTGTATGTCATTCTAGAAGTGATCAAAACATCACACTGTTAAGAAGATATACACAATTTGTTCAAGAGAACATCATTATTTGGCTGTCATTCCTTGCATTCAAGAGCTCTAAGTTGATTCATGTGATCTGAGACTGCGTAACACGGAACAACTGCATCACGTTCTGGAAAGCACTTGCTGATTTCAAGCATTAATTAGCACAATGTATCCCATTTTGTGTTCTTTATATTGGTGCCTCTGTTGAGTCTCTTGGTAGACGTATGTCTTCACAGGCTTTAAGGAAAAAGAACTGTCTGATGTCCACTACTTTAAACTCAACAATCACATAGACGTATACGTTACGTTCAAAACAATGCTTAATACATCCACGATGCGAGATTTATGTTTACGGTAACGTCTCTCACATTTTCACACACAAGACTTTCCGCCAAATTAGTGGAAGGTACACATCCATCGGACCATTCACGTATACCTAGTCTTAACTCATCTTGCCAATAAGTAATCCTTGGCATAACGGTTGAAAAGGAGACGACTTGATTCCATGGTGTTTGGAATCAGAATGTCTGTTTCACGGTCTTGCCTTATTTTAAACTTTAGTGAAACGTGTTTATGTTTGAAAGCTTCTGGTTCCAACCATGGGTCATTTACAGCTGACTCAGCTAACCACCCATATACTGCCTCCTGGAATGTATGACGTGTGATGACTCACAGCTGTCGGTTCAACCCATGGAAATTTTCATCCGTATACTGTGCCTTAGAATGTGAACCTCTATGATTCACAACGTCAAGTTCAGCATACGGAAAGACAATAGGCAAGGCCGAGGTACAATAGGCCGGTTACGTGGCTCCCTTGAATGAGTGGACAGGTTACGTGTCATATCACGCCAACAATAGACAAGGCCGAAACGCAATAGGTTGGCCTATGACGTAGCCCCTTTGAACGTGAGGACTCTTCTGTTCATCCTTCGTAACAATAAACAAGACTGGAACACAGTATGTAGGCCGATGACTTGGTCTTTTTGAACGCGTGGGGACGCTACGTGTCATTGCTCTAAACAAAAGGCAGATAATGGTGCCTAGATCTATACAATCGAAGACTATAGTGCTAATGCCATAAACAATAAGAGAACAATAGTTATTGACAAAGAACAAAATGCCTTATCATATAGTAATAACGAATTAACATTCCACTGACCCTCCGCCTAGGTGTATTGAAGCTTAGGAAAAATTATAATAGGATTTGAAGGAGGAATCGTGATTTTTTTTATTTTCAGATCTGCGTTATTGAAGGACCATCGATTTCCTATGCTTATTTGTAGGCAGCTATGTTGTCAAAAGTTAAGGCCATATTCAAGTTACGCTACCATATTAAGGCAAAATTTCTTGAGTTTAAATTCCGACTAATCTTTGAATAACAGGCGCACAATATACAACAAAAACGGAGACTGTATTGCACAAAGCCTGAAGGAATGTATGTCTACAACTAAGCTAGTAGAAGTTGGTTTCAGTAACTGCTGACACAATTTATACCAACACCTTGTATGGCTTAAGTGGCCCAAAATATCCGGGGACATAGGTCGTCCACTAGATCGGTTAGGTTGGTAATATCAGACTGGAATGCAAGAAGATACTTTTCCAAACGCATTTGAGATAATTTTTTTATGGGAAACGCCAGTTGGTTGTTTATTGGCATCATTTACGCATGATATTTGAAATGACTCGTGGTGAATTCTCGAACTGTATCGTCTGCTACAATCTAAACTAATGACTCCGGGTATTCGTAGTTTTCCGAATATAATTTCACCATTTCATGTTTTTAAAGCAGTTTATGGACAACTGCAGATACAAAACACCTTTAATTGTATACCTAACACGACAGTCGAGTGGAGTTTGTACCCCCTTAATCCAATCAGTCGAAAAACAAGAGGGCGGCTTTCCAAACCCACATTCCATCCCCTTCAATTAGGCCATCCAACCATTTACGTTTACGGTGCGATTACGCTCCACTCTGGCTTGGCCCAGGGATGTAAGAGTTATGTTCTATAAATGTCAATTGTTTCCAATCGACAAATGTTTTCACGGCTAAAAAACTATTATTTACGTTTGAAGACCAGGAGTAAGTATTAACATTAAATTCAACACAATTAATTAAATGAAATCACATAACAAACGAACAATTTGTCTTATCTGAGATTGGTTTGTCGATGAGAAACAACTTGATCATTACGGTTCCAAACTCAATGAATGACGTATTGTATCGATTACTTCATTACTTGATGTATGAATGACGTGAAGTATTTATTTATCTATTGGTGTTTATGGCCGCATATTTCTGTACAATGGCTAACCATGACCGTGCCAGTTTTACGGATGGAGGAAGCCGGAGTACCCGGAGAGAACCACCGAGCAACTGCCAGCTCCCCAACATACCAACTCCACACAAGTAGGGTTAGCATTGGTTAAAGACAGGTGCACTATTGACGTGCAGTGCGCCTTAGTACACAACGTCACTGTGCCCCCCCCCCCCCCACGTGGGCAATGGAGGTGAAGGGTCTTGCCGAAGGACACAACGCGGTTGCCGCAGGTGGGATTCGAACCGAGGACCTCTCGGCTTGCAGCCTGCGCCTCTACCAACTGAGCCACCGCGCCCCCAATGACGTGCAGATAGTAGCGTAACAGAATACTATTCACACAACATGTTCAATCGTTTACTTGTGTAGCCCTATTTCGATTGCTTTTATGTGTTTTACCTGCCTGTAAAAGTATATAATAAAAAGAGTACCATGACAATAACTGATCTGGTGTTCTGTACTGCGACCCGTTGATGAGAGTATATCATGCGCATCCCACGAGTCACCGAAGATGACTCGTGGCCTGAATATAAGCAGACTGTCATCTGCAAAATGAGGTCCCCAGAGGGTGAATTTGGTGGTGCTACCCTGCACAGCAGGGTAGCATTACAAAATTTACCGTCTGTGAACCTCAGTCTGAATCAAGGTCTCAAGCTAAACAGAAAGATGTACCTAGAAGATAAATTGGCCCACTGTAGGGGATAGCAGCAGCAAATTCACCTTCTGGGAACCTCATTTTACAGGTGACAGGTTGCTTATATTCAGGCTTGGATACGACTGATCTGCTTATCATCTTACCATCTCATGATGCGTGTTTAAAATGGCCATCTCGTGTGCGACAGCACGTGTACTATATAAGTGACAGCAGTTAACTTAATTTTTTGTCCTCATCGACCGATTCTTGTGTTCGAAAAGTAACGACATGTGAATAGAAATGTGTTCTTCCAACTTCTCAAACATTATAAAAATGCATCTTAAAATTTTTTTGACCAACCCCTTGTGTTTCATAACCATTTATCTAATTGCTGATATAAACAATGCTCTTTAGTTCTTTTTCTGGCAACATTTCAACTTGACATTCAACTTCAAGGGCTATTTTTTCATTATTTGTGTTGGAAATAGTCTCAAATATATCTTGCTATCTTGTTCCAAACGATTAATACTTTATCTAACGAATCGACCTGTTCCGCCCGCGTAAGATATAAACTGAGAAAATAAAAAAATGTTTTTAAGAAAATTGTTAACAACAAAAAACATCACGTGATCCCTTATGGGAACGAGCATTTAACCAACGCACAGAATATTAATTGTAATTATTTTTTTCAAACTTTGCAGAATATTTTCCAGAAAATCATATACGTGACTCTCTCGGGAATTGCTTAGGATTGGTCTTTTCGCACATAATTTTGTAACCTTTATCACTTCAGTCGATATAAGTCACGATCGACGACTCGTTATTTCCTTCTTACACTGCGGCGACGTCAACGACTGGTTACTTTATTTGAAGTGTAGACATTCATGAAAAACAGCGTTAACGTTTTTCATTTTGACCTATAAGAGAACAGCGAAAAAATTGCAGCAATGAAACAACGAGTCGTCGACCGTGGCTTGTATCGACTGAAGTGATAAAGTTTACGAAATTATGTTAGACAAAGCAGATTTGAACAAAATGTCGTTAAGGTGGTTAGGATATGATTTACGCAAATGAGTGTTGTTAATTTGATCAAAATTTGTACAGTATTTGTTATTTTTGGTTTTCTAAAAATATCGTATCGAGAAGTGTCATACCTTGTGGTTTTTAATTCTATTGGTAATGATACCTGTATTTAAGAATATTTATCAAACTGCGACGGCCTGTGATTGGAACGAACTTGTTCCAATGAGAGGGGTCGCATGATATGGTTTTATTCAAAAATATTTAAAAAAATAATATTTAAAATAATATATATTGATATCATCTACGTTGTTTAAAGAGTTAATTAAGCTGGAAGAACCAAACTGTCCATTGTATCAGAGAAGTGTGAAAACTACTTTACAAAATACCGTGTTATTTTATTTTCAGTGATGTAATCAAGTATTCTCTTGATTTCTTTGAGACTCACGAATCCCATGTTTGTCCAGATGATAGCGTGAAGTGTTGTTCTGGTTTCATTTTGATATCTAAACAATATTGTGTTCGTAAGTATTAGATAAAATTTATTGCACACGTTTGCAAATAGGCATATCGTGTCGGCTGACTCTCGTTTTCTTTGGCAATAGCAACAACCATCGGAGATGTGACAGCTGATACATATTCCCAGTTCCTTACTCGGCATTCGCTATCAAGTGATAAAACCGGTTCATAACGAATGTCGAATAAGGAAATGGGAATAAGTAACGGTTGTCACATCCGCGCTACAATTGCACGGAGCGGGTAGGTAAGAAAAGAAGCGGACATTTGAGTGTCGTTGCGCGGAGTGCCTGTCCGATACTTCAGATCCCTCGCTAAACATAAGGCGAATTAAAATACTACGATGCCTCGGAATTAGAAAGTATAAAGACTCAAACCATCTACAAAAACTACTCGATTTACTATCTTCTGACCTCTAGTTATTTTCAGATTATTGTGGCGGGCGCGAGAGGGACCTATGTTTTCCCGGCCATGATATGAATTTACCCAACAGTTCTTATGTACCCATACCTATGCATCTCGACGTGCTATTCGGGAGAGAGATCTCCATTCACCATAATTAACCCTGACAATCAACATCTAGAATCACTTAAAATGTTAGGCTTTTTCTCTCTCTGGAAATGTAGTATATGACTCCTCATTGAAAACGCCTTATAGAACTCACCCCATAGAGAAACCCTTAGCTACTATTCCGATGTACAATGTAAAAAAACAACAGCTTGTATTGTAAAGTTTGTGGGCGTTGAATACATTTGTTGAGAGAAATTTAAGACATGGCTGACATTTGTCCTCAAAGGAAGCGATGTACGGGAAAATTAGCTCCCCTTATTTTCTAAAGATGGCAGTAAACTTACAACCATGAGTATGAGAATTCCATACAAAGATTAAAATTTCGAAATGCGAATTTGTATCGTGTTGATGTGTGCATCATTCCACAAACTTAGGGCACTTTCCCGCAAAGTAGTGTAAAATACAGAAGCTGTCTTTTTACAGTTTTTCCCCAATGAAATTGAACGCTTGATGTCTGTTGAAACCCCTTTTAAAAATAAGAAACCGGCGTTTTTACCATCTTTTGATGGTCTGTAACTTTCTGTCTGTTCATTATATATGGAATATACCCATAGTAGCTTGGTGTACCAAATGTTCACCACGAGTGGTAAAGTGGTGTTAACCGCGAGCCTGTGGCGCGCGGTTAACACCGCTTCACCACGAGTGGTGAACATTTATACCATGATCGTCAGATTATTAAGAGTGGCTATTATTATTTTTTCTTGGTTTTACTGCGAGGTAGACGTACATACGTGCGAATCTGTTTTTGTGTACATGAGCATCGGTGGGCGGTACTTCCGCTGTCAGTTTTATCGCCGAAACCAAATGGAAAAAGAAACTGAGCCTTCTTTGTTTTAATAACAACATAACATACTATTTCGAGTTATGCATGCTTTATTAACATGAGACAATGCATGTTTGTTACTTTTTGGCATTTTATGAGGTAAGCCCATTTAAAAAAATGTAATAAATAATTGCCACTTTCATTTCACTCTTCGCGGGGCGACGTGCGATAAATTTAGACAGGTTTGCATTCAGATCGACGCCACCAAAGGTCAACTTGAATGTAGTTCTACTGTATGTGTAAATTTTTACTACTGAAATCCCATCGCTGGCGAGTTCACCACGGCTGGTATGTAAAGCTAAAATTTATGTCATAGGCTTTTCATATATAGTAGAATAGGTAACCATGGTATAAATCAACATCAACAGTGTGCGCATCGTGACATATAATAAAGACATTGTCTTTTACATTAATATAAAAGTCTGGGACGAGATAAAAACTTGCAAATTGCTGTAAACACACTCGCTAAACAAAGAGCTGATCTGGACGCTTACTTAGTGTTGGGAGGTTTGATACTGATAGATATTTTTAATGACGGATTATCTCTGAACTAGTTGTTTCTAACTAACTTGTCATAAAAGACAAAGCTTCCTTTTGTAACTTTTTAATAAACGAACATAACAGATAGGGTCGATAGCTTCTGTTGTTTTCGTTTATTATAAATAACATAAGGAAACTTGGTTTTATTTTCTACTGGTTTCATAGATGTTTTCTCGCCAAGTACGTGCTTCTTATTTGGACCTTTCTCGATCGTCTTATAATTTCAAGGGCGATAATTTAATGGAAGGTCGATTTTCTTGACGATATAAGTCAGGGATGACTGAAAATAATAGGTCGGTTGGGGTGCAATAAACTTGAAAACGTAATATAAACCTTTAAACACAACTAGATTTTTAAAAATAAGCTCTTAAGGTAATACCCCTACCTTCAAAACCGATAAATATTGGCGGATTGTTTCTACATATTGCCGAACAGATATCTCTAAACTATTCATCAAAGTATAAAATGACAGAACGCGATGTGTGTTTCGGCTCTCGCGGAATATGACTACGCCATTCCAACTAGTTATGTAAAAACCCCTAGATTCAAACACACATCGCGTTCTGTGTTTATTACACATCGCATGCATTAAAACTGATTTAAATAAATATTTTTTTTTATTCCGATGATTAAACCCAAAGGTGAAGAGTCCGTTTGTTTTGTTTGAAACTGTACTGATCAAATGGATCGATACAAAATCAAAACAATCTTTTGGGAATTGGGAACCACTCTAATTTGACATTTCTTTCGTTATCTTTTTCTATTGGGCGTGTTTGTTGAAATTCGTATCGCTGTTTCCCTTCGGTTGGTTTCCATTCTCGCCTGACCATTTGATGGCTATTACTGTTAGTAAAATCAAAAGTACAAATTTGGGCAGATATGCAAAACAGCTGGGAGAAACTTTTTTAAAAGAAGTTCGAAGATGTCAAGATGTCCGAAGATTCGCCGAAATAAAGTTGACCAATTTAGATATAACGGGATCCCCAAACTAGACTGCCACGGGAGTGTGTTAATGTTGTGGTTAGTAATGATTGTTATTGTTAATATTATCTCAGTTTTGGTTAACTAATTATTTGTGAACCGACTTTATTTTACTTTGGACGTTTTCATTTTTACACTACGCGACAGACGATCTATAATTGTATAACGAAATTTGGAAACGTTTCGAAGCGTAACTAATGACTCGACGAGAAAGGAACTAGTATAAAACGGTGCTGGGGAAAAAGTTCCGGCTTGTACATCACCAGCTGAATACAGAAACATTTATGTCATAGCGGTGATTCCGTTAAATACAAGGGTTTATTAGTTTAATGGATGTGTAATAAAAAAGATCTTTCATTTCTCCAAACAAAGCAAACGGTTGCTGCACAATAATAAATTAAACATTAACTTTAGTTTTACCTACTTTATAGGTATTGAAAATGCTGTGAAGTATCTCGACACACTGAAGGATTTCCAACAAGCCGGGATACTGGGCTGACCTTTCAGCCAATCATGATTTTCCGCTTGATTTTCTTGTAACCTTTTAAAAATAAAGTTTCAAAAATAACGTTTCTTGGTGATATATTCTGCTGCGAATCCTGTAGGTCCAAACCATGGTTATGAAGCGAAACACGTTTAGGAAGAATAAAACTACCAAATCCTGAAACATCATGGCTGACAATTTTCGCCATTGAAAGAGATGTGCAGGAAACATGGCGCCCCTTAATTTTCTAAAGCTGTCAGTAAATGTAACGTTGGGGGTATGAAAATACGATATATACTATCATTCTGAAATTTGCTTGTGACATATTTAGTGCGATATTTTTGGGGTTATGATTGAGGAATGTATTGAGATGGTCCCCAGTGTTTACATTAGCTCTCTTGACATGCAGACTTTTCGCGACAGTCATGGAAAGCATGTACCCCTTGATTTTCCTGATGTTTACTTGTACTGTCTACATGTACATGACTTGTGTAGGGTATTAAATCTTCATTTCAACACAACCTCTTGTGATTTAATGATTGAATATGGCAAATGCAAATGTAAGAAGACATTTGTCTGAAGCAGAAATGTGGCGAGCTGTAGGGATGGTGGAGCCAGGGGCTACCTACCCTCATGTTGGTGAATCCCTTGGTGTGCACAATACGGTGATCACCAGAGCCTTGGTAAGATTTCAGCAGTATGGCACACCAGTAAGACGGCATGGTGATGGCAGAGACAGGGCAACATCTGCAGCCGAAGACCGGTTTTTGATCATTCAGGCCCGTAGGAAACGCTTTTCCACAGCAAACTAGCTTCGCAGTAACCTTCAAAATGCATCCGGGGTAAATGTTTCGACGCAGACTATCCGGGTAAGGTTGCGCGGAGGTGGTCTCCGATCTAGAAGACAATGCATTCGCATTCCGCTGGCCCAGAACCATCGCCAGACACGATATGAATGGGCCATGGACTACGTTGGATGGACCAGAGAAGATTGGCGACCTGTCCCTTTTACAGATGAGTCAAGGTACTGCCTAGACCACACAGATAGGCGTTCTATGGTATGGAGAAGACCGGGAGAGCGATTCCATGCAGCCATCATTGCTGATCATGACCGCTATGGCGGAGATTCAATCATGGTCTGGGGCGCCATTAGCAGGGATGGGCGTACATAGCTCTGTGTCCTTGAACGTGGTACATTGACTGCACAGCGGTATATTGATGAGATCCTGGATGTCCGCGTCAGATTGTATGCAGGGGCAGTGGGTGATAGATTCATTCTGATGGACGATAATGCCCGTCCTCATGTTGCCCATGCTGTCCGGGAGTAGCGACAGAGGAAAGGGATTGAGCGTATGGACTGGCCAGCAACATCCCCCGACCTCAATCCAATCGAACATTTCTGGAATGAGTTGCAGCTTGCAATTTTAGCCCGTGCAGTCCAGCCAAGAAGTGTCCAGCAGCTTGGTGCCATGCTGGTCCGAGAATGGAACAACATCCCACAAAGGACCACCAGGAACCTGATTGGGAGCATGAGAAGGCGTTGTCAAGCTGTAATTAACAGTAATGGTTCTCATTCTCGATATTGAACCCATACCAGTTCGCTCCGTCAACTTTTTGGCAAATTGAAAAATTTCCTCCTTTACCAATAATATCCATTTTCCATGGTTATCGTATTCAAAAGCTAACAAATAATGTCAAACACAAATAAAATCTTAATTTCTGTGCTTAAATCATTAGAGATCTAATTAAATAAAAAATATATACACTTTTCATCACAATATTTCAACTAAAACGTAAAACAGGTAGTTGGATATACTTGATGCCTAGAAAACTTTGGGTAGTATACAACTGGAATTTCGAAATGTTAAAGAATTAGTACCATCAATGCGCGCATGATTTCACAAACTGCAGGTATTTTCGTGTAGAGTAATATAAAAATACAGAAGCTTGCTTTTTTACAAAATTTTTCCCAATCGGTTTGAACGTTTGAATTTTATTCTCTGTTGAAGCCCATTTAAAAATAAGAAAACTGGCGTTTTCTTCTGTTCATTATATCAACAGTGTGCGCATCCTATAATATAACACAGGCACCGTCCTTCCCATTAACCCCCCCCCCCCCCCGCACACTGATGTCAAAATATCGAGATTTGAAGTAGCTAGTTTCCCATAATGCAACTGGGAATTTAACCAATTCAATCTTCTTTGACAGAGCTCATCGAGCTCTGTCAAACAAGACTGAATTGGTTAAATTTCTAGTTGCATTATGGGAAATATTTGCACCCTGAACTTTAGATATTTCGACATCATTGTGCTGGAGGTTAATATAAAAGTCTAGGAAGGGTGCTTTGCTAATGTTTTTCCTGAAAAGAATAAAAACTGGAAAATTACTGTAAAAACACACTCGAGAAACAAAGCCATCTCTGTGAATTATGTGGCTTGCGACAAAAAGGCCAAGTTTCCTTTTGTTGCTTTTAATAAACGAAAATAACAGACAACTCCGAGACCTGTCTGGTTGTTTTCATTTAGTAAAAGTAACAAAAGGAAACTTGGCTTTAATTTCTACTGATGTCATAGGTGTTTCCTCAACAACTGCTTTCTTGTGAATTGGACCTTCTTCGCTCGTCTAGTAATTTCAAGGGGGATATCTTTATTGAAAATCGTTTTTCATGACGAAATAAATCAGGGTGAGAGCGAACACAATATATGAAACACTGTCAGCTTGGGGTTTTCCGTCACTAAATATTCGCTCTTTCTTAGTAAAAAGCACAGGAAGAGTTAGCGACCTTTCAAGACATGGACCAACGGGTATTACCTTGTGTTCCATGATCTAGAAGGGTGCTAACGCTGTCCATTTGAAAACGGATGTTAACAAATTATTTGAGACAACTCGTCTGTCGGAATTTTAGTAGAAATAGATATAGAAAATAGTTGCTGTTCCCAAATACAGAAGGGGAAGTGCCCACTCTTGTACGGCAGCGTAGAAGCGACATGTGATGTTTAGTTACTAAATTGAATATTCAATTTACTAAATTGAATATTCAATTTACTAAATTGAAAAACAGTCCTGTAATAAAATGAATAAACAGTCTCGTAATAAACTGAAAAAAAACAGTCTTGTAATAAATTGAATATTCAATTTAGTAAATTGAAAAAAAAGTCTTGTAATAAATTGAAAAAACAGTCTTGTAATAAATTGAATAAACAGTCTTGTAATAAATTGAATATTCGATTTACTAAAGCTTAATGATATGTTTAAGGCATTAAAATAAATGCATCCCATCTTCCAAAGATCCTTAACCCGGTACACTAGTGCAATTTAGTAAATTGAATGAACAGTCTTGTAATAAATTGAATTAACAGTCTCGTAATAAACTGGAAAAACAGTCTTGTAATAAATTGAATATTCAATTTAGTAAATTGAATATTCAATTTACTAAATTGAAAAAAACAGTCTTGTAATAAATTGAATAAACAGTCTCGTAATAAATTGAATAAACAGTCTTGTAATAAATTGAATATTCAATTTAGTAAATTGAATATTCAATTTAGTAAATTGAATATTCAATTTAGTAAATTGAATATTCAATTTAGTAAATAAACATCACATGTCGCTTCAACGCCGCCGTACTTTTGCCCCAAAATACAGACGTGTAAATGTTCCAAACTGTGAAAGCACATGGTTGTTTTATATATGAATATTTTTTACGCACCACCTTGATATTCTTTCAGTTTTTGCTGATGTTCTGTTAGAATTGTCCACGAAGAGTGAACGAATATAAAAACATTAAAGTATGGTGGAAAAGGTACAAGAATGGCAAATAACTTCTACACTGAATGTTGTAACGTTTTTCAAGGAGCATATGCGCAGAGAGAGGGAGAGAGAGAGAGAGATAGTGAGAGAGAGAGAGAGGGGGGAGGAGAGAGAGAGAGAGAGGGAGAGAGAGAGAGAGGGAGTCAAAGGCCTTTGGTTTGGACAAAGAGTATCCCCGTCTCACAATATTGGAATTGCTTTTGAGAACTGATTTTCAGCAGAAAATGTAAATAGATAATAGCACAATATGCCACCTGTTTACACACGTTACCAACAAGCTGAAATACATGTCTCTTTGTGAGATTTAATTAGCACAAAAACACTGAAGAATACATGGGAGCATGAGGGGTATGGGGTTAGAACCCCCTCCCTCCCGGCCCTTAAAAATCCTGAATTCTACGATCTGCATGGGGCATCAACTGATAAATTACATATGACATATCACGCTTGGTGAAAACTGACATTCTTTTGGGGGGCAAAATGTCTCTAAATAGTGCCGTTTGGGCCTAATTTTTAAAACAATTATCAGGAACGCCAGGGCTGGGTCTTCCCGGAGAATTTATTAAAATTATACCTCCCAGTCGCACCAACACGAGTGGGACACTACCTCCATAGCTTTTCGCGACGAATGACTTCAAGCTTCATGATATGTTTAAGGCATTAAAATAAATGCACCCCATCTTCCAAAGATCCTTAACCCGGTACACTAGTGCAATTTTGGACACTGCCACGATGTATCGTGGTTTTTATTCAAGAATTGAATGCAATTTTTATAATCTTTATTGGAGTATGAACGTGTGGGAATGGGTACAAATTGTATGAATCCCTTCGGGATTCATACATAATCTGTAACCATTTCCACACGTTCATACTCCAATAAAGATTATAAAAATTGCATTCAGTTCTTATAATTACATTCCGTAACTGTTTAAACTACTTTTTACCAAACAACAAAGCAGAAAGACGAAATAAAACATGTACGAACGAACGAGGCGAAAAACCACCCTCACACAAAAGACAAAGCGCACAACTCTGATTTTTAATTTTCACAATTTTAGAAGTGGAAACGAGTATTTTAGTTCGGGCTTTATGCCACCGTTGGGAAATGTCACCAAAGATACATCAGCGGAGTTGATCATTGCGTGAGGCGCTAAAAGTTAAAAACCCACTCAAACACCGCCGAATTACATTCTGTCAACTGCGCTCTACCGTAAATGCGGGTCATACTTCGACCAAATGTATTCATTGGAAAATGAATTACATTTGGTCATGACGTTTTCATACAGCTGACCAATGGGAATTGAGTATTTGGTCCCAAAACGTATAACTACATTAACAATGTAATTATTTATAAATGGATAATTTGATAAACGCCTGTCTTGTGTGCATGACGAATGGCAGATTTAATACACGTCTTCCCAGAAAGTTGTGATTAATATTTCATCGCGCCCGGTTGTATAATGAATAATTGAATACACAATTTGCTCAGAAACCGAGAATTCAGAGCTGTGAACACAAGTCAGAAAATAGAGGACGTGTGAAAAACAGAACAGCGTAATCATTGAAACATTATAACCTGTCGAATTCGTGATTGGGACTTACACATCCCATCAAAACAATTCAGGAATACAAATTACAAACAATCTTACGGAATCGATCATGCAGAGAAATCCATCGAAAAGGAAATAAACTGTTAATGTTGAAAAGATGTTTTGCTTTTTTCATTTATTTCGTCGCTGATTTATGTAATCTGTATTTATAGGTGTTGAGAACGCTGTCGGCCTTCTGGACTCGCTGAAGCAGTTGCAGCAAGCCGGCATACTTGGCTGACCTATGAGGAACACCTTTAACGAACGACATCATCATCAGTTTGGGTGCTTTGTAAATGTGTTCTAAATAATAAATTTTATAACAGAAAACACATTTGATATAAATATATCATGCCTGCCGTTTCAGGGGTGAGCACTGATCTATATACAAGTGGGTTGCTGGAACTCCAGAAAAACGTAGCAACTGAATCTGCACCCCCACCCCCTCACCAAAGATGACATTAAGTCAGTTAACTCAGTAACTCACCCATCCCATGGCAGTTGATGACGTGAAAGATGTTACTCTGTGACTGCAGTCACAGCGTAACAGCTTTCGCTTCATCAAAGTCATGGTGCTCACCTAACACGAAAAGAAGTTACACTGTATCAACTCCACAATCCCGGCACTTGTTTTTGTCAATAATAACTAAAATATGCTGTAAATATTCAACTTGTGTTGCTACAAAAATGTGCACATTATCAACATATTCACATATTTGTTTTTATCATATGACTCGTCCGTTTTGTTCACTTTAAAACATTTAATGTTTTGTTTTCATATTAATCAGTGATAAATAAAGCCTTCCGTCAATTTCATTGGTCAATTTCCAAACTAGACAATTTGATTGGCTGAACAAAATAAAACTGGGCCACATTTTCATAATTTGCATAATTAGAGTTGGGAGCTTTCATGGGTCAATTTCAAAACTGGACAATTTGATTGGCTAAACAAAATACAACTGGGTCACATTTGCATAATTTCAGTAGGGAGAATTTACGTTATCTGTCCTATTTGCAGGGTGGGTTATATTGTATTAATCTTTTACCGACAAGAAAAACGACATTCATTTTTTTATATTTTAACATTTTGCTTCCAAAACATTTGTTATGACCCCTCATTGGAACGTGCTCGACGAGCTCGTTCCAATGAGGGGTCATAACCTATGTTTTGGAAGCAAAAAATTAAAAATTTTAGTTATACGGGGCTGTTTTTCCAAGTGCCGTCTGCAACTCAAGTTAGGTGATGGGTTAAAAAGTTATAGTAAGTGGCTAATTTGAGTGTCATATGATAAATAGAATATGAAATGAGTGTTTTTTCTCATATAATATTTATGAAACTCGTCCGAATTTTCCGTTTGGGCTCGCCAGAGGCTCGCCAAAACGAAAAATTCTTAGACTCGTTTCATAAATATTATATGAGAAAAACACCCATTCCATGTCCTCTATATATATATATATCAACATATTTATTTTTAACAGACAACAAGGTATATCCTTTAAAAAAGCGGCTGGCTATTGCGAGGCGTCGGGATACTGAAAAACTTCGTGACATTTGATGTTGAGCATTTTTTATCTGCAATGATGGTGGTGGTTGAGACACCTTTCTGCATGTGACTAATGAGCGTTCCATCAATCCAGTTGTATAGCGATCAGTCATTTTACTGTCACGGGAAACCCTCGTACCGTTGACCTTCTTTAATTACATCTTTTGAGAGCTGCTGGGTATCCGGGTTGTCGCCTATGTCCTCACTGGGATCAAACTTCGATCCTCGAATAAATCTTTTTTTACAGGTACACACACACAGTTTATTCACATAACCCTGGATACTAGTCTGCTGACTACACGTTGGATATATCCGTACTAGGAGCGAGACTTATACAACAAATTAGTATTTTCAAATTCTCCATTTACATTAATAATTTGGTTGAAATACACCGGTGGTCACTATAAACAATTATCCACGAATACAACAAAAATAGACAGATCTCAGAACAAATTGGAAGAAACTTGAAATGAGTAGTTAATGAGTATTATGGAAGGCTGTAATGAAGATCAGATTCCGATTATTACTTGTCTGTTGTAGGAGGGTGATAATCATGACGCAAACAACGGGGAAATCAGTCCTTGACCTCTACAATACTTACTTGTCACAAAGACCATAGCCCCTTGACCTTCGGTTTCAGCACAATATACTTGGTAAGAAAATGTCAACTTTCATGAAACATGATGTTCATGATATGTCTTTGGTCGTGACAGCGGGATCGACACTCTTCATACAGCTCAAACACGTCCATCCCACATTCACACTCCGCAAAAGCGACAGGGTTCACTGCAATTGTCATTTTAAAAAACCCTGAATATGAGCATAGGTTGTTCACGGAAAACGCAACACACTCTCTCCAATCTCCCATTTCGAGTTATCAATGCTCAGCACAAATACCTATTAGGCCACACAAAGTAGATCTTCTGTTTCTCAGGCCATTTATTGTAAAATTGCATGTTGGCGGGCGGTTTTTTATTTTATTTTTGAAATTATTTCTTTGCCATCAAAAGTTCATGTTCTTGGTTTGTTTTACGTTTTAGGCCTCATAATCTACAGAATAGCATGGGTGGCGGTGTATTTCATCCCTTGAGAGCAAGAAAGATTTGCAGTGCTAAAGCATTGCAAAGCCTTGTTGCACTCTAGGGACAAATGTATCAGTTTTATTAATCTCGGTAAATTATCAGAGATAAACCATTTAATTTTTATTTTTTTTAAGTTTGCCTTGGCTATAAAAGAGAACATGCGGCAGCTAAAAGGATCATATGGGGGGGGGGGGGGGGGGGGGGTTGGCTGAGTAACAGATTTTTAACTTTTTAAGCCTTACCGATTTTCAATATTCTGCCAATTTTGTACAACGGCATTGCTATCGAATGCTTTTAACAACCATCAACCTAATGTCTTTTATTTTCTAAAACGGGCGTTATTGTATTGATCCGAATTGTTTGTGTATTGGGGTTTATGGACCCAACCATACCTTGCTTTAATGGTGGAAGAAGTCGGAGTACTCGGAGAAAACCACCGAGAGAGGCGTGCAACTGCCAGACACTCCCGACATACTAATCTAGCCCAAGCCGAATTAGCAGCACTATTGACTCCCAGTACGCCTTAGGACACAACGCCACTGTGCCCCCCCCCCCCCACCCCCACCTCCACGAGCGCAATCGAGATAAGCACTTAAGCTGCCAAAAGCGACCATTCTCACCTATTTTATGATGATTATCTGTACGTTCTGGTATGCGCAGATCAAATGTACCATCTGATTAATTGAGAGAGCCCTTTCCAACAATTAATCAGATGATAGAGTTTCAAGTATGTCATAAATTTATTAAACTTCCTCTCATACAGGTCCTCCATATATGGCTAAAATAGGCGTGGCAGTAAAAGGGTTAAGGGTCTTGTGCATGGACCCAGCACAGATAGCGCGGGTCAGGATCGAGCCATCGACGTTTCGGTTTAGTGTCCAGTGCTATAACTAATGGCGCTCCCTATTAGCAGAACTTGAATTTTGCTTTGATTGGTATTATGGCAAACGTAATTTGTATAGATTTGTGATCTGCTGAGTCTACCATGCGTAACAGTCGCATCGTCCCACATCCACTTTTCATAGATCTGATATAGCCTTCTACGTCTAACGAGTAGTGCGGATGCTACGTCAAAAACTTGGAAAGTACAGATGATAATGCAGCAGAGACTATGGTAATACAGAATACATGCACGTTCGATTCGCATACTTTTGACTGATTTTGTGATTATATCTAGATCATTCGCGATTACAAGTAACTGTTGAGGCAAATGACACATATGAATCTATTAACTTGGATTAATCCTATGACACACTCATCGCGTCTCTTGTGATTAGTTTACCTCCATTTGTCATTCAGACTTGAAGTGTCTACAGTTAAAACTAGAAGTCCTGCCACGAACTGTGCGCTTATCTAGGCTTAATTGCGCGTAGGAATTGCGCGCAATTGCCATATCGAATGGCATCCAAAGCATGGCAGGTTCTCCTGGTTACTCATAGCAAACACAGGCAATGTTTTTGCCAGTGGACCTCCGAGTTACCCGGAGGTCCATTGGCTGAAACATTGCTTGTGCACAGGCCATATGTACAGAAGTTGATAGCCTTACTATAACGCGTTGATTAACGCGCAGCTCGAAGTACTATTTGTGCGCATTTCATGACAGGACTTCTAGTTTTAACTGTAGTTTTAACTGTAACTCTGACATACTAAAATTGTTCAATTCATGTATTCCAAATTTCCTTTTTTCGCTTCAAGCAGTTTTGTTGGCTGGCTAGGAACGTAAAATGGATGTCTTCTGTGTGACGAGAGCGATAAACATTCTGCGAAGCCTAACGATTTCCTCGCAATGTTCGAGAAACTAGACGCAACGAAGTTGGTCTACAGGGTTATTTCCATATAGTCTAGCCTGTCGTGCCAATGAAAAGGCATTAAAATAAGCTGAAGTACTTCCCAGTCTATCCTCGTAATATTAATAAGCTTACACTTCAGTTCGTCTCTTGAGTGCACGAAGGCGCCATCTATAATGCAAAAGCATTGTAGATGACGCCTTGTTACACTCAATGGATGAGTTAGAATTTATATCTTTCGTGTGCAGTGCTGGGAATGAACACACAAAATTAACGGGTGCAGTTTTAAACTCCTACAAAACCAGGGACGAGAGTAAATTGCACCCGAAAAATGTTAGTATATGAATTTTCAAGGAATACCGTCACCAAACACCAGAAACTTTAACCTTTTGAATAAGAGCGGTCGCTCTTCCGGCCAGGAACATGATACGTCATAACGTCATTAAATAGGATGGCTGTTAAGTAAATGTGTGGGGTAAACCAATCAGTATTTTCAACGTGCAACCCCGAGGCTGCACGCTGAAAATATTGATTGGTCTTCCCCAAATAATGAATATGGACTCTTCTAATTGCTGCCATTGAACTGGCCACTGATACCACTAGTGTTCAAAGGGATAAATGTATAAGGAATTGCCGAATTAAGACAGTAACTGGCCACCAAGTGCTGCTTTCTTAAAACAACACACATTTATATGCTCTCACAGTATATTAGTGCTCCACAATATTTTTCAACGAGTGCATTTTTTAGCACCCGTAATATAGAAAACACGGGTGCTGGTGGGAGAAATTGCACTCGCACACGTCTCATTTCCAGGACTGCGTGTGGCTGCCCTGTAAAAATACAGTCGGAGTTGAGATTCTACCCAGACTGGAATTAATTCTCTGCGAAGAAGCACGACAGCACAAACTGGGTGAACGGTCGTTCCTGGGCCAGAAAGGCAGCCCCCTCATGCTCAAAGGGTTCAAAAATCAAAATGGGATTACCTGGAAAAAGTTTTGCCTGAAACAGTTCAGATAAAAGGGGTTTTCTTTATTCACCTTGATTTGTGACTCTTATAGCTCTGAAAAGCATAACATTACACTGGGTGCATTTGTGAAAACTGAGCAAGTTTGTGTTATTTTCAGGAGGTTTCATTTTGTCTGATTATAACGTCCATCTTAGATATTATAATAATAATCTGTTTTGCACGCCCTAATATGAAACAGATCATTTTTTCATCCTGCAAGCTCTTGGGGCTGTTGAATGAACCGACTACCTGTTCCATTCCACAAATAGCTTATGAACAGAACTGTTGTCAACGATGTTACGTGAGACGATACACACAGAGAGTTTAACCCTTTACCCAAAGCAGACGATATCAAAATTTGTTATTTTAAATATCATTTTTTTACATTTTTCAAAAAATTTCAACAAAACCATATCATGTGGACCCTCATTGGAACGAGCTCAATGAGCTCGTTCCAGTGAGGGGTCACGTGATATGGTTTTGTTGAAATATTTTAAAAAAAATATTTTTTTCAACTGCTCAGTTTGCATATTACGCGGGCGGATGCGGCCGATTCGTTAGGTAAAGGGTTAAGATTACGTGAACTAAACGGGAATAAAAACGAACGCTATTTTATTTTCCAATGTATACTCGCCCAAAAAAGAAAGTGTGCATTGCAGAAATTGATCAAACGCCCCAAAAATAATTTCGTAGGTGTAAAGAGTGTTAACCTGTTCATGAATAAGTTATATTGAACACAAAAACAGCTTTCTCCGTTAAAATTGCATTAACGTTAAATGACGTGCTGCACGTTTGTGAAAAGGCATGTTTTGCACGTGGAGAGTCTGAAAATTCATGCAGCAGTATGAATCCTTGGGTATTTAAACACTAAAGTAAGGTCTTCCTATCGTTCACATTCAAACTTGCGCTGCTGTTAAAACGACTCCACATTAGCATGCCACGATTGACAATGAATCAACGTCTCCTTGCCCTGGGTATGATTAGAGCTGGCAGAACACACAGAGAGGTTGCCCAGCATTTGAACTGCCACCGTAACACTGTAGACAGGCTAGTCCATCGACATGCACAACATGATGACGTTTGAGACCGACCCCGCTCCGGGAGACCCCGAGTTACCACCCCTGCACAAGATCTGTATATCCGTGTCGTCCATCTCCGGAACCGGCAACAAATGGCAATGATGACAGCCAGGAACATCCCTAACCTCAGATGGGTACATCCTCAAACAGTAATCAACCGGCTGAAAGAATACGGCTTACGTCCTCGAAGACCTGTAATTCGTCCGATTTTGACGTTATGTCATCGTCGTGCTCGACTGCAGTGGTGTAGAGTAGAGTTAGGGTTAGCCTAACCTAACCCTAACTCTAACCCTAACCCTACCCTAACCATAACCCTAAACTAACCCTAACCCTAACCCTAACCTAACCCTACCTAACCTAACCCTAACCCTACCTAACCCTAACCTAACCCTACCCTAACCCACTTCCATGCTAACTTGTTCGCTTCCATGAGGCGTAGATGCACAGCAGTAGTCGATGCAGATTGAGGTCATACCAGATGTTGAGTGTGTGACTTTTGCGTTGGACCCTTAGTGTCTTTGACTCTCCATGGCACCAAGAGTATTTGTCGTAGCGTAATGAAATTTCTCGTGTTGATCACAAATTGATTCATCTGTGACAGAATAAAATTTCCATGAATGAAAATGATATATATCTTTTTTAGTGTTATTTTTTAGCATGCACACTTTCTTTTTTGGGAGAGTATATAATTATTTTGCAAAGAGACGAAAAGCGCCTGCCCTGGAAGAAATGTAAAAAAATAAACCGATTTTCATTTCCGAATTTTCTGTTGATTTTAACTAAGTGCCACATTACTACTTTGGTCAGCGATTGCCTCTGAAGCTGAAAACATTTTAAAATATGGTCATGGTGAAACAGTCGACTGTCAAAGACCCAATGTGTTCTAATGGCCGACAAAGACATTTTTACCAGAGACAAACATTACTGTCGGAACTCTGGGACCATTTGTCGAATTTTTCAAACCTTCATAAAACTGAACTGTTCTTACCCCCATTTCACCGCAGTGTGTGAACTGAGGTGAGAAAACATTCTATATGAACAGTTCAAGTATCACGTCCGGACCTCAGTATCAAGTTAGACTCCAACATGCCCTGTGTTCACGTCATTGGCATGAGAGTTAACCCTGAGGTGAATTGCTTCTGCATGACGAACATCAAACACAGTGGAGGTTATTTGAACGGGAAACCATCGTTAAAGAATTGACTTAAGGAATTCCTATCCAAAGATAATGATGACAGCATTGTCCCAAGAGAACGCAAAACCGACAGAGTTCGATGTCATACTGTAATCTCTCAACCATTCATCCTATTCCCGGAACTTCCTTGGAGACTTGTCCCATATATCTATAGCACTAGTTACATCTAAATGTGTACGTGGCTATTCAGTGAAAATTGGTTTTGTGCTTTAACTATACTCAGAAAAAAACTGCAACCGACGATTCATTTATCAGTGAAAATGCCCCCCCCCCCCCCCCCCCCCCCACCCCCATTAGCCTACCGGATTACTATAGTGGTAGGAGCTGAGCCATATCAAGCCTATAGCTTTCCGCTGTCCAAGTTGTCGTGTGTGCTGCGACAATCTGTTTTATTACATGCTCATAAAATTCTATATAATAAGATGAGAAATATCGTATCCTCACTACTGATAGGTATAAAAATTAATGATTAGCAAAGAATTATATTCTTAATACATTTGGTCATATATTACACATTACGGAATGATTATTGGCTGATACGGTGTGAGAACATTATCAGACGAGGATTTAATGGAGCCTAATATTGTCGATACCTAGCCTCATAGGACACCGTATATTCGGCAACTACATATTCCATAACACATTTATTATGTCAGGCTTTTTTCATCGAAATTGCACTATCCGTTATGTTTGCAAACAATTTTGTGTTTTCTTTAAAAAGTTTTGTATCCACATTCATTTGCTTATAAAAGCAGACTAGTAGTGGTGCAATGCAAGGGGAAAATCCAACATCGCCAAGTAAATTATTACCATGACATTTTCGGTCGTGCCTGCTTTTAGACGCTTTAAACTGAAAACAATCTTTCTGAAGTACCAATTAGCCGAATTCAGAGCACGAATTTTTGCGATAAAAAACAGAATGTCGGGCGGTGATAAATGATATACCACCAGTGTCCTTTTATTATTAGTTACACAGTTTGTTGGTGGCCTAATATGGTGTCAGTTAATTTCATATTTCACTCTCTTCCAATATGAAATTAACTGACACCATATATACGACATAAGGCCACCAACAAACTGTGTAACGAATATATCTTACCGACCGCTGCATCGATGCACAGAACTAATAACAACAGCGATCAAAATTAAATGAGAGAATTCTCACAATGTGTTCACGTGTCTTTGACTTGTTACGATTTATGGGAGAGTGCCTACACTCTTCCATAAATTGTAACAAGGCAAATTCATATATACCAACCAGTTTCATTTCGAAGTAACATGACACACATCCACAGAATATGAAGCCTTTTAAGTTGCCTAACCTGCACTTCAGACCAAATATGGGCTTCCAACACTCAACCTTTCAACTTGAAGCGTTTATCGGCTGCCGCCATTTTGAATAATCAATGAACAAAGGGGAGATTACCCATAGCTGTCAGCGTATATTGATCTTGACAGACAGTATATTGTTTTATATGCAGTCTGCATGTGACGTCTTTGAACCAATGAAATTTCCAGATACTTTTAGGAGGTAAGATATTGAATTAATATGGGGTGACTGTTCGCTGTTATTGTCGGTGTGTTTCTCTTTCGTCGGTCGCTAGTTATGGCCGATCGTTGCTTAATCTATCCGGGTGGTGTAATAATATTAATTACCTAGTTTTTAATGCCTCGATAGGGTATACACAGTGCCAGGTAATTCCATATGGAATTAATTGACACCGCACAGTATGGCCGCCGTGAACTGGTCACTTTCACGGGTGGGCAATATTTCCACGGACACAATGATATTCCAAACACTGATAAAAGGAATAATCATCAAAACTTTAATTAAATAAGCACTTGGTAAATCCCGGTGCTTCATTAATTAAAATTTTGCTGCCGATGATTTTTATTACCTGGTAAAGGCATGCGTGGACATCAGTGCCCACGCTTGGATTATAACCAGTCCACGGCGACAGTATTATATGTAATATATCAGGTCAATAACAAACCATGTTGCGGATATGTCTTCCCGACCACTTTTTATCACATTGGACTTGCAATTACGATGAATGATACAAGACAGAAAATTTACACGTTACTTGTTTAACCCTTTACCCAACGCAGACGATATCAAAATTTATTATTTTAAACATCTTTTTTTCAAATTTTTCCAAAAATTTCTACAAAATCATATCATGTGACCCCTCGTTGGAACGAGCTCACAGAGAAGTTAATAATGTACAGGCTCAATGTGCATAAATGAAATTTCTCCGCGCGCCGTTCCGTAGTCTCCTTTTACAGTAAACCGAACGTAATACACGATGACAGCCAGTAAAAAAAATCAAGCGTAATCTACATCTCCGCAGAAAAACCAAGATATTTATATACAGAGCTCGATGTTGCAAGTGAAATGTGGGAGTCTTCCTTTAACCCTTTACCGAAAACAGACGATATCAAAATTTATTATTTTAAATATCATTTTTTCAAATTTTTCGTCGAGCTCGTTCCAACGAGGGGTCACATGATATGGTTTTGTTGAATTTTTTTGAAAAATAATATTTTTTCAACTGCTGAATTTGCATATTACGCGGGCGGATGCGGCCAGTTCGTTGGGTAAAGGGTTAACGCGAAGCAGTTATCAACTGTCATAATTTTGAGAGATAAATAAACAAAGGTGGGATCACTGGCTTTTAGCCATATAATGTCCTCAACAGACCCTTTGCAAGTGACGACTAAATAACTAACCCACTCGAGTAATAAACAGAATATTTCTATACTTTATTCTATATTTTTGCGATACTACCCATTCTGTTTTTGCTTAGAAGCATAAGTTGGGGTATACATGTTTGGAGACACTCCTATTGTTTTATTCTTAGTATGCACCTTGGGATTCATGCTTTCAAGAATATTTGTTATCCCGTTACAAACTTTACGGCCATATCCGGTCAGTGCCTTTCACAAAATTCGCCATTCAAATTTTATTAAGGTTTGAATATTTAGGTCAAAACAGAGCCTATGGCCAATTATTGGAGCAAGCTCGTTGTGCTCGTTCCAATGAGGGGTCGTAAGCTATGTTTTTGAGTAAAATAATGAAACTGTTTAGTTACCCGAGAATTTGTTTTGCAATTGTCGTCTGCTATTCGTGTTAGGTAGAGGGGGAGGGTTATACCAATCACATGAAAAGGTTAGAAGAAAACATTACATGTGTAAATAGACTATGGATCACATCACTTAGCTCCGTGTTAACAGCGCGTCTGTAAATGATTTGCAATCTGTGCTGGCAGTGTCGTGGTCGAAACTGTCGTCAAACATCCCCATCCGGCGAACTCTATATGATTCTCTTTAAACTTAGTTCCATTCTTTTGATTCCGCATGTAACTACGGGGCGTGTATCATGGCGCAATACAAACCGTGGCAAAATGTTTTCAAACCCAGTCTAATTTGGGTTAAATTACCACCATTTTGGCAATTGAACTGATGCTTAACTACACATTTCGGTACACGGAACTTTCATTTGTTTATAAGCAAGATCGAGGTGAACATTCAGGATATCCGGATCATTATTTGGGGTTTCTTTCATACTGCTGATGACCTGCGTATATGAAGCACACTTTGTCCGCGTATGGAGAGATTTGTGTCAAAATAGTGTGCCTCAAAGCAGTATTATCAGCTAAACGATAACCACACTACCATTTTTCATTCATTCTATATTATGTTACGACTCGATAACACCTGAACATCATATACTTCATTCTTAACCCTTTGAACCCTGGTGGTATCTTCCATATTAGTTCAATGACAACAACCTAAAGAGTCCATGTTCGTTATTTAGGGGTAGACCACTTAATGTTTTCAACGTGCAGTCTTGGGGCTGCACGTTGAAAATATTGATTGGTCTACCACGTACATGCACTTAGCATCCATCCTATTTAATGAAATTATGACGTATCATGTTCCTGTCCGGAAAAAAACGGCCGCTATGGTTCAAAGGGTTAAATTGATATTTATGATACAATTTGCTGTACGATAGCTTACAATGTCCTATTTTACAACAGAGCCTTTACGGGTAATTTATACACCTGTGACAAAATAATAAAAACAATTGAATCTCGTTCATCCATTCCTGTGATCGGACCTCAGAACTGGGTAAGTCCAATGTTTCAAATGGAATGGAATGTGCCGGAAATCGTTGATGTATAGTTCCTAACTGGAAAGGGCTGCCAGCACAATGACCCAATGCACTAACGTATTGGACCAATGTTGTTCCTACTTGTAAGCAACATTTTCTAGACTCACTTGCAGTGTGTACACGAGTGGGCTTAAAAACATAAGACTTATTTAAAGCGGCTTCGTGTTTCGCTCCGAAATCTCTGATTACCTCACAAAACCTACATACTTGGTATGCCACTGATTCTGTAAATTGTTACAAACGCTACAAATAACGACAACAGCAACGGGCATGTTAATCATTATGGTAAAGCGGCAGTAAAATATTCCAGGTATTTGTTAAAGGAGATAATTCTCTTTCGTGACCCTTCAACCAGGCTTCCGTGTAATACATTTCTGTCCGGACAGGGGAGGCGAGAGGAATTTCGGGCCTCGAGGCCTTTGATACCTCTAGCTAATGGGGCCAAACATATGGTTCAAGTATCGAGAGAGTGGCCGGGGGTAACCGGGAACATGACGGACATCCTCAACATTGCAATCAGAATTCGGAAATGTTCTCAAGATATCACATTCCGGAAAATAACCCGGATTTGAACTGCAAAAATCACCATTCCCTCGAATCCTTGCCTGGAATGAATGAAATGACACATATAACAGATTTTATTATACGCTAAACGATAGATTATCGAAGAAATTGCGGAAAGACAGACATCATATCTCCCACTGTGAAGATATAGAAATTTTCAATTTCACGGCATCAATCAAACTGGCGGCTTTCAAAGCATCACTTCATGGTGAATACGAGTCAAATTATCACTGGAAATGTTCAATTTATTCGAGAAACGTATATTGAAAAGAAAATCTAGTGTTTTTGAGTGGATACCGATCATTTCCAGCAATAATTTAACACGTATTCACCTTGAATTGATGTATAAAACCCGCTAGTCCAAACATGGCCTGAAACTCCGTAATATAAGTTTTTGGTTTGGTACGTCTGTTTGGACAAGAAACCCACCAACTGAATCAGATCGCAAGACGCTATCTGTTTCGAGTATCGATCAAAACACTTCCGCGTATCAATGATTCAATGCGCTGTTTACTTTCACGCATCAATTCTTGGTTTTGAAACGAGTGGAATTATCTGATTCTTATAAAAAGCGTATAATAAAAAGAAAATCCAGTGTTTTTGAGTGAATACCGAAAACAATCTCACTTGTGGCCGAGACAAATGTTTATTTTCGCTCGCACAAGCGCTCGCGAAAAATAAACATTTGTCTCGGTCACTCATGGGATAATGTTCGGTATCCACTCAAAAACACTAGATATCCTGTACGAGCCCCCCCCCCCCCCTCCCCACCCATCCCCACAGGACACTAAAACTTTAAAACTTCGTCTAAAACTCTTGCGGCTTTTTCCCAAATTAATCCTTTACCTAACGAATCTGGGGCATCCGCCCGCGTAATTTACAAATTGAACAATTGAAAAAATATTTTATTTTTCAAACAATTTCAACAAAACCATATCATGTGATCCCTTATTAGAACGAGCTCGTCGAGCTCATCCCAATACATAGCCACGTGATATGACTATTTTTAAGAAAACTGAAAAAATAATATTTGAAATAGTAAATATGGGAATCGTGTGTGTTGGATAAAGGGTTAACCCTTTACCCAACGTAACGACCAAAACCGGCCAGCGCTATTCTCAAAAATCGCCAATTAATTTTCAAAATATTTTCATTTTTTGTCTCAACAACATAGGTTATGACCCCTCGTTGGAACGAGCTCGTTCCAACGAGGGGTCATAACCTATGTTTTTGAGACAAAAAATGAAAAAAATTAGTTATTCAAGAATTTTTTTTGCAAGTGTCGTCAGCTTTTCATGTTAGGTAAAGGGTTAATGGGCAAAGCAACTGTGTTGCTAATTCTAGCATAGGCTCGGTCCCCAAATGTCCGGACCTGGAGTTACCTCCATGATTACTCCGGGTTTTCCGCCCTTGTTCGGAATATGGCTTTTCAGTCATATTTACACGACTAGGATGTGTATTAAATGTTAGAAGAAAGTCATTCAGGGTTTCGCAGATTTCCTTTACACTGCGTTACATCTCATGTTGGGAAATGTGCCTTCAGTTTAGTGTAATCTTTCAGGCTTGCCTGACATACGAACAACAACTTCATTTTTTAAGTTCTGTTTGCACTTTAATAAGCTATAGCATGCATACAGTATCGCAATAATGTATCGCTGGTTTACATTCAACATTCGCTGACAAATGAATGGTTCATATCTTAACCCAGTAATGTGGCTGCCACTTCCTTGAGATCATCCAAATCTGGAAAATAGAATGTTGATAAAAACAGTAACAGCAGCTTGGACATTTTAATTGTTTCCCCTTTCACTGGAACGAGATGAGAAACTAACCAATGTGTTGAAAATTAACGCGACGATGCACTGCGAATTCGAAAAGTAAGTGTCCGGTGCTCAGATGACAAAACCAGTTAATTTAACATGCAAAAGTGGCCCCGGGTTCTGCAGATCATTAGTCAAAAATCGCCTTTTTGATTTTAGGAATGAACACGAAAAGTACAGCCACTGGTCCAGTTCCGAGTCACTTTAATGTTTCTGTTGCAGGTTTGATTTTTTAAAACATCGGTTGGTTCCGTCAAACAAACATTTTTTCACTACCTATAATCAACCGTTTTAGAACACTATTGCAAAACGCTAATTTGATTTTAAAAAATGTCTTCATTAAAATGCGACTCTGTGGAGAATGGAACGAAACTTATCTCACACAGCGGCGTAACAAATATGACAGATTGAGGGGGGTAGCCGTAAACAAAAGTTGTCCCGACTGTCATGGCCCAAGCCCTGGCTGAGATAAAATATACAGACTACATACATCATCAAGGCATATATTCGTCAAAGGCATTTATTGATATTGTAGTTGGAATATTAGGCCTGCGGGATTAAGATTTCTTGGAAATGTAATTGTTTCTCAATCCATGTTGTCGTCGTGACGCATTGGCTTGCCAACTTTTCATTCAATTATAATTAGCACTCACTTTAGCGAAATTGGTCATGACGGGTCCCTCTCGGGCACAACGGATGTCCATTTATGCAGCTGGCTGTGTGTGTGACATAAGTCCAAGTGTTGAATCTTCTCTTGCAAGAACGTACAGAATAGCTACAGTTAATATTAGAAGTCCTGTCATGAACCGCGCTCTTATCTAGGCTTAATTGCGTCTAGGAATTGCGCACAATCGCCACATCGAATGGCATCCAAAGCACGGCAGGTTCTCCTGGTCACTCATAGCAAACACAGGCAATGTTGTTGGACTTACACAATAATATAACAGCTTGCAACCAATACTGCCGGAGTTGTTTTTAAAGAAATTAATGAGGGTTTACTACCGGTTATTGTTTAATATTTCTTCGTTCCTTTATCGAATCAAATAATGTTTTTTGTAAATCAATTGCTAATTGTCTTTTTAAAAATCGCGACATCGACGCCGTAGCTGCGATGGGTGGTGCAATCTCACAAAATTCCAAGTTCATCAAGAAAAATATTTGGAACAATACATGCATTGACCAGTGGCTAGACATCAATAAGATACACTTACATGCCAAATATAAAGTCATTCCATCAAGTATTTTAAAAGTTATTGAATTTTGAAACTCGTTGGTCACAGAAAAACTCGTTGGTCACAGACAGACCGACCGACCGACAGACCGACAGACAGACCGACAGACAGACTGACATTGCCACTTATAGAGCTTCTAGTCGCAGCTAAAAAAGAATGATTCAGGATAACTAACATGCAAGGAAATCATTTAAGAAATCTCAAACAACTGTCAATGCATTATTTTTTTTATATTATTTATTACAAGTTATCTGGAATAAATTAAGAATTCAAAGAAAAGTTATTAAAAAGTATGGTGTAAATAGAGGATATGGAATGAATGTTTTTCTCATATAATATTTATGAAACGAGTCTAAGAATTTTCCGTTTTTGCGAGCCTCTGTCGAGCCCAAACTGAAAATTCGGACGAGTTTCATAAATATTATATGAGAAATTCATATTCTATTTATCATATGACACACACACCCACAAATTAGCCACTTAGTATGACTTTTTAACCCATCACCTAACTTGAGTTGCAGACGGCACTTGGAAGAAACATCCTCGTATAACTAAACATTTTCGTTTTTTGCTTCCAAAACATAGGTTATGACTCCCTCATTGGAACGAGCTCGTCGAGCTCGTTCCAATGAGGGGTCATAACCTATGTTTTGGAAGCAAAAAGTGAAAATATAAAAAAAAATGAATGGCGTTTTTCTTGTAGGTAAAAGATTAATACAATATAACCCGCCCTAAATAGGACAGATAACGTAAATTCTCAATACTGAAATTGTGCAAATGTGACCCAGTTGTATTTTGTTTAGCCAATCAAATTGTCCAGTTTTGAAATTGACCAATGAAAGCTCCCAACTCTAATTATGCAAATTATGAAACTGTGGCCCAGTTGTAGTTTGTTCAGCGAATCAAATTGTCTAGTTTTGAAATTGACCAATGAAATTGACGGAAGACTTTATTTATCACTGATTAATATGAAAACAAAATATCAAATGTTTTAAAGTGAACAAAACGGACGAGTCATATGATAAATAGAGGATACCTAACGGTCCCAAGTTTTTGGTGACATTTTCGGAGCAAAGTTTGAACGGTAGGATTTTTGTACAAACGACTCGAAGAACGTCTAACGAATTCACGACTACTATTAGCCAATCACAATTCTTAACGGTCGCCGTTCATTATGCGAAATGTGTCCAATACGAAGATATATACTTACGGACGCATTTATGAGCTACCATGAGATACATGTTGCAGCAAACAACATCTAGTTTTGGACAGTTCTGGGTCTGTGGTTCAAGATAATATTCTATCACATAACTTATAACCTGCCTGGAAGTATCATAAAACAATGAATAAATAACGATTTCATTATTTGGAAAGGATGGCACAGTTATCAAAGATTCCCTACAGTTCAAGAAACAAAACCTTGTCATAAAATATTTTTAAGGATTAGAACCTTTCCTTTACTTTGTTTACTTCGTCTCACATAGGGCATTAATCTAGACCGACTCTATTGAAGAGCACATGTAGGCCTCGAGTTGGTAATTTATACTAACTTTGAATATTATAAAAGTTGTTTTGGGGCAGAATACCGTATCATACATTTAAAGAGAGACAGACTCAAATACGGAGGGGGGGGGGGGGGCGGTCGGGCTGGTGGGGTTACAAGCACATATTCACGAATTTCAAAGAGGCGGGGGCACTTAACTTTGGCCGGGGGCCCTACTTTGGCAAACCCGTGAATATCCAGGCAGATGACTGATATAAGTTTTTAGCTTTCAATCTGTCGAATCCCTCACTTACATGGCTTTCTTGCCGTTACATTGCGAACATTAATTTTTTGTATGTCTTAAATATATATTATACTTATGTATTGTATACATATAACCCAACTTTTTCTCTTTATGAATAAAATATTGTTTAACCCTTTACCTAACCAATCGGCCGCATCCGCCCGCGTAATATGCAAATTCAGCATATTACGCGGGCATAAAAGCTCGTCGAGCTCGTTCCAACCAGGAGTCACATGATATGGTTTTGTTGAATTTTTTTGAAAAGTTTGAAAAAATGATATTTAAAATACTAAATTTTGATATCGTCTGCGTTGGGTAAAGGGTTAAACTAAAATGTGAATTCTAGGGAAGTACACAAGCAGCAGGCACCATTTATTGGGTAACAACTGAAATTCCACACATAATCCGTGTAATTTTCATTTGCATTATCTTATAATATAATGGTTCCACTGGTATGGACTGGTTGCATAGATCTCTGTATAACTGGATTACTGGACAGTTTACGAAAAATGTCGCTACATACCAACCCCCACCCCCCCCCCCCCCTCATAAAATGACACCAAGTCAATCAATACAGTAACTCCTAACATCTATGTTTGATGGCGTGAAAGCTGTTACGCTGTGACTGCAGTCACAGCGTAACAGCTTTTACTTCATCAAACGTCATGGTGTTTACTTAACACGAAAATCAGTTACACGGTATCAGCTTTCCAATCTCGAATAACTAAAAATAAATATTCTGTTCATACTGCTCGAAAAAATGTGCACACCATCAACATGTTCATTTTTACAGGCATAAAAGCATATTCTTTAAAATGCGATTGACGGTTGTAAGGCGTCGAAAAATTGAAAACCTCCGAGATTTATTTTTAGTTTGTTGTGCATTGTTTATTTTTATTTCTTTAATTTTTTTTTATTTTTGTTATATATATAAAAAGGAGCATTGTTTATTTATAACAACTTCCATCCAAGGGTGGCGTCAAGAGGTGTCGGGGAGGTCTAGTGACCGTAGTCCCCCTGACAGGGAAGTTAACTCCTTTTATTGTGGACTCGTCGGAGAATATCCTAACCCCATCGGGGCGCACAACCCCCATCCCCCTTTGTCAGGGAAATCCTACCGCCACCACTGCTTCCGCAGCCTCTCATAATACGGCGACGGTTGGGACACTGATCCATATGTGACTAATGAGAATCCCAGCAATCCAGTTGTATAGAGATCAGTGGTTGATTGCCGACGGGCTTGGACCTACTGGGATCAACCCATAACTGTTAAGCCACTTGGTCATGCACCACACATTCGAACAATCAAAAAGTAGGTAAACGAAGTTTTTAATCACTGCTTCGTGTTGCAAGGATCTATCTTTAACACGGGTTACTTTGGCAGAGGAAATACGTTCTCCTGGCGTTTTTATCTATGGATACGTCGCATTTATGTACAATAGTCAGGATGATTATATAGAGAGTAATCACCTGACTGGACTGGTTACGTGAAATAATTCATGAGAGGTGAGGGACGTTGTACAAACACGAGTGCGCGAATGCACACGAGTGTTTTACAATATAGTCCCTCGCCTCGAATGAATTATTTCACGTAACCAGTCCAGTCAAGCGATTACTCTGTTTATTACTTTTCATTATTAACGATAAATATATTATTTAACCCTTTACCTAACTTAATGACTAAAACCGGTCAGGGCTATTCTCAAAAATCGCCAATTAATTTTCGTTATTTTTTCATTCTTTGTCTCTAAAACATAGGTTATGACCCCTCACTGGAATGAGCTCGTCGAGCTCGTTCCAACGACGGGTCACAACCGATGTTTTGGAGACAAAAAATAAAAAAAAAATAGTTATTCAAGATTTTTTTTTGCAAGTGTCGTCTGCTTTTCATGTTAGGTAAAGGGATAAACACCAACAATCAACAGCAACGATACCTTGATTTTTTCACTTGAGAAGCGAGGAAATGAGCTCTCAGTAGTTCATATTTCACAAATTTTCCTGGTATCCCCCTCCCGCACTCTCCCCCGGCTTTGGCTACGCAGAGCCGGCCGCCAAAGGCGGCCGTGCTGTCCCCTACAAGCTCCCGTTTACAATACCCCCCTCCCCAATATTATAAGCTTCCTACGTCCCTGCGTATCCTCTCAAGTGAATGACATCAGATTATATATTCATCAGACTACTCCTGTGGCATGGCCATAGTGGAGTGGGGAGGGACTTGCTACAGACTGAAATATCTCCCCTCCCCCACCCCCAAAAAATATTTACCCAATGCAAGTTTCAAATAACATTAAAATTACCACAATAATATTTCTATTACTACGTCAGACTCAATGCCCAGGCAATCCCAATTATGAAAATCTCATATAATATTACATGGTAGGACATTCAACGCTTAACCATTCCAAGCTGTGAAGTTTAATTCTGGAAGCTTGAGAGCTTGTGTCATAACGCAGAGCACGGTGGCTCAGTGGTTACGGCATTGGACTTCAAACCGAATAAATAAATAAATAAATAAATAAATAAATAAATAAATAAATAAATAATTCTGTTATAGAATCCTGGGAACCGCGCCTAGTAGATGTTGTTTTCTGGAACCATGTTTGGATGCAATATTTGATTTCTTACCGCTTTATTGTTTTCATCCTTTAAATAACACGACCAAAGATTTTCATTTTTTTTCAACAAAATCTATCTCATGACACCCCAATGGAACGGGCTCAACATTGAGCTCCTTCCCATGAGGTTTTATATGCTATGTTTTGGACTGAAAAATTGTAACGGCAATAATATCTAAATTCTTATTTTTGTGAATAGTGCTGGAAGATGTGGCCGTTACGTTTCGTAAAGGTTTAAATAGGCAACATTATATTTAACTTACGTATAAGGGCCAACCTATATTTTATCAGTAAATTTAAACTTCAGACACACTGGAAGGTTTAATTTTTTTAATGACACAACCTTTCTCCGTGTATTCTACGGACGTGTATTCGTGTATTCGGGACATGGCAAGACAAACATAAAGACAGAATTTTGACCTTAGAACTCAGAATTCTGAGTTTGTAATCTCAGAGTTCTGACTTTGGAACTCATAATTCTGAATTTGGAACTTAGACATCTGACTTTAGAACTCAGAATTCTGACTTTGTAATCTCAGAATTCTGACTTTGTAATCTTAGAATTATGATTTGGAGACTTAGAATTCTGACTTTGTAATCTCAGAATTCTGACTTGTTACTCTAAGGTAAAGAAGTACGAATGTGATTGGCTCATAAAGTCATATTTCGGAGTTCTAAAGTTAGAATTCTGAGTTCCAAAGTCAGAATTCGGAGTTCTAAAGTCAGAATTCTGAGTTCTATAGTCAGAATTCTGAGTTCTGAAATCAGAATTCTGAGTTCAAAAGTCAGAATTCTGAGTTCTAAAGTCAGAATTCTGATATTACAGACTTAGAATTCTGACCTTAGAACTCAGAATTCTGGGTTTATCCCTTTTCTTACCACGTCCAGAATACGCACTCGTGAAATATTGGAAAACCTCTAACTCGGGTCATTGATTGGAGTCCCCCGTACTTCACCCTCGTTGTATTGTGTCTTAGTGTTGATAAGACCAATTTCACTAAGGTAGCGTCACGGGGTAAAGCTTTATGACAATCATTATTTCAAATTAAAATGATGATAAAGTTGCCCCACAATTATGTCCCGATAAAAAATAGCATATGTTAAAGAAACCAAACGCGAATATTGAAAGATCATCTACAATATTAGAGTGGTCCTGTATTCATTTTACTCGTGAAGTCGAGAAATAACACATTTTCGCGTGAGACGTTGTCACTCTTGACAGTTTATCTGTTTTTCGACCACAATCGTGACGTGAAATGCTTTCAGTGTTCTCTCAAATTATGACGGCAAATCTGTACACATCGTATATTTGATAAAGAGTACCTACTCTCGGGTGCACCCTCGGGCACCCTGTCAAAACAGAGTTACGTGCATAGCTTTGTGTTGCGTGGCAAAATATCAAGAACTTGCAGAAAGAAAAATTGGTTGCAATGACTTCCATAGAGCCCTTCAAACACCGACGCAATCTCTCAAGTCACTTCAGTTACACCAACTTGAAGAGCCCGTGTACATTAATTGCTGCTTGACCAATTACTATTTCCAGCGTCACGAGAACTTTCTAGAAAATAAATTTCGGATTTCAGAAGCTGCTATTATTGAGAAAACGAGAACAGAACACATGCACTTGTATTCGCCAACTTAAATTAACTGAAAATTAGATGCATTGTAATTCGTGAAAATAATCTACAATCCATTTGGAACAAATTTGGATATGTGAACATGGACGCTGAACATGCTTCGATGTAAACTTAAAGTAACGGTGGTAAATAAAAGTAGGTTTGTAAAACAACACTCATCGCTATTGAAGTTTAAATACCTGTATTGGTAGGAGTATGTGTCGCAAGTGTGTATTCCAAGTGTACCGCAGTGAGAGGTTCCGGTTTTGATTTTGTCCTTGAAAACTGTCACTCTGCTGACCCGTCTTGACTTTCTGATGATAGCTATTGGTGTGTTCCTGCAGCACAAATGCTCCCTGCAAACCAGTGAAATAACATTGTAACTATTCTCTGGCAATGTTTTGTTTTTAAAGTTGAATGGTCTGAGACCAACGTTACAAAGGCAAGGCAGCAGGATAAAATCTTACATTACATAAAACAAGCGAGCATATAAGGGTGGAAGCCAGTCACAGATGCAACGTTTGTGTGCGGGTGCTTGTGTGCGTTTGTATTGGGAGCTCGAATTAGTACTCAAAATATTTTTTCGGGCATGTGTAACTGAAACGCCAGGGACGTGACAATTGTTACTTAAACCCAGTTCCTTATTCGACATTCGCAATCAACCGATTGTATCAGTTGATAACGAATGTCGAATAAAGAACTGGGAATAAGTCACGTCTAAGAAACGCCGCGCATTTTTTTTGCCGACAGGTTTCTATTTACAATCGTTCCTGACAACACTGTACGAATATTTAACTTTTCCGCAAAAATAACGCATTGAAATATCTGCTTGAATGTGTGAAATAAAAATGGGGAATTACTCCTTTTTGCCTCAACACAAAAACTCCACAGTTCTCAGAGCGCGTCAGGGGCTTCACAAGCAGTGGAACCAATTCCTGGCGACTGAATCCCAGTGATGTTTGATTTTTAATTTTCCTTATTTTAACAATCTGGACACCAAGCAACTGCATTTTACATTTGTGATTGCCGGTGTGACAGGAATGGAAGTCCGTAGGGAAATTAGTCCCTCTGGACTATTATTCCGCGGAATTATAGTCCTAGGTCTAACATTTCTAGGAATAGTAGTCCGCCGGACTACTATTCCTAGAAATATTAGACCTAGGACTATAATTCCGCGGAATAATAGTCCAGAGGGACTAATTTTCCTACGAACTTCCATTCCTTTTACACCGGATGAGATTAGTCAGCCTCGAAGTTATTACGTACTTTGTATTTTGAACGAAACGCGAACGAGTTGTGGTTCCAATGGTCTACATAAATATCAATACATGACGTACTTTTAAGTACTTTTACCAGTGACATAACACGAATAGCAGGAGACACAAGAATATTCTGGAATAACTACAAAAGTTCCTTTTTGGACAAGATGGATAGTTTTGTACAAGATGGATAGTTTTGCAATTTTATTAGTTATACTGTGCATGCCAGTAATATGATTTCTTTCTTCTTGACTTTTCGGGTTTGGTATTCAGTTCGTATATATTCACTTTCATTTAATAAACAAGTTATTACAACAGTCCGTCTCTTTGGGTTATCAAATTCTCTCTCAGTTACATGACCACATAAGCCAGATGAAACATGAACTGGCCCATCTGGTCTCGTCAGCACGACGGAATACGTTGATTCAAATCGATTGCCTGTTGTAATGATCTGCACTTGCTCTCGGTGACACAAGGGTGAAAGGACTGACGCCAAAGTAGATCTGAAGGAAGAAGACTACATTCACTTATAACCCTTTGGGTGCTATAGGCAGGGACGTAACTGTATGGGTGCATGGGGCGTGACATGCCCAATAATTTCCAGACTGGACATTTTCGTCGGATTAAAGTCTAAGATACAGTACAGCTGCCGTGGATGAGTCGTAATCCACGCGTGGGCAGTGATGTCCACGTATGCATATACCGGGTAATAAAAAACAACATCAGCAAAATCTGTACTTCATTAATTAAATATTTGATAATTTTTCCTGTAATTAGTGCTTGGAATCTAATTTTATTGCACGCTATACTTTTATTTTCATAACATACACGTTTTTGCTGCAAAAACGAAGCGAATTTTTTTTTTTGTATTGTCCTTGAACAATACGGATCACGTGCGCGGACTATTTAACTCTTTCTTTTCTTACGTTTTGGTTATTTTTGGCAATAATTTGTTTTTTTAATAATTTTGTTGTAAACTGTAGGCATGCAATAAATACAAAACAGCATACGTCTTCGAACTGTCATTTTTTACCGCAGGAGATCGATTTTGGCGGTAAAATAATATTGAACGAGAAGTCGGCTTTGTTACAACCGATAATGTTACAACGCCGCATAATGTTACACCAACGCATAATGTTACAAAAATTGTAGTAAACAACCGATAATGTTATAAACTTGGCATAATGTTATAACTTTTTTCAACCCGTTATGTTATAAAAATCGACGCATAATGTTATAACTTTTTTCAACCCGTTATGTTACAACAAATTAACCGATAATGTTATAACTTCTGTATACTAATTCCAGTTACAGCTATTGTAGATGGACTTTACCACTTATCATTTATATCATTTATTGCCGCATAAAGGTATGTAATATTTATACTAAAGGTTTCTGCTCTGGTTAAGGCTAGGAGATACCCCCCCCCCCCCCCCAACTCTCGGGGATTTATCATAGAACGACCTAGTCACATTACATAGACGCGGATTATCCTGGCTGGTAACTCAATCGTGTGACGTCATTACCATGATCATCAAGTGCCCAACATGGTGAAGGCGGGGGTGGTGGGGGAGGAGTGCTATTTTATCCGGTTGGTACGTTTACCAACATGCGTAGTCTCCGCTTCTAGAAATGCAGTGTACCATAGTCCCCTGGCGCCTTTGGGAATGGGCAAATGCCTCTGTTTCTGCTTGTTTTGGGCATCTAAAACTCATTTGTCGCATATTTCTTAGTCATAAGAATATCTTATTGTTCATTAATTTGACATTTTAACAACTAACAGTGAACAAAAATGAGGTGGAGTTAAAAGAGGTCAAAAAGTTAGATGGAGCGAGGTACATATGGTGGACTGGGTAGGAAGAGGAATGGGGTTTAGGGGGACTGGAAGGGGTAGGCTGGGATTAGGCTGAGAAAGAGAGGAGGTCATGAATTAGTACATCAGGGTGATTGTGCAAAGAAGGCTATCTGAGAAGCTATAAGGGAGCAGTGCTAGACGGTATGATAATATAGATGGTGGAGATGTTGGAAGAAGTAGAAGTGATGAATTTGGGATTACAGGTTCTGGAAAAGGCGGAATCACTAGAACAGGCAGTATAGGCAGTATATGGAGAAGGAGGAGGCTGTGGAGGAGGAGATGTGTTGATGTTGGCGTTGTGGCGGTGTTGGCGATGGTGTTGAGTAGTTATGTATGTTGAAAATGAGCCATTTTGTAGGACCCCGGGCAGGACCGGGGGAAGTGACGTCATGCCACATGACTGGGCGGTCATGTTGGGTTGTCATGATAGTGCACGTGGGTGGTCATGTTGTGACGTCATTGTCATGATAATAGGTGGTAGGAGTGCGTATGCGCAGCGCGTGTTGTTATGGGGACACGTGCTCCGTCTCACCCCTAACAACCCGACAATAGATATCGAATTAATCCAAACAACCCGACAATCTTCAGAAAACTGACCCAAACACTCCAGAAAACACTCCCAAATAAAGGTAGGATAGTTTCCTTAATGAGGGTATGAGACGTATGAAGAGGTACTCATTGCGCTTATTTTCATAGCTTTCATTTTGGGACGTATGATTTTGCTCGCATCGTGCTCATTTTCATATCTTTCATTGCTTCATACGACGATTCCGTGTTTTTAGTATCTTTAAAATATAGGATAGTATCCTTACCTAATGTCCGACCATATAATGGGGGCGCGTAATTTATCACAGAAATGGGTTTATTACAATAATGGTATATATTTTTTAAAGTCAGAATGGTCCAGTTCTACACTGGTAACTGAAGAGTTCCCTCAAATACAGACCGTCGGTCTCCACCTGAAACTGATTCCATGATAGTATAAATTACCAAAGATATGTTTATTTGAAGTTATAACATTATCGGTTAATTTGTTGTAACATAACGGGTTGAAAAAAGTTATAACATTATGCGTCGATTTTTATAACATAACGGGTTGAAAAAAGTTTTAACATTATGCGGAGTTTATAACATTATCGGTTGTTTACTACATTTTTTATAACATTATGCGTTGGTGTAACATTATGCGGCGTTGTAACATTATCGGTTGTAACAGGCTTCTCGTTTAATATTATTCTACCGCCAAAATCGTTTTCGTGCGGTAAAAAATGACAGTTCGGACGCGAATGCCGTTCTGTCCATTGCTTGTACTTGTTTCAGACGCACAGTCAGGTCAGCCAAACATTAATGGAGGTCAGTAGTACCTTACTCGAACCTTTGGAGGCTCGGCATGACCAGTTTGGAGTGCCGCTACAGTATATATTCATTGAATAAGAAGTTGTGTCGCGACTACCACAGAACATGAGTATTTCATTTTTTCAATAATAAATTTCCTAAAAGTCTTGTGATTTTTAATTATAATTCTCACTGACTTATATTCATCTTCGCTGAGGCCAGGCATTGATAATCAAAATGTAATATTAGCTTTTAGTTGGAATATTACCATCATAGCAGCAATGACCAGATTTGAGGAAAAGTATTTTTGAATATACTCAGCGTATAAGAGTTGCATTGCTTTAAATTGGAGGATTAAAAGCAGATTATGTTTAAACTGTTATAATCACAAGGTCTTTGGCAATATTTGTGAGACACATATACCACTATTTCTATACGCAGCTACAAAAAATAATTAGGGAAAAGTAAAAGATTTCCGGGAATACCCCAAAGTCATTCTCGACACCCTTGTCCAATGCCCATAAAACAAGAGCTCGAATCTGATTAATGTGTAAGATACACCAAGTAGCAATAACTATTATTTAATAGCACCATTGGCATGGCGTTTGTGTATTTGTTCAATGGTGTGAAAGATGTTCATTCACTTCTGGGAAAGATTTTATTCTAAAATTTAAATAATTGATGCTCAGGCAATTTTTGTTTTAAAACGAATGAGGGAGGGCGATTTTTATTTTCATTTTTTATCCCTTATGGAATGCTTGCCGATGCCTAATACCCAGTTATGAGGGCCTAAAATTAAATACCACGGCTTCCATGTTGATTTCACGGATATTTTTTTGTGGCAGTGATCATACACCACAAAATCAATTCAGAACAACTGAAATGGAGATAAAAAATAACAATGAGCTTTTAAACAGGTTGAGTACTAGAAGCCACAATCAGGTCTTTCAAAATAATGAGGGTACCAGTGCAAAAGCCAACATTTTCCTTTCCCATGTATCGTATTCAGTCAACCGTAAATAATAGTTTGTTTACACAAATTTGTTCTATTACAAATTGTTGGAGAGTGCCTGTTGGCACTCTCCAATAATGTGTAATAAAACAATTGTTGATGAACATATTCAGACCATCAAAACTAATGTACCCCTTAATAAATATATATTTTAAACATACAAATGAGAAACGTGTCGCATTTCGAGAAGAGAATAGCGATACTGTATCAATGTATACGACATACTGCATCGCAAATCGTTACGTGATACCGCTAAAACACACCCTACATGTATGATAGTTTTATACATTTTGAAGTTTCCCTCCGAAATAAATATGACGAACACGGGTCGAAAAAACGAATGCGCCGCTGCCTGAGTATCAAAAGATTAATTTTCTTTAGCCTTATGGCGCTTAAATACGTGTTCTTATTCGACCTAGCGTGTATTGTGAATAAGATGAAGAGACCTACCCTGGCTGAGATCGCTTGACGATATTTTTGAGTGGTTCTGGTAGTTCCTCTTCATCTATATTTGCCAGTGTCTGAAGGTCTTCTTCCGATGCGATGCTGTTGGCAGCACGAAATATTATTTCATTAACATACTGGCCCGTAAGAATTACAACAGCACATAGGCCGAGAAATGCTACTAATTTTGTCAAGAACATGGTGATAACACTAATGGAAATTACACCTGTCCCCAACAGTCCTGATAATGTACACGCATACAGATTACAATGTATATAAATTTCACGAACAATAGATAACCCTTTTGAACAAAAAGCATGTATCTCTTTATAAGAGCCAGTGTAGCTTGGCTGTCGAAACAGCTTGCGCGATCCATCAGTCCTGTCTCAGTGGCCTCAGGGACAGATATATAATTTTCCCAGTCGGTTTTAACTTGGTTCGCTTCTGCCACCGTGTTCTTATGCTCTGTGAGTTTTGTGATAGATAAATATACCGATATTTGTCTGAACTTACCTGAAATTTCGTAACATTCTTAGACACAAATATACTCCCAGTTTCGGAGGATTTGACTAATTGATTGAACAAAAGTTGAAAATCATTACCGTAGCAGAGTCACAAATACAGTAGGGAATGAACTTAGGACAATTGTCAAGCACGTCGATTTTTAGGGGGCGGGGGGGGGGGGTGGGGGTGCTTAACTGCAGTATTGATAGATATATACAGAATTGACTTCGATTGAGATAACTGGCAGCTGCAAGTTTGAACCAAGGAGATTGCATTTTTTAGACATTCGTTTTTCAAACGTCACCAAGAAGAATGGATTTTTAGACATCCATATCAAGCCATTTTTTATTTTAGGTGACAAAACCGTCTCACTCACTCCTTTCAATCTGGTATGTGTATATTATTGCGTGCTGCAAATCTAGCGATGCGTGAGAAATCAATTCCGCAAAACCCATCTTTAACCCTTTGAACCCAGGTGGTATCTTCCATATTAGTTCAAGGACAGCAACTGGAAGAGTCCATGTTCATTATTTAGGGGTAGACCAATTAATATTTTCAACGTGCAGCCTTGGGGCTGCACGTTGAAAATATTGATAGGTCTACCACACACATGCACTTAGCATCCATTCTATTTAATGAAATTATGAAGTATCATGTTCCTGGTCGGAAAAACGGACGCTAGGGTTCAAGGGTTATAGAAGGGACAGCAATAATTTAAATTTCACTGAACCTTCCACAAATTCATTGTAGTCTCACCCATTTTTCTGCACACAGTTATCTA
Organism: Pictodentalium vernedei; assembly: GCA_031216915.1. Lineage (NCBI taxonomy): Eukaryota > Metazoa > Mollusca > Scaphopoda > Dentaliida > Dentaliidae > Pictodentalium > Pictodentalium vernedei. The sequence continues at coordinate 262,720,006 of CM062296.1, forward strand.
TAAGGTGATACCATTCAGACATCGGGGATCAAAGGGTTAACAAGGTGGCAAGGTTATGGCATTTCTGACACAAACAGCTATAAGACGTGTTACAGCGTGCCTTATCTATAAGGTGGTACCATTCAGGCATTGGGGCCAAAGGGTTGACAAGGTGGCAAGCTTATTGCATTTCTGACAAAAACAGCTATAAGATGTGTTACAGCGTGCCTTATCTATAAGGTGGTACCATTCAGGCATTGGAGGTCAAAGGGTTGACAAGGTGGCAAGCTTATTGCATTTCTGACAACAACAGCTATAAGATGTGTTACTGCGTGCCACCTTTCGCACTTGTGGCAATGCTGTGCATCACTAGATTATAGAAATTCGCGTGGGCCCTGCGCACTGATTTCCATACAACTGCGTTGCTGTATTTATTTATTTATTGGGGTTTAAGGTCACATATTTCAGCATAATGGCTAATAATGACCATGACAGTTTTACGGGTGGAGGAAGCCGGAGTACCCAGAGAGAACCACCGAGCAACGGCGAGCAACTGTCAGCTCCCCAACATACTAACTCCACACAAGCAGGGTTTGCATTGGTTGAAGACAAGTGCACCATCAACGTGCAGTACACCTTAGTACACGACGTCGCCGTGCCCCTACATGGGCAATGGGGGTGAAGTGTCTTGCCCAAGGACACAACGCGGTTGCCGCAGGTGGGATTCGAACCGAGGACTTCTCGGCTTGCAGACTGCACCTCTACCTACTGAGCCACCGCGCCCCCAACTGCGTTGCTGAAATACTCATCGGTCATATTCCGTACAGTCGCCGTGGATCAGTAGTAATCCACGCGTGGACAATGGTGTCCATGCATGCGTTTACCAGGTAATAAAAAGCATCAGCAGCAAAATTGTAATTAAGGAATCACCGGGTTATATTTTTGATGATTATTCCTGTAATTAGTGTTTGGAATCGAATATTATTGCGTCCGTGGAAATATTGCCCACCCGTGAAAAGTGACCAGCAGACAGCGGCTCTACTTTATTGAAAAGTGTCTCCGCCGCCGCAGCCGCCGTATTGCGCGGAAGTTGCTATGAACAAATTTAATCCCGGGGTTGAATATCTTCACAGAAGACAATCAGCAGGTTCAATAAATTTATTTATATAATAAATATCGTTCCAGTTTCATTGAACATATGATACATCAATGGTACCATAACTGAAACCTGCAATACAACATACAAAAAATAATAATATTATAGTTGATAAGATGGCAGAGAAGAGTTGAGAAAAACGAAAACGGAATGTGTAATTCGCGATATATGCGTACGCGAAAATACGAATATCGATCAAAATGAAAAATATATTTTGAACGTTCCAGATATGCAGAATCTAAATAACCTAATTCTTTACTGAAAAAGAGATTTACGGATGTGAGCTACAACAGTAAACAAAATGGATAATGGCTGCTCTACAAAAAGTGAAACAAAAAATACATAAGTGTATTAAGGGGAAAAGGTGAACAGAGTTAAGACGTGCGTAAATGCCGTTTCGAAAGTCGGTTGGCTAATGGTTAAGTGTTATAATGTCGTGTATTGTGAAACAAGAAAACAAAACAAATACAGGTGAGAGACAGCATTGAAGATGTCGATCCAGTAAATACAGATTCCTGAAAATAATTAAATAAATAGATAAAAAGCTCTTGTTACATAAACAATTCTAAACCAAATTCTCGACGGTTTTCAAGTTCCCGACGACTCGTAATCGCAGATCAATTTTTAAAGAATATACTTTGAAGTTTGAGAAAAATGAATATGTTGATGACGGGCATGTTTTTATAGCAGTGCAAAAAGAATACTTACAACATATTTCAATTGTTATTGACAAACAATAGGTGCCGAGATTGGAAAGTTGATACATACATATTATCGCTACGGTGAAGTGATCTGGGTCGCAGTATCACGTCGAGTTGAGGAGGTTAGATCGCCGGGTCAAACCAGCTGCCACAGGCAGCCGTTTGGTCTTACATCCTGGTCGAATGACAGGATGTAAGACCATTTGGTCTTACATCCTGGTCGAATGACAGAATTGCCAAGCTGCTGAAACGCTTACGGCCGATCATTTCCAAATTGGCAGACAACGGTCAGTTCAAAAGTTTGACAATGATAAATCAGTTTAAGATCAGTCCTGAGAACACCATCGGGATAAATCTGTACTAAAAGAATGTTTTACTGTCGATTTACTATATAAATAATGCAATATTTAGCTAGGTACAGTTTATATTTGAGTTAACTTATGTAGTGTATTTTCGGCTAAGACATTTTATTCAATTGGCAGGTTGCTCTATTGCTACATATCGCGGTTTTTGACACTCTGGAAGTCAAAGTTCTGGTAAGAGCAACACGATTTCCGATATTGGCTTCCGACGGTTATAACTGATATTTCGAACTTGCCCAATCCTTCCGATTGTGATGTAAGACGACAAAATTCGTTTAGTATGCTAATATATACAGGAAACTGATTTTGTTGTACTCACCGCCTTATGAACGACTCAAAATAATATCGGCAAACTTTCTACCACCAACTAAATGGTAAACATCTGTATGCTGTACGTGCCCAACATTTCATAAATGACTTAGAATCGTCCGATTTTTGCTTATTTCTGTAATTCAATTCCGAAAACAACCAATCAGTTTCTTATTATTACGGTCGTGAAAAAATCCAATAGTAATTCACAGTGACCCGAATCGTGACCCCTGGGACAGTAACCATTAATATTTACTGAGCAGCTGGAGACAAGATACACGATGTGGTCGATAACTGTGGCAACACTAAGGGACCTCAATAGAGTATTTTGCTGCTGCTGCTGCATTTAACAATACTAATACATACACAGAACGGCACACGCGTGTAAATGGGTTAATCGATATAGCATGAGAGTCAGCGTGGAAGGGTAGAACGAGAGGCCGCCGGCCTCGAGTTTCATCCTTCCGCGATGGCACAAGTCCCATATCGATTAACTCATACACACGCGCGGGTCGTTCTGTGTTTATTACACGCCTTCACTTCTCTAAAAGCAATTATTAGAAGGACACTCAGCAATGCATTTGACAACTGTCAACGAAAAGAATACATTTTATCACCAACCAAATTTGGGAGGGATACCCGTGTTACTATTTCGTCTCCTGAGTTCCAATGTGTTCTATGTGCCTAATGGCACATAGAACACTTTGAGACTCAGGGGACGATCGATTTTTAGCTACCGCTAGAGATTCAAATTATAATTGCGGCGCACGATTTGTAGAAAATCCCAGTGAAATTTCACTTCTTTATAAAAATAGTCCGTCAACGATTTCCGATTTTTATTTTCCGCACGGTTTAGTGTTACTGTATAATGGTGATTACATAGAACAGGCGTGTAATAAAGAGAGGATATCCACTGTTTTGGGTAGGTACAGTACAGTCGCTGTGGACTGGTCGTAATCTACGCGTGGGCAGTGATGTCCACGCATGCGTTTACCAGGTAATGAAAATCATCAGCAGACAAATTTTAATTAATGAAGCACCTGGTTGTACCAGGTGCTTCATTAATTAATTTTTTTTATTATTATTCCTATAAATAGTGTCTGGAATCTAATATTATTGCGTCCGTGGAAATATTGCTCACCTGTGAAAAGTGACCAGTCCACGGCGGGCGTACTGCACCATAATTATCTCATGTGTGACTGCAAGAAAATCTAAGTTTTCATGAGCGGTAGCCGCGAATGAAAACTTAGCTTTCCTTGCAGTCATGAATGAGGTAATTTAGGCACCCACTGAAAAATAGTAGGTATTTTTCTATTATATGCGTTGCAATGTTTCAGTTGCAATTAAAACTAAATACATTTTCTCAGGGAACGTGTGTTATTAACATCAACTGGTGATAAAATTAGCGAGAGAATAATGTTATGTCTTCAGATAAAACGACACCTTCAGTTTCAGAGTAAATACCAGACTCATCTCATGTGTGACTGCAGGATAATATGTTCTCACGTGAGGCTGAAAGCTGAGAGTCAAAAACTTAACTATCATTGCAGTCACGAATGAGATAATTTTGGTAACTCTTCAAAATTAGCGGGTATTCTCTTAATAATATTTGCGTTGCGATATTTCAGTTGCGGTTAAACGTGTTTTAATTAAGTAAAACACTCAAACGCCGCAAACGCGCAGAATCAAAACTGTTTATCTCATATCAACTGCGACAAAATGTGTTGAGAAATGTTCATCAGACATTTTCCGCTATCGTATAATGTAACATATAATAAACTGTCTAAGAATGCGACCCATTTGTGGAATTCCACCAATCACAGCGAGGGGGCTACATGGAGCATGCGGAAGAGCGGCATTGGCGCCACTCACCTCCACCTCCCCCGTTAAAGCTTAACCCTTTGTCCAACGTAATGGCCATAACCAGCCAGTGCTATTTACAAAAATTGTCTTTCAAAATTGATTTTTTATTTTGGCCTCTAAAACATAAATTATGACCCTTCATTGGAACGATCTCCTTCCAATGAGAGGACATAAGCTATGTATTGGAGGTAAAAATGAAAATGTTTCGTTATTTATGGTATAAATTTTATTTATTCACATAGATTTCCAAGAAGTCTTGAGATTTATAACTATAATCCCGACTGAATAATATGCTAACTATACTATCAAGACGGGCTTTCCTCGAGTATATAGTTGAAATATTAGTCAGTCGGGACGTGAGCCATCACAGTCGGGAAAGATCAGGTTACCACTCACCCACCCCCGCCACCTAGTCGATCATCGTCACGACTCCTCTGCGTACATAGTTGATAACATTGAGCCAATGAATAAAATAGACCACCAAACAAGTGTGAAAACGCTATGTTCGATCTTTTGAAAATGGTTTGCTGCTATGTTTAAACCATGGAAGGAAAATGTAGAACCCACGTGTATATTGATGGTAAATACATTGACGGATTATATAATGGGATGGGGTGGGGAGGTGGTGCTAACTTTTTGTAAGTCACTCTGAATGAGGAATATAGCTGACCGTGACAACACCGAACTTGGTCTCGATTAATCTTCACTTATATCCATGTTTCAACGCCGAAAAACCGGATGGTTTCGTTTTGTTTCGATCGTGAAAAATTCTAAGCGCAATTGCAGGGAGACAAATTAGGACCCCGAGACAGTAATGATACTATTACCAACAAAAACAAAAATATGATGTTCTTGAAAGTGACAATGGCTTCAACAATGACGGTCCCTGGGGGAGAGGGCACATGCTGTTGTTGCAGTTGCCAAAATCAGAGGCTCTCATGGAACAAATACGAATCTGGACAAAAACCAACCTCACCAAGAGTAGTTCTGGGACGGTTAACCGGATAACCACTTCAGAATAGGTCACTGGCTGGCATAACTGGTTCGAAAAGCTGCCACCTTTAATATCGATAACGTTCGTCATTACATTGGTAAAATATATCTCGTTTGAGTCGGCGGCCTCGCGTTTTATTTAACCGTCAAATCAACACACATAAATGAACGGAAATCATTCTGAATTACGCAATGAAACATTGGGTTCATGACCCCCAGATTGTTTGCTTGATGATCCCTTTGGTGGCTTTTACTTCAATTAAATCAACCGTCTTTTACTTCTATGACGCCCCCTTTGGTATCCGCGAGCCTTGACAATTCGCAAAACTATTCCGCATGTTCACAAACGAACGCTGTCGGGTGCTTCTCGACAATGTTGGTTTGCAGACGCACTACTGTCTCAAGGGCGACGGAACGATTTTAAAGTGGGAGGCTGGATCGGGCGATGGATGGTCGTCGTACAGAAATTTTAAATTCCAGGGTCCCAAAACACCAATTTTCATGCATCTGAACGGACATTTTGAGATTTTTCAGGAGATGTATTTGAAAGATTTCAAACTTTGAGAGTCGTTAAAAAGCGTCGGTAAAGCATACAGGTGAGGTCTATTTATCAGCGTTGGTCGTAACGACCAAAGCTGATAAATAGACTTCACCTGTATGCTTTACCAGACGTTAACAGCAATTATACTGTCTGTGGATTATCTTGTCTGGAGTGGACTTGGTACTTGTATGCCTGTAACATTACGATCTATTTCAGTTAACCGATTTTTTAATAGACTGTATACATATACATACACGTTGCTGCCTTATTGCAAAAAAAGATCCTTAATCCATGGACACTGAACCAGTACGAGAGAAACATAGCTGACGAAAATATGGAGGGAGGCTTTGGATTCACCAGTCATTGGTTGTGTTAAAATATATGCATACAAACAAATATAGCCGGGCAAAACAAGTGTGGCGGAGGTGGGGGGGGGGGGGGGGGGGGGGGTGATGCCCCCCACGGTTCCGCCGCCCCTGTGTCTCGTTTCTACAGATACTGTTCTAAAATATCTACTGTTTCGATATCATGTTCATTGTAAGAATAGCCGCTGAAAACCAGTTATTTTTCAGTTACAGCTCGCGTTCAGCCAGTTATTTGAATGGGTCCACTTTTCAGCACTTTTCTAATGCCGTTCAGTCGCCGTGGGCTGGTCATATTCCACGCGTGGGCAGTGATGTCCACGCATACCTTTACCAGGTAATAACAATCATCATCAGGAAAATTTTAATTAATGAAGCACCGGGTCGTACTCGGTACTTCATTAATTAGATTTTGGATGATTATTCCTATAATTAGTGTTTGGAATCTAATATTATTACATCCGTGGAAATATTGCCCACCCGTGGAGAGTGACCAGTCCACGATTGCCGTACTGTAAGGAAATTAATAACATCTTCGAGTGGTGTGGGTAAGATGGGAAAATCTCACCCTCGGGGAAGGGTATTTCACCCAGACACTTGGGAAGCCGAATGTCTTGGTAAAATATCTTTTTCCTCGAAGGTAAGATTTTCCCATCCCAACTTCATACCACTTGTGGATGTACTTTTCTCTCACCACTCCGCGCATGCCGTGATCGAAATTAAAATATGGTTCATGCGTTGTAAATCTACTATTCTACTGCTTGAGAGTAAAGAAAAATGCAATTGCATATTCGGAAAAAGAGTCGAGAAATTCCGTATATTCCAACCGTACAGTGCGGACGCCGTGGACTGGTCACTTTCCACTGGTGGGTAATACTTCCACGGACGCAACAATACTAGATTGCAAACACACCAGTACCGTGACAACCCGGTGCTCCATTAATTAAATTTTTGCGGATGATGATTTTATTACCTGGTAAACGTTAGCTCACGGCAGAGATGGGTTAACCTATTTAAGCGAGTTGAAACAACTGACAATCTGGGACGTCAAATTGAAATATTGATTTCGATGACGTCATGTGGCGTGTGGTGAGAAAAAAAAATCAGCCTCGAGTTATGTAACTGGTGTGATCGGTAGCTGAAGCGAAGAAGGGCGCCATGTTTGTTTACAAAATGGAGACGATGATCAACAAGTCCAATGATTATTATATATTTAAACGAGGATGGTCACCTGGGGTGGGTAAGATAGATCTGTCTCATCCAGGCATCACACTCGAAACACGTGTACAGTACAGTCGCCGTGGACTGGTCGCAACCCACGCGTGGGCAGTGATGTCAACGAATGCGTTGAGCAACTAAATGTTTTATGATTATTCCTGTAATTAGTGTTTGGAATCTAATATTATTGCGTCCTGGGTAATATTGCCCCCCCCCCCCCCCCACCCCTACCCGTGGAAAGTGACCAGTCCACTGCGGCGGTACTGTATGCCAATAGGTAGATAATGGGAGAAATAAAATTTATTATATATTGTATATCCGAAGTTGAGTTCCACCAAAAATATATATCGAAATATAACCGGTAGTGAAAGGGTCAAGCTTATGTCACGAGCTTCATTTACACACGAAGGGAACATCGGCATTTTATTCACAGAATCGCCCGCGCTAGGGTAAATTTACATGGACCGTTTAGCTCCTTCCTATAATAGATTATGATGGTTAAGTGGTGCATCAGAGTAGTGACCGGTGTGTGGTTGAGACGTAAACTGACGTGAGTTTGAGTTACATGTTTCAAATTGTGGCCGGTATAGACAACTGAGTTGGAAATATTGAAACTGGCGTTCAAAGGAGATTCAGTTGAAGAGTTCCCCAAAAAGAAAGCACTGAACGCACAGCTTTAGATTTAGTTGTAAAGCCCAAGAAAGCTTTATTTTCAATTGGAACGACCGGGCTCTGAGACGCAGCACCTTTGCACACACTCGAAGAATCCCTTCCATTCTCTATGTACATAGAATAAATACGTACTTGAGCCGGTAATCAGATTTAAACCACAAGTAGGATAAGGGTTTTAACCACTCGGCTTGCCGAGTGGTTAAAACCCTTATTCTATGAGTTCTTTAAATACGACTACTGGCTCTAGTACCTATTTGTTTTAATTATACCATGCTCTTAATAAATAATCGACTTTTTCACTTAAAATGGAGAAAAAACTACACTTTCTGTCGCAAACACATGTGTTTGTTTTGTTTCCGTCTGCGCCTGTGGGCAGTACGACCGGCTGTACGTGAATGCTTGATTGGCAGCTTGACACATCGTCACATTTGGTTGAATTTACCTTGCTTTTTCAGACAAATTATTATTAACAATTCTTAAATTTTATTTTAAATATTGAATTGTAGGTATTTAAAACTTAATAAGTCATTGCACGTAGTAGATAGTGCCGCAAAACGTCGTATGTTTGAATGAAACATAGCGAAGTGTCAATGTGTCGAAGTATGCAAATTGCGTCTTGTCAAAGGTCAAGTTGGATGAGTTTCCTGCTGTGGGTGTAAACATTTTTTAACCGCAGCAGAAGCTTTACACCGGTAGTGGGGTTAAAAGCTAAAATTTATCATAAGGCTTTTCATAGGTAGTAACATAAGCGAGTATGGTATAAACAGAGGCTAACTTCGAAAATATGGCTGTCTCGCATACTCAAGTGCTTTCATTTACCCTAACCTTTTTTACCCGAAAAGGCCGCTTTTTTCGCCCCAGGATCGTTATACGACCTGAATTCATAAAGTAGGTAGCTGCTCCGTGAATTTGTGTGATAGTCCAATCATGATTTTCAACGTTCATCCCCCGAGGTGGCACGTTGAAAATATTGATTGATCTTCCCACTCGTAACGTATATGGACTCATAGAATAGCATAGAATATAAGACCGGGTCCAAAGTGTTAATGAAAATAAGAAACACGATTTTGGACTTGCACCAAGTTCGTTCTTCAAAACTCTACAAGATAACTTAGGACAAGTTATGTTCATCTTCAATGTGTGTGTCGACGAATATGCGATTCCTAAGTACTAAATATTATCTCACGCAATGTTTTCAACTTTACGTAACATTCTCGGTGGTCTTCTGACGTTTTCACCGATTAACTATAAGATGAATGCGAAAATGCAAAAAAATTAAAACAAAAATAGTAGCAGTTTTGTCTTCCTTTACTTGTCCTGGTTCTTTGAAATCATAAAATACGCGGTAAATACGCCTTGTAGAAGATTCGTACACCTTCTATAGCCTGATAGACGCCTATGGAGAGATACTTGTGCTGCGTGATATTGAAAACGATGAGATCGCGATATTTTATTTTTGTTATATGACTATGTAATTTAACCACTAAATATCACTACTGTTTGACGATCTTTTCCTGGTCCCCTGAAAATGCACAGTGTGGAATCCGATTCCGTATCACTTTTGTATGACGGACTGTTTACGGGTGCGTTCGAATTCGCATAGTTAGCTGTTCCGGTCGCAGAGAGTACTTTACTCCGTGCTGGAAAGGGTGCGAACTGCGGTGCAGCTTGACTGAAAGTTGACTGTTCACTTTATTGCGTATTCACGCGCATCGGGGGGATTCATTTTACCAAAAAAAAAAAGATTAGGGGAATTGTTAATGCTAGCGTTGGAATGCGATGTTGAACTATAAGTCATAAAATGAACCTTTTATCGCCGCATTGAAATGATCTGGGTCGTCGCATCACGTCTCGTTGAGGAGGTCAGATCGCCGGATCAAACTCGCTGTCGCAGGCGGCGAGTTTGATTCGACGATCTGACCTCCTCAATGAGACGTGATGCAACGATCCAGATCACTCAATGTAACAATAATATGCTTTTATTATCGCAGTATTTGATCATACCGCGATTTTCCACCAGTCATACTTCACGGTTAACAACTGTCACATAATTATCTCAATATGACCATCTTCGGCTTTCAGATTCGTTCACATATCGGATCTTCGCGTGATTCACGGTACGGTCCACAATCACTCGGCGATGGTACATATTTTCCCGCGCTTATCTTGCAGCGGCATGTATTTCAGGACAAGGAGTCCCTGTGGGACGATTGTCTTCTAGTCGCCAAGCCGTTATTTCCATCCTGGCCCGTGCCATCCGCGTTGTGCCCTTATGTGGCGCGATGCGTCAAGACGAACAGCGCTCTGGTGGTGCAGTTGCCTTCAACCAGATGCCAATACTGTAAAACCTTTACAATTGTATTTTCTACAATGTAGTTTCTAGTTATGACTTTAAATGGGTTAAAATGAACCATTAGCACTTTCAAAGATCTGGCAATTTGCCAGTTGCCATATCTTCTAAAATGCTAATGATTCATTTTAGTCAGTTATACTAATAGGTAGAAAATACAAGTGTAGTCGTTTTATAGTAGTGGATCCAGGTCCAACAATTCTTGTGTGGGTTATCAAAATGCAAAGTCCGATAGCCACTCAACGTTATCGGGTGCTCGTGTACATCGGCTTCCTGAAGCGGTACACTCCTCGTCATGATTTGACCCCAACAGTTGAAAATATCTTCAAGCTTCTTCCGAAATAAAAAGAAACAAACAACCGTCACGACAAATGATTATCTAATCAGGTCACTGTGAATTTCAGATAAAAATTCGATTACACTGATAATTGTGAAGACTTTTACATTCGACTGTTTCTTCCTTTGTCCGTTAAACGGTGTGTTTTTGAAATGCATGCATTCAACTGTTTACCATTTACTTAACATGTCCAGCAGATGACACGTGCCAAAATCATTGTTGAATACTAACAAACTCTTTGTATCTCGAAAACATACCTTTTGACCTTTTATTGAAACGGACTCGATGAGCTCGCCAAATGAGGGGTCATAAGCTATACTTTGGAGTTAATGATTAGAAAAAAATAACAACAGAATTTAGAAAAAAAGTAATGGAAGTGGAGTGGAGCGTTGCGTTTAATAATAAGGACCGCCTAAACCGTTACGTTAGTTAACGTGTTAAGACTTTTCAAACAGAACCTGTTTTGCATTTTTACCCTTTAAGCACTAATGGAATCTTCCATATCAGTTGGATTACATCAATCTGAAGAGTCTATATTCATTGTTTGCGGTAGACGTTGAAAATAGCGATTGGTCTACCCACAGAAATTTACAGAGCGACCTTCTACTTCATGAATGCAGGTCGTATCACAATCCTGGATACAAAAACAGCCTTTCCGTTTGAGATGGTAAAAATCGAATATATCGGAAAGATGTAGAATAAATAGGTACTAGGGCCGATAATCAGAATTAAACCACGAGTAATAAGGGTTTAAACCACGAGGCTTTGCCGAGTGGTTAAAATCCTTATTCTACGAGTATTCTGGTTGTAAGTAAATGTCAGTTTTCCACTACAGTAAAAGAATAACGGAAAAACCTTATTATGACATATCTTTAAAATAGTCGGCAGGAAATATGCAGCTACAGGCTCCTGTTTTACATCCAGGCCTCTCTGAATTGTCGCGTGGATAATAGCCAAGCGTCAGGCATACTCCCTCTCTTCGGTTGTTTTGGCTTTTCATTCAGGTGGAAGAAAAACACACTTAACAACAAACCATTATTCCAAGTACACCAACAGGAGAACATGGACGTTGCCAAAAAGAACAATTTGTTGAGACGTGGAGGGGTTTAGGGTGGCGAAAACCTGATTCATCTGAGGTTCAAGTCCCAGCTGATGGAATGTTCCAACTACATCATAATGGCATACCTTCGTTGAAGGCATGCCTTGATGACGTAGTTGGAATATCAGTCAATCGGGATAATTTATTAAAAAAACCAAGGCTTTTTCGACATTTAACTGTCGATAAAAAATACACCCGTAGTAGTCGTGACACAATATCTTATTTAATAAACATATTTTGTATCAGTACTCTAAATTGAACATGCTGTGTCACAACAGACCGAAGTGGGTGCTACAAACTCCCATTTGTTGTAGGTCTGACTGTGTGTGCGCACTGCAAAAAATATAGGCTCTCTTTAGAACAAAAACTGGTTCTAATCTTGTCCCTGAGATGGAACCAGTTCTGTTTAAACAGTATTTATTTCAAATCAAATAAATTTATAAAGATTAACATTAAATATTAAAATAATTAAACATAAATTGAGGGGGTTTCAGTCGTAAGTTTAGAGTTTATACGAGGTTGTCTCAAATCATTATTAAGCAAAGGAGATATGAACAGTTGGCATATCGAACCAGTTTTGGTTCTATACAGAACCAAAACTGGTTCGATATGCCAACTGTTCATATCTCCTTTGTTTCAAAATGTTTGGCGACTGCGTTGAATAAGCTCCAAGTTTACTGCTGAATCTACTTCAGTTCATGTAATATTCTGTTAAAATTGAATGCTAATCTTGGTAAATTTATTTGATTTGACATAAATACTGTTTAAACAGAACTGGGTCCATCTCAGGGACAAGATTAGAACCAGTTTTGGTTCTAAAGAGAACCTATATTTTTTGCAGTGTGTGGTATCAGTCCATTTATCCAGAATCATAAGGAAGAACATTACAAGCAAGAACGAATCGTTATCTAAGACTCCAAACCAGATGAAAAGGTCCAGGTTAGAAACATTATTGGGGGATGGCAGCAACCGCCCCTTAGCGACGACGCAACCCGAGAGCTATACAACATGGGCACGACAATATGTGAATTCCCGACTTCTCTATTGTTTGTAAATAAAGACAAGAATTTTCAAAGACCCGAGCTGTTTATTGAACTGGTTCAGTAAAATTTACTGTTGTCATTGAAAATGATATTTGTGTGCGGGAGACATGCAGCTATTTGTATTCTACTGTTCAGGTCTAATTTGCTTAACAGCAAAAGAAACCTTTAAGAGTTTCTCTTCAAAACAGACAGGAATGTAGCATGTCGATTTGATGGATGTTGTCTGCTCTTTTTAACTCTTCAATGATACACGTTATTATTGATAACAGAGAACAGACTGTGTGTCTTTCAGTAAACAGGTCTTGTTCAGTGGTTACAGTATTGGACTTTAACCCTTTATTCAACGTAACGGCCAAAACCGGCCAGCGCTATTCTCAAAAATCGCCAATTAATTTTCATTATTTTTTTCATTTTTTGTTTCAAAAACATAGGTTATGACCCCTCATTGGAACGAGCTCGTCGAGATCGTTCCACTGAGGGGCCATAACCTATATTTTTGAGGCAAAAAAATGAAAAAAAATAGTTATTCAAGAATTTTTTGTTGCAAGTGTCGTCTGCTTTTCCAGTGGCGTAGATAAAAGGGGGGGGGGGGGAGTGAAGCGAAAAGCTATCTATGCCACTGTGCTTTTCATGTTAGGTGTCGATCCCCACCAGGGGTAACTGCATTGTGTCCTTGGGCAAGGCACTTAATCCCGACTGCTCACGTGGGGACACGGTGGTGCCGAGTACTAAGGCGTACTGCACGTCGATAGTGCACCAGTCTTCAACAAATGCTAGCCCTGCTTGTGCGGTGTTGGTTTGTTCGGAAGTCTGGCAGTAGTTCGCCTCTGCTCGGTGGTTCTCTTCGGGTACCCAGGCTTTCTCCACCCGTAAAGCTGTTCGACACGAGGTGACCCTGTCTGTCAAAAGTATCGCTAAACCCCAATAAAAACAAAACAAAATTAAATAAGTCTCAAGACGGCTTTACTTGCTACGACTGATCCATTTACTGCGAACATTAGCTGGGTATCATTTGTTACATTTAAACGAGTGTGTGCATTTGGAAACCAGGTTCATGCATTCAGTAAAAATTTTTTTCATTTTGAAACTTCCTGTTAACTAGGAAAGTTCTACATTTTTCTTTGTTGACAAAATTTGGTCACATATCTTTGTCTTGCTACAATTTATGGAAGAGTGCCTTTGGGCACTCTCCCATAAATTGTAATAAGTCAATGCCATGCAACAAAGTAATTTCACTTGAAATAATATATTAAGCTTATCCACAGAATATGAACCCTCTACGCTGCGGTATGTGCAATTCTGAATAAAGCCTACATATGGCTCCCAGCATGCCTATAAATAATTGCGTGGGGCAACTCTATGAGTGGGAGAAACAGGAGTATCCAAAAAACAACAACGAGTAACTAACATACACAAGTTACCAACGAGATGCAAGGATGTCGCTTGAGCTACAAACTATCAGTGTACCATACACAACAGCAAAGATGCTAATCATTATCAAAGGTGGTTTTTTATGTTTTGTTCATTTGTGATTTAGAAGGTGTAGATTGCACAAACTTTCAAATTTTGTACTTCAACTGTAAGCAAAGAAATAAGTTATCTAGCTATATCCGTTTCGTGATACCAAAACAAATCACGCAGCTGTCACTTCTCACACAGCAGTTAAGACAACTGTTTTGTCCCGTTTTGTGTCATACAGATTAACTTAACCATTTAGCTACTCAACGCCATTCACAACATGCGTCATTAAAAATTTAATATTTTATTCATTTGTTGTCTCCTAAATATAGCTTATCACCCATCAATGGGACGAGTTCATTGCCTACGTTTAATAAGGTTTATAAGACGAACGATAATATTTCATTATACCTTAAAAAGTTAAAAATCAGTTTCTTAGCGTGCCCCCACCAGCCCCCTCCCACCCCCCCCCCCCCCCACACACACACCCGCACGATCATTTTGGCTGCCACTTGCTCTCTTGTTATAACCAATGCTAACTTAAAAAAATAAATAATTAAATGGTTTATGTCTCATAAGTTAATACAATTGATAAATTTGTCCCTTGGGTACAATAAGGCTTTGCAATCCTTTGGCATTTTTGTTGCACTCAAGGAACGAAATATACCACCACCCATGCTACTCTGTAGATTATGATGCCTAAACCATAAAACAAACCGGGAGCGTGGTGGCTCAGTAGGTAGAGGTCCTCGGTTCCAATCCCACCTGCGGCAACCACGTTGTGTCCTTGGGCAAGACACTTCATCTCCATTGCCCGCGTGGGGGCACGATGATGCCGTGTACTAAGGCATACTGTACGTCGATGGTACGCATGTCTTCAACCAAGCTAACCATGCCTGTGCTGCAGTGCGGAGTTACGATGTTGGGGAGCTGGTAGCTGCTCGTCGTTGCCCGGTGGTTCTCTCCGGGTACTCCGGCTTCCTCCACCCGTAAAACTGTCACGGTCATGATTAGCCATTGTGCATAAATATGTGACCTTAAACATCAATAAATAAATAAATCAATAAATAACATAAAACAAACCAAGAACTTGAATTTTTGATGGCAAAGAAATAATTACAAAAATAAAAAATAAAATAAAAAAACGCCCGCCCGCATGCAACTTTACAAAAAAATGGCCTGAGAAACAGAAGAACTACTTTGTGGGGCCTTATTAAGAGAGCATCGTCCGTTAGTTGTGTTAAACAAGGGGTTATGGGGTGCCTTGTATCCGTAAGTGTTTGGGAGGTACACCCCTCTCCCACACACACTTTCGAACTAACACTTTTCCTTCGAGTGCCTAAAACTGTTTGCGTTCGTTCTGTGAAAACTGCGCAGTTTCCAGGTAATAAAAATCAGCAGCAACAAAATTTTAATTAATGAAGCACCGGGTTGTGTTGAAAATCTAAAATTATTGCGTCCGTGGAAATATTGCCCACCCGTGGAAAGTGACCAGTCCACGGCGGCTGTACTGTCTGTAACACCGGTATCTGCTCAACGCAATTCACAAAAAGTCCCTTTCAAATTTCATTCTTGTTTTTCATTTTTGTCCCTGACTGGAAAGGGATTCTGTGGATAGAAGTCCATCTAACGTGGTCGCCAAATTCTCGTGACGTCATGAGGTGCTTGAGGTTAGACCAACCTGAGATATTTCCTCGCGCGCTCATTCGACAGACGTGCAGAAGTCATAGAGTTTTGATATGTATCATCCAATAGTAGCTCACTATGTCGATGTCGTAAAGATCCTCAAATATCTGAATGAGAATATAATAATAATAATAATAATAATAATAATAATAATAATAATAATAATAATAATAATAATACCGGTCGCTGATTTGTCTCCGTTACCATGCGAGAAGGTCTTGATTTACCCTGTGTTCCCAATTGCCTCCCTATCTTCAGGCCTGTCCTCTCCACCCAACACCTGGAAATGAATTGTTTGGTGACATCCTGTATCCTATTTTGCCCAGGCTCTCCGATAATCATTCTAACCCTCTCCATTATGCAATCCAATACCCACATATCCTTTTTCTCCAATCCCACTTCCCTATTATACTCCCAGTGAATCTTATTCTGGTATTTTGGACATTCTAATAGAGATTGTTCTCTGGTCTGTACTGCACCAAAATTACACATTTGGCACCCATTTTCACTGGCATTCCTAATTTTCCGCTAAGCTCCGGCGACCGCGACCTCGGCTTAAACAGCAATGAGCCCTCCAATGTGTCATCAAGATACTCTTCAAAGCCTGTCTTCTCTTTATCACAAAGACCACCCAAAGACCTCTTTGCTCTGCATCCCCTCCCCCACCCGCCAATTTCAGTTACAGTACTCCGTAACTCTTTCTCAGATGTTTTTTGTTTACCGTGGGTTGTGCCCACTTCTAAGTCAGAGATCTCCATTGAATAGTTCTCATTCAACCCTCATTTGCTCAGTCCACCCTGTCTTTGTATTTAAATTCCAAATATTCTGGAACATTAGTTTACACCATCGGCTGCCGGGGAGATATACCAAATAATTAAGATAACAGAGTTGCATTAAGTCTACCCTATCCTTGATCTCCATCCACCAAAGCTCCCCCCGATTGCTTCGAGTGCTGCGACATTACTCGACCCTGTTATCAATCAGCCTTCATCATTGTGCAGAGTTCCAAGCTCTCTAAAACCATTTCGTTTAGAGTTATCACTTCCGTACCATATGTTATAGTTTTATAGTTTCATTTGATTACGAATTCGCTTCCCATTCGAAGTTAGTTTATTCGTGTGGTTTCGGTAGATACCTCTCACTGTGATGTTTTTGTACCTTCAAATACTCGTAGTCACCTCTCTCATCCACCCTAAGAAGTTTGCTGGTACCTTCCGAAATACAGAACTCCCCACTCTCCACGTTCGAGTAGGACCCACTTAATGACCGACGGGTATAACTTTGCTTTAGTTTTCATTTAGTTCGAGTCTCCATTTGTTCCCATATCTCCCAACAATTGCCAATATTTTCTCTAGCCCTCTTCACTTTCAGACACTACTACCACATCATCTGCGAAAAATAGCTCTAGGGTCTTAAGGCCCCCCTCGGCACTATGCTGGAGTTCATTTCTTAAATCTTTGATGTGCAATGCAAAACAGAACTGGCTAAAGGATACACCGATTCTTTAGGTCTATCTCCATAGGCACCAGTTCTGTTGTCATGCTACAAAGACATCTTTATATAATGCTTTCATAATTCTAACAAACTTACCTCTCAGGTCCAAGGTCTCGAGCTTTCGCCATATAGCATCCCCCAATACTCTATTATATGCGCTATTAACATTTGGAAACACCGTAACCATCTTTTTCTTTTGGGCTTTCGCAGATTCTAAAATTTGGGAAAGTGTGAAAAGATGGTCAGAAATTTTTCTTCCCTTCCTGAAGTCATTCTGGATCTCTCCCCAAAACCCCTTCCCTTCGACTGCACCCTCTAATCTCCCATACAGGACCCCACAGAACACTTTACTACTGTTGCTACTGACAGAGATGGTTATCCAATAATTCCTTAACCCCCCTCCCTCCACACACACACACACACACACTATCTGTATAAATGTGGACTTGCCTTCCCTCTACTCTTTTAGAACCTCTTGTTTTTCTATGTTAACGTTGAATAGGGCCGTTAGACCTTTACAAAGTTTCTCTCCCCCATTTTTAGGAACTCATTAGGAATTTCATCCGTCCCTCACGCTTTTTATTCCTTAATTCTGAGAGACTTGATGTAAAACCTCACGGGGGATTTTATCATGGCCCTCATAACCTCATGGATGAAAGAACTGACACGTACTCATGGTACTGAATAAAGTGATATCAGACAAGGGAAATGTAACAATCTGATTGGGCGTATTAAGAAATGGTTAAGGATAAGACACAAGCCAGAAAATAAGCAGACTGTCACTTGCAGAATCAGGTCCCCAGAGGGTGAATTTGGTGATGCTACCCTGCATAGCAGGGTAGCATCACCAAATGTACCCTCTGTGAGCCTCAGTCTGAATCAAGAACTCAAGCCTAAACAGAAAGAGTTACACAGAGGATAAACTGGCCCAGTATCAGCAACTTCACCCTCTGGGGACCCCATTCTGCAGATGACAGATCACTTATTTTCAGGCCTGATAAGACAGAGTAATACATGGCTGGGAATAGACAGTCATGGCCATAAATAGGTAGACCATCAAAAATAGAAGTCATAACTTACTAGGTAGAACAGCTTTGGAAATGGAAAGTGTGAGGTAAAGAACCGGTCGGAATAGGAAGAATCAAGGAAATCAAGGAATTCAGTGAAAATGCGAGCCAGCAAAGTTCTTCCTATTGAATCAAACACACCCTCGGAGCACACGCCATTACTGTTGTACGTTTTTAGGTCCTATATGAGGCATGTGCCATCGATGATGGTAGAGACTGATCCATTTGGGTAATTTCTAGTCATCCATTGGTCTGTTTTGGTAATTACATTTCCTCCCATTAAATCATACACAAGTTCGGAACACATCCCCAGTCTGTTAGAGGTTATGCGTCCTTAATAGAAACTACGTGTCACCATAAAAACGAAGGTGTCGTCCTTTTGTAAACAAGATGGACAACGGAAACACGTGTCACACTGGCACCACACACCACCATGCTAACGACGTCTCAATATGACCGCTTACGCAGATTATCGTGACAACTTGCCTGACCCTTACAATGCACCCTTGAATGACTTAATTTTCGAGGCCAATAGCGAGGTTAGTAAACAGGGGGTAGTTCAAACACGCGATATACTACTGGCATATGATAAACTGGAACGAGTAATACGAGTGCATAGCGCATTCATATCATATTTTTAGTCCAAGTAATGGCTTTGGGTTCAGTGGATGATGAAGTCTGCTCTCAGTCAGATTAGTCATTAGTAATCGTCAGAAGTCTGGGCTCTGGGGTGAAATGATCTGTACTGTCATCACTTTATCAAAGTCATGAAACTGTTCAATGTTTTTGGTGCAACTGCCTTCCACAGGCGATTTGGCGCCGCGTGTGCATAAACTCGGAAGCATCGATGTCTCACATAATGTAATAAGGTTAATCAATCTTTTGTAAACACGTGTCTCGGCAGATTGGAAAACGTATTGATTCCATTTCCATTAACCCATTCAATCGCACATTCATTATCTTTTGCGTAAAAATAATGGCATTACATGACAACACGCCACAATAAACAACAATGAATTTTAATAACTTGTAATAAGTAACGGATCAGTAATGGTTGCAACCTATATAATCCTATCCGACTGCAGAATGAAATAATTACCGGAACGCCAAAATAAATAAAGGTATTGTGGGACAGAAACATTTTTTAGGTCCAAAAACTGAAAGGGCCATAGCTCTGGGAAAAATTATTGGACGGAACCCGTTCCTTGTGCATTACAAGGAGATCCAAATCCGAACAATGGCTTTGAAATAACAATCCATAACGTTTGTATGGACAGACGGACGGGCGGCAGACGGACAGACGGGTCTCCACTAAGTACCCCCGAATCCTCATTCGACGGTCGGTGGCATAATAAACTACAAGGACGCCCCAACAATCCCGCTGGATAGAGATCGGTGGTACTGTTCTCCCAAAATATCTTCGATTTTCCAAGTACCGTGAAAATTGCTCAAGAGAAACACTCGTCTATTTTAGTTTGTCGTACAGATGAAATGATGTAAGTAACTCTTAGCTTGCTGAGAACTCTCTCTCGAATTTTCTCTTATTCCTTTGAACACCAGAGGCCGCTTTACCGGCCCAGGGACATGGTACGTCATACGTTCATTAAGTAGGATGCCTGCTGCATTAAGGGTGGGGTAGCCCAATCAATATTTTCAACGTGCAGCCCCAAGGCTGCACGTTGAAAATATTGATTGGTCTACCCCCAAATAATGAATATGGACTCTTCCAATTGTTGCATATGAACTGACATGGCAGATACCACCAGGGTTCAAAGGTTAACATATAAAGTCGTGTTTTTTATGAAGCATTCAGAGCAGGAGTTTGATTAAACTTTTCTTAACATGCGGCAATGCGTGATCCACAGCAACCAAAACTGGATCTGGCGAACATTTCAGGTGAACATTTCAGTCACAGACAGTCAAGAAATCATTGATGGAAGATTCATCTTATTTTCAGAGCTGGAGATAAACTAAGGTATATGGAAGACAGTGTATACCTGTTCGGGTGACATCCATACCGCTACGCCGGTGAGATTATCAGACAGCACCATAAAAAACTTTAATGACGAAGAAAGCGAACTCCGTAACGAAACTAAATAAGAACAATAAAGTAAGCCAGTTTCTAATGGCTCCGACAATACAGTGAAGAAATAACAAGACGTTCCATGTAATTATCTGCACTAATGTGGAGAAAAATGTACAAACATCAATATCGCGTGGAAATTCTATCTTCCTGAAAAGTTTAACCTTTCACCTACCACGAACGGAAGACGACAATTGCAAACAAAATTTGTGAACAAGTATTTTTCTCATTTTTTGCGTCAAAAACACTGCTTGTGACCTTCATTGGAACGAGCTCAACAACCTCGTTCCAATGAAGGGTGATAAGCCATTTTTTTTGAGACATAAAATAAATATATAATGAAAATTGAATGGTAATTTGTGTGAACAGCGCTTACCGGTTTTTGGCGTTATGTTGGGTAAAGGGTTAACTCTTCTCACACGAATAGAAATGATTCCAATATGTCATAACTTTAACAACTTCATTTCTTGGTCACCAAAACATAGCTCATGAGATCAAATTAGAATGAGCTCGATGAGGGGTCATATACCAAGTGTTGGAGGCAAACAAATAAGAAAATAGTACACGTCAAACATGTTTCATTACTTTAAACCATCTGACATAAAAAACCCTCAATGACACAAGTAAACTTTCAGGTGGATAAATTGTGTCTTTTAGTGCCTGGATCGGCGGCGTAAGAAGTATTTCGGACTTGTGGGGGTGGGGGGGGGGCACATACACACATAGATATCGGGGTTGGATCATGTGTCCAAGTGGCATGGTAAGAATACCACATACAAAGTTACGCTTGGGCCTAACACATATCTACACTGAGAAAAGTACATATTTTTGGCTCCATATTTAAATTTCCCCACCGGACTGTTTTCTCTACTTCAAAGGACGAGAAGAGATAAATTATACAGAACAGTTGCCGTGGCCTGGTCGCAATCCATGGCAGGGCAGTGATGTTCATGCATGCCTTCACCAGGTAATAGCAATCACCATCAGCAAAAATGTAATTAATGAAGCACCGGTGTGACAGGAATGATAGTCCGTAGGAAAATTAGTCCCTCTGGACTATTATTCCGCGGAATAATAGTCCAGAGGGACTAACGTTCCTACGGACTATCATTCCTGTCACACCGGGTTGTACCCGGTGCTTCATTAATGAAATTTTTGATGGTTCCTATAATTAGTATTTGGAATCTAATATTATTGCGTCCGAGGAAATGTTGCTCATCGGTGGAAAGAGACCAGTCCACGGCGGCTGTACTGTATACGCAAGAGAGAAATACAGGTTTCGAGTGACGACGGTTGAGGCATAGGGGACTTTCCCCCTATTTTTGTCTCTAAATTTAACAACTTTCCCCACCGGATCATTTCGTCGCAATTATTTTAGAAAATATCTAAGGAAAAAACAACGTGCATGGTGCACGAGAACACCTTCGGCTACGGGCTCACTGGAATGTTTGCGGGTACTTGTTGCTTAACATGTTAAAATGATGCTCGAGTTAAATATCTGCGCCGAGTGTAATTTAGATTTCCACAATCCCCGATCTCAGCATCACCGAGTTACTCGACTGGATAAATTGTGTCATTTTAGTGACTGGTTTTGTAGCGAAGGAAGCATTTCGAACTCGGGGGCGGGGGAGGGGGGTAGAGGGTTGAGGCGGGGGATCGGCACAGTCATAGAAGAGCGCCTACCTTGATATATGTAGTAGCACATGTCCTTTAGTGGTATGGTAAGAATACAATACACAATGCTACGTTTGGGCCTAGCGCACCTCTACACTGAGCAATGTACACATTTTTTGTCTCTATATTTAACACATTTCCCCCATCGGGCCGTTTTCTCTACTTCAAAGGTCATAAAACAGATGAACCAAGAGTAACAGAGAAATACAAGTTTCGGGTGATTACGGTTGAGTCATGGGGGACCTCTCCCCACAGACAGACACTGGGAGTGTATTATGGTGTAAAAGTAATATTGAACTGATAAAGAAGTTGGTCATTCCTCTCTCTCTCTCCTATCCCCCCCCTCACCTCTCCCACAACTCTTCCTCGCCTCTCCATCCCCTTATCCCCCTCCATCCCTTCTCCTACGCCCACCCTCCGTCTTCCCAACTCCCCATCTCCATCTAAATCATCTATCCCTCCAAACCCCTTTACCTCCCCTCTCGCCTCTTCCCCTTCTTCCTCTCCATCTCCAAATCACCTTCCCCTTCTCCTTTTAGCATTCCCTCTTTCTCTCTCCTCCCTCTTTCTTTCTCCTCCCTCTTTCTCTCTCTCAAATATTTTCTACAAAAGGTTTGGGGACAACCGGTTCCAACGTCTCCTGACTGGTTGATGCTTAACACGTTGACATTCTGTATAAATCCACCTGAATGTGGTTAATAAGACATGGGTTTTCTTCTGCCGGGTCGATGTTTACCAGCAAGAAGACATTAGTCACGACATAATCTAATCGATTATTTAACCAGTCACGATTAAAGTTTTTATCCTAGAATGGAAGGCTGCACACAGCACAACGTGTGATACGTTTCTATTTCAAGTTGATAACCAAGTTCGTATGACCTCTTTTTAAGAAATCAATTTTTGTCACGAAATGTATAAAATATCAGACAACTTTGCACGAATCGTTCTTAGATATCTGCAAAAGTCACAGGCCGAAAAGTGAGAACTATTTATCCTTATTAACGCTTTACCCAACGTAACGGCCAAAATCGACGAGCGCTATTCTCAAAAATCGCCAATTAATTTTCATTATTTTTTCATTTTTTGTCTCAAAAACATAGGTTATGACCCCTCGTTGGAACGAGCTCTTCGAGCTCGTTCCAACGAGGGGTCATAACCTATGTTTTTGAGACAAAAAATGAAAAACTTCAGTTGTTCAAGAATTTTTTTGCAAGTGTCGTCTGCTTTCCATGTTAGCTAAAGGGTTAAGAGGGCATAAAGGACAAGTTTGTAATAGGGCGATGCTAATAACAGAGTTTGAGTGGAATAACAGAGTTTGGGTGGAATCGAATTAGAAAGAGGATTTCGAATCCAATAGAATTTGGAATCGAATCTCTCGATTCTTCAAGTTGTAAATATTGCACCTTTTTACAACAGTTTATTACTAGTCTCCACTCAAGCATCGTATTCAAAGGAGAGCCATGTCAGGAAAATAAAACAATGCGGAATATTCCAGAACGGAACCAACGTAGTAATTTCAGAAGTGGGACGCCCTTGAACTCTTCTTCTATCACCAGGTCTCCTGTACAGGAGACCTGATGGTAGACGAAGAGTTAAAAACTGACACATAATAGGATTTAGAGAACGTCTCGCCGATTCTGAAATTTCCGAATTATCGGGACGTAAATCAAATCGAATCGAATAGTCAGTGCGATTTCGAATCGAAGCAAATTTGGAAGCTTCGAAGGGCCCTAGTTTGTCGTCACACATTCACGGAGGCCATGTGTTGAGGATTTACTATACACTGAATTAGCGTAGGCGGATACAAGGAGATGTTCATGGTGTTGTACCACAGTCCCATCCTTTCTAAAGAGACACGAACATGAAACAGAAACTGGCATGGGCAATTTATGTCGGAAAATACATTTATGTAAACTTTTATCTCCCATAAAAGTGAAATCCGATCAGTTGTCAAGAATTGCCGTTCAAAATTTATCATTTGTTAAACGTTTACCATCGAAACATGACTATAACCACCCTGACTGGAACGAGATCCTTGATGTCTTCCCAATGTGTAAACTGTATTTCTGACGCCCAGACTAGAACCGTTTATTTGCGCAAGAAACAAACTGCAAGTGTTTTTCCTAGTTGTGTTAAGAAACGGGTTAACCATTCAAACTCTAAGACCAAGCTCTGAAGGCACAGTCAACTTCTGTAAAGAATTCGGTACCGTTATCCGAAGTGGCTCGGTTTGCACCCCCGGAAGGTACTGATCAATTTCTGTCCGAATTCTAACGAATGTTCGTGTCTCCTTTCCTTACATACCGTAATGATACTGGATACCCTCTCACACATTGAAACATATGATATTGTTTTTATGGCATCACAGAAGATCTTGCGCTATTAATTTGTTTTTGGTAGTTGACCAATGAGGAAGCAACTGACGTTTAGCCCTGATATTATGTTTATCATGTTGCAAACATGTTCGTCTACATTCCTTATTTCACCTCCTAAAGGTTTATACATTTAACACTTTGAAGCCGTGCTCCTGTTTTGCCGGCCCAGGAACATGATACGTCGTAATTTCATTACGTAGAGTGGTTGCTAAGTGAATGTGTGGTAGACCAATCAATATTTTCACCGTGCAGCCTCAAGGCTGCACGTTGAAAATATGAATTGGTCTACCCCCAAATATGGATTCTCTCAATCGCTGCCATTGAACCGACATGGAAGATACCACCAGGATTCTTGTTCACAATCAGGTAGCAAGAATCAGATTTTAAGTGATATCGTCGTACATTTTGCTGGGGGCCTGTGTGAAAGGGCAAAGAAGTATTTGCTTCAAGGGGTAATATATATACCCATTTTGGACGCTGAAACGTAAGAAACCCTATGCACGATAATGTCAAATCCCCAACGTTTTGACCAGCAGACTCCCCAGGATACAAATGGAAGAACGTAGATCCTGTGGGGAAGATGGGAGATTATTTTTTCGTCGAATGGAGTACGGGAGTCCGCAATTGATTTGGATCTGTGTTTTTTTATTCTTGAAGGGTCAATGACCTGAAGCGTCAAACACGTATCGATTATGGTTCTCCAAATACAATTTATTTACATACAAACAAAAGATAGATCCTTGCGCACATTAATATTTCAGAATTTACAACAAGAGATTGTTGTTCGAAGTCATTGTTTCAACACTTCATAATTCTTTGGGTCTCATATCCTAGCTATTTGCCTCCTCTTGGTTCTCTTAACTCTTGTTCTCGTAACTTTTTCGTTGACAGCATCTCAAGCACAAAAGTTTCAGATTCATAGTTGAACCGCTCTGACAGTGACGATCTGCTCATGGGGTTAATGCCAACATAGCGTTTGTTTGAATCACGTGAAAAGGTTAGCTTTACCTTCTACTTGAAATGCATTGGATTCGCCTCCATCTCAAGTCACGAATGCGTAATGTTCATATCAACCAATTCTCAACAGGATAATTCACCGTTGCTCTGCAGCTCCAACGGATAATTTGTCAACAATATCTTGTATAGCTTTTTTATTTCATTTATACCTCTGTTTACGATTCATAACGATTGCAGACTACGACTCGACTGACATTAGGTGTGTTAACGTTCGGAACTACACTCTGTATGGCTTTGTGGGTATATGTACGTTTCTTCCATATTCTCAATAGATTTGCAAGATAGTATGTGACATCACATTTATTAATCAGCGACTACTCAAAGTATGCGTCCCCAACATATACAATTACAGCAGGCGATAAATTAAATGTCGGGTAATTTTTGTTATTTTATACATGCTGCCAAATGAATAAGCTTATATTTAGTTTTTTGTATCTAGCGTTACTTCGGCTAAAAAATCACTAACTTCGGACGACGAGACGCCCAGAACTAACCAGTCAAGTCAAGAAAATCTGACGATTTAATGAATCAGTTCTTAATAACTACATTGATTACGACTCGCACATCTTCTGAGAGTTCAAACTCGGCTGATAGGGTTTCAAACTCGGCCGATATAACGCCGATCTAGGCCGAAATGAACCAATCTAGAGTTGCCTCCCCTTGACTGGTTAACGGGCGCAACCAATTTATTTGCATCGAAATATTCAGTTATTCGTCGAACGCAATCTTAAAAATTGGCGTCACCTGGCATGGTGGAGTGGTTTGAAGCAGAGTTTTGTATGATGTAGACTTAATGTTGGTAATAAGCGAAGAGATAAGGGAGTTTAGTTTTGATGAACGCCGCGGCTTGTCCATGTGGGGAGGTTGAGACGTTCAGAGAGCTGAACTAGAAGTAAGAGAAGACGCAACTTCGGATTTTGTGAAAACAGTGTGTAGCAATAATGTCAAAAAAATGTAACAGATCAGTTATTACTCAGTTATCATTTTTTGTCGGCCGAGTTATCAGCCCCAAGGTAACTTCATATCAGCCTGAGATCGAATTTGTGGCGCACTTGGTTCTTCTTTTACCAAGTGTAACAGTCGTATCTGACCTGTGCTATACAGAGAAATCGCCAGTCAAATGTTACTACTCTTCCATGTTTTGTCACCACACCAAAAATAGCTTATGACCCCCACCGGAACGAGTTCGTTCTAATGAGGGGTTATAACCCATGTTTTGGAGACCAAAAATCAACATGTTTAGTTATTTACTAACATATCTTGCACGTGTAGTTTTCTAGTAGTGCTTCCTACAGACTTAATCATGCGTAACATGAACTTTCCGGAACCAGTTTAAAGGGACTCAGTTTTGTCAGTTTATGTTGAAACGTTTATGCTCTCAACACATCCACACTTGATGCCATTGTTAGAGAGGGTCTGTTCTTGCCTTACATATAAGACCCTTCTACAGTGAGCATCAGTGCACAAGGCATTCACAAACATACCTATTAACAAATACTGTCTAGACACATGAGTTCACTAAAAGACTAATTTCCGTTCAAGCTCTATCAAAGACGTTTCTGATGTTATTTATCGGATTCAATGGTGCGCGAGCACTCTGTTGGAAATGGTTGATTATATAACATTACACCTCAGGTTAAAATCTATCAGATTCTGTCATCGTGTTTTTACACCCGTTTGTCCGTCCATTCGTCCGTCCTTTTCTCAGCAGTGAGTGGATGCATTTCAACGAAATACGTTATGTAGCGAGGTGGTATATAACGGTAGGGGTATGCATTGGGTGATGGCTTAGCTCTTGTTTTTTTTTTTTTTTGTTTGTTCGTTTTCTTTATATAAAATATTATTCTTGTTTGGGCTAGTGTTTCTTTAATTAAATTTTCCTCTAAACTGACAAATACGTCCAGCGCCGATCACCCAAAAAGTCATTCAAATTTCGTAAACATTATATATATATATAACTACATTCCTCCATTAGATCTTACAATAAAAATCAGCAAGCTAAAACTGGTATTTTTGTGCTTATCTTGTGGAGGCGATACAAAGTCTGTGTACTGTAACTGCAGTATACAAATGCATACTTTGTTACGATTTTTTACTTTACTATTTGTAGAATATTTTAAAACTCTGAGAGGTGCATGCAAGAGACTTAAACTGTAAATGTCATCACTTGACAAGGCACGTGAAATACGCTTTCTATGTTTAACTCCTTGCATGCTGCTAGCGGATATTCCTGTCCAGGAAATAATGTCTCTTACCACTGAAATAAAAATCATTTCGGCATGTTTAATCAAATTTTCTCCATTTATTTATTTATATACTGGGGTTTAACGACACTTTCGACAGCCAGCTAAATTTAGATGAATTTTTATCAAATCTAGTCTCCTCAAAGTATAATTATCAGTAAATGAAGCCACATCACGTTATTATATTTCTTATCCTAACCACTGGAACCTTAGTGGTTTTGCATATTGAAATCTACCCGAGTCTGCCAGGGAGAGAGTTTTGCATTGCGAATATAATGCGTAGCTGTCATGGTAGCCCACGTGAGCGGCCACCTCGTGATGTCATTACCACGGTAATACACAGTATTAATGCGCATGGGTGACGCATGCTATTAGGTCAAACGTGTTCACTTCGTCTATTTTCAGCACTGAAGGCCTTCATCTCGGTTTAGCTGGTGGCACATGGGTACTGAAACGTCGTATAATCTCCAATACAGTGATGAAGGTATATTCGATTCTACGGATGAATATTTAATGACCGGAAATGCTCCACCAAAACCCAACAATTACTATCATAATGGTTTTTGTATTCTATCTTGTCTTCCAGCTCCCATATACAGCTCTGAGATTTTAACATCTTGGCTCCAATCTATGACTTCTTGGCCCATAGTACTTCCCAAGGCATCCGTGGTTCCTACGACTGCATTCTACTCTTCGACTTATTTCAGAAAAATGGGATTCGACAGTTACAGCCAGACACTAGAAAGGGGTTGTGTGAAATGGATTTTGCAAGCAGTATTCCCTGGACTGTTTGACAAAATCACCGTCACTGACTTATCCACGGTCACCACTATTTACCCTATGCTCAACTTCCGCTATATTCATCCAGTACTATAGTTCTCTATTACTACCGCCGATGATCCCACCAATACATACCTACTGTTTGCTAAGCTATCAAGTACTATCTGTTATCCACACTACCATACCCTATCAGTCTTACGATCGGTGTATCAGTCTTACGCCGAGCGTCTGCCACAACCGAGAACTGGGAAGATCACAAAAAGCGTTAGGGTGAAAGAAATTACTCGAAATGTTGTCTGTTCATACGGCTCGACAGACTATTTCGGAAAAATTAGTGAAAGGGTGCCGACGTCGTCCAGCGGGTTGCTGAAAATGGAATGCCGAGAAACGTTGATGATGGTTTCGTCAAAAGAATCAGAGTCTTTCGAGCAATGATTGGTACGGGTGACATCTCGTACGTCTCAAGTCGGGAAAAGGGATGCAACGTCCAGTCGGTTGTAAGATAAAGATATGATATGATATGATATGATTATGTTTATTTACCAATATACAAAAATACAGAATGATAAATATATACATACGTATGGTTACATCATAAAAGGGTTCTCGTATACAGTAATATTATTTCAGATATACATAGATAATGGGATATAACAATTTTTGTATACCGGCAGGGAAATGCATAGCCAGATTGGCTGTCTTCCCGCATTTCCCTCTGACAGAAAAGAGAAAACTACAGAATGAGAAGAAACTCGAAGAAGAAAATGATGCAAAAGTGCAACATTGTTATTTCTGTTTTAGCTCCAACAGACAGGGTTACTCCGCGACATTTGCACAAGAGAATGTTGGGTGGACGGTATCAATTACATCACGGTACTCTTGAAATGGTCTCAAAAATTTTATCGGTTAACTGATCCGAACCTCGGTTGATTTTTATGAGAATAACAGCTTTAAAGTTTTGGAACAGTTGAGACTAAATCAGGAGACCGGAAAGGACGAGAATACCAGACAAAAATCCCCACCGAAGACAAGTCATGCACAGAATGAAGACTTAGTGGCACCTTGTATTGTTTATACTAGTGTAATAAAGATGTCGAATGTGCAGCGCTGCCAGTGAAGTGTTCCAAGTTGGGTGTTGCACGTTCCATGCAGACTATCACGACAACTCTAGCAACATAACATCACTTCTCCATCCGGCTCTATCCGGCATAAGAGGGAAGACCTTAACATATACAATATTTTCCATATTGAAACAACACTCAGTTTCAATGCCCGGTGTTTTCGAATCAGATTATTGAACAAACGCGCCCTGTAATTTCTTCTGGGGATCGGGAAACTATATTGCAGCCGCATACAGTATCGATCGGAACGACCAGCATTTTATAAGTCTGAAAATGGATTCTGAAATGAAAGCGCAAGTTAACCCTTTACCTAACATGAAAAGCAGACGACACTTGCAAAAAAAATTCTTGAATAATTAATTTTTTTCATTTTTTGTCTCAAAAACATAGGTTATGACCCCTCGTTGGAACGAGCTCGACGAGCTCGTTCCAACGAGGGGTCATAACCTATGTTTTTGAGACAAAAAATGAAAATATTTTGAAAATTAATTGGCGATTTTTGAGAATAGCGCTGGCCGGTTTTGGCCGTTACGTTGGGTAAAGGGTTAATCAAGTTATTGGCAGTGCAGTTGTGAATTGTAAGTTAAATCCATAATCTCCATTATGCTTATTTACATAATGTCGAATCAGAATCGCGATATTGTTTCCAAGGCAATATCTCGACAGGACCGTTGAACTCCTTTCAACGGAAATCAAGAAGTATCTTTTTAACTGATAGCCAGAGTTTTACTTAGCGATTTTTATACAATAACATGACTTTCGAGGGCGTTGGGATCCATTACTGTGGGCTAGGAATCTGCAAATCACACATTTTGTTTCGAATCAAATCTCTAATCCCATCGTGTCTCTGATATCGAAATTGAATCGAATCTCGAATCGAATCTTAACAGACAAGTTATTGCATATTGCACCAAACGGAAGTTACGGAACATTGTGATGACCCTTACAAGACTGAGTGAACACCTTAAACACCAATAAATTAATATTCTCTATAGCACCGTCGCTAAAACAGATAGCCCCCCCCCCCCCTACATTTCCCACTGGCTGTCACACACTTCACACCATGCTTGCGACGCGAAGAAGTATTGGTTTCGCATGTCTTTCTGTTTGTCATCTTGCATTTGCATGACACAAAATTCAGATGTGAATTTGGGGTGGCTTCTCTATCCGTCTTCACAGGGACATATTCAGTATTTTGGAGATTCCAGCCCCAGACCGTCGGGTCTGAAACAGCATTGGACAACGAATCCCAACGGGCAATCAGCAGATGCACACGCAAAGACTGGAAATAAGCTAGCTAGTCTCTCTGTTGGGGGAGCTTCTGTGGTTCTATAAAGCCTTTGCAAGAGGACACCAACTCCATAAACTAGAAGTAACGGAGCTTTCCAAGTGATTCCCCGGCTTTCATTCAATACGGACTTTGACAGAAACAGAGACAAGCTGCACAAACATGCTCAGAGGTGGAGGAAACATCAATTACTTATGTCGCTAACTCTCTGGTTTGTGCAGACTCCCTCTATCTTCTTGAGAAGATTTGTTTTTCCCTGCCCGAAAGTTGCCGATATGGTGTCACAACAGCTCCATGCATGGATAAAAAGGATATGTAATTTTACAACTTGACCAATTGAGGAAACATCTTCAGTTTTGTAAAAGGTGCTCCCCCCCCCCCTCCCCGATATACTTACCTCTTGATCGGAAATACACATCGCCAAATCAATTCTCCAACGGTGCACCAAAAGTACCAGAATATCTATGTCATCGGCAACAGCAACAAAGCTTATTCCACTCGAAGCTATTTCGATAATCTTGGAGACAATCTTCGTATCGACATCGCCGGTAGTAATATAAGTACAAAAACCGCCTTTTTAAGGAAAGAACAAAAATAATTAATAAATTGCGTTTTGTTCCTTGCATTCACAAGAAATACTTGCTCATCAGTATAGAATTCTTGGGTGCAGCGAGTTGTTTATCGGTCATCGCATTTCCTCGATCAGCTTTCGCCAGTTTTCGCATTGTTTTATCCTTCAATAAGGACGTTGCGATTTCTGCGAGCTCACATTCAAAAACTATTACGTATTCTCGTCCCTCTGGGCGATAGGGAGCAAGCGAGAAAACAGGATCGTCGGATTTATCAAAACTTTCTGGTGATGATCCAGTGCATTGCCACGAATACGTCGTTTGATTGAAGTTTTCGAGAAGATTTAACAGTCTGGAGTTTTATGAATACGATGGCGCACAGACTCGGTTTCATTACAATTTATTTGGTCCTTGTCTCCGGCAACAAGCCCAGTTGTAATCAAAGGGCTAGTGAATATCAAACCATTCAAGAATACTCAAAGTGTCTGAATAATCCCTCTTGATTAGGGAGGTACTCGTATCAACATGTTGTTCACTTGTAACATGTTTAACGTTTGTGTTCGCGACATTGCATTGGGAATTTCAGCACACCTATGCAGAGAGCCCACTTATGTGGGGCAAAATAGGAAAAAAACTCCCACCTCAAGTCAGTCCAGCTTGACTCTTAATATAACGCATGAGGACCTGCTCAATTACCAGATCAGTGAAAAGACCAGTCCATGGTCGACTAGTTAGTCGGACGGAGTGATTTCCATGCTCGGCGAAATATTTGTTGAGCCAGTGATGCTTCCCTTCGCTCATCTTTTCAGAAACAGGCAGATTAAGACGGGAAAATCCAATTTTTTGCGAACGCTGTCCAGAAAAAGTGTTGAAAATTGAAGAAAATCGTTTACCTGTTTGTAGCACTGTAAACAATTTTTCCCGAAGCAGATTTTAGCGGATTTTGGATATGTTATAGAAAAACTTTCCTGCTCGAATGCAGGGACGTGGCTAGAGGTTTCCGAATGGGGGTGGGGGGGGGGGGGGGGGTAAGGTAGAGAATTTCCAACTAGGGGAGGAACCGGGAGGGGGAACCCCCCTCCCGGTCCCTCCCCCTTGTTGGAAACTCACTACCGAGAAAAAAATTTGAAAATGAAGCCATGAAAGGGGACATAAAATTGATTCTAGTAACTGAAATGTCAACACATTTATGTTAGAATTATCAGGTTGTTATTATTATTTGGTATTATTCTGGGAATTGAATGTGTGCTAAACAAATGCTCCAGCTGAGAACTTTGAGCAATTCACACCTCCTAACATTAAATGAGATCTTATGCAGGAATGGTCAGTTTTCGATGGTTCATCATTTTGTAACTGTGAATGATGGAATTAACTCAGGATAACAATTTTACATGATGCGATTTTCTTGAAGTGCATTTCGAGGATTTTATTTTATTACGATAAGTAAACGTACTATGGAAATCTCGCATCGATTGACATCATGCATACTTATGAAGCTCGATATTGCGTACACTGTAATTGTAAATAGTAACAGTTGGAATTTGCCGATTTGAAACCGAGTTGGGATTTTGGGAAGTAAAGGAGACATCAGAATCACAAAAGAAGCTCTAAAATCCAGATAGATGGAATTTCCAACTACTCAGGACTTGCCCTCCGAATTTCCAACAATAGAAAATTTTGGCCAGGATTGAGGGTGGGGTGGGTTTGACACACCCCTCCACACCCCCTGTCGCCACGTCCCTGCTCGAATGAGATAAAATTCTGCTTACTAATAATTTTTTCCATGTTCATCCAAAAGGTTGGCTTTATCGATTCCACTAATATTCAAATAATATTTCATGAGAACAACTCGTTGCCAAATATGCTTCAGATATCCAAGAACAAGGTGAGGAATTCAAAACACTTCATGGTGCAACGGAGTGACTGCGTGTGGGGAAATGCCAACGCTGCCCTCTTTTTTTTCTTGGAGAAGGAATCCATTGCCGACAGACATGTGTATGTCAACTGATGCTCAGAAGTTTAATAGCAGAATATAATTGCGAAATTCTAGGATATTCAAACAGGTATCACGACACCGCGTCAGTAATATGTCAGCTGTGCAGTCTCCATATAATAATAGTCTGTTGTGTAAAGGCAATCACTCTCGTTATTTTATTTTAGACGGCATTTTATATCGGTGACTCTCTGCCCTGTTGACTTTGACCTAAACATAAACAAATAGAAAACAAAACAAAGCCGACGGCTTTGAAATTACCCCCATACAGCTCTGTTGCCTCGTTCTGAAGCATTTTGATTTCCTAGCTTTGTTCTTATTTATCTGAAGCATACTTGGCCACCAGTTGTTCTCGTGAAATATTATTCGATTATCGGTACGAATACGATTGCAAACTTCCAGGAACAAATGATAACTACTATCAACTCTGCGAGTTCAACGCATACATTTTTCGTGTTCTATACATCATAATGTTCATTTAAATGTATAATTAGTGTATGTTTAATTAATATTTATAGAATATCTAACTTGGGATTTTCAAAGTAAACTAATTTCACTCATATAATGCCTTAAGTGAGTATCTGTAGCTGGAACGATTATTACCATCAATAGAGACTTTACGGTCAGAGATCTTATTTTAACTGGTACAGTACGGCCGACGAGGAATGGTCTCTTTCTATGGGTTGGCAATATTTCCACAGATGCAATAATATTAGATTCCAAACGATAATTACAGGAATAATCATCAAACATTTAAATAATGAAGCACCGGGTACAACCCGGTGCTTCATTAATTAAACTTTTGCTGATAATGATTTTATTACCCGGTAAACGAATGGGTCAACATCAATGCCCACACGTGGATTACGACTAGCCACGGCGACTGTACTGTTAAGTACCACATTATTTTCAGCAATCAAAATTTATTCACATGAGTTTACCTTGTTGCGATTTAATACTTTGAGCCCCAGTGGCCCTTTAACCGGCTAAGAAGCATAATACGTCATAATTTCATTAAGTAGGATGGCTGCTGAGTGAATGTTTGGGGGAGACCAATTAATATTTTCAACGTGCAGCCAGGAGGCTGCACGTTTAAAATATGAATTGGTCTACCCCATAATAATGAATGTGGACTCTTCCAACTGCTACAATTGAACTGATATGAGAGATGCCACCAGGGTTAAAATGGTTAAATATCAAATCTTATTATGTCTCAAAGTTAGTTTGTCCAATCAAAATGCTGGAATACCTTCTAAAGATTCCACCGTATCGGGTTACTCACCTGATATTAATTAATATCAGGTGAGTAGCCGCCATTACTATTTTGATGCAATTCCCCTCACTTCGAATTTTCAAAATCTGAATTAAAACAAAATAAGAGAATTTAGGTTCCGAAAATATTTTCAAGATACCGTATTTTGTGATTTAAAACATTAAATATGTAAAAAGATGGGCAGAAGATAATATTTGTAGTCTGAAAAGTTGCTTTATTGTTATTGTTTGCTCTACAGTAAAAAAGTGATTTTTAATGTTCAAAACTGCTTTATTAGTCCTTTTTAGGTAGTAACAACAGTAAATGTACGCAAGGGGCCTCCAGATTATGCCGAGTTGGCAAGCAGCACTGATCTCAGCGGCAAGCAGCGATTCGTTTCATTTGTAAACAAGTACGGCAATCGCCCTTCGCAAAGTGATGATTTGTTTACAATTACCATGGTTACACGTACCGGTGCCTGTTACTGTTCATGATTCTGCGCGGTGCTATCAATAGTGGTTCCTGAAAAATAAATTCCGGGCCGTTGTTTGTTTATGGAGAAAATTATTAATCGCTTGATTTACATGGACTTTCGACATAATAAATATGTTACATGGCGTGTAGCTGGCTGATACATTTCCATACAAGGCTCTGAGTGTTCATATCAGGTTCGGCTTCGCCTCACCTGATATGAACACTCATCGCCTTGTATGGAAATGTATCAGCCAGCGACACGCCATGTAACTTATACAATCACGTAAGTACGTGGTTACTAACAGGAGCGAATCAAAACCCAACACTCCAATCCAGACGAAATGCCCCAACTGGAAAACAGGGGACGTGGGGTGTCACAGCTCCATATACCCTATGCCTTTTGTGTACGCCTCCTGGCACGAGGTTCATCTACAATATTGGTCTCCACCCACTGGTAATACTAGAATAAATGTGCCGCCATACGACAGACTGAGTTTTATTGGGAATCTACAGACATCAAGAAGATGTTCGGCAAAATTCGTGGATAAAATATCTGTGAATGGAGAGCGGTCAAACAGCAGTATTGCCACCTCTGACATACTAAATGAATCATTTGTTGCTGGATTGATAGATCGGTTAGCAGACGAAACGGTTTCGATGGAGATTTCTCAATCACCAAGGGTTAAATTTTCGTTTGTATACTCATTGAGTGGCTCCTTACGGTGTTGTTTCTCGGCAATGATAGAATAAAAGATTACAGGCTCGGTTACTGACTGATTTCAGTGTTCAGACTACGTCTCCTGATTTATGCTCGGTCTTTTTGTCAGTGGTTTGAATATGTTTTTGGGAAAAAGCTGTCAAATGGAAACATATTTGAAGACTACGTTCTTCAAAACGATAATCCTGTATTTTACAGTGCTATAAGGGGTCATTTTCCGCAGCACCAACCGCTCTGAACAGTTACATGTTTAG
This sequence comes from Pictodentalium vernedei, assembly GCA_031216915.1. NCBI lineage: Eukaryota > Metazoa > Mollusca > Scaphopoda > Dentaliida > Dentaliidae > Pictodentalium > Pictodentalium vernedei. The sequence goes on from CM062296.1 coordinate 262,756,537, forward strand.
TTGGGAACAAACCTACTTTATTGTTTGAGGTATACGAGGACTTGGAAACACGTTGTCACAGCATAATGACCTCGTCTTCGTCCGAGGCAGAACTCAATGCAAGAAGACGCCGAACTAATCTGTTCTGTGATTTTTGTTATCACTAATTCCTTTTTCACAGGACCTTTATTTTTGCTTTGCTCATTGATTGTGGCCAGTGATGAAATTCCCCCTCTTTGATCGTGTTGTAACTTTTTGTGGTGTGTTATGCGGCTCGTTGTCCTTATTGACGACAATTACCTGTTTATATCTGAGTTGGAGGCTGGAAGGTAACTCTGCTACAAAATTCCAATTTCCATTCGAACATTAGTCATTACCAGTGTCAGTTGCTATTATCGAAACCAATTGAGCATTTTTTGCTAAAAAAATAATTACTAAGGGGGAGTTTTACTGTTCTTTTTCCTGACAGAGATCATATATCAGTGATGACTATTGACACTAGTTTTTCGCATTGCTGTGCATCAAACATTTTGTAATCAGAGAAACGGTAATTCCGACAGATAAATATAGCTGAAGATGAAGGTTCTCATTGGTTATTTTCCACCGATGGCTGCAAACTGAAAGAACCAGTCTAACAAGAGAACTCGAGCACGCGAAGAGTACTTTTTATCGGATCGCAGAAGGGCTTTTTGGTTAAAATTACAGCATCCCCCTAAAACCCATGTAATTATGAGAAATACAGTTACGAGTGTGTAATAAAAATTTATACATACACTCCGTGTATCTCTTCGATTGTTGGGGGGGGAGGGTGTATTTGCTAATATATTTGGGGGGGGGGGGGGGGGTATACACCTACGTGTTATAAATGAGTTTGTTTTGTGTAAAACGGTGAATTGATTTAGCGACAAACTTTTAACGAGACGAAACAAACTAAGCACGTCGGTCAAATATACGCAACAATTATTATTATTTATTTATTTATTTATTTATTTATTTATTTATTTATTTATTTATTTATTTATTGGTGTTTAAGGTCACACACTTATGCACAATGGCTAATCATGACCGTGACAGTTTTACGGGTGGAGGAAGCCGGAGTACCCGGAGAGAACCACCGAGCCACGACGAGCAACTGTCAGCTCCTCAACATCGTAACTCCGTACTGCAGCCCAGGCAGGGTTAGATTGGCTGAAGACATGCGCACCATTGACGTGCAGTACGCCTTAGTACACAGCGTCATCGTGCCCCCATGAAGACAATCGGGGTTAAGTGCCTTGCCCAAAGACACAACGCGGGAGTCCGAATCGATCGCTAAGACGGTCACCCAGGACTGACCGGGCTCGATTTTGCTTAAGTTCGCTGATCTGACGAGAACCGGTTACCGCAACGCATACGCAACAATAAGTAGCCTTCTGTGGTGGACGTGTACTGTCGTGTGATTTTCTAAATGATAAACTCAAACGATTTGTTACAGAGCTGTGGAAGTCGTCATGCTCTGTTACCCACAGCGGCAGAGTGAGTAGGTTTAATCTTCTTTATTTTATGGAAATGAAAAATGATAAACCACAGTTTTTGGATTGAGAAAGTACCTTAGTGTGTACACTGAGTTTTCGGAATTGTTCGACTACTACCATCTTGTGAGAATGAAATCTATTTCGATGGAAAGAATTCTGTTTGTGTTCAAACTTCTGTATCGTTTTGTGATCTATTGATGTTTGATAATTTTTTAGTCACAGCATAACAACTTTCACTTCATCAAACGTCATGATGTTTAACTAGCTCAGAAACTAACAATACTGTATCAATCTCGGTACTTGTTTTTGTCAAGAATAATTAAATATGTTCGAAATATTCAATTTGGATTGTCACAAAAAAATAAGAAAATCATCAGGATATTCATTTTTCCACATACATCAAAGTATTCTCTTTAAAAAGTGATCTGCGACTGTGAAGCGTCGGGAACTTTAATACCTTTTGTCTTTTTTCAGCATTGTTTATTAACAGCAATTTCTCAACTCCTCTAAAATGGCGGTGGTAGAGATACTTCTCTATATGTGACCAATGATCGTTCCAGCAATCCAGTTGTATAGAGATCAGTGGTTCTTCCTCGGTCTAACGAGGGTCATAAGCTCTGTTTTGATTCAAAAATGAATACTGTTTGTCATTCAAGAACAGGTTTTGAAAATGAAAATCTGTTCCGCACATATGTGCGGAACGGAAATCGTTGACGGACTATTTTTAAATAGAAGCGAAATTTCACTGGGATTTTCTACAAATCGTGCAACGCAATTACAATTTGAATCGCTAGCGATAGCTGGAAATTGTCCCCTGAGTTCCAATGTGTTGTTCTATGTGACAGTTGGCACGTAGAACACATTGGAACTCAGGGGACGAAATAGTAACACAGGTTCCCCTCGTAAATTTGGTTGGCGATAAAATGTGTTCTGTTTGTTGATAGTTGTCAAATGAATTAAGTGTCCTTTTAATAATTGTTTTTTTTTATAGACGTGAAGGCGTGTAATAAACACAGAACGACACACGCGTGTATGTATTTCATCGTGTAGACAGAGACAAAACTGCTAACACCAGTGTAAAAACAGTGACAAAAATACCAACCCACTCACTTTAAAAAAAGTAAAATAATGATACTAATAAATAAAATAAATATTTACTGTTAATGGGAAGTACATCGAAAATATACATATGCTTGGGCAGAAAAAACAGATTGGACCAAGTTTAACTATTTAAAATCCATTCTGAAAATAGAAGGACGAGCAATATTAAATTTCTAAATCCCCCACACAGCACATAAATGCTATTCATTTCCATCGAGGATCAACAAGGTTGTCTCCGTCCGTCCGTCCGTCCGTCCGTCCGTCCGTCCGGGAATTGTTTCCGGCGAAAAACTCCTAGGGGTTTCAATTCAAAACATTGAAAGTGTGTTCATGTTCATTCATAGGGTCTGTAGATGTGCATAAAGGTTTTGGATTTTTGATTCGGCCCTCGGGGGCGTAAGGGGCACCACTTTTGTCGTTAGAGGAATGATTTCCGGCGAAAAACTCCTAGGGGTTTCAATTCGAAACATTGAAAGTGTGTTCATGTTCATTCATAGGGTCTGTAGATGTGCATAAAGGTTTTGGATTTTTGAATAGGCCCTCGGGGGCGTAAGGGGCACCACTTTTGTCGTTAGAGGAATGGTTCCGGCGAAAAACTCCTAGGGATTTCAATTCGAAACATTGAAAGTGTGTTCATGTTCATTCATGGGGTCTGTAGATGTGCATAAAGGTTTTGGATTTTTTATTCGGCCGTCGGGGGCGTAAGGGGCACCACATTTATCGTTAGAGGAAGGGTTTCCGGCGAAAACCTCCTAGGGGTTTCAATTGGAAACATTGAAAGTGTGTTCATGTCCATTCATAGGGTCTGTAGATGTGCATAAAGGTTTTGGATTTTTGATTCGGCCATCGGGGGCGTAAGGGGCACCACTTTTGTCGTTAGAGGAATGGTTTCTGGCGAAAAACTCCTAGGGGTTTCAATTCGAAACATTGAAAGTGTGTTCATGTTCATTCATAGGGTCTGTAGATGTGCATAAAGGTTTGGGATTTTTGATTCGTCCCTCGGGGGCGTAAGGGGCACCACTTTTGTCGTTAGAGGAATGGTTTCCGGCGAAAAACTCCTAGGGGTTTCAATTCGAAACATTGAAAGTGTGTTCATGTTCATTCATAGGGTCCGTAGATATGCATAAAGGTTTTGGATTTTTGATTCGGCCCTCGGGGGCGTAAGGGGCACCACTTTTGTCGTTAGAGGAATGGTTTCCGGCGAAAAAACTCCTAGGGGTTTCAATTCGAAACATTGAAAGTGTGCTCATGTTCATTCATAGGGTCCGTAGATATGCATAAAGGTTTTGGATTTTTGATTCGGCCCTCGGGGGCGTAAGGGGCACCACTTTTGTCGTTAGAGGAATGGTTACCGGCGACAAACTCCTAGGGGGTTCAATTCAAAACATTGAAAGTGTCTTCATGTTCATTCATAGGGTCTGTAGATGTGCATAAAGGTTTTGGATTTTTGATTCGGCCCTCGGGGGTGTAAGGGGCGCCACTTTTGTCATTAGAGGAATGGTTTCCAGCGAAAAACTCCTAGGGGTTTCAATTGGAAACATTGAAAGTGTGTTCATGTTCATTCATAGGATCTGTAGATGTGCATAAAGGTTTTGGATTTTTGATTCGGCCCTCGGGGGCGTAAGGGGCACCACTTTTGTCGTTAGAGGAATGGTTTCCGGCGAAAAACTCCTAGGGGTTTCAATTCGAAACATTGAAAGTGTGTTCATGTTCATTCATGGGGTCTGTAGGTGTGCATAAAGGTTTTGGATTTTTGATTCGGCCCTCCGGGGCGTAAGGGGTACCACTTTTGTCGTTAGAGGAACGGTTTCCGGCGAAAAACTCCTAGGGGGTTCAATTCAAAACACTGAAAGTGTGTTCATGTTCATTAGTAGGGTCTGTAGATGTGCATAAAGGTTTTGGATTTTTGATTCGGCCCCGAGGGGCGCAAGGGGCACCATTTTTGTCGTTAGAGGAATGGTTTCTGGAGAAAAACTCCTAGGGGTTTCAATTCGGAACACTAAAAGTGTGTTCATGTTAATCAATAGGGTCTGTAGATGTGCATAAAGGTTTTGGATTTTTTATTCGGCTTCGAGGGGCGCAAGGGGCTCCATTTTTGTCGTTAGAGGAGTGGTTTCCGGCGAAAAACTCCTAGGGGTTTCAATTCGAAACACTGAAAGTTCGTTCATCTTCATTAATAGGGTCTGTAGATGTGCATAAAGGCTTTGGATTTTTTATTCGGCTTCGAGGGTCACAGGGTCACCGTTTTTGTTGTTAGAGGGATGGTTTCCGGCGAAAAACTCCTAGGGGTTTCAATTCGAAACATTGAAAGTGGGTTCATCTTCATTAATAGGGTCTGTAGATATGCATAAAGGTTTTTGATTTTTTATTCAGCTTCGAGGGGCGCAAGGGGCACCTTTTTTGTCGTTAGAGGAATGGTTTCCAGAGAAAAACTCCTAGGGGTTTCAATTCGAAACACTGAAAGTGTGTTCATGTTAATCAATAGGACTTGTAGATGTGCATAAAGGTTTTGTATTTTTGATTCAGCTTCGGAGGGCGCAAGGGGCACCATTTTTGTTGTTAGAGGAATGGTTTCCGGAAAAAAACTCCCAGGGTTTCAATTCGAAACACTGGAAGTGTGTTCATGTTAATCAATTTGGTCTGTAGATGTGCATAAAGGTTTTGGATTTTTGATTCGGCTTCGAGTTGTGCAAGGGGCACCATTTTTGTCGTTAGAAGAATGGTTTCCGGGGAAAAACTCATAGGGGTTTCAATTCGAAACATTGAAAGTGTGTTCATGTTCATTCATAGGGTCTGTAGATGTGCATAAAGGTTTTCGATTTTTGATTCGGCCCTCGGGGTGCAAAGGCCACCACTTTTGTCGTTAGAGGAATGGTTTCCAGTGAAAAACTCCTAGGTGTTTCAATTCGAAACACTAAAAGTGTGTTCATGTTAATCAATAGGGTCTGTAGATGTGCATAAAGGTTTTGGATTTTTGATTTGGCCCCGAGGGGTGCAAGGGGCACCATTTTTGTCGTTAGAGGAATGGTTTCCGGCGAAAAACTCCTAGGGGTTTCAATTCGAAACACTGAAAGTGTGTTCATGTTAATCAATAGCGTGTGTGGATGTGCATAAAGGTTTTGGATTTTTGATTCGGCCCCGACAATAATCACAAATGCGAATGCGGGGATATACTATAGTGTGCTTTGCACACAAATGACACCCCTCTAGTTCAATCTTTCGATTGTGCGGAAATTGATTAAAGAATGTAACTGATGATCAACAGAACTTCATACGTTTGGATCAACTACTTTTAATTTCGATTTTTCATAATTCACGGCAAACCCTACAAGAGAAAATACACAGCACAAACAAGAGAATCGCCTTTAAGCACCTTGCCGAGCACTCCATATGGGAGTGCTGGCCTGAATGTGCTAGCCGATTTAGACTCGACGCCCAAAACATATTGACGCATTCCGTTGTCGTTATCTGAACGACACCAAGTACACGCTGGGACTTGGTGGCGCCTCGGGCGTTGCGCATTGTAGTGGAGTGGACACGGCCGCAAGGTGATTCGTGTCATCTCTGGCAGTCATGATGGGCATATCTTGGGCCTTTCCAATGAAATAAATCGAGCTCCATTTCCCTTATGCACGGCATACTTTGTTCTAACGTTGATTTTTGGGGTCACAGTTTCTTGCGGTTACTCTTTTTTCATGGCTTGATAGATAGACATCTAATCTGGTTACGCCATCTTCCACAGTATACTACCTTTTTGTTAGTGAAAGTTCTGTATTTGTGATTTATGCATACTATGAATAAAAGAATCTAAATCTGAATCTGAAGAAATTTATTCATTCGATTTTTTTTACATTCAAACACCCAAATTTAACTTCTCGCGGTCCATTTACTTTCTCCAGAAAGCGGGATTTTAATTCACATGATGGTGGTTAATGTCGCAGTATCTGAAAAATAAATGTCGTATTATAATTATTTGAATTGCTTTCAGAACAGGAGCGAGATAACGCGGTTGCTCTTTATATTATAATTTTTGTGTAAATTCTGTTTCTGTTAAAGGGACAATAAGCCGTGATTTTGAAAAACATAGGTTGGCCATAAAAAAAAACACAATTTCCGTTATGCGAAAGTACCTCATGTTTTATATATCTTTTGCACTAAAGCGTCCGATTCGATTAAATAAATTTACTTCTGTGCGAGAATGTATCGGATATTTAAAAAAAACTCTGCCATAGTTTGGTGTGAAGTTTGTGTTCACACTGGTCTATTTATAGCGTATGGGTCAATGAAATCTATTTCGCACACGTGACAACCGTTACTTATTCTCAGTTCCTTATTCGACATTCATGATCGACCGATTTTATCGGATGATAACGAATGTCGAATACGAAACTGGAATAAGTAACGATAGTCAGTTCAGATTGTCCATGTCGATTTATTTATTTATTGGGATTTAACGACACTAGGACATTGTCGGACAGTTCTACGGGTGGAGGAAGCCGGAGTACCCGGAGAGAACAACCGAGCAACGGCGAGCAACTGTCATTTTCCCAACGTACGAACTCCACACAAGTTGGGTTATCATTGGTTGAGGACAAGGGCACCATCGACCTGTAGTGCACCTTAGAAATGTAACATATGGTACTATATGGTACCTTTGTTACTTTATATTGATATTTCCCTTTTGTTAACCATTTACCCAACGTAACGGCCAAAACCGGCCAACGCTATTCTCAAAAATCGCCAATTAATTTTCATGAATTTTTCATTTTTTGTCGCTAAAACATAGGTTATGACCCCTCATTGGGACGAGCTCGTCGAGCTCGTTCCAATGAGGGGACGAGCTCGTCCCAATGAGGGGTCATAACCTATGTTTTGGAGACAAAAAATGAAAAAAAAATAGTTATTCAAGATTTTTTGCAAGTGTCGTCTGCTTTTCATGTTAGGTAGAGGGTTAAGACAGCACCTTAATACTCACATTGTGGCTTTAGCGAAGTGTTCATTCAAGCGTTCCACGTGTTGTTCGCTTGTCAAATGTCATTCTAATTCCCCTATAAAGCGATTACAATTTTTGGATTGCTTTTATCGGAGAAAAGGCTTCGCTCAAGTGTGTATTGCTTCAGATATTTTATATTCCCTCCTTTTCTCGCCGTCCCACCCGTATCGTCACGTGTAAAATATCGTTAATCTTGTCGGGCCATTCTAGGCTTATGGTGCAAATATGAGACGTACCCCCAGCATGTAAACCCGAAATAAATTATTATTATATTTTCCTCGATATTCGTAATAGCGACTACAGTTTTTTTGAAGTTCTATTGCTGGAGCATACATTTATATATTCTTCGCAGCAGTAGGAAAATTATAGCCCCCGCCAATATTAGCTGATTATGTGACGCTTTTATTATTCCTGAATTTGGTGCTCTCCCATGTACCAGAAAGAATGGTTATTTGTTCATTCGATATCATTATTGTGAAATTGTGATGGAATTGTGATGGACTTATGAGAAATATGGTTCATAAAAGTGTCATCTTTGTACCGTATTGGAGTCGGTATTAATAAATCATTAGCACTGTTTGATATTACGTTATATTTTAACTACCCCATATATCGTGATGAACATGGACCCTTGTCGGGCCAGGGATAGCCGTCTCTGAATCGTCTGATTCGGAGGACTTACAAGCCAAGATTATCAAAACGCGATCTTGTGTCGGGGAGGGAAACTGTCAAGTTCACGCGGGCTCCCAGCTGGTACGTCTGCGCTCCGGGGTGGATTGTTACAGTTTTTGCCGTCGCTGACAGGAAATAAAATTATTCCCCGATTCGTTTTGTGAAAGTTGTGTGTCCTCTAGTTATTTATTGCAGTTAATAATTCCAATATTACTGAACACGGCGACGGTATATTACAAGATTTGCAGCGGTGCGTCTCATCTTCACGCAAAATGGTCGATAAAGTCGTCGGGCGAAGGGGCTCAGTTAAAAAGAATTCCCCATCATTAAATTATTTAGTTACCCCCGATGATCCTCCAGATAAATATTCCGTTACATTGACCAAATGGAACAGCAGATGCAGGAAGCCAGGGCTCAGAACGAATCTAATCGCTTTTCTTGTGTCAACGAACCTCCACACGTCATTACGAGTAAATCGCGGTCTAGTCTGGTCTAGTCAGATTTCAGGTCCGCTCGGTAAGTCGAAGGGAGTTGAAGTCCCACAGAATTTATCTAATCGGACCCCTGCACATAGGGCTTCACCTGAGCATCAGGAAATGTTATTGGACCATGATTTAGATTATAACGTTCCGATGAGGCCTGTTGTTACCCCGGATACATACAACGGCACTACTAATATCAACGAGTGGATTACCCACTTTCAAGGGAGCGCGGTGGCTCAGTAGGTAGAGGTGCAGGCTGCAAGCCGAGAGGTCCTCGGTTCGAATCCCACCTGCGGCTACCGCATTGTGTCCTTGGCCAAGGCACTTCATCTCCATTGCCCGCGTGGGGGCACGATGACGCCGTGTACTAAGGCGGACTGCACGTCGATGGTACGCATGTCTTCAACCAATCTAACCCCGCCTGTGCTGCAGTGCGGAGTTACGATGTTGGAGAGCTGGCAGCTGCTCGTCGTTGCTCGGTGGTTCTCTCCGGGTACTCCGGCTTCCTCCACCCGTAAAACTGTCACGGTCATGATTAGCCATTGTGCATAAATATGTGACCTTAAACATCAATAAATAAATACCCACTTTCAACCGTATATACAGATTAATCAATAAACTCGGGTACAGGCATGTAATTTGTAGGTCTTTTGTTTGATGGGAGCTACTCCAAGTTTTTGAAGATTTAAATCCAGAAGGTAAAGGTGATAACTTCGTTATTTTCTGCGCTTTTAAGAGCAGGTTCGACCCTTATAAAGGGACTCTCATATATCGGTCGCATTTAAGAGCACCTAGGAAATCGCCTCGTGAAACGTTGCCCGAATTAGCCAGTAGCTTGCGACGCTTGGTCACGCGTATATAAATCCGGATGCTCCTCCGTCTTTCAGGGATGATTTGGCAAAGGAGGCTTTTATTGAGGATCTCGTGGAAAAAGAGGTCAGGATCCCGGTCATGAGGGGAAAACTTGAAAGCTAGGATGCTGCTGTGCGTTTGACGTTAGAGGAAGAGTCCTGTCGGAAGGTAAATAGCACCTCCCCGGCAGTATATGTTATAGACGATACGCGGGCGGATGTTGGTATGGATACATTGCTTCGTACCCTTGATGATTTAAAACTTCAGCTTAATTCATTACATCAAAATCAACAAAAATTAAGGGACACTGTTGACTCCCTCTCTGCTCATCAGAAATCTCTTGAGCATTATTCGAGTCCTGCCTCCTTCGTGTTCCGAACCCACTTATAATTCGTGTGGACCGCGGGCGTGGTCGATGGAGCAATAACTACCGCAAGAATAATGGTCGTTGAAATCGTGGACGATGGGGACGCGGTGATTTAAAAGGTTAAAGACTGGGGTTGTGGTCGGATCGCAGTCTCGTTGTCGTAGGCCCAATGTGAATTCTGATGTATCTCATGCTTTTGTGACATTACATGGCCATGATAGACATAGAAATTTTTTGATCGATACTGGCTCAGCCGTCAGTATAATTAGTGATAAATTGTTAGACAGATTAGGTGTTAAGGATCGTATCAAGTAACGTGAAGAGTGACGGTAAGGTCACTAATAAATATTCCTTAGATCAGATTATCGATTCGTCGGTTCTCACCCCAAATCAACCTGATGTTGTTTGGGAGCGGCCGAAAGGAATGGTTTCGCGCGGCGAAGGCGCACAGGGACGGTATGGGGGACAAGCCCCTTTCGACCCTCAGTGACTGTAGATGGTTAGTTCTCACATGTCTAGGCGTGTTGAAGGAGGAACGGCTTCAGGTACTCGGCAGGTGTCACCAGTTGCGTCGTGATGGTCTCTTGGCTGATGTCGGTTGAACCCTCGGGTGAGGACCAGTGTGAGAGGTTGAATTAGTTTTCATTAGAATAAGAGATAAAAGTAGCACATTATGTTTTAATTATGATCACAGTTAAGCTGCTGATCAGCCTGTTAGATCACCTTCATAGGGTGATAGTGAGTTTGTAGCGGGAGGGTAACAGGTTTAGACACTAAACCACACCCGAGGGTGTTTCTGTTATGCCCTTCGCTGGTTTCGACCATATTTAGATTAATTTGAGTTTATTTAGGATCACGATTAAACACTGCAAATCCCACCCCCGGCCGGGGAGGCCCAGCCCACACAAAACGCTCTCGCCTGGTATCTCGAGCGTCCTGTTTGGGCCTGCGGTCGAAAAATTTATGGTTTTATAGAGGTAGCACGAACGTGGTAGTAAGCCTCGAAAAAAGGCGAGTATTTTGTTGTTATTGGACGCAGATTTGCTGAGATTGTGGGGACAGGGTAGTTTGGTTCCGCGCATTGTAGCATGCCTATAGCAGGACATGTCGTACTGTGGGGTCGCAGTAGATTTGCTTGACAGTGGCTTGGCCTACCTACCCTTCCCCTTTGTTGTTATTGGCCGTAGCGACTTCACAGCCGTCGATTCATTTTCCAAGATGACAATGCAAGAGCACACATTCAAGAGCATTAATTCACCAATCGAGCACGTCTGGGATATGCTTGGCAGGTGCCTACGACAACGCAAACAACCCACTACCAGTGTCAATAGCCCTCTACCGTGACAACATGTTAGCGGTTGTGCTTGGCAGGCGCCTACGGCAACGCCAACAGCCCCCTACCAACGCCAACAGCCCCCTACCGTGACATGTTAGCAGTTCATGTGGTGCCATTTACGCGACTTCACGGCCGTCGATTCATTTTCCAAGATGACAATGCAAGAGCACACAGGGCCCGTGTCGCTACAGAGTTCTAAGTCCAGACCTTTCACCAATCGAGCAGCACGTCTGGGATATGCTTGGCAGGCGCCTACGACAATGCAAAGAGTCCCCTACCAAAGGGGTGTAGAGACACTTTTCTTTTAAGATGGTTGGACTTGTCTCTTCTATGGCCTCTCAAATTAGGAAAATGCTCACTTTGGCTCCATATTTAACAAACTTCCCCATCGCGCCAGAACAATTGGCAATTTGTTTAATTTGAAGCGAAAATGTGCATTTGTCTAAATGTAGAGGCGCGTGAGTCCCAGACATAGGTTTGCTTACTATATTTCTACCACACAACTGAGGCACATCGATTACCACTGACATATAGCAGGATGTGGGTGCCTCTGTTATGACCGCCTCTCCCCCTCCAAGTTCGAAATCCATCTCACGCCCCTGGGCGATGACAAAGCAAAACCTCATTTTGCAGGAGCATAATTCACGCAGGATAATAGCTTTAAAATGAATACGGATATAATACTGATATATATGTTGCAAAAAGTACATAAACCTTTCTCATATTTTTAAGTTAAAATAAACAATCTTTATGCTGAAATAACTCGCGAATGCAGTGCTGAAGTGTTCATTTTTATATTCGATCAAACGAAATGCTACAAAGAAAATAAATAAACTAGATATTGATATGCCTCTCAAGTCTTTCGGTGACGACGACGATTATATTAGCTGCATTACGAGTTCAAAATACAATATATTCATTTTATTGTAATAAAAAAACACCATCCGCTTTGAAAATGCTTCTGTGGTCAACGGGAGATAACTGCAATTCGCAGACCTTTTTCTTTGCCAATTGCGCAACGCAGCTGATCACAGCTCTGTTTGTGAAATGGAGCTATGGGTGAGGGTGTGTAAACCTAATTTGTCCCCACTATGATGGCTAAAGTACTGACTGCCTAATTTTCCAACTACATCATCAAGGAATGCCTTCGTTGAAGGCATGCCTTGATGATGTAGTTGGAATATTAGTTCAGTTGAGATTATATCTGAAAACCTAAAGACTCCTTGGAAATTTATTGGTGAATAAACAGAGTATATATGGAGAAGTCGTGACGCAACTTCTTATTTAATAAACTTGTTCCTTACGGTACTTCAAATGGATCACGCTGGGTCCCCAGCAGCCCAAATCGGGTACTACAGACCTCCATTTTGTGACTGATTCAATGTGCGACACAAATCCATGCATCAGATTTAGTCTTCAAAGAAAGTACATGTTTACTAGCAACAGAGAATTGATATCTTAGACTCCATTACTGACGAAAGTTATTTGGGTGGGGGAGGGGTGTTACACCCCTAAAGTCTTTTAGTGACGCAACTGCTTATGGAATCGCTAGTTAATGAACTATTTAGCATGAGAGGTATTAGCAGTTAAGACCCATGTATGGTGGGCCATTTTTTGTGTTGGCGTATTCTGTATGCTTCAACAATAATAAAAAGTTTTCAGGAGGACTAACCCAACTATTCTTACAATTTAGACAATGTAAATCAATCATAACGCCTCAGTTAAGATAGCATTAAAAAAGCAGAAATTATTATTATCCCTGGTGGGTAAGGGTGTGAGAGGGGGAAATCTTCCCCGAGGGCAAGATATTTGGGCCAGACACGAGGCTTGCCGAGTGTCTGGACCAAATATCTTGTCCCGAGGGTGAGATTTCCCCATCTCACACCCACCCCCATCAGGGATATTTTTTCTTCCCCCACCAAAACACTCTGACATCATCAAAAGTAATCCAGGGGCACGTGAAGCAATATAGAATAATTTTTTTGTCCATTTCTGAAAAAAATGATTTGCTTTTCGGAAACAGCGCACAAAAATCATGTATATACCATAGGCATATACCACGAAATTAAATACCAACGCCTGCAAGGCAGGGGTTAAAGATTTGTAGCGAAATGAACATTGACACATTCCGATGTACAACTATCTTCACTGAAACTGGCGTTCACCCAAACATTCCTATAAGAGTCAAGTGTCCTTTGGTTTTGCGGTCTGTTTTTTTTCTATTTTCTTCGACAAACGTTCGTCTGCTAATATTTCCGAAACGTGACGCCATGTTCTTTGTTTACGACAGAACGTGCGATGATTAAATAGTCCGTGCGCTCATTAAATATGCTAATAAGCCGGTCACGTGAGTCACGTGAGATAGATATTCATCTCTCATGGCCTTCTCACACGAGACACGCATACCGTGCATAGGAAATGGTAGGAGAAAAATAGTGGTGTCTGCCCGTTTTATGAAATAAATTAGACTTTTTATTCGTGGTGGTCCAGTTTTCGTGGTCTTCGCTGAATAACTGAACCAAGTATTCAACATCTCGACGCAAATGCACACTGGACACCACATATGAAGTGAGTGGAATGACCAAAAGGAAATAAGGCTGCCTTGCAGCGCTAATTTTTGTCAGTAATTTCATTGTCTAACCACACTACTGAAAAAATGCAGTCTACTATGCAACTGCAGAACAACAATGTGTATATTATTTCCTGCACGGAGTTGCATGTTGACTTAGCCAGAATCACACTGGTCAACTAATTATACGTTGCTTTGGCAGTGGCATCTTGACTCGCAGCCAGTGGCGGCGCTACGCGGGGGGGGGGGGGGGGGGGGGGGGGGGCATGGGGCCATTTGCCCCCCCCCCTAAACGAAGGCTTTGCCCTCCCCCCAGTTGCCCCCCCCCAACCATCTCCCATGCATTTCCATCCACCCTCACACACAAACACATTCAATCACTCTCTCTCTCACACACACACACCCCTCTCTTTTTTATTCCCATACACACTTAGCCCAAAGCCTCAGGCTAGCTGATGAACACATCCAGGCAGTAGAGATTTAAAGACTCGGATGCAGATACTTATAAGTTATAAATTCTCGCTCTCTCTCTTTCTCTCTCTCTCTCTCTATCTCTCTCTCTCTCACACGCACAGACCCACCAGACGCGGATCCAGGATTTTTTGAAAGGAGGACCGCTAATTACCATTACATTTAGTCGAAACTTGGATCCAAAGTCCGTAATATAATTTTTTGGTTTGGTACGTCCACAGGACGTACCAAACCAAAAAAGTATGTTACGGACTTTGGGTCCAAGTTTGGACTACCTCATAACAAAGTAATGATATGATCCTTTACGTATTTGTCCCCCTTCATGGGAGTCTGCCCCCCTAGTTTCCCCCCCTCCCCCCTCCCCCCACAAAAAAATTTCTGGCGCCGCCACTGCTCGAGACATTATTTCTCTTGGGAATCTAAATACGAATTTACTTTTGTATGGGGACGTGACAACCGCTACTTATTCCCAGTTCCTTATCCATACAACTGGGAATAAGTAACGGTTATCACGTCCGCCTTTTGTATTATGTTCTGGTCAACGAGTTTACGTTCCAATTGTCTTCTTTTGCCTAACGACAGAAATTGACAGAAATTGATAGCACATAAATTAAAACATTGTACAGAGTAATATTTCAAATATGCATTAATCAGTTTCTGTATCAGTTGCATCATAAAATTTTGCACACAATGAAATTCAATATCATCCGATTTCAAGTCCAAGACGTACAACAAGTGGGATGCGTCGATGATATTGCACAACAAACTGACGCCATCAACAAAATCATGTCACTGAGAACTAATATATTACGGGTTGGAAGAACTCTTTTCAGGCTTGCTACTAAGTAAGAAGTTAAGAAAAGCAGTATCGTACCCGCATGTGTCTCCGCAGTTCTGTTCCATGAAATTTCTCATATTGCTGCCTCTGTTACAGTAACCTTGGTTTGCCATCTGTGCGCAGTAGGACTCTGGATAGCTGTTTCCACATGGACCTGGAAAAATTCGGAAAATATCAACCCGGACAGAGACCGCGGAGGCTCAATGAAGGGGGGGAGGGGGCACAATTTCCCAAAACGTGCTGGACCTACCATGTTCATTATGTTGGAAGAAAAATTAAAAGCAGTTCTATAAACAGTTTTATAGAAATGCTATTTCCTTGTGTATCAAGTATAGGTGTGTGCGAATTCATGTGTTAAAAGTGTGTGTGTGTGACGTCAATTAGTATATTATTGCCTCAAAACAGATGACAAAGTCCTTTTGTGTCATGTTACATATTTGATTGTTTGTTTTTTGGGTTATACCGACACTTTCAGCAGCCAGGGTGAGACAGTGTTGGGCAATTTTACGGGTGGAGGAAGCCGGAGTACCTGGAGAGAACCATCGAGCAGCGGCGAGCAACAATCAGACTCTTCAAGAGTTAGCAGCGGTTGACTCCCAGTGCATCATCGACGTGCAGTACGCCTAAGTACACAGCGCCAGCATCCCAGCCCCCCACCCACGTGGGCAATCGGACACAACGCAGTTACCGTTGGTGGGGATCGAACCGTCTGCATCAGTTTAAATTCCAATGCACTAACCACCGCGCATACGCGTGACATATTACAATATTACTTCAGCAAATGTACACATACCAGTTAGCTACTCTTTTTTGGTATGTGTGTTATGTTTTGGCCATGTTTCTGTATATTTCTTCCACATCAGCCAGTTTTCTACCAAACGACTAGCCTTTTATGGCTGACGTAGAAGAAATAGACCGCATTGGCTGAATGTTGAATTCATTTGCCAAATACAACTAAATTTGTTTTCATTTGCGGATGATATGTCATAGGAATGCCTGAAAATTAACACATTTGCAAGCCCTTCATCCAACGTAGACGACATCAAAAAGTGGTATTTTAAATGTCTTTTTTCAAATTCTTCAAAACGTTTTAACAAAGCAACGTCATGTGACTTCTCATTGGAACGAATACGTCGAGCTCGTTCCAATGAGGAGTCACATGATATAGTTTTGAAGAATTTTTTTCTCCTGCTCAACTTATATATTACGTCGGCGGTGCGTGTGTGGGGTTGGGTGGAATGTGCATCGGTTCCGTCACTTATCAAGAGGGTTGTAATCACAAACAACATCTTAGGTAACAGCTATTTAAGAATAATCCAAAAAGCTCGGATTTAGACATGGTACAACAACAGTGGCCTTTCCGTACAAAACTTACTGGCACTTTTCGGCTGCTGCCATTACAGACAGGGAAGGCGATGTCTATATTGTTAAGACATCAAAAAACGTTTTGAAGAACTCAGTCCATGCAAAACACTTACTTTGCACACCAAAAGCAAACTGCTCTATTCAATTTGTTGTTTGCCCTTCCGCCTACGTCCATGTGACATGAAATCTTTGATACACCCTACGGCCGCCGTGGACTGGTCACTTTCCACGGGTGGGCAATATTTCTACGAATGCAATAATTATACAATAACAAGATTTTCGAGGGCGTTGGGCTCCATTGTCGGACCGCTATCAGTGATTAGCAGCCCAGGGGCCATTAGCGGCCCGAGGCGATGCTAATGACCGCAGGGCTGCTAATCACTGATAGCGGTCCGATAATGGGGCCAAACGCCTAAGAAAATCTTGTTATTATTATTATTATCAATACCGCTCTGCGGTACTTTGCATTCAGACACAGTAGCATCAGTAGGATTGCTGGGGTTACCCGTTAAATATTCACAAGAAAATTAACAGTAACAACATTTATTAAAGATAAATTTACAAAATCTCCTTGACCACTGTCGTCAGCTATTCAGTTGTTCTTGTTTATGTTATAGTTTATCGTGCAGTAATTTAACGTAGCTTTGGCGTCTGCAAACTGTAAACAAAAACTACGCTTCCGGAAGTAGGTCATGACGTCATATTTGACTCCGGTCCCCGGTCGATAATGGCTATAAATAGCCATTATCGACCAGCTGGAAAATATGCGCGTCTATTTATAAGTCTGTTGGGCTTTCTTACTGTCTTTGTAAATTACTGTTAATGTGTTGGCAACGCACAAAGAATTAATAATAATATTAGATTCCTAACACTAATTATAGGATTAATAATCAAAAATGTAATTATGCTTCATCCATTAAAATTTGCTGATGATGATTTTTATTACCTGGTAAACGCATGCGTGGACATCACTGCCCACGCGTGGATTACGACCAATCCACAAAGGCTGTACTGTACGTATGTTTGCCCTAATGGTCCAGCAAGGCCGATTGTGTCCGTAAGCCGATTACGGTCGCAAAAATGCGAGCTGATTCCGTGCTGAAACGAGCCAAATGTCTACACAGGCAGACCTCTGACCGATAACGTCCGCAGAAACTCCGGCGGATTATGCTAGAAAACTAATTACGTCCACAAAATGCAAGTCGGCTGTGTCCGGTTGTGATGAGGCACACTCTCTGCAGTCTACGTATCTCCCACGCAACCCATTTACTGATAGAGGAACACTCTCGGAAGGCTAAATATCCCCACGTAATCCCTTTTCTGATAGAAGAACACCCTTTTCAGGCCAAATATCTTCGCGTAATATTTGACTTTGGCAAGACCACGAATTTACTTTTTCCTTTTTCAGCTGTCTTTTTGCCTAGAAAGTTAAGTCTCGATCGGATTGATATCTAATCGCTAGGGCCCTGCGAAGATTCGAGATTCTATTTTGATTCGAATCTTTCATGGGATTCGATTCGATTCGAATCCGTTATCACCAATTCAACTTTTCGAATCCTCCCAGTCAGTTTGAACATACTCATCAAGAGGTAACTGCATCGTCCTTGTTCCGGTGTATTTCAAGCGCGAAGTTGGCAAATCCCGATTGCAAAGATGCGCATTAACGGCAGAGTATATGGAATTAGAAAGACACTGGGTATGCTCTCGTTCATAATATATGCCCGGAGTACCAGCCAATCACGTGGAAAGCCTGTGTCAGTTGAAGGAGCGTAAACGTCAATAGAGTTAATCCCCAACAGGCGAATGAGAGGGTGTTTACCGGCTCTATTCAATTGTACAATTTCGAATTTTACATATCTGTTCCGTCTTGGAATCTCCCCCTTTTCCTTTGAGAGAGCGAAGTGCAGAAATACTTTGATGGCTCCGAGGTCCGTTCGTTTCTTCGCAGATCGATGTAGTTTAGATACACAACGCAGATAATTTCCGATAGAGCTTCTTGACTGGTTATTTGCTGCAGAAACGGATTGGATTCGGATTCGATTTGTATACGAATCTTTTGCGGGGCCCTACTAATCGGAATACATTTACACTGACAGATTGAGATCTCATAACTAAAATGTTACAAAGTAAAGAAAACAAAAGAAAGGAAAATAACCAACAAATATGCAATAAATATTTTCACACTTCTGTTTCGACAAGTGAGATTCTGCAGCGTTGTGGTTCATGGGATTGAGAACTTTGATCGTGTTGTGACCGGGGGCCAATACTATAAAACTTTTACAATTGTATTTTCTAGAATTGTATTTTCTAGTTATGACTTTAAATAGGTTAAAATGAACCATTAGCATTTTCAAAGATCTGGCAATTTGCCAGGTGGCAAATTGCCATATCTTTTAAAATGCTAGTGATTCATTTTAATCAGTTATATTAATAGATAGAAAATACAGTTCTGAAAATACAATTGTAAAAGTTTTATACTATTGGCTCCAGGTCGCGATCGGTTCGAAATATTATCAGTACATTTTTGCAATGGCAATACCATATAGCTTTGCATGCAACTTATATTACCTTCTGGAATTAAAACAATTAAATGAAAAGTGGACAAAGATTGACTTCTTTCTTTGCATTTACCGCGCATCAAGGATTTAAATTAAAGATGGAGAAAGACTTTAACTCCTGTCAAGTAAAATATAATTAAACACATAATACCATAACTGTCGCCGCCTTTTCGTCCATTAATATAATAGGTTAAAAATTTATTTACTTACTTGCTGTTGAAGTGGCAAATTTAGGTGGAATGTGTAAATCATCTGTGCTTATAAATCCCATTTTCAACAGCATTGTGAACAAAGCGTCCATAGATGCCTGCATTGCAAGCTGAAATGTAATTATAATATTGATGAGATCAGTTCCTGGTCACGACTGATGACTTAACCATAGTCACTAGCACATGTCCCATGATTAGCTAGCTTCCAATCTTTACTACAATTACTAACTGGGCTGTATCACTAGGTGTCCTGTGCTAGAGTCTCCTACACTTACTACTGACTACTATGGATCTCTGTAGCAGTATTATTACGCGATAATCACCATCATACTTGGCTTCCACCACTACTAACAATCGTACACAGTCTGCTTGCTCTAACGACTCGAATCTTTTCGAGAAAATAAGCTATCGAGCTGTGATTTGAACAGGCATTGCTCGAACAACTCGAATCTTATCAAGCAAATAAGCTATCGAGTCGTTCGAGTAATTCGAGTAATTCGAGGAAGTAACCAAGGATTTGGACACAATTCAAACTACTAAAGGTACTCCAGTTTAATAGAACGCCCCTTGTAGCACTACGTGGTACTCTTATAAGGATTGGGGGTGATTCTGGAGGAATCCGAGTCCTTTCGGTAGTTTTGGTTGTTTTTGGTGATTTGGGGTGGTATTTCTCTGGTCTATTTTGGGTAATTATTCTTACTCCTATATAATCGAACACAACCTCTGAACACACCAGCGTCCTAATGTAGGCTAATGGGTCCTATAACAGCCATGTGCCACCATAGAATTCAAGATGACGGTCTCTAGCAAACAAAATGGACGCCGGAAACACCTATCGCCCTAACAACACGCGCTGCGGATGCGCACTGACACCACATATCACTATGAGGATGACGTCACAACATCGCCGCTCACGTTGTATACCGCGCCAACCCAACACGACGTAACTTGGTGACGCCACATAAGATCCATCTAATGAGGATCGTTTCATGGCTCTCCTGCTACCTGCCTTTAACTGCATGTAACATTTATGTTCGAGTTCATTAATGTCACCTTCCTGGCGATGCCTACTTTATCGTAGAATACACACAGGATTAGGCTGTGGCTACGTTTGCCCTGGTATTATAAGGTAAGTAATTTCTACCACGTTTTATTCGTTCGATCATGGTCAGCGCCAAATACGTTATGTCCTTGCGCAAGACACTTACTCCCAATTGCCAACGTGTGGGCATGGTGGCGCTGGTTAATAATGCGTACTGCACGTCAGTGGTAGAATTGCCATCAGCCACTGCAAACTCTGCTTGTTCTGAGTTAGTAAGTTGGAGAGTCTGATAGTTGCCCGCCACTACTCGCTTGTTCCCTCCGGGTCCTATAGGCTCCCCCCCCCCCTCTAAATTTGTCCGAAACGAGGTGCGTGACTGTTGAAAGTGTCGTTAAAGCCCAATAAAACAAACAAGCAATCGTGTTACAATAGCTACTGAAAATAAGCTAATCGGTAGACTACTTAGAATTATATGTATAAGATACATTCGTATGAGGAACATTACATGCATATTCCAAAATCACTTCACTTGTACGAGTATTGGCGGTGACAATTTACAACGCATCATAATAGATTTAGGTACGCTGTTTTTTTTTCTAGTTTTGTGTTGTCAGAAATATGGCATTGTGCTGTTTTGATATACTAGTTGTGGCCTCCTTTGGGACGATCAAATACATATCACCAAATCCATGTATTTGTTGAGAATAAGCCCGTGTGTACAGATCCATACCATAATGATTATCAGGGTGCTATTCCTTATGCAAAACCTATGTACAGGCAGAGTAACCGCATATTTATGTCGAGCCAATTACTCCTTTGATCGTAACTCATTGATATGTTTTCACGAATGGTCGTTCACATCATCAGATAGTCTGGAAAGAGTGTGGACAATTCGTCCCTCGGACAAATTGTATTTATTTGAGCATTTCAATGCTGCCTGTATGTCCAAGATGAGGGGCATAAAGAACTCAAAGCTCTGCTGTTTGGTAACTTAATTACTCGACTAATTTGTTACATCATTTGCATTTCACTCATATATATACAATAATTAATAACTGTTTTTATTAATTAAAACCATTTTATCCCCAAATGGGCGGAATAGATTTGGCAATAATCATTAAAACGTACACAAATGGAAAATAAAAAGAAGAAAATATTTTTTTCTGTTAAGGTCGTTATGCTTATTCCAGCCCATTTCTAGAATGTCTTTATTCTAGCTTATGACATGCTATCGATATGCTTATAATAAGGGTGTTTGTATAGAGTCACTCTTTGTATTTATTCACTCAATATATTATTGCTAATGCTACATGTACAAAGTGTCTGTTACATTATACATTTTTTTTTTGAGTGACAAATCACGTACCACGGAAACAGCCTTGAATAATCTCTACAGCTTGTTCCTGAATCCGTTTTCACCACTCAAACTCATCCGTACCTCTCGTACCTTTGTACGCATTACATATTGTTGGAAATAAATAATGTTTAAACTAACATGCTGTTTGACAAGTTTTCCAGCACTATTCGTCAGTGTGTAGTAAAGCTTCATCTTATAAACAAAGGCTTATAATTCTTTTCAGCTCACAATAGAAATTGAGGTCCTATCACTTCTATAGCTATAGGGTTAAATTGTCACTAGCGTTCCACCTAGATGGAAAACTAGACTAGTCCATTTTCTGAAACCAGGGACCATTATCATAAAACTTTTACAAGTGAAATGTTCTAGAACTGTGTAGTCGAAATCAACAATGTAGTCAGTAAATGTAGTTTCACTGATTTCTATACAACTGGATAACTGGAATGTCATTGGTCAAATATAAATAAGTGTCGCGATAGTCTCGATCTGAGAGGGGAAACGGGCGACGGATGTTGCAATAAATAAACAATGTTCAATAGCAACACGACTGTTGAAAGTTTCAATTTTTTGACGCCTTGCAATCGTCGATTGCTTTTTTAGAATATATGTTGATGTCCGTGAAAAATAAATATGTTGATGATGTGTACATTTATTTGAGACAATACAAATTGAATATTTACAACATATTTTAGTTATTATTGACAAAAACATATGCCTAGATTGGAAAGTTGATACCATGTTACTTGTTTTCGTGCTCGGTAAAAAACTATGAAGTTTTATGAAGTGAAAGCCGTTACGCTGTGACTACAGTCACAGCGTATCACCGTTACTGCATCAAAGATAATCATTTTGGAGGAGTTACAGTGTCCAATTGCTTCACGTCGTCTTAGGGTGGGCGACAGATTGAGTGGTAACGTCGTGTTAAGATTTCGTTTGATGTCTGATGACATCACAGAGTAACAGCTTTCACGTCATTAAACGTCATCGGTGGGAAGAGTTCTACGTTGATTGACATGACGCCATCCCGAGGGGGTCAGATTCAGTTGAGACGTTTTTTCCACCAACGCGCCACTATGCAAGTGGGTGATTATAACATATAAAATCACAAAGTTCCCACCAATGTCGATCTTTGGGTAAAATCTTTTATTTTGATTGAAATGAAATTATACGTACATCTTCAGTTTGATCATATTTTGTCACGGACAATCCTGTGTCTAAGTCCTTTGCCTGTACGCCATTGTTTCCCAGTTTTGTTAGTCTGATTGGTCTTCCAAACAGTACGGTCTGCAATAAAAATATGGTTTGAATATTTAGCTGGGAATCTTGTGTCGTATGGTCCTATGAGCCATTCCAAAGAACTCCAATTGTTCCTAGTATGCGCAAATGAATTGGAACAATCATCGCGTCATTTAAGTTGTCAGTTGTTTTTCTTGAATGTCATTTAGGAGTTTCTAAGTTATCCTTTTCTGCAGTGGGTTCTGTATACCTCTTACAATACTACAGCTCGGTATATTAGAAAACGATTTATGTAGTTAAAAACTATTCGTTGCTAGTATTCGATAACACAACTACGAATATTTGAATCTAACTTTAAAAATGGTTTCTAGATATGTCCAGGGGCGCCGATCATGATATTTTTGTGATCGACCGCCTAGTATTAAGGAATAGTATAATTATGTGTTATTTTCTAATTTGTTTAGCTGTTGACATGGCTGATTTCCCATGAAAACTGGCGGATATCCGAAAATAGTGCGCGCATAGATCGTCTTGTTTCTTTAATATTGTGCACACAATGGCGACTATTAATGACCAGTTAACATAAGATGAGGAGATTTTGGAGCTACTTCTTTAGTATTCCAACCGCTTCGGAAGCGGTTGGAATACTAAACAACTAGCCCCAAAATGGGTCTGAGAGAGGTAATTTTTCAAACATTTTCTGGAGGTAGGGCCGGATTTACGAATGGGCAGACTGGGCGGACCCCACATTAAAGTTCGTCTTTCGAGGAACATAATATGACAAAATTCCCTGCGAAATTGCCAAATCATTTTGGCGAGGTAATTTTTCAAACATTTTCTGGAGGTAGGGCCGGATTTACGAATGGGCAGACTGGGCGGACCCCACATTAAAGTTCGTCTTTCGAGGAACATAATATGACAAAATTCCCTGCGAAATTGCCAAATCATTTGGCAATTTGGCAGGGAATTTTGTCATATTATGTTCCTCGAAAGACGAACTGCATGCACTGTCATTTTGTTTTCTCATCCACATAATCGATGGCAAGAATTCGAAAAAAAAACAGTGGAATTGAGGTTGGTAGCTCCAATTTTTTTAATTAACAAAATTTTACCAACAAAAAATACACATGAAATCTTTCAGCATTTTGGAGCTCAGAGTTCCTTCAGAGGCCACCTGAGAGCCTCCGGAAATCACAATTTTCCTGGGGGAGAACCCATCCAGACCCCCCTCGAAAACCTCGTCGCTTCGCGACGAGCGGCCGGATCCCATCGGAATCTGGGTGTTATGGTCGGGCCAATGTTTGGGCCGTTCCGGCGCCCCTGAATTGGCGAATAGACTAGTAGAAATGCTTGCGATTTGAAACATGGAATTTGCATTAGAATGTAAAAGACATTTAATGAAGCGAACTTAAAAAGTTGTTTTCACTAAGCTGGGGATATACCTTTTGACATGTAGATTGTGGCGTGTCAGTACTTATCAGAAATTTCACAATTTTCAAACGATAAGGTCACATCCAGAAAGTTGTGCAATTATTTTATAATTTTAGACTTTTAGTGAACACGAAAGCACTGTAATTGCAGAAGCGGACAATAAATTAAAAATGTGTCGGGATCTGGTCGAAATTCTTAGACCATTTTCCTCCTCAGGAGACTACTAAACCTGTATGTCGAAAAAGAAATCGAGAACATTGGATCTGAGATGTTATATTTATTTGTTTTTTCAAGATTCTGTCTTGCTTTTGCAATATTTTGTTTATCATAAAATATTTATACGCTTCTGGCCCACAACTGTCACTGTTCTGATCGTGCTCTGATAGAATAGGCCTAGAAAGAAAGAAGGAGAGAGAGAGACAGAGAGAGAGAGAGAGAGAGAGAGACAGAGGGAGTGACAGAGGGAGAGACAGAGGGAGTGACAGAGGGAGAGAATGAGACAGAGAGAGAGAGGGAGAGAGAGAAGCGCGTAGCCAGGATTCTATGATAGGGGGTCCTGGCTAGTTTTTTGTGGGATGGGCACAATGATATTTGGAAAGCCGTTGTGTGGGGTTTCGAGGCTTCCTAGTCCTAACAAGGACCCTCCGGTCGTTGCCCGCTCCCTCACTCCCTTGGGAGAAACAGGAGGAGGGGGTAAGAATCAGAGGGTTCTACTTAGTACAAGCCTTCCCACCCTGAGAAAACATTGCAAAAGTTAGTGCTCTAAGAGCGAATGTGAGGCATTTGTAGCGTGTGTTGCCTCTAAATTGGAAACCATTTTGGGTCTGCATGTTGTGTGAAAGTTACATTGGGCCTACGTTTTTTTTTTTTGGTGTGGACAGCAAACATTTTCGGGGGGTCCCGTTGCTACGCCACTAATTCACAGCATCATGACACCTCCAACTCTGTTTTACCTGACTCCACCGGTCGAAATAACTGAAATAATACGCCATTACTTTGCTGCAGATGATTAAATTATATGAAAATAATAAAAGAAATGACTCTTGTTATGATTAAAATTATGGAGTTATTTGGATACTGTAGAATACAAATTTACGTGGTAAATATTCTGTCTTTTTTATGTGACTCCAGGTTTAATTAATCAAAACAAAAATGTTTTGAATATTACATGAGCAGAATTGTCTTATTCATGTTCAATGTGCAAGTGTGCCAAATGTTCTGTTGAATTCTGTCGTTGTTATTTTTTATATTTCCAAATGTGATAGGCAGAAAATAGGTGTGTTTCAGAGCAATTCTGCCCAATCCTATATGAGTCAGAATGGTTATCTGCATTGTCATGTTCATACAGAATGGACCAAATCTATCCTGTATCTACTGTGACCAGAGGAGTTGTGTTTTTGCAGGCCTGGCATTCTCTAGGAGTGCAGGAGCGCTGCACGCCTACCGCACGCCTAGAAAAAATTGAGGAGGGCAATTTTTTTTTGCACCCCTTGATTTTCTGGACCTGTTTGCGACTGCCTTTAAAATCTATAATCATTTCGTCCCCTGAGTTCCAATGTGTTCTACTGGCACAGAGAACACATTGGAACTCAGGGGACGATTTATGAATGTTGCGTTGATTCGCATTAATTCATGACACATCCTATGTTGCGATTCGATACATTTGAGTGTAGAAGACAGTCACATAAGAATTGAATCCAACATTTTTAATAATGAGAAGATGTGTGTGCCAATTTTTCCACAATGTAGGGAATGTAGTACAATTTTTCAGTCACAATATTAATACCTTGAAGTGAATATAACCAAAATAGCATACACGTTTTTGCTTTGAAACTTTCAGGTGCAATTGCACTCCTAAGCAATCTGAGGAGAGCAATTGTTTTGCACTCCTGAATTTTCTAGATTGCCAGGCCTGTTTTGGGGTGATTTTTTTAATAAATATGAAGAAATGTTATGTATTTCTCCCCATTAATGACCATAACAGATCCCACAGTATAACAACAGTTGATAAGCACTCGAAGGTGCGGACACGACCTTGGACTGTATATATATGTACAACCCTCTTCCTCTTAAAATCAAAGCCCAGCATTTGTTAATTGATACTGTCACACTGTGCCTGACCTTTCTCAAGTGATCTGTAGTCATTTTGGTTCAGCTGAACAATTCAGAATGTCGTTCTGGACATAAAAATGAAAATATGTATGATCGGATCCTCGGTATCCACCCCCCCCCCCCCTATACATAATGTCTTGTATTTCTGCCCACCCCCACCCCCTCCAAAAAAAAGAACTGACGGAAAAATATGTCCCCAACACATATGAGCAACGTACTTACGTCTTTCGTGTTCGAGTGGAATAAGGAAATTATTTTCTTTGTTAGTGCTCCAGTGGCTTCTGTCAAGATCTGTTTAGCGAATGGTGCAAGAAAAGTGCCAATGGCGGCTGCTACTTGTCGTTCTTCTACATTTCTTTTCTTCTGGGGTGCCGCGGCTACAAGAACCACCAGTGACAGAATAGTGGCGATAACTGCAAAACAGAGCAAAAACACCTACTGTCAAAGTTTTATATTTCGATCTTGTACGGAATGCTTCAAGCTACACTGATAAGAAGCAAGTCGATCGTTTGTTAAAACTCAGCCAGCACTGCCCAGCAGCAAATTGGCGTGTACTTTAACCCTTTCCAACGTAACGATCATACTCGGCCAGCGCTATTTATTAAAATTATCATTCAAATTTTATATTTTTTTCCAATTTTTGCCGAAGAACCCTTGATCATTGGAACGACCTCATTATCCAGCTCCTTGTGATGGCGCTTTCAAACAGGGTTTTTCGGCAAAATAGTTTTAGTTATCTCTGAAAATGTTTTTGCAAGTATCGACTGCCAGTCATGTCAGGTAAATGGTGTTTAGTTGCCTAACTACAAGCTGTTTACTTGGGGTGTTGGGGAGGTACATGTAGCTGCCAGAGATGTCGCGAAGATGACCGACATTGGGGTGTAAACCTAATTATTTCCAAATGAAACAAAATACTGCGTTTTGATTTGCTGAAAGGTACGGTGTAACTTGCAATCCATGGTGGTTTTTTTTAACCACTGTTTAAAAACACGAACATACAATAGCAGGCTATATGGCTAAGAAAATGTACCCATTTTTAACTATTAATCCATACCTTCTGCTCGGTTATGTTAGAACAAAAATAAAAATACAGGGAATTTAATATTTATGTGCAAGAAAGTATTACAGATATGGATGTCATTGGAACTGGCTCAATGAGCCAGTTCCAATGACATCCAAATTTGTCTGGTTTTATTGAGAAATTTACAAAGTACAAATTTTCTGTCAGTTTTTGTCAACAATGTAGGTTAAAGTATTAAGTACATCAAAATTCTGGGAAATAAATCCGTTATCCTTGTGTTTTCCAGGGTGTATGGGAGTTTACATCGGTCTGGAAACTTCGCCTCAGGGTGTATGAGTTCCCAAACCGGTGTAAATTTCCATAAACTCCGGAAAACACAAGGATAACTAATATTATAGGAGCCTTAATGACTCAATTCCCGACTGAAAAAGTATTCCGACTACACCACCAACGCATGGCTTCGTCGAATACATGCGTTGATGATGTAGTTGGAATATTAGTCAGTCGTACTATAGAAACTCATGTGTTCTTGGAAGTTTATCTGGTAATCGTATACGCATAGCCCCACCCCTCCCAACTTCTTGTTCAATGAGCAGGTATAATAAACCAAATGGGAGCGCGGTGTCTCAGTGGTTACGGCATTGAACTTCAAATCGAGAGTTCCACGGTTCGATCCCCGCCATGGGTAACTGGGTAGTGTCCTTGGGCAAGATCCTTTATCCCGACTGCCCACGTGGGGGCACGGTGACGTTTTGTACTAACGCGTACTGCACGTCGATGGTGCACCTGTCTTCAACCAGTGCTAGTGCTAACCCTGCTTGTGTGTAGTTAGTAGGTTGATGGGTCTGACAGTTGCTCACCGTTTCTCGGCGGTTCTCTTCGGGTACTCCAGCTTCCCCCACCTGTTAAACTGTCTGACAAGAGGTGACACTGGCTGTCGAAAGTGTCGTTAAAAAACTCAAATCAATAAATAAATAAATAAATAAATAAATAAATAACATACACCAAATGCTGGACCATCAACAGCCTGAATCGGGTGTAACATACATCCATTTATATGGCCGACTGTGTTTGTGGGACAGAAGTCTGAGTATCAAATCTAGTCTTGTCAGAAAGTACATGATTACCGGCAAGAATGAATCGATATTTAACACTCCAGTCGAGGCTAAAATGTCCAGACTGGACAAATATTGGAAGTGCCACACTCTCCCTAGGTATCCTTTTCGGCGCCCCTGGTGCACAATATCTAAGTGTTCGTGCCAAGTAATAAACAATAGGCGCTCATGAGCGTACCGTTCATACATTTGGTTTCGGACCATGCACTGTGTATTAAGGCTGGCACGATTATGAAATTCCATGATCGACTTTTGAAGAAGAATAATGATGACGATGTCTATACCAGAGGACTGTAGGAACGTTCATTGGTGCCATATAAAAACAGTTTCGTCGCCATCTTACGGGGATAGTTGTTTCTATTATAATATTAGAACGTTCCTTTTCCATGTTCTATCGTTCGATAGTACCTGAGTTTGTGTGTTTTCTGAAATAAAACCTGAAGCAGCAAAGCTGCTGAAGGTTTGGTTTCAGAAATCACACAAACTCAGGTACTATCGACCGACAGAACATGAAAAGAAACGTTCTAATTATTTTATTATGCCGAACAAAAAATAGCTTTCATTGTTAAGCGTTAACTGCAGCATGCCATCAATCTTGTAATAACAATGTAGTCGAATCCAAAAACATGACGTCATTTCGAACGAATGACGTCTCTTAGTAGTAGTTTCTAGATCATCAAATTCGAAAATGACTTGTCACAAATGCCGTCGCTTTGGGAGTTTCTATATTTTCACCAAATCCAGGGTTTACAACTGTATCATGCTGTTCATGTTATAATTCATTATTAATGCGTGCTTGATAAGTGGTATAATGGAATATAAATTCATGTTTCTTGGACGACGACAGTTGTTAAAATTAAACGGAGTGAAACAATTTTTTTGAACTTGAGGCGGAGGCTTCAGTGAGGTCGAGGATACTAAACTTGTGGAAATTATGATTGATTGAAGTCATAACTCATTTCACTAAAGTGGTGAACAACACGTGAGGTTTTAATATTTCTGATTCTTTTGAATTCATTGTTTGCAGTTAAAATTAAAAACACACCCACTGAAGATGATATATTTGTTGGTAAGTTTGTATCTTTCGCTGACGAAAAAAGTTAATCAGACACAGCGCCAGCGTTTGGTGTTGAGAAATTCTAACCAGAGCGTGCGTAATCGACGCTGATCAATGCAAGCGGGTCTTACATTTTCTTTGTTCTCTTGTCTCCAGGGAATAACGTTCCGATAGTACTCGTGTTTTGCCCCAAAACTCCAGTACTATGACTTCTAGATGGTGTCAAATTAACCAATCACGGCTGACGTTACAAACGTGAGGCATAATAAAAGTAAATTATGCCCAACTAATAATAATAGTGCATGCTTCTGAACGGAAACAAAAAACGATCGTGTTTCCTTTCTTGGTGTGGTAAGGTGAAAAACGTGAGTGGTAGGGTTCAAGTTCCACGCAATAGAAAAATAGGGTCGGCCGCAGAGGACTTTTTTATTTTAATTTCTCATATACAGTCGTTTAATCCTTTACACAACGTTCCGTCGAAACCGACCACTGCTATTTACAAAAAATCACACTTTTCATTTTTGTTCTCATAAGCATAGCCTATGACACCTCATTGGAACGTGTTCGTTGAGCTCGTTCCAATGAGGGTTCATAAGCCATTTAAAATGGCCTGTATTCGTGATGCACATATATTTGAATACAGGCCGGCATGAATCTTCAGATATCGTTTTAACCCTTTACCCAACGTAACGGTCAAAACCGGCCAGCGCTATTCACAAAAATCGCCAATTAATTTTCAATATTTTAAAAAAATTTTGTCTCAAAAACATAGGTTATGACCCCTCTTTGGAACGAGCTCGTTTTTAAAGAAGGGTCATAACCTATGTTTTTGAGACAAAAAAATGAAAAAAAATAGTTATTCAAGAATTTTGTTTGCAAGTGTCATCTGCTTTTCGTGTTAGGTAAAGGGTTAAATGGATATAACTTTTTTCAAGAGCCCATAAAAACATTACGGTCGGGCATGAAAATCGGGAGGTTCGGTCGTGCACCAGAACCGCGTCATTTTATTTCCTCGGCCTGATCTGGGTGAATGTTGCACGTTTTAAAAACCTCATTTCCTTAGTTTCCTCGAATGAAAGTTCATTGAACTGAAAAAAAACCTTTTTCTAATTTTTTTCAAAAGCGAGAGGACATGTACAATAATGATGCCCCTTTACAGTCTGTCCAAAACTAGCCGACACCTCCTCCAATACGATCTTACGAAAGTACTGTGAACTCAGTAAAATCACAATGTGATTGTGCAAAATTGAGTAAAAATAAAATTTTAATATAGGCGGTTTCTAACAGGGTGAGCGCAGGAGAATCAGAGTGTAAAAGGCATCATCTGATGATTGGTATGAATTACTTGTACTCGAACGATGGCCAGGTACTATTTCTGTAAAATGAAAGAATCTGGGTTATAACTGTGAGAAATAATCAAAGGTCACGCCGTGAAGAGCGGAAAATGGTTATTAACAATCTGCACATTGATTTCCAAATACCTACATCTGAAGCTGTGAATTTTCTCCATTGCATCAAGGATTGTAATCAATTCATTCTTGACAGAGCTTAATGAACTGTGTCAAACAAGGCTGAATAGGTTAAATTTCCAGTTGCATTATGGTAAGAATGTGTAGCTTGAAATTTTGACATTTCAACCTCGGTGTGTGGAGGGATATGAAATGCAATATGTTTCTCCCCAAAATGAATTTCCGTCATTGGTGTTCCTTTTAACATATGTCCAACAAATGCTACAGGGTATCAACTGTCTTAAAATGATTTTTTTTCGAAATGTAGCTGTTCCTACGAAAATAACTGATCCAATCCTCATAGCAGCTCTTCACAAAAATCGCCAATTTAATTTCGTTATTTCTATCTTTTCTCTCCAAACAGATATCTTATAGCCATTTACTGAATCTTCGGGCTTGTGTCATTGCAGGTACATGAAACACGGCATGCAGGAAGAAACCACAACGTTATATATTACACGCCTGTTCTATGAAATTCCCGCCTTCAGCTGTCTTCAGCAACACTAAACCGTGTGGAAAATGAAAATCCGTTGCGCACATATGTGCGGAACAGAAATCGTTGACGTACTATTTTTAAATATAAGCGAAATGTCACTGGAATGTTCTACAAATCGGGCAACGCAATTACAATTTGAATCGACAGCGATAGTTGAAAATCGTCCCCTGAGTTTCAATGTGTTCTATGTGCCAGTAGGCACATAGAACACATTGGAACTCAGGGGACGAAATAGTAACACGGCTTCCCCTCGCAAATTTGGTTGGCGGAAAAAAGGTGTTCTTTTTGTTGATAGCTGTCAGGTGAATTGTTGAGTGTCCTTCTATTGATGTTTTTTATAGACGTGAAGGCGTGTAATAAACACAGAACGACACGGGTGTGTAAATAGATGAATCGATATGGCACTCGTGCGATCGCGGAAGGAAAAAACTCGTATCGTTCTGTGTATTTACCACATAATCACCGTCAAATATCGCAAAACGAAAATAACGTCCATGACACGTCTGATAAACGCGTGGCGTTAGAAGTCAACGTCAATGTCGAAACGTTGTGAACGAGTTGGTCTCCGATGAAGAATTGAATTAATCTCCTCTTGTATTTCATTAACTGTTTACCTATTACGAGTACAGACGACATTTGCAAAAATACTTAAATTTTTGTCAGGGAAAATATAGCTTATGACATCTCACTGGAACGAGCTCGATTAGCTCGTTCTAATGAAAGGTCAAAAACTACGTATTCCGAGGCAAACACTTAAAAAATAATGCAATTTGGTCTCCGATTTTTTGTTGGAGGAACAGTGCTGGCCAGTTTACTCCTTACTGTGGGTAAAAGGTTAAATTACACATTACGTTATAAACAGTATCTTAATTCGTCATGATTTGACATGCTATTTCTGCACCTGGTTTACTTAAGTTAATCTGAGCCTCTTCCGAGGCGGACTGTCCATATGGTTCACCAGGACATTTTCCGCTGGGCCCCCTATTTGTTCCCCCTATGGCCCCCCAATTTGGTGCAGTCAAACACCATGAAATGCAGACATATCTCGAAGATCGAAATTTTGAGTTAGGGATGGTATGGAAGTGGGATCCCTTTCGCGTTGGTGTGATTGGGAAGGAGGATATTTTTTTCAAAACATTTCTCTGGCGGAGGCCCAAGACTGGGCCTCCCTCAGTGCAATGTTGGAAAAATCCTCAAATGGCGATGTTAGGTGATATTTTGAGCCTCGAAAGAACTTCAATTTTCACCAATCGCGGTATGTCATCTATAATTTCATTCGTTAACGTCCCATGCAGATCACAGAATGCTGGACTTTTCAGGGGGCGTAGGAATTATTTGGGGCACGGCTCTCCCGGACCTGCCTATGGCTCCACCACTAGCTGAAGATGCCATACATGATGTGTCATTTGCTATTTCCACTTGTGGATATTACCCCTCACGGCAATTTTAAATATATGTCATTGCAAAATCTTACCACCAATGGCGAAATACGCAATGACGATTATTCTGTCATTCCAACAGATATTTTGTCATTCTAACATACCCAACAGAGGACAAAATATTGACTGTCTGATTTTGCCTGTGTGCGAAAGAACATGAAAGAGACTACTGTAGGAAACGTGTCGTTCGACAGAGGCAACGCGCGATTACTTAAATCTGAAATTAAAAAACTAATGTAGATGACGTCATTTCTGAATATAGATGTCAATAATTATTTTATCCCCGCAGCTAACTGAGTGAATGACTGACACGAACAACAACTGTGCATTATTTTAACGA
This sequence comes from Pictodentalium vernedei, assembly GCA_031216915.1. Classification (NCBI taxonomy): domain Eukaryota; kingdom Metazoa; phylum Mollusca; class Scaphopoda; order Dentaliida; family Dentaliidae; genus Pictodentalium; species Pictodentalium vernedei. The sequence continues at coordinate 262,789,997 of CM062296.1, forward strand.
TAACTATGCAATTTAGAACAATAATTAATTATTTAAATAAAGCAATTACTTTGTATATCCAACATAGTACACAGTTCTTCTTCTAATAAAACCAAGTTGTCAGAAGTAACACACAACTACATTGTCAATAACAACAAAGGACACAAGGTTTATAAATATGCCACACCTTGCGTTTTTCAGGACTGTTTCACTGGGCCTTCTTAATAATAGAAATCGAGGATTGAGAGTATCGGGTGGGGATTCACAACGAATTCATCAAACCATTCATCTCAAATAATGAGTACAAACCCCACTTTCTTCCGTGTGAGCAAAAAAAAAAAAAAAAACAATCACCACGAAAATTAAAAATGACATTGCAGTTTGTGTTGTTCCGGAAATTTCCGCGCGTGATCGGGTAAGCAGATCTGGATTTATGAGGGTTGCATTTCAATGTTGAAAACATTTGTAAATTATCGCCATTTGGGTAATTTTTTGGATCGGAGTGTTTTCATACAAATGATATATGAAGCACAAAGGTATTTTTGCAGGATAGAAATCGTGGCTTCATCAAATGGTTACCTTATTTTTTTTAAATTAGGGGCTTATTTTCCCTATAATCTTTATACCTTACGTACAGAACGGCCGACTTGGCACTTTCCATGGTGGTCGATATTTTCACGGATGCAGTAATATTAGATTCCAAACACTAATTATAGGAATTGTCTTCAAAAATTTAATTAATGGAGCACCGGGTACAACTCGGTGCTTCATTAATTAAAATTTTGCTGATGATGATTTTATTACCTGGTTAACGCATGCGTGGACATTACTGCCCGCTCGTTGGTTACAACCAGTCCATGGTGACTGTACTGTATCAACTATATCAGGCCAGTGCTTCTCACAAAAATCTTCAAATATTGTTTTCAGAACATAGCTTGTGATCTCTAGCCCGTTCCAATTAAAAGTCAAATACTGTGTTCTTGAAGCAGAAAATGGACGTATTTAGTTATTCAAAAATATTTTTGCAAATACCGTCTTCTAACCTTCCACGTATGATTTTTCTCGAAAGTATTTTCGTTAGTGTTGACCAGATATTGTTCCAGAGAGTCCATTTTTCATTTGGTATAAAGTTTTGAGATCGACTCTTACCTGTAATTTTCATTTTGGGAGATCTGCTTCTCGTGGTGGAATCGGGGATTTGTTTCGGAAGTCACGAGTTCTCTCTTATCTTTTGTTAAAATAGACGCTTTATCTCTTCTTTCATGTCAACATGTTTCGTTAACAAAAATAAGTGGCAATAGAATTTTGGTACAGAGATATATGACAATTGTCCAGTTGTAATATGGAGATTTAATCGACGAATTATAATACTTGTGAGTATAAATTAATAAAATATATATTCATATACAATTGTACTGTTTTCAAATTGACCCAAACACCGAGTAAACACTTGAACCCAAATGGTTAACAACACAAACGTGACGACCAGAGATAATATATCGATCCGCAGATAGCAATTTTCGAATGTTCTGATGTTGTTTTAGGGTGAGGTTTGGGCTTGCATATTTGTTAACCCTTTACCCTACGTAACGGCCAAAACCGGCCAGCGCCATTCTCAAAAATCATAGTTAATTTTCATTATTTTTTTATTTTTTGTCTCAAAAACATAGGTTATGACCCCTCATTGGAACGAGCTCGTCGAGCTCGTTCCAATGAGGGGTCATAACCCTTGTTTTTGAGACAAAAAATGAAAAAAATTAGTTGTTCAAGAATTTTTTTTTGCAAGTGTCGTCTGCTTTTCATGTTAGGTAAAGGGTTAATAGAATGGAAACCGTCGTTTTTCACGATGCATGAGTATAATTTATATCACAAGACATGGCGGATCCAAGTTAGGGGGAGAACACGACTCCCCCCCCCCCCCCCCTTATTTTTCCCGGGACGAATAAAAACTTGCAAATTACAGTAAAAATACATTTGCTAAACAAAGAGCCAAAGTGAACTGTTGTTTTCGTTGATAAAAGTAATAACAGGAAACATGGCGTTATTTTCTACTGATATCATAGGTGTTTCTCGACAATTACATGCTTCTTAATTGAACCTTCCTCGTCCGACTAATAATTTGAGGGGAGATAACTTTATCGAAAGTCGAATTTCATGACAAGATAATTCAGGGATATTCAGTAACGATCGCCATTGTTTCTAAAACGCTTAGGTAACCAACAATATTTGATAACATTTTTGGCTCGACTCTGTAAAGAATTGAAGAAAGAATCTTCTTAAATATATCTTTTTTTACTTCTCACCTAAAGTTGGGTGTTTGGGGGTTAAAATCTACCATTACGTCACCGCACTGCGAAGACAACGTTAATTTTGTAGCATTTTAAAACAATTTTGCAAACATTCACAGGGGAATATGTGCGTTATAAAAAGACGAGGGTTAAATACCCTTTGTTTTAAACTCATGTCTATAGTACCGGTGACAGGAATCATATTTCTGGGTGATCACTGGTACAGTAGTACTAAACATTTGAATGAGAGTTACCCGCCTTGAAATGTGGCAGTTGGAAATAATGCAATCTCCCATTGGTTCAAACAACTTTTCACGCATTGTACTGAAATCTTTCATCATTACTGAACATTCCAGATAAAAGAGAATATAGGGTGATTTGATGAATTTTAGTGCCCAAAAATACAAATGACAATTGATGTGTTTTGATGGGAATTCTCAAAAGATGTTGTTGTTGTTTTTTCTTCCTGTCAGCCTTCTTTATTACTTACCGTACGACCCTTTGTGGGAGGACAGAAGGAGTTATCTGAAGGGCTATATTTGAATGCCAAAATTTTAAATGATGCATATTGTTTTCACACGAACGTTGTAACAGACGCCTAAGGGAACATATTTAGTACCTTTTTATCCAATATATTTTTTCGCGTAGCCGTTGAGAAACTATACACCCGAAAAGCCTATTTATTTTGAAATAATTGTTTACCCTATACTTAACCCTTTACCTAACACGAAAAGCAGACGACACTTGCAAACAAAATTCTTGAATAACTAATTTTTTTCATTTTGGTCTCATTCCAAAGAGGGTCATAACCTATGCTTTTGAGACAAAACATGAAAATATAAGGAAAATTAATTGGCGATTTTTGATAATAGCGCTGGCCAGTTTTGGCCGCTACGTTGGTAAAGGGTTAAAGTAGCAGTAACATTCAGACAGCGTCGTTCACAGAACTCGTCATTCGAATTTCATCACTGATTTCCATACAACTGCATGGTTACAACGTCAGCGAAAAACGTCACCACTCAATCTGTCGCCGCCCTAAGGTGGCGTAAAGCAATTCACGTTCCGCTCCACAGTTTTCCAAGCATTTCCTAAAATGACATGCCATACACTCTCTTCAAATGCAAATATTCTGTACCTTAGTTATCTAACCCATAACATGTATTACATTTCCCAAATCCACTGACACTATCTGACCTCGTAGAAATAAATAATCAGAATGTGGGTGAAATAATTTATTGTCAAAGGCATGACTTCAAGCTGCAAAATTGCATTAACAAATGCTGGTACCAGTCATTTCCAGCCTCCCAGCAGCCTCAAAAACCGAATTTACCCACTATCCCCACTCACCTTACATATAACATATAAACCCCTGTTTCTAAAAAGTGAAAAAAAAATTCCATGTTTCCATTTTATTTTTTAGTTACATGACTGGTAACAAATTTGGAAAGTGGCATTTTAAAAAATAGCTCAACACTATAACTGTAGTCATAGCGTAAAAGCTTTCACTTCATGAAACGTCAAGGTTTTTTGCCTAGCGCGAAAACTAGTAACGCTGGCTTTCGCTGTATCAATTTTCCAATCCCGATACTTATTTTTGTCACCAATAACTAAGGTAAGTTGCAAATATTCAATTTGTATTGTCCCTCCCAAAATGTGCACGTTATAAACATATTGTTTATTCACAGATATCCAAATAAGTTCTTTAAAAAGCGATAGGCGATTTCGAAGCGTTGTAAAATTTAAAACCTTCGACGATATTTTTTGTTGATCATTGTTTATTTATAGCAACTTCCGACCGACCCCACCTTAAGGTGGCGACAATGGACACACTATTCTACCTGTGACCAATGAGCGTTCCTGCAATCCAGTTTTATAGAGATCTGTGGTCATGACGCGTCGCCAGCAACTGGAGAAGTTCGGTGCGCTGCGTAATATGGGAGATATTCTTTTAATGGGCTATTCTAAACAAGGTCAGGTTGGTGAAAGCGGTCAAAACTAAAGTGTAACAGAGGGTCCCAGAAATTGCTGCCACACAGTACAGCCGCCGTAGACTGGTCATAATCCACACATGGACGGTGATATCCACGCATGCGTTTACCAGTTAATAAAAATCATCATCAGCAAAATTTTGATTAATGAAGCACCATGTTGTACCCCGAGCTCCATTAATTAAATTAATGTTTGATGATTATTCCTATAATTAGTGTTTGGAATCTAATATTATTGCGTCCGTGGAAATATTGCCAGTGCACATACATTATCTGTGTATAAGTACATCACATGAAGGAAATGACCCACCCTCCCCCAAAAAAGAAAATATCCCGATCATGGGTTTCGTCGGCCTGATGTTGGGTAAGAAGAAGTTATGAAATACCAAATACTAATCATTGCATGCTTAGAGCATACATGTTCGACAAGATTATTCCACGTGCAAGTTCTGTTTAGTATTACACTTAAGTGTTTATGCCGACTTAATTCATTAATATAATTCGTTAATATAAATGTTAGGCATACAAAGGGGAGCTGATCAACTACTCCCATTTCACGCTTTATTAGCATTGTCTTAGTTTTCTGCGGGTTGAAAGCAACCACAATATGCAAGCGCGTGCTCAGTTACGATCATATTTACAGAACATTACATGCTTTCGAAGGTCATTAGCCAGAGACCTTTTCGTTTCTATAAATGAATGTTCGTCTCAAAAGAATAATAATTTTCTGAACTTTAGAAGCATTTTTGTTGAAACAACACGCCGTTTACACCGCACACTCTTTTCTGAATGTTTAACAAAACAAAACGAAATGTTGAATCTGAAACTAAAAGGATAGTTAATCAAGTTATTGGCATGACAGTTGAGAATTATAAGATAAATCTGTCTGGACTCTGATACAAGCTTTTGTACATGAGGGTGATAATATATTGTATCTACAGTCTTTCAAATCTTCCATTAACGCAGAGATCAGGTGTCAAGATATGTAGATCTGTTTTCTATCATTTGATTGCCGTGACTCATCGAGTGAACCCCATAGATGTTTCATAAGTTGTCTGTGATCGATGTGTCACCCATGAACAAACTTCCACCACTTTTTCTATTTCGTTTGTAGAAACCGTCCCTGATTTCAAGTTTTATAACTTGAATGTTTCGAAATGAAATCCTTCCAGTCAACAAGATCCAATCATACATCGAAGTGGCATCATGCTGCATATAGCTATCTGCAGCATGTGGGCAAATCTGTGTAATATGTTCAGTACGATTGTCGTGAAAATGTCAAAATCCATGCGTGGGCCATACTTCCTCGCCTGTGTTAACAGGAAATCTCCGAAATTAAACAATTGAATCAGCACCTATTTTCAATGAAAGAAGCACCGAGTACAAACCTGGGCTTGTTTCATTGATTATTTGCTGGAAACTACTAATTATTTACTGAGAAAAGCGCCCATGGGCAACACTGTCCACGCGTGGATTTTGTCAGTTCCTCGGTGGTTGTACTGTATGCATCTGCCACTGGATTACTCACAAATTAAACCGTGAGGCCCGCAGAACTGTATGTTTGGAGAGAAAGGAGTTCAATTTTATTTTGTGTAGTTGAAAGTGTAGTCTGTTGAATTAATTAATTAATTAATGTTCAACAGTATACCTATATTATAAAACACGCTAAATGATCAATAATACAAAGGATGAACATATGATTTAACAAATGTGATAAATAGACTACGGCTCGAGCGAAATATGATTACGACATTTCCAACGAGTTATGTAAAAGACCCACCGATTCAAACACACATCGCGTACTGTGTTTATTACACAACCCATGCATAAAAATGCATTTGAATAAATAAATTTTAATTCCGATAATTTAACCAAAGGTGAAGAGTTTGTTTTGACTGAAGCTGTACTGATGATATGGATCGATAAAAAATCAAAACAACCTTTTCGGAACCAGTGTTTGTTGAAATTCAGTGCCCTTTCACGCCTAACCATTTGGTGGCTATTACTGATAGTAAAAATATAAGTACAAATATGTGAAGATTTGCAAAACAGCTGGGAGAAACCTTTTTAAAAGAAGTTCGAAGCATGTCAAGGTGTACGAAGATTTACCGAACTAAAGTTGACCAATTTAGATATAATAGGATCCACAAAACGAGACGGCAACGGGACTGGGTTAATGTTCTGGTTGGAAATGATTGGGTTTTTTTAAAATATTACCTCATTTTTGGCTAATTTTTTGTGAACCGGCTTTTTTTTTGCTTTGGACGTTTTCATTTTCACATTATGCGACAGATGGTCGATCATCGTATAACGAAATCTGGAAGCTTTTCGAAGCGTAACATAACGGTGCAGTACAAAGTTCCGGCTTGTATATCACCCGTTGAATACAGAATCATTTATATCATAGCGGCGATTCCGTTGAATACAAGGGTTTAAAGTTTAATGGATGTGTAATAAATAGACAATAGTTCACTGCTTGGAGTCACGTACGATGTTCATTCTCGAGTGGGATGCGGAAGGTTATTTTCACGAGGCGCTAGCCGAGTGAAAATAATCCCCGCATCCCATGAGAGAATAAACATCGTACGTAACTCCAAGCAGTGAACTATTGTGTTTACTATATTTCTCAGATAATGTCTGCAACACAAATACCCCTCTTGCGTCACACCAAGAGTAGTTTTCCAAGGTCGCTCAATTTGTTTTGACGGTTAGAAAAATCGGTGCGTGAACACAAAAACATGAATGAATGAACTGATATTATGACGTCATCAGAAAGGAATGCAATGACGCTCGTTTTCAAATGGAAATTCAAGTGACGGGAGATATGAACTTATGAAGGAAATCAACACATTTTAAAGAAATAATTCAATCAATCACCATGAATGACATGTTCAACTTTCTATAACTTTGTGTGGATGTGTACATAGTTATTGTTCGCTGTTGGCTAGAATATCAAGAAGAATATTTGTCGAAGTGGATTGGGTGTTATCGCTGGATTTCGAGGCGGAACAACTGCAATGGTAAAAGTTGCCCATCATGACTGGGAGAAGGATATCGCCGTGAGAATTGACTAACACTTTCGAGGTCGTGGGTGTAGAATATGGTTTTTATTTACAAAGGAAAAAGCCGTAGAAATATAATAATGTGAAGGGTAGCATAACTTCATTTATATGAATAACAGAATACTTGAAATAAACAATAGCAGTCTGGAGTAATGCCCTGTGGTGAGTGTTCGTCCCGGTGAACCACAATCTAAACGCGTTCCTCTTTTGGGATCTGTCGGTAGCCGTGTGGTCATTCGTCATGTAACAGAAAGTCTCTCTTGTAGACATTAATAGCAAATGGCCTCTATTCAATGTTCTCCGCCCCCTACCCCCCCCCCCCCCCCCCCATTGTTTACGCTCTATTCAGTAAGCTAACTAGGTATCTGATAATATGCGATGGAAGTTTACTTTAATCTTTATATCTAGCAAACTTGTAGCGACCTGACTCATTTATTGTATTGTATTCATAACATTGATCACAAGTAAGAGTTTAGTTATTGTTTGTATTTCCAAACGTTACTCTGCTTCATATTATTGGGAAATCTCGCGAGTTATTACTGTAATATTGTTCGGATATCCAGGAAGTCCAGTTGTTAAATGTTTTTATCCCATAAATGATTGTTTATTTGAACAATAAAGGCCTTGGATAAATTTTTGCTTTATTCACCTAGTAGGGTGATAAATTTTCCCCATAGGTTTAACACTCAAAGAATTTATTCCCCTAGTAGCGACGGACTTGTCGACCTCTGGCCTCTACCACATTTGTCTAGCATAATTAATAGTTCGATTGTTGATTTCTTTAAATCATTTTGAAAAGTTTTACACAATGCCAGTAGAAAACACCACCCACTGCTCATATAATGAAGTATTTTTGCAAGCTAAGCTCAAGTTTGCAGAGGAATTATTTTTAGACAGAAAACACTACCCACTGCTCATATAATAAAGTATTTTTGCAAGCTCAGTCAAGTTTGTAGAGTAATTATTTTTAGACAGAAATGTATTACTGCGCCTTGTTTATTTTTGCCAATTTTGCTGGTCGATCAAATTGGACGAATGTGCTCCTCACTTCTCTCTGTGTTTTGTAGCAAATTATAGCACGATTTTGCTGCGACCGCCCTGTACAAGATTTGTGGGATAAACAAAATAAACGTATAGTGTTTTCAATTAAAAAATTTATTCTACTCGTAGAATTAAGAATGAAACCGACTCGCCAGAGGCTCGTCGGTTTCATTCTTAATCCTACTCGTAGAATAATTTTTTTAGTTGAAAATACTATACGTTTATTCTATATATTGCTGTTAGACATTTGGAATGCCAGATTCGCAATCAAATTGTTACCATCTTTAATTTTGTAACCAAGTCAAAAGTTGAACATCCGAATTACACAGCAGATGCCGACGGTTATTCCCCACGGTTATATTTGGTGAGAGAATCCGCAGCTGGGCATTTTGTAGCTTGTCCAAATGATCCAGATACCACGGCCCAATTCTGTACTATAAAGATGTTCAACAAACTACCAGACAGTATACAGTAAATCCTTGATGATCTTCATCTGGATAAAATGAAGATGCAATGGACACTTCAGACTGGTGAGAATTCCACCGCATTAATATTTTCATGGAATAAACTATCAACGCAAAAAATCCCTGAAAATAAACTGTGAGATGAGCGACGTATGACGGAATGTAACAAGAGGAAAAACACTGAACAGCTACAACATACTTACCAGAATCAGGAGGGTGAGCGTGAGACTACTAAGCTGTGTTTAGAAAATATGTTTTAGATTCTGATACATCTGTAGAAGAGGATGGGGAGAGGAATAGTGAGGGAAGATGATTGTTGTGTTACTAGGGGAGTTAGGGTACGGAGAACGGTCTAGAGAAAGATTTCCGAGGCCGATCAAACGATGCGAGTTGCAGGTAACATTGGGTCTGAGGAGAAAAGTAGGACGGAGAACAAAAAAAAAAGAAAGTTAGTTGTAGCAGAAAGTAGCACTGTATGAGTAATTTACAAGCTGGATTATTGTTCCGACAACTCAAATCGGGCTGTCTTGTGTATTCCTGGGGTGAAGGTAGAAGATTGGAGTGGCGGGTGGGGGCGGGGGGTATGGTACTGTGGCGAGGTCAGGATCGTGGATCGGAAGAAGTGGTTCATGTGAGTTCCAACAATATCAGGGAGATAAAATCAGTAAGACTGGTAGAGACGTACTAGGATAATGATCGCAACTTGATTACAGTTACGATCAGTGACAAAAAAAATAACAAGAAGCAAAAAAAAAAGCTTTAAGGAGATTTGGTAACTAAGAAAGGTATTTCTGTTTGACGAAAAACTGAAAACAAAGCTTGGGGAATGTACACACGGAAGCCAATGTCCATACAACGTCAGATGCCATCGTTATCCGGCTCACGGAGGAAAGGGGGGTGTATAGAAGAGAGATTAGGGTGCCACCACGGGAACTGGGGTACAAAGTGTGTGGCGAAATGAAAAAGGCTATAAAATGCAGAAAGGTTAAATCTGGTTTGTACAGGAGGTGTAGAAAACTCAAGGGGACGGAATTTAACTGGGCCAGCGTTGCAAAAGACGCATACCATCAAGCACGAAATAATGTAAAGAAAATTATAAACGAAGGTGCGGAACTGCAATCTTGTTAGAACAATAAGAACGACAGTGGAGTCGAGTTCGAACGCATTTTGGAACTGGGTGAACAAAATGAAGCGAAGGAAGTTGTTCACCGAGGATTGAAGTAGTGGGCAAAAATCCACCGGATCAAAACCAAATCGCATCAGAACTAGTCAAACACTGGGAAAGGGTAAAAGATAAGTGATTGGGAATGTCGAAGCCCACAGGTGTACCAAAATGAAGTTTATGAAAATTTATCGGACTTCGTGTGCAGCGAAATAAAAGTAGAGGAGGTCCGAAAAGTGGTCTCAAAATAAGGAGTGGAAACGCGAGAGGGACGGATGAAATTCCTAACTAGTCCCTCAAACATGGGGAAGAGGGACCGTGTAAAGGCCTAACGACCCCATTCAACTTGGTCATAGCAAAAATAGGGGTTCCAAAAGAGTGGAGAGAAAGCAAGGTCGCATTTATACACAAAAGGGGGGGGGGGGGGGCGGTGGCGTTGCGGTAACCGGTTCTCCTCAGATCACCGAAGTTAAGCAGCGTCGAACCCGGTTAATCACTGGATGGGTGACCGTCTGAGCGATCAATTCGGACTCACGCGTTGTGTCCTTGGGCAAGCCACTTAACCCCGATTGCCCACATGGGGGCACGATGGCGCCGTGTACTAAGGCGCACTGCACGTCGATGGTACGCATGTCTTCAACCAATCTAACCCTGCCTGTGCTGCAGTGCGGAGTTACGATGTTGGGGAGCTGGCAGCAGCTCGTCGTTGCTCGGTGGCTCTCTCCGGGTACTCCGGCTTCCTCCACCCGTAAAACTGTTACGGTCATGATTAGCCATTTGTGCATAAGTATATGACCTTTAACTCCAATAAATAAATAAATACACAAAAGGGGCATAAGGACGTGTTGAATAATTATCGGGGGATCTGTTAGTAGCAACGTTGGATAGGCCCTGTATGTGAGATTAGAGTGTGTGATCGATTAGAAGGGATTTGGGGGAGAAATCCAGAATGGCTTCAGGGAGGTAACGAGAGTCACTGATCATCCTTTCACTCTATCCCAAAAGATACAAGAAAACGTTTTGTGCAAGCTCTGGCCCGCAAGAAAATGCCAATGAAACACACTTATTTGTGCATAAATCATGCAACCTCTCCGTCTTTGAACAAAAAACAAGAAACATTCTGTGAACAAAGTTGAATCTCTCTCACTGAAAGGAGGTGAATACCACATCTCAAAGCATTGTGACTAGTGATTCACAAGGAATTAGTTAAAAATAAGTTCAAGTATAATGGACAGGGTTCCGCCCCCCCCCCCCCCTTCCTCACACACACAAAGATCAGCTTTTTTCAACGGATCGTCCCGGTACGAAATTCGACTTGAGGCAAGGCAACAAAACCCAGGTGATTTTGATAAGAACTGCTCCGTCCTATCTCCAAGTATTGTCAGTGGGGGTTCTCGAAAAATGTTTTTAAAGAATTTCAAGCTTATTGGACAAGGGCGGTGGTGGCTACACTTTAGGAGTTAGTATCTCCATTCGAAAGAACTTGAGAAAAAGTACCCCACCCCCTCCACACAAGATAAACAGAGCAGAATACTTAAATGTTGGCTACAGACATTTCGCGACTTGAGGTGGATGTATCAAAACCCCAAAAGTGGTTTTAAAAAAGTACTCAGGGTTAAAATTAAAAATATCGTTACCAAACTTCTGATATATATTTCGTATACCCCATTTAACCGATAGTGTTCATTTGTGGACTCTAATCCTTGTACTTTGCCTGCGGCCACATGCTGTCTCATTTTCTACCAGCGGTATTATTTTGGTACGACCTGTCTCATTGTTTTCTACCTGCGGTCTTATTTTAAATATTCATTGTCAACCTGCAAAATATAAGTGGGACGGACTTTCCAGTCCGATTGATTTCGTTTCACTGTTGCTAAAACAATTTAGCAGAGGGAATGAAAGCATAAATATGTATTACAGATTGCGTTGCTTGTATAGTTACCCAACGCAGACGATATCAAAATTTATTATTTTAAATATCATTTTTTTAAATTTTTTCGAACAATTTCAACAAAACCATATCATGTGACCCCTCATTGGAACGAGCTCAATGAGCTCGTTCAAATGAGGGGGCACATGATATGGTTTTGTTGAAATATTTAAAAACATGTAATTTTTTCAACTGCTCAATTTGCATATTACGCGGGCGGATGCGGGCGATTCGTTAGGTAAAGTAAATAAAGGAGGATTACAAATATTCGATTCAGATTTTTGCAGAGGTCAAGTTTTCATCAACTCAATTCAATCTTCCTCATAGATGAGATACACAGTGACCTGTCTCATTGTTTTCTACCTGCGGTCTTATTTTAAATATTCAATGTCAACCTGCAAAATATAAGTGGGACGGACTTTCCAGCCCGATTGATTTCGTTTCACTGTTGCTAAAACAATTTAGCAGAGGGCATGAAAGCAACAATATGTATTACAGATTGCGTTGCTTGTATAGTTACCCAACGCAGACGATATCAAAATTTATTATTTTAAATATAATTTTTTTTTTAAATTTCAACAAAACCATATCATGTGACCCCTCATTGGAACGAGCTCAATGAGCTCGTTCCAATGAGGGGTCACATGATATGGTTTTGTTGAAATATTTTTAAAAAATTAATTTTTTCAACTGCTCAATTTGCATATTACGCGGGCGGATGCGGGCGATTCGTTAGGTAAAGGAAATAAAGGAGGATTACAAATATTCGATTCAGATTTTTGCAGAGGTCAAGTTTTCATCAACTCAATTCAATCTTCCTCATAGATGAGATACACAGTGAGCTGTGTCACAAATCGTCCCAGATATTACGCACGCTAAAAAAACAACAAAAAAGACCTGCATGCCGTTTCTGAATGCTAATAAGGCATATGATAGGGTGTGGAGAGGAGGTTATGTGCGAAAGCTTGAGGCCTTGTGCCTAGGAGGTGTGTCTGTTGGAATTATGAAAGCATTATACAAAGATGTTCAAAGTTAATCTTGAGGCCCTGTGCCTAGGAGGTGTGTCTGTTGGATTTATGAAAGCATTATACAAAGATGTTCAAAATAAACTTAATCTGGATAACATAACAACAAAATGAGTGCCTTTGGAGATGGGCCTAAAGCAGGAGGGTATCTTTTCGCCAATTCTTTTTGCATTGTACGTCAGAGATTTAGGATACGCACTCATGTATAACGACGAGGGGAAGCAGTTGGAGACCTGAAGATCCCAGGGCTATTTGTCGCAGATGATATGCTACTAGTGTCCGAATTTGATGAGGTGCCAGAGAAAATGCTGGCACTCGTTGAAGGATATGGGGACAAATGGAGTCTCGAAGTAAATGAAAACAAATGCAACGTTATACCTGTTGGGCGTAAAGTGGAACCTACTCGAATTAGGGTTTAATCCTGGGAACGGGAATTCTCGGGTTCCCGGTTACGAAAGCCGGGTCTGATACCCTGGAAATCAGTAGCATGGAACCGGGAATCAAGCATGGCACTGTTTGTGTGTTGAAATGAAATTTTGTGAATTGAAATACTGTCCCAACGTAATTTTGTAGGATTTCGTCATCCCTTCCACGTCTGAAATTTTTACTGTCCTGATTCCTGACAAACCTTTTTCACCAAATCATTGTAGCTCTCAACCAGTGCTGGAGGACCCCCCCCCCCCCCCCCCCACACACACACACACACATACCCTCCTCTCTCTTCAACAGCAAGATTTTCACCCGCTTCAAAGTTCAAACTCCTCTTCATTTTCACTGTCTCCTTCTACACCAACTCCGTCTTCCCTGTCGTCACCAGTCTCCTCTGCTTGAAGCAGAGGGGACTGGTGACGGCAGTAAAGAGCGAGTTGATTTTGGAAGAGGTAGAGGTGATAATACGTCTGACTATGAAAATGGAGACGAGATTGAAGCGGGTTTGGGTTTTCACCTTTCTCTTAGGACAAGAACTTTTCAGTTTGGAGATGGTAGATTGCCAAGGAAATATTTTTATTTTCATTAGAATAAATGAGTCTTGTTACTCTCGGAAATTTGCTTGACATAACCCAGGAAATTTCCCGGTTCTGAGGGTAATTTCATTCCCGTTCCCGGTCCCTACAAAACCAGGGAATATATTAAACCGTAACTCAAATATGGAGAGTGCTGGAGTTCTGTATTCCGGAAGGTAGCAGCAAATTTCTTAGTGTAGGGGGGACAGGCGACTACGAGCGTTTGAGGTTTAATATAAACAACACGCGAATAGGCATCTACCGACACCACACGAATAAAATTAACTGTGACGGTGAAGGGAATTCTTAATCAAACGAGACTTTCAGTGAGAAACAGCTTCAATGTAAATTTCGTTTGAAAACCATTTAGGAAATGGTGGGTGTACGAAGTATTACATATAGTATGGAAGTGATATACCAAACGGTTGTCAATATCTTGGAAAGTCTGCAGAATGATGCCGGCTGCTGGATAATAGGATCGAGTAATGCATGGGTGAGCATGGGTGAGCATGGGTGAATGACGACAAGGACAGGAAAGACTTGATGCAACTCTTATCTTAACTGTTTGGTACATCTCGCCGATATTCGATGGTGTAAATTAATGTACCAGAATATTGGGAATTCAAACACAAAGACATGGTGTATTGAGCAAGTGAGGGTGTTGATATAGAACTATTCAAAAGCGAGCTCTGACTTAGCAGTGGGCACAACGCTTTGTAAAATCCCGTCAGAGAAAGATATATGGGTGATTATAACCGAAATTGACAAGAGGGGGTCGATGCAAAGTGGTATTTTGGTAGCCTGCGTGATAAAGAGAAGCCAGGTTTTGAAGAGCACATTAATGGCGCATTTGCGGGGGTGGGGTCAGTGCTGTTTAAACTGGGATCACGGGAGCTGAAGCGTAGGGAGAATCTTAGCAAAGACAGTGAAAAGAATGCCAAATATCTAATTTAGGAGTAGATGAGACTCAGGAACAATTTCTATTAGAATGTCCAAATCATCAGTCTAACAGAATAGTATTCACTGGTAGGATTATTGAGAAGTGGGGGTAGATGGATGAAGAGTATATGGGTATTGGGTGAAACAAGAGATATATTGGAGAGATTGAGAAGAACGGGCTACGGAATGTCATCAAACACTCGGTTTTTGGGTGTTGAGAGGAGAAGCATTTTGGAATACAGAGTTAATCAATGCCTTCTCACATGAGAACCGCGATAAGTCAGCAGTCGTCCAAAGTGTTATTACTATTACACGTTTTGGTCGACTGCTGGTAACTACTGTCATTCAAAACTATATATTTTTGTTTCAAACGTTGCCATAAAGGGTTGTTAATGACTAAATATTTGAGAAACTAAATATCAAATGGTGTGTGCTAAAACGGTCAGTTACGAGAAAACTCACTGCCCTGATTTCTAACAATTTTTGTCGTAAACACAGAAACTGATGATACATTTCATTCTTCCCGTTATATGAATTATATTTTTGATGAATATTTAATCCTAAACTTACTAGTGGCTGGAAACGATCAGCTCTGTCTACAAAAACCGCCACCCAAATATTGTTTTTCTATCTTTGCGTCAAAAATATAGCTTATGATTCCTTGTTGGAACGAAATAATGTGCTCGATCCATTTAGGGGTCATAATCTTTTTGTTATTCCGGAATTGTTTTTTGAAGGTGACGTCCTCTATCTCCTTAGATAAAGGGTTTAACAACAAAGAAAAAAGACATGTAAAACTAGTGGGAATTCGCTGTGTGATTTTTTCTTTCCATCTGATCTCCACTGACCTTGATTTCCTGGCAAATGAAAAAAACAAACAATGGCTGCTATATTTAGTTTTACAAGAGACTTAAGCGTGGATGGAAAGCGCCCATGAACATCACTCAAAATTTGTAGAGAATCCAACGCTGTTATGGGCTGTTTAGATACCCACTTTTCTTGGAGTTTACGCGCAGACGACTGTAGATTCAATGTGACGCCCCTTTCCTCACAAAGATATATGGATACCTTCCGTGCTTCAGTTATAGATATTCAATCAATAAGTGATCACCTCCCATTGAAAACGTAAAGATATTAACGCAATTCGTGGAACTACGTTGCGTAATCATAACACTACGACTGTGATGAGTCTTCATTCATAATTATTTAGTACACGAGCATGTCTAATATTATTGGTAAAGTCTTTAAAGATTCTGTCAAATAAAGTCTCGATAGAGAAAATTTTCTTGTTTTGGTTCAAAGAAATTGACTATTTGTGGTAATTTTTTAGATTCGATAGTTTGGAATATTTCAGCTGGTCGGAAAAGCGAACCAGAAAATCTAAACATAGGTGATGGTCTGTTTAACCCTCTACCCAACGTAACGACCAAAACCGGCCAGCGCTATTCTCAAAAATCGCCAATTAATTTTCATTATTTTTTTCATTTTTTGTCTCAAAAACATAGGTTATGACACCTCATTGGAACGAGCACGACGAGCTCGTTCCAATGAGGGGTCATAACCTATGTTTTTGAGACAAAAAATGAAAAATATTAATTATTCAAGAATTCTTTTGGCAAGTGTCGTCTGCTTTTCATGTTAGGTAAAGGGTTAAAGGCTAGACTAGTTCCAGGTCATATCAGGGTCGAATTCCTTACAGAATTAGGCTGGTGGCTAGAGAAATTGTTTGGATGGGTAGTTGGGCTGACGGGGCGTACGAGTGGCACAAAATAGCATCATGTCCTACATGGAGGACGGAGACTTGACAGCAAACTATTTTCAAAGTATTGCGGTGAGGAGACTGTGTATATGAAAATCATCTTAGATTTTTTAACATCCTTTGGGTTAATAGGGGTTGGGTAAGGGCGTTTTACCTCAAGTACAGTTGCTACTAAACTATTGTTTACTGAGTGGCGAGGTAATCATGAACGTTAATTTAACCCTCTGAACACAAGCGACCTTTTTTCCGGGCAAAACACATGATTAATCATAATTTGATTGAGAAGGATGGCTGCTGAGTGCGTAGACCAATCAATATTTTCAGCGTTACAACCTCAAGGCTTCACGTTGTAAATATTAATTGGTCTACCCCCAAATAATGAATATAGACTTTTCCAACTGACGACCTTGAACTGACATGGAAGATACCACGATGGTTCAGAGGGTTAAGCCACATATTTACTGCATATGTGTAACGTTATGTGTACCATAGGTATCCTGAGAGTTGGGCTGGTGAGAGTTCTAGGAATTGTGCACGGGTGTACATTTGGACTAAACATGGAAAACATTAATATGATGTTTTATTCGATGAACAATACAGACACTACTTTTATGAGTTTTTTGAAGCAACTTCGCTGATATGATGGTGGTGTGCATCACAATATCTGAAATGAATGAAAATAGTGGTAAAATTACATATTCTTCCTGCAAAGCAAATATACCGATAAAATATTTACTTGTGACAATGTGATTACATATTGTAGATGACTCTCTCGGTGTGGTTAAACGTTGCCACACAAGTGGGACTGGGAACGAAAATCCTTTCTGCTGCAGAGAACGCGATCACATCAAATTCGAGTTCCAGTGTTTCTCCAAATCCCTTTGGATTCGCCCATTCGATAACATCAGGGCCGTTAATGGTTACAAGTCGTCGTGAGTCAACAACCCCTACTGACGTAGGAACCAGGGTACATGAGGACGCGTGTCCCTCCAGACGTTTCGGGAAATAGTTGAAAGACGTAGGGGACAGACAGACAGACAGACAGACAAACAGACTGACAGACAGACAGACAGACAGACAGACAGACAGACAGACAGACAGACAGACAGACAGACAGACAGACAGACACCCAGACAGACAGACAGACAGACATTATATTATCCCTTGAGTGAAACAAGGCGCCCACTACAATGCTAAAGCATTGCAGATGGCGTCGTTTTGTACTCAATGGATGATATTTACCAATATATTTTTACACCAAAGTGCCACCTCCAGAGAATGATGTTGTGGGGTCTTTCACGTCTTAAATGTAGTAACCCGAAGCTTTATTTCTCTTTAGGAATCCACCATTGCAATCTTATCGGGACAAAGCAGGAAGGGGGAGCACAGACTCTTTACTAGTAACCATTTAAACCTGGTATGCACCAAGTTTTAAGTTTTAAGTATGATCATGGACGATTAACAATAAATAATTTAACTGAACCTACCAACAAATACAGAAATGATTCGCCCTTTTCATCGTAGACTGTTTTGTATGAGATTATACTATCCGGGGCGCCAGGGTTGTAAGGATATAGACCACCGATGTCTATCCAACCGGATCGCTGGGACGCCCATTGGTTACAAATAGAGAAGTGCGCCGACATCTTAGGGGCGGGATTATAAATAAACAATGCACAACAACAACAATATCTCGACGATTTTCATTTTCTCGGGTTCGGTGTTCTTACAGTTGCCCGAGAGGTAATATTCTGCAGAGCTATGGGGCAGAAAAAGGGAAGATAACTTCGACCGATTCACGGCAATGTCAAGATCCTATTGAAATTCTCTGTCCGCTTTTGTTATTGTATGAATGTGTATTACAACCGTGACATATCAGTTGGGGTTGCATGAGTGAAGATTATTAGCAACAGAAGTGGATAGTTTTCACAAAATTGTCAAATGAGTTGATTCGCTGCTCATCATACTAGGTTCATTTCAATCATTGCAGTGAGTTTACAACATCACTTTTCAGTAAATTCGTCGGTCTTAACCCCTTAGCCCCTGATGGTATCTATCAAGTCGGTCCTGTGACATCAATTGGTAGAGTCCAAGCTGCACGTGGAAAATATTGATTGGTTAGCCCTACCAATTCAGTGAACAGTCATCCTACTTAACTGGTAAAGTGCTAAGTTTTTTCTGACAACAAATCAAAGCTCATCATATACTGCTCTATTACATTTAATTGGATAGTGCCTTATAGGCACTATCCAATTAAATGTCAGAGAGCAAGGTATTGTATAAAAAATCTGATTCATATCAGGGACAATAAAGGCTTCCTCAGACAGAATGTAGCTACAGACAGTTATTGCCTGTCACTTTTAGTAAAGCTCAAAATAGGGCTTCCAGCACTCTACCACTTAATGCAATTATGACGTGTCATGTACCAGGGCAGGAAAATGGTCTCTCGGACCAAAACTGTTAAATATATAACTACCCTCAAGTCGATATCCTTCTGATAATGCGTCCATGTTGTGCACAAATAGAACTTACCCGCATGTATCTCCGCAGTTATCTTCCATAAATTGTCGGAAATGACTTCCTCTGTTGCAGAAACCGGAGTTTGCCATCGATGCACAATACATATCGGGATAATTGTCTCCGCAAGGCCCTTTCAAACGAGAAGGAAGCTATTGACAACATTCTTTTTCATTTAAAAATATAACAACGAAAATATCAGTATTTCTAAACAAAAAGATTCAATCCAAAAGATCGCTTATAATGTAAGTGTTGGTGTAATCCTTACAGTCTTGTCGAAAATGTTAACCCTTTACTTAAAGTAACGGCAATTCCGACCGAATCTTGTCATCAAAATTTCCATTCTAATTTTTTTAAATTTTAACCAATATCTTCATTCAAATTTGATATTTTTCACAATTTTTCCCCTCAGACATGCTCTTTCCAACGAGGGATCATAAAGTAGACAAACAAGAAAATTGTTTGCAAGTGGTCGTATTTTACTCCTGTTGAGTAAAGGTTTAAAAACGTCTGTTGTCCATTCTTCTTTCATAATATTACAAGTAGGTCATTCCACCTGGGGCTTCCGAGTTTCATGTTATTAATTTGTATGAAAAATTAACTGCAGCTTAAAGCCCTTTCTTTGAATCTTTCAGAATTGAATAGCCGTATTTCTTATACATTTAGGGGAACAGCCTTTGAAAATTGAGCCCCATCACTGTTATGTTATGCAACTTTTTCTTTGAAGAGTGACCACTCCCGCGTTTGAAATTCATTATCTTCTTTATTTTTCAGGGATTCATTTCGAAATGGTTTTTATACGTGCTATATACGATCTGTCGGGCTATTACATTAAAGTTTTGTCTGAATGTGCATTTAGATACATCGATTGTTTTAGAAAAACACCACGGCAGTATAAAACAATAATAATATTTTACGGAAACAAGGGATATCAGATAAGGTATTGAAGCAACGCGTCTCAATTCTCTCCTATTTTGCGACAAGTGTGTTTTTTAATTGGGGTTTAACAACATTTTCGACAGCCAGGGTCACCTCGTGTCGGACAATTTTACGGGTGTGGGGGAGCGGGAGTTCCTGGTTAGAACCACCCACCGAACATCGGGGAGTAACTGACAGACTCCCCAAGGTACTAACTCCATACAAGCAGGGTTAGCACTGGTTGAAGACATGTGCACCATCGACGGAGTAAAGCCTTAGTACACAGCGCCACCGTACCCCGCGTGGGCAATCGGGATGAAGGGTCTTGTCCAATGACACAACGCAGTTATACCTGGCGGAGATCGAACCGTGGTCCTTTAGGTCTGAGGTCTAATGCCGTCACCACTGAGCCAACGTGCTTCCTAGCAGCAAATACGAAAAAATAATATGGGTTGAAATATAAAATTGTGCTAGAAGTCCTTTGTTATTAATCAATTGTCTCTTAATGGAGTATATTTGAAAACTTTGATGTGATTGATTGCTTAAACGTATTAGCATTTGATGGAAGCGTTATTCCAAACAATATCATTAAATAAATGCATTAAGCCAAGAAATACATTGATCAACATTTTCACAATCATGTTGAACATTTGACGTAAGAGATCATTTTGATTTCTTGCATTCTAGATTTAATATTGTGCTCACTTTCTGCCGAATTGAGGTTCTTTCTTTCCATCTTTTCTATTAATTATCATTGTGTTTTCCAGGGTGTATGGGAATTTACACCGGTTTGAGAACTCATACACCCTGAGGCAAAGCCGAAGGGTGTATGAGTTCCCAAACCGGTGTAAATTCCCATACGCCCTGGAAAACACAAGGATAACGGATTTATTTCCCAGAATTTTGGTGTACTTAATACTTTAACCTACATTGTGGGAAAAAACTGACAGAAAATTTGTACTTTGCAAGTTTCTTAAATAAAACCAGACAAATATGGATGTCATTGGAACTGGCTCAATGAGCCAGTTCCAATGACATCCATATCTGTAATATTTTATTGCCCCAAAATATTAAATTTCCTGTATTTTTATTTTTGTTCTAACATAACCGAGCAGAAGGTATGAATTAATAAATAAATGGGTACTTTTTAGCCATATAGCCTACTCTTGTATATTCTTGTTTTTACATCGTGGTTAAACACGGTGTAAAAAAGCCACTGTGGATTGCAAGTTACACCGTACCTCTCAGGCAATCAAAATGCAGTATTTTGTTTCATTTGGAAATAAAACTCTTTATCATCAGCCTTTTTTTAACATTTTACTTTGTACGTTCTGAACAGAATTTGTGTTGTAACATTTTATGCCTCACAGGTCATATAATAACCTGAGAGTCAATGGCAATTCCAGTGCCTAACAAGCTGTATACATGTAACTGCTAATAATATCAGTTATACGGTGTTTCAGCAGGGTGTACGGGACTGTACTACAGTGCTGAGATTCGTGTTTCCCGGGGCTGTACGCCCTACTGAAACACCGTGTGACGGATTTATTACCCTGTATCTTCAGTGTGTCGAATTTTGTTTTAATATATAATCGTGAAACGGAATTCCAGTGACGAGAATCTTGATAAAAGTAACAATTTGAGAAACTGAATGAAACATATCTTTCTTTGTTATTGGTTAAGAACGATTTGGAGTTATTTCCCTTCAATGAATTGAAACATTTTTGATAATTATTTGTCCATGACATCAGTTCTTCAACATGGTGACGCGACTTTTATGTGCTGGCATTGACAGTCTTTTTCTCCATTAAACCCCGATCTAGTCGCAACACATTTACATCAATGGATCGAAAAATCATAAATACAAGAGTCCCCGGCGGACCTGAGGGCGCTCACCTGACATGGTAGTCTAAATATCAAACCAGGGACTTGACTTGAATAAGCTGCATACGCCCCTCCTAAGAAAAGCATATACCAACTAGATTAAGCGATTGTGCCCACATAATACACAGGATTTCCTTCTATTTTCCTTCTATTTTCAGTTCCTGCACTTGCACGTCCCAAAATTGAGATAAACGCATAAAAAACAGATTTTTTTTATTTTTGTTCGGAAATTTTCGAAGTCCCAAACAAAATATTTTCAGCCTAAAATTTTTTTTTGTCTTAAAATTGACCAAAATGCATAAAATTAAAACAAAAAAATTCCGGATTTTGTACTTGTACGTCCCAAAATTGAGATAAACGCATAAAAAACAGATTTTTTTATTTTTGTTCGGAAATTTTTCGAAGTCCTAAACAAAATATTTTCAGCCTAAATTTTTTTTTTGTCTTAAAATTGACCAAAATGCATAAAAAATAACAAAAAATTCCGGATTTTGGTCCAAAAATTTGTAAGACCCACCCGGTCCCCAAATTTTCAGTGTAAAAAAAAAAAAATTTATTGTCCTAAAATTGACCAAAACACTTTAAAAAACAAAAAAAAAATTTCCGGATTTTGGTCCAAAATTTTCGAAGTCCCACCCGGCCCCCAAATTTTCAGTGTAAAAAAAAAAAAATGTTTTGTCTTAAAATTGACCGATACACATAAAAAACAAAAAACAAATTCCGGATTTTGATCCATCCGGAACGGGACCCCAAATTTTCAGCCTAAATATGAACCCACCCAGGGACTTGGCTTGAACAACCTTGAATCCCCCCCCCCCCCAAGGATGCTGCATACCAAATATCAGAAGATTCTTATTGGTAGATCTGAAGAAGATTTTTAAAGAAAAGTCCTCATATTGCACTACGTTAAAGTTCGGGCTCGAGCTTCGAGCCCAAATGTGAACCCAGAAACTCGATTTGTACAAATTTGAATCTGACCTCCCTGGAGATATTGTATACCAAATATGAAATGATTCTGACTGGTGGATCTGAAGAAGAAGATTTTGAAAGAAAAGTCCTCATATTACACTAAGTTAAAATTCGGGCTCTCATAGGGAGCCCAAATGTGAACCCAGGAACTCGATTTGTACAAACTAGAATCTGACCTCAATGGAGATGTTTTATACCAAATATGAAATGATTCTGACTGGTGGATCTGAAGAAGAAGATTTTGAAAGAATAATCCTCATTTTGCACTAAGTTCAAAGTTGGGCTCCCATAGGGAGCCTAAATTTGAACCCAGGGACTCAGTTTGAACAAACTTGAATCTGACCCCCTAGAGATGAAGTATACCAAATAGGAAAGAATTCTGCCTGGTGGATCTGAAGAAGAAGATTTTTTTTTAATTTTGGAAAGCAATTCATGGGCGCTATCAGAGTTGTGCCCCTTGTGGTGCCCCCTGTGCGTGCGGCAAGTTTATTTGTACAATTGTACAAGTTTCAATTGACATATGATAGGGAACATGCACACCAAATTTGGTTCAATTTGATCCAGTAGTTTGTGAGGAGTAGTCGATAATGTAAAGTTCACGACGTACGACGACGACGGACGACGGACGACGAACGGCAGGTGATAAGTTGAGCTCCCTTTGGTGAGCCAAAAATATTGCAAAGTGAAGATTGAGTCTTTTTGTGATTCGGGTTTAACGACATTTTGACAGGAAGGGTCAAACTCGTGTCGGAGAGTTTTATGCAGGGGCGCTGGAAGTACTTCATGGCAGGGGAGGGGGTCAGAACTCGGGAAAAGGGTATTTACTCGCACTAGCCGCTCTCTCATGATATGCCGAAGCATGCATGTCTCGAAAGCCGAAGACTCGAGTTGGGGGAGTTTGGGAGAAAGTGCCCCCTCCCAAACTCCCCAACTTCACCATTGAATTTGTAAGCTCCCAGAACGGATTTGGAGATATTTTAGCTTTACTTTGAGAATAAATCGTCTTTCGGTTTGCGGTCCAATTCCGTAACCTCTGAGCCAAATAAAAGCAGACCTCAGATTCAGTGTTTTCTTTTTCGACAGGTGGAATTCACAATGTTGTGGGCAGTAAAGCAGCTCGAGAAATTCGTTAGAATCACAGTACTACATTTTCCTGTAATATGCTGGTGCTTCAATAGGATGGAATTAGGAAGTGCAGTGGATCCGTGGTTACCGCACTGGACTTCAAACCGAAAGTTCCACTTTTCGACCCCCACCAGGGGTATCTGCGTTGTGTCCTTAGTCAAGACACTTAAACTTGATTGCTCACCTGGCGTCACTGTGGCGCTATGGACTAAGCCTGAACGCTTGTACGGAGCTGGGGAGTCTGTCAGTTGCTCACGCTGCTCGGTGATTTTCTACGGGTACGCCTGCTCCCCCTCCCCACGCCCGTGAAACTATCCGCCACGAGGTGATCCAGGCTGTCGAAAGCGTCGTTAACCCTTTACACAACGAATCGCCTGCATCCGCTCGAGTTATATGCAAATTCGGCAGCTGAAAAAATATTATTTTTCGAAAGATTTCAACAAAACCATATCATGTGATCCCTCCTTGGAACGAGCTCGTCGAGCTCGTTCCAAAGAGGGGTCACATGATATGGTTTTGTTAAAAATTTTAAAATATTTAAAATAATAAATTTTGAAATTGTCTGCGTTGGGGAAAGGGTTAAAACTTCAATGAAAAGTTATACGGAATTATAGTCTAAATATCAGCACTCGACTAATAAGACTTTGTTATTTGTTACTATCCCCACTTACTTGGTGTTGTAACTGTGAATTTTGGTGGAATATGAAGATCGTCCACGCTAATGTAGCCCATCTTGAACAGAAGTGTAAATAGTTCGTTCATTGCAGCTTGCATAGCAATCTGTAAAACAAATTAGTCATTTTGAGGATTGCGAGACACAAAAATGACATCTTTGCATTTTCTCGACGAAGATGCAATGGTTGTGTCTGATTTGATGAATGATTTCATATAAAAGTTAATTTGGGACGTGACAATCGCTACTTATTCCCACTTCCGTATTCGATACTCGTTATCATCCGATTGTATCGAGTCGCCAAATCAGGTGTGACAGAAATGATAGTCCGTAGGAAAATTAGTCCCTCTGGACTATTATTCCGCGGAATTATAGTCCTAGGTCTAACATTTCTAGGAATAGTAGTCCGCCGGACTACTATTCCTAGAAATGTTAGACCAAGGACTATAATTCCGCGGAATAATAGTCCAGAGGGACTAACGTTCCTACGGACTATCATTCCTGTCACACCGGCAGATGTTGAACATGAAAAATAGTTCCACTCATTTTATTACCCTATAAATTACATGGTTGACGCCCGTCAGTGGAATGAACTCGTCTTATTTCGGAGTCATAAGCTATGTTTTGGAAGCAGCAGATCTCAGTTTAAAAGCAATAATAAGCAATAATAAGCCAATATTTCTCACTCGCTGTTGCGAAATGAGATTTATAAATGATCAACGGCGTTGTTTTGCGTCGTGATTTTTTGTCAAGCATTTTATGACATGGTATTCCTTCCCTTAGGGATAATCTCTCTTACTCTATCTGACAAGCACTAAATTTTCGAAGTGTGGTGGCACGACGTCATAAGTATAACAAGTTGACAGAACTTTGAATTTCCCTAAATTTTCTCCTTCGGTAACAATCGAGCCGCTGTTTTCACCACTCCATCGTTCAAGATTTTGACGACCTGTCAAGCCTGTACCGGTAGGGAATTCTGAATTGAAAATAAAAATATTGAAAAATATTTTTCTGCGATTCTTGATTTTAGTTCTGAAGATTTTGGAGGATTTTGTTTGATAAACAATCAGTCATTTGTGATGTGCATTGTTTGTGTCGAGATGATTGGTCATGATAGTAACAATAAATATTGACTCTTTGAACTCCAGTGGTATCTTCCCTGTCAGTTCAATTGCAGAAATTGGAAGAGTCCATTTTCATTGTTTGGGGGTAGACTAATTAATATTTTTAATGTGCATCCCCAGGGCTGCACGTTAAAAATATTCATTAGTATTTCCACACATTCACTTAGCAGCCATTTTGTTTAATGAAATTATGGCACGTCATGTTCCGGGACCGGAAAAAGCGGTCTTTCGGATTCAAACAATTAATACAATTGTTGCAGTTATCAATTTAAAACAAAATTTGGCATACCAAGTTGTCCAAGTTTTATACCACCACTATTGTCGCCACCCCGTACGTCCATCAGTATGTCCGTCAGTACTTCCGTCAGTACGTCCGTGCGTTCAAAAATCTTGTGTGCGCAAATGCTTCTACATTCATGATCCGATTTCGATGAAACGACTCAGATATTGCAACTAATAAGCGGACATGCGCATATTCCAAGATGTTTAATCTCTGATAATTTTAACCAAGTTATCTCCTTCAACTTAGAATATTTAATATGGATTTTTTGTCAGATTCTTGAGTGCGCAACATCTCGTACATTTATGAACTGATTCTGATGAAACTTCAAAAGTATGATTGCTAACTAGGAAACATGCACACATTCCAGAGTTTTAATCTCCTGTATTTTTAACCAGTTTACTTCCTCTTGAACGTATATTTAATTGAAATGCTATTTAAATTCTTTTTCATACAATCCATACAACCCATCATACATTGATGATTCGATTTTGAATGCACTTGTTGGACACGATGACTTGTAAGTGGAAGTGTGTATATTTCAAAGTTTTAAAACTGCACCAATTTTGTCCAACTTATCTCCCTTTAAAATTAGATTTAACTTTGATTGTTGTTTGGAATTTTTGGGTGCGGAAATCATCCTACGTTTCTGAACTACGACCTCCACATTTAGAAGTGCATTCTGGAAAACACAAAGTGGGAATATTAATCACATTCTGTGAAAGTAAAAGTTTCTTTATATATCGCAAATGGAACGGGCTCGGCTCAAAATGAAAAAAGTTGCACAATCTTTGTAAGGGAATTTTTTTACCTTTTCGTTTGGTCGCCTTCTTTATGTTAAGCCTTTCTTTTTGAATACCGAGGTAGGCTTTGCGTCAGACGACGCAAGATAATGAAAGAGAATATATCCAAAAACACTAGACTTACAGCCTGAGTTTGTCCATATTCTGTCACTGATAGACCCGTTCCAAAGTCTTTCGCCTTTACTCCATTGTTTCCCAACATTTCCAATCGGATAGGTCTCCCAAACAGGACTGTCTGGAATATAATGATATGAACAACAAATGACAAATTTCTGTTTGAATCACAATTAATAGGAGAAGGATACGGACATACATTTGAGCTGGGTGTTGACACATTGACATCGATGGCAGTATTGTTGTACTCACCCACCATCAACCTATCTGTAACACTCGGTTCTATGAATTATCCATATTTGGACGCAACGTAAAATAAATAATAGTCTTTCTAGGTAAACTGTTATTTTCTCTTTCTTTCTTTCTTCAAAAGAATGTGCAATGTTTGTTAAAGTGTAGTAAAAACGGAGTTTCCGTTTTCGGCGAATTACGAAATACACTCGTTCACGCATGGCAAATAAGAGTTAATTTATTTTATAAAAAAATATTAAGATTACTGGCCTCACTGTTGTTTCTTGTCAAGCGCCTAACTAGGCAGACGACACTTAACCAGAAACAACATCTCATATTTCACGGCTTTTCATGCGCACAGTTTCATCAACCGTTCGGGAGCGCGGTGGCTCAGTGGTAGACAGTTGGACTTCTATGCTAGGGGTTCCGAGTTTGATCCCCGTCCGAGTCGACCCGCGTTGTGTCCTTGCGCAAGGCACTTTATCCCGGGTGCCTATACGTGAGCACGATGACGCCGTGTACTAAGGCGTTCTGCACGTTGATGGTGCACATGTTTCCAACCGCTGTAACCCTGCTTGAGGCGAGCTTGAACAGAGTTAGAATGTTGAGGAGATGACAGTTGCTTGTCGCTGCTCGGTGCTTCTCTCCGTGTACTCCGGCTTCCTGCTCCCTTAAAACTGTGACCTAATAAATAAATAAATAAATAAATAAATAAATAAATAAATAAATAAATAAATAAATAAATAAATAAATAAATAAATAAATTAAATCAACCGTTCGTGTCGTAGTAAATGATATATAACGACAATGAGGCTATACTCAACTTCAGGCATTCTGTCGACTATATGATGTGTAGAATAGAAAATGTCACTGGGAAAAGAGTGTCAAAAGATGGAGAGGTAAATAGTGTGATATACAAGGCTGAATTCAAAATAAAATTAACCGATGCGTAGTGGCTCTACAGAATCTGGAATTAAAACAAACAACAACAACACCGTCACATCGTAATTCGGACCCATCGCCAGGTCCCCATACCTACGTGCTCAAGTATAGGAACATATTATATCCCATACAACTGTGCTTCTTAAATAATGATGTTTAGTCGAACAGTCATATCAGTCAATATACACTAGCCTCAGGGACGCCGGAGGCCCGGGGGCAGAGGGAGGGGGAGCTGCCTTTCCTGCCTTCGAACCAGGGGAGCGAGAGGGAGCAGAATGTGCTATTTCCAGGTTCTTCACTCAATTTTTTTCAATGATTTTTTCTTGAAGTAAAGCTAGAATACCCCCCAAATCCGTTCTCAGTAAGTTGGGGAAGATTGGGAGGTTGTGCCTCCTCCCGATGGGAGGGGCACCTCCTCTCAAATTACCCGATCGGCCTTTTAGGCATGCGTGCTTTGGCATGTCATGCAGGGACTGTTAGTGCGAGTAAATGCACTTTTCCCGCGGTCTGACTTCCCCTCCACCCCCGCCCTGAAGTGCTTCTGACGCATCTAACTAGCCTCATTCAGGCGATGTCCTCTAGCACCCTTCATTCTCTCTTCTTACTCGGACAGAGGGACTATCCAGTCAATTATTCCGAAAGACATGAATATTCACCAATTTTGAAAAGGAAAAGCGCTTTTTTTAGAAATTTACCCCTGTAAAACCAAGCACGCATAATTTATTGAGTAGGCCTTGATCTGCTTGAAATTCACTGCTCGCCTTTCCACCCTCAACACTGTTTATCTCTGAATTTGCAACAGTTTATTTATGAAATCTCGATGATCTTGTGTTAATAAATGTATCGCAAGCAGGTAGAGATTCCAACGAGAAAAAAATCGCTTTTGCGTTTACAGCACAACAAGTCATAACGATCATCTATTCTTGTGATTCTGATCAAAAGTGTTCAGCCAATCCCATTTGAATGGAATGTTTCTGAGGCGACAGCGAAGTTGCTTAAACAAGTATACTCTCATGTTCGTATGGTTAAGTGAGAGATTGAAAACAGACTATCGTGGGGCGCGGTGGCTCAGTACGAAGAGGTGCAGGCTGCAAGCCGAGAGGTCCTCGGTTCGTATCCCACCTGCGGCAACTGCGTTGTGTCCTTGGGCGAGATACTTCACCCCCATTGCCCATGTGGGGGCATGGTGGCGGTGTGTACTAAGGCGTACTGCACGTCGATTGTGCACTTGTCTTCAACCAATGCTAACCCTGTTTGTGTGGAGTTAGAATGTTGGGGAGTTGACCGTTACTCGCCGTTGCTCGGTGGTTCTCTCCGGGTACCCCAGCTTCCTCCGCCCGTAAAACTGTCGTGGTCATGATTAGCCATTGTGCAGAAATATGTGAGCTTAAACACCAATAAATAAATTGGTGTTTAAGGTCACATATTCTGCACAATAGCCAATCATGAACAATTTTTCACTGCAAATATACTGTGAATGGAAATAGTCTTACTTACATCCTTTGTGTTGTCATGAAATAAACCGATAATATTCTTCACCACTGCGCTGACAGCTGCTGCCAAAACTTGTTTGCCAGCTGCAGCCAAAATAGCACCCGCAGCAACTTGCCTTTCTTCAAGTTTCCTTTCAGGAATCCTCACGGCGGATGTTAAGACCGCCAAAGATAGAATGACTGCGGCAACTGAAAATATATTTGCAATAAACAACTTGAAAACGTTTCAATAGCGTCTGGAAGATGAAAAATGTTTCTTTGGGTGCCGTTTAATTTTTCTTCGAGTAGCGCTTGCGTTTTATACGTTTTGTTATATAATATTCTGTTACCGCTGACTTATACATTCATAAAAATTGTCTTTCGACAAAGTTGTCGCCCTTGAAATTATTAGACACTCGAAAAGGTCAGATGAGGAAGCAAGTAATTGTTGAGACACACCTATGCCATCAGTAGAAAATAAAGCCAAGTTTCATTTTGTTACTTTTAGTAAATGAAAACAACAGACAGCTCTCGGAGCTGTCTTTGTTTTCGTTTATTGAAAGTAACAAAAGGAAACCTGGCTTTTTATAGCAAGCTAATTACAAGCAGCTAGTTCGGAGATAATCTGTCATTAAAAATATCTATCAGTATCGCCTCACTATACCAAGAGTCCACGTTGGCTCTTTGTTATGCGAATGTGTTTTTACAGAAATTTTCAAGTTTGTATTCTTCCCGGGAAAACAATTACCAAACCTCAAATCCTAGATATTTATATGAATGGTGAATGGAAAGAGCAGTGTCTGTATTATATATCTCGATGCGTACACTTTTGATATAATGCAGATATACTTTCCCGTGCTATTCTGTGGACTCAACAGTTTAATAATCTGACTCACCAAGGGCTCATATGATGTTCTTGAAACATTTTCTTTGACGACAAGGTGAAATCGTCAGTTCTTCAAAATTAAAAAATCAAGCTTCATCTGATCAGTCTGACAGCCTCTATTGAACAAGTTTCTTACCTTTTAGTCTCATTTTTACGAAGCCTTTTCCCAGTTTTCGTTAATGTGGGAAATTTTCTGGTGATTGGTCTCCCGATTTTATCTTTTCTGGACTGGTACACACACGATTTACTGATAAACAGATATCTTCGAAATATTAGTCGAGCTTTATTAAATGCGATATTATTACGTTTTTATCCGAAGCAAATACACAATTATTTAGCAGAACTGATGCAAATTAATAATACTACCACGCCCTTTCCTGTCCTAGGAAGGAAAAGTAGTTTACTTTTACTACAAATCAATGGAGATAATCGAAACGTATAGACATGACTGTGTGCAATTAACTGGTAGAGTGCTAAAATATTTTTAGTCAGCGAAATTTGTTCACAATTCTCTGCCGTCTTACAATTTATGGGGAGAGTGCCTTTCTCTCCCATAAATTGCAACAATGCCAATCCTTACAGTCCAAATTATTTCACTTTAAAGATAATATGAAGAACATACACAGAATGTGGAGCCTTTAACTCGTAGTACCCGTGTTTCAGAGTAAAGCCCAAATTTGGGCTTCCAACACTCAATCAGTTAATACATAAGCCTTTTGGCATACGATTAGGCCTTTTGACCCCATTTCCCCCTTTTGCTCTCATATGTGGAATGTCAATCCCCAGTGAACACTGAGAACTGAGCTGAGTACACATGCCAGATCTGATGGCGATTTGGCGAACAATGCAGGAAACATTGGGGAGCAGACTCACAGACAAACTCACTCTTCGCGAATTATAGTATACATTATAGATTGTCATGTTCTCAAGCCACCAGTCAAATTGTTTACCCACGTTTTGTGGAGTTTACGCGCATGATATAATGTGAGGTTCCTTTACACATAATGCAACACAGATATTCGTTCGTCTGCAGTTATAGATATTCCAATCAATACGTATTTAATTCGCCTGGAAAACACCAAGATATTAATAAAACCAGAGGAACTACTTCGCGTTAACATAAAACTATAGCTGCGTTTAGTGTTTATTTAAGAAATAACTGTTGTTTTCTTTCGGTTTATGCGACATAAATCGAAAATTTTCCGCACAAGCTTCATAACTCGCGTGGCGAATTATGATTAAGCTTGTGCTGAAACTTGTCGGTTTATATAGCATAAAGCGAAAGAAAACAACAGTTATTTCTTATAATTTAATGCGACATTAACAGAGAAATATATCAACTATGTGTATTTGAACGAAAAACATGTAATTTTGCAAAAATACAACAGGTGGACGCAAGAACGTGTGTCACAAAAGGTCACGTCAATCATTTTTCAAATCGAAGTTTCATCATTGGCCCGTCTCAATCAATGCTTTGCACAACGTCACCAAGTTATTTTGTTGATTTGGGTTGTCGGCATTTATCATAGGCATTCAACTGTTCATCAGAAATATGCACAAATCTTGGATTTTGCTTGTCGAACAAAGATTGAAAGTCATCATTTGTCACTCCTCTTAAATTGATAAATTCTGCAGAATCACAGATATTGAAATTCCCATAACATCCCGCAGCCATGATGAATTTAGACACTGAATTTGTGAAAATAATAGTACGAAGTCTTATTTGTTTATGTTTTGAATTTCGATCGCAGACGATGGTTATTTAGCAAGTCACGTAACAATATCATTAAAAACAATTTTTGAGCTTCCCTCAAGATTATGTTCGAATATAAGACCCTTTATTTATTTCCCTCTTCGCTGTTTCTTTTAAATTATTTGTTCCCAAGAAATTTTCGTTGGTTTTTTGCTCACTGGAGGCGATAGGAATATCGATCAATCAGTCGCTGCCATGGTGACAATAAGGTTACTTATCGAGTCTTAAAAATTTGATCAGGCAATCTTTTTCCTACCTTCAAAAATGCCAATATTGGTACAAAAATGTCACTATAGGTACAAAACCCTATGGAGAATCCTATGCTGATTTTGTCCCTATAGTGGCAGTTTTGAGGAATGCGGAATTCAGTGTTAAATGCTTGTACCTATAGTGGCAGTCATGAGGTAAAAATCCCTTCCAATCACTAAATGTTTTGCTCTTATACTGACAAAATGTTCTGCTTTAAAAACCCTGCTACCTATTATACATCGCTCTACTGGTGAAGTTTTTTTTCTATTATTACTGGAAGACACGACATATAAAAATACTGATTTAGACTGGGTGTTTTTTACACGCGAATGTCTTATAAATCCGATAGGAATGTGTGTCTTGCAGTCCATTTGTGATACAACACTCCGTCACTCAGAGAAAAAACATATCTCTCATTACGGCTGAAAATATTCTACAAATAGCTCATGTAAGAGATACATTTTTTTCAAAACACATGTTTAAAATAATTTACTAAATGCAACTGTGGAGAAAAAAAACCGAACTCGTTCACAGAAGCGTAATTGCACACTGATTGTTTTTTAGCGACAGGCAGTGTTGTGTTTTCAATACTTTTTCAAAACTGCTTTAAGCTGATTTCAACAAATTACCGTTAAATATTACAGTGACATTAACCCCGAGAAACAATTTCATTTTTACACTACAAAACATACAATGAATGTTTTGCAGTGTAAACTGTTTTTACCGCCACAAAAAGAATAGCTTTTCCTTTTAACCAAACTGAAAAAAAACTTAATTTCTCTTTTATGCCTGTATTGATTCCGTAACAGATGTTGATACGAATTCAGCAAAAGAAGGCGCAATTCTGAGATATCGTTCTGAAACAAACCTTAACCACATTGGAAATTGGTAAAATCATGCTTGGCAGAATCATTTTACTCCTCAGATGTTTTTGCTACACAATGTCAGTCTTTCCCTCCAAATTATTTTTGGAGGGAAAGAGTGATTTTCTGTATCATCTAAGTGTGGGAAGGCAGTGAAAACTAATACATTGAGTATTTCGTCACCCAACATCTGACCGGGGGGGGGGGGGGGGGGGACGCGTGACTTACTCATTGCATTATTTTCTGGCGCCTTTTGCTCTTCCTAAATGACTGTAAATACACTTTGGCGGGCTCATAACCACAAATTTCTTATCGCTATGAAACTTGAATTATCTATCGTAATAGAATTTCCACCTCAAGATTATAGGTGTAAGGGGGAAAAACAATGATCACGCTGTTATCCCAAGAAAATAACCTGTGCCACTAAGCAAGACGGTCCGAGGGTAGAGATGGCTTTGAGTTATTTCTCAAAAACTCAATATTTGGTAGTTGCTGTTATACCGTTTCCAGATGTGGTGAATTACAAAATACCCCCTTTTCAGACACACCAAGGTGTCAAACTTTTGTTATACAATGCACACCACCATATTCATTCATTCATTTTTAAAAAGTGGCTAGTCTCATATTTTAGTTATTTTCTTTGTGTTTTAATATAAAATCAAGGACAAATAATTGGATTTTTTCCCAATTATTTGTATGCCGTGTTTTGGTGGTTCACCACCAGTGGTTGTATAATCCGCCGATCTCCTCTGAGGAAAGTGAAAAAAATTATTTGATTTTTGAGCGGGAAATTTAGTGATATATCCTGTTACCTAAAATGACACTCCGAGTAAAAAATCTATGGCATCTGTCAATTTTTTCGAATGGAGTGGCAGATATGGATAAGACTTTCCTCTGTTGGGGACCACGTCACCGCTGACTGACCCGTTAGAGGGAAGGAATATCAGTAGGTATATTTTGCGGATTCCGTATCACTTTTACACGATTTTGTACATGAACACGTACATTGATGTACACCTCCATAGGATTTAGTGTTAAAATCGTGTACAAGTACACGAAATGTCGTTTTTTATGGTGATACAGAATCCGCAATTGGTTTTTGAGACTCTCAGATCGCACTTTTAACGTTCAGATACCCGTTGGCGAACGCGTACAGTGTACACGTCGCTCAAGAGTGAAAAAAATGTACGAAATTTTAAGAAAACGAGGTCGATTTTCTGATCTAGAATCCGCAAATGGGTTTCCCTGATAGTTTCCCCGATAGGATCGCACGTTAACCGCGCGAGCAAAAAACGTATTGCGGATTCTGTATCAGCATCAAAAAGTGGTTTGCGGATTCTGTATCATCTAAGTATTTTGTATACTTGTACACGATTTTAACACTGAATCCTATGGAGGTGTACAGGGAAACCCATTTGCTGATTCTACATCTGAAAATCGACCTCTGTACGGTACATGGAAAAAAGGTGATACTGAACCCGCAAAACCACTGCCACGTTTCCATTAAAATTAGGAATTTTGTGAAATAAATTTTGTGAAATAAATTTCAATAAAACACTTTATAGAATTCTTTCATTCAAATAAAAAATAGTTCGTAGAATTGTTTCATTCAATAAAAAATTCTATTATAAAACTTTTTTCACTTGAGTGAATTTTAATAGGTAAACTGACACTCATGTTTATTCTGGTGTGAATGAAGGTTTTTCGTTTAATGGATCGTTTTAATAATAGATAATAAAAGCGCATTTTCCACTTAATTAGGTTTAAGTGGTAAATAATTTTTAATATATTCGTGATAATGTTCGGAGACATGAAAGAACCCTTTTAACGGATGTAATTATTCTCAAACGCGTTAAATCAGAAACTGGCTTCTTATACACTAAAATTTTAAACTTTTTTCAAAAGTTCTCCAGTTTGTCACTTAGTGAATAATTCTAGATATGAGTGAATCCTTTTAACCGATGTAATTATTCTCAAACGCGTTAAATCAGAAACCGGTTTCTTATGTACTAAAACTTCCAAACTTTTCAAAGTTCTTCAGTTCGTCATTGAGTGAAATAATCTGTGATGCGATTTTAACGCGTTCAGAGGCAAAAACGCATTTATAGAGGTTTATCATGTAAAATGTTTTTCCTCAACTGTTTTTTTAGTTATTATATTAAAGACAGAAGATTTTTATTTACTTAAAACATAAAAATAATTATACATTTAATTTTGAAAATAATAAATAACTCACATTAGCATACTCAAAGGAAATATTAATAATTTGAAAACGAAAAAAATGTTTTTACAGATCAGCTTTTAAATGAATATGAACGTGCCAAGAAGAGCATTCAATTGGCTGACAGAAGCAGACGTCTTGGAGAGATTGTGCTCAAACGTGAGGCCACAAAAATATTTAAACCCATGACGGAGGTTCAAGAGCGAAGCAAGAAGGAGATAGTTGAAGAATTGAGACCCATAAAAGAGAGTTCTTTGAGAATGGGTTCGTTGTCCGATAGTTTTACAAAACAGTTTTCCTTTCAATCTGCACTGGATTACGTTCCCACGAGAATCGAAACCGATTTGAGCGAGAGCGATGATACAGCTTCGACTATCACCAGTGATAGCGTCGCGTCGTCCGTGGATGGTGGTAAGAGAGATCTGTTGTATGGAGTTCGCGAGGATTCGGACGGTAGAACTTTCGTGGGTGACACCGAAGTGTCGATGGATGATGAGTATTTATACGTCGGTCCGAATATGTACAAAAAAACTGAGGGACTGCGTGAATTGCTTTGGTTTGACAAGCCTAGAGGTTACACGGAACAGGATTTCGACAATTTCGGCGGCATTCTGGTTCAGACCAACGCCATGAAGATAAATAACGATGCCAGAGAGACGAGACCCAAAGCCAACTGAGGGTACAAGTGGAGGAAAGTGGTGAAACCCATATGGGATATGAATAAGAAATTCAACGAATCGGTGACTGGTAAAGGGGTGAAAACCACTTATCTTCCGAGCGATTCTGACGCTCTGTCTCAGAGACTGAGTTTGTTGATGGCAAGTAGACGTGCTGGTAACACAGGGTTAGATAATGAAATAGTTACTATATCTGACGAATTGTTAAGACAGAAGGTTTTGAATAAAAACCATTATAAAAGGCTGATGAACGAATTGAAGGATTGATGTATATAATAAGTAGAGAGAAACAAACAAACAAAATAAATAAAATAAAAATAGTAAATTTTACACTAGAATAATAAAAGTATTTAAACAACAAACGATTTACCAGTGAAAACAAAATATATATTATAAAATAAAAATATGTTGGTGATAAAGAACAGGGGATACGTTAGAACTTACGTTCAAGGCGGTTCTGGCATCGTCAATTCTATAATGCGAGCGTTCACGAGTGATGCAGGTAGAAAACTCGCCTCGACCGCGTTTGAGGTTGGTAAGAAGACGGCTTTGGATGCTGGTAAGAAAGCCGCTTCCGACGCCTGTGGTAGGATAGCTTCTGTGGCTGGCAAGAGGGCAGCCGACGCGTTGATCGACAAGTTGAACAGTCCACCGGCGAAGCGAGCTACGTTAGAGCGAACGCCGAAAAGTTGGAAAGATTTTAAGGATGCTGTGATACCCATACAAGATTTAGCAAAAATGACGAG
Source organism: Pictodentalium vernedei (assembly GCA_031216915.1). NCBI lineage: Eukaryota > Metazoa > Mollusca > Scaphopoda > Dentaliida > Dentaliidae > Pictodentalium > Pictodentalium vernedei. The sequence goes on from CM062296.1 coordinate 262,827,085, forward strand.
TGGATCTGGATTGAAGAGAACTCGCGACGGTGTAATATAAATAAATAATAATATTAAACAAGAGGCCCCAGGGGGCCTGAGGTCGCTCACCTGACATGGTAGCCTAAATATCAACCCAGAGAATTGATTTCCTCAAGTTGCATCTGCTCCTCCTAAGAAAAGCTGAAACCAAATATTCTGACCAGTGGATCTAACAAAAGATTTTTAAAGAATATTCCTCATATTGAACTAAGTCATAATTCGGGCTCCCACAGGGAGCCCATATATGAACCCAGGCACTTGGCTTTAACAAACCTGAATCTCACACCCCTAAGGATTCTGCACACCAAATATCAAAACATTCTGACTGCTGGATCTGAAGAAGAAGATTTTTAAAGAAAATTCCTCATTTTGAACCAAGTTACAATTCGAGCTCCCACAATCAGCCCAAATATGGACCTAGGGACATGGCTTCAACAAACTTGAATCTTACCCCCCTAAGGATGCTGCATAAAAAATATCAAAAGCATTCATCTGCTGGATCTGCAAATTTTTAAAGAAAATTCCTCATTTTGAACTAAGTTGTCATTCAGGCTCCCATAGTGAGCCCAAATATGAACCAATGGACTTGGCTTGAACAAACTTGAATTTCAGCCCCTAAGGTTGATCCATGCCAAATATCAAAACATTCCAACTGCTGAATCTGAAGAAGAAGATTTTTAAAGAAAAATTCCTCATATTGACTAAGTTATAATTTGGGCTCTACTACCACATATCAAACCATTCCGACTGCTGGATCTGAAGAAGAAGAATTTTTAAGAAAATTCCTCATTTCAAACAAAGTTACAATTCAAGCTCCCATAGTGAGCCCAAATATGGACCTAGGGACATGGCTTGAACAAACTTGAATCTCACCCCCCTCAGGATGCTGCATACCAAATATAACAAGATTCTGCCTGCTGGATCTTGAGAAGAAGATTTTCAAAGAAATTTGCCTGAAATGCACTAAGTTCAAATTTGGGCTCCTATACTGAGCCCAAATATAAACCCAGGGGGCCGATTTGAACAAACTTGAATTAGATCCACCCCACAATGTTGCATACCAAATATCACAAGATTCTGCCAGCTGGATCTGGAAAAGATTTTTGAAGAAATTTGCCTGAAATGCACCAAGTTCGAATTTGGGCTTCTATAGTGAGCCCAAATATGAATCCAGGTGGCCGATTTGAACAAACTGGAATCAGATCCACCCCACAATGTTGCATACCAAATATCAAAAGAGTCTGCCTGATAGATCTGGAGAAGAAGATTTTTGAAGAAATTTGCCTGAAATGCACTAAGTTCGAATTCGAGCTTCTATAGTGAGCCCAAATATGAATCTAGGGAGCCGATTTGAACAAAATAGAATCAGATCCACCCCACAATGTTGCATATCAAATATCAAAAGATTCTGCCTGCTGGATCTGGAGAAGAAGATTTTTTTAAGAAATTAGTCTGAAAAGCACTAAGTTAAAATTTGGGCTCCTATACTGAGCCCAAATATAAACCCAGGGAGCCGATTTGAACAAACTTGAATCAGATCTACCCCACAATGTTGCATACCCAATATCAAAAGATTCTGCCTGCTGGATCTTGAGAAGAAGATTTTCAAAGAAATTTGCCTGAAATGCACTAAGCTCAAATTTGGGCTCCTATACTGAGCCCAAATATAAACCCAAGGGGCCGATTTGAACAAACGTGAATCAGATCCACCCCACAATGTTGCATACCAAATATCAAAAGATTCTGCCTGCTGGATCTGGAGAAGAAGATTTTCAAAGAAATTTGCCTGAAATGCAGTAAGTTCAAATTTGGGCTCTTATACTGAGCCCAAATATAAACCCAGGGGGGCGATTTGAACAAACTTGAATCAGATCCACCCCACAATGTTGCATACCAAATATCAAAAGATTCTGCCTGCTGGATCTGGAGAAGAAAATTTTTGAAGAAATTTGCCTGAAATGCACTAAGTTCGAAATCGGGCTCCTATATTGAGCCCAAATATGAACCCAGGGGGCCGATTTGAAAAAACTTGAATCAGATCCACCCCACAATGTTGCATACCAAATATCAAAAGATTCTGCCTGCTGGATCTGGAGAAGAAGATTTTTTAATGTTTTTCCCATTGCCTACAGAGTTAAAAAGTGCTGACTCAGCACTTTTTCAAAGTCCCGAAACTGTACCCTATGATGAAACCGATGGCAATTTTTTTTTTACCAATTCTTTCTGTTGGTCCTAAGGAAGATTCACACCAAATAAAAATTATCGGTGCCGTGCAGTTTTGGAGATATGGGCGTTTTATTTTTTTTCTATTTTTAGCTCCTTGGGTTCCCACGGGGGAAGCTGGAAAAAATTTTTTTTCGTAAACCAAGTACTTATGACCCAATAATACCTCACATAAAATTTGGCTCCAATCAGCCCCTCGGTTAGGAAAATAGAAATTTTGGGCGTGGCAAAAATTACTGCCCCTCCCATAACAATGGCAAATATTGCCCCTCGAACTTTCTGTGTATAAGCCTGAGTCTACAACCCAAAAGAAAGCTGCAAACCAAATATCAGGTCTCTGCCACTAATAGTTCATGAGAAGAAGATTTTTAAGGATTTTGGTGCCCCTTGGGGGTGTGGAACCACCCAGGGGGAGAGGCAACTTTATTTGAACAAATCCGAATTGGTATTGGTGGACGAATATTTGACCAAGATTTGAATAAAATTGGGCTATTGGTTTGGGAGGAGAAGTCGATAATGTAAAGTTCACGACGGACGACGGACGCCGGACGACGGACGACGGACGACGACGACGGACGGCAAGTGATAAGTTAAGCTCCCTTCGGTGAGCTAAAAACTGAGTTTGAAAAAAAATAAAAAATTGTGTTTGAAAAAATCTAAAATAACAAACAAAAAAAAAATAAACAAAGATGAACATTAAAGATATGTCTTCGAACGACGCCACAACTAAGAGGTCGAATAACGAGTTCTTTCCCAAAAGCATAAGCGGCTTGATAGTGGGAAAATCGAATTGTGGAAAGACCAATCTGTTGATGAATCTGTTGTCCCGACCTGACTGGTTGGATTACGACAGATTGTTCGTGTTTGGCAAGAGCTTGTTTCAACCCGAATACAGATTGCTTCGAGAGTGCATGGATCGTAGATTGCCTAAGGACGTCAGAGCCAGAATCTTTGACAGAAGGGAGGAATTCGACAAAAGTGAAGCTTCACTTTCGACCATTTTGGACGGTGCGGCGATGGAATTGATGAAGAGAAATGCATCTTCGAGTGTCGATTTTATGAGAACGTTAGTGACGTTCCGGATCCTAGAGAATTGAAATCGGAAGATAAGAATCTCATGATTTTCGACGATCTGCTTTTGGAGAGACAGAACCGATGCAAATCGTATTACGTTAGGGGTCGTCACAGCAACGTGGATTGTTTCTACCTGTCGTAGAATTATTTTCGATTGCCCAGACAGACGATAAGGGAGAACTCTAATTTTTTATGTCTCTTTCGCCAAAATCTCTAGAATCTCAATCACATCTACAGCGATCACGTCGCAAACAAAATGAGCACGGCGGAATTCAGGAGATTCTGCAAGAGGGTTTGGGATGGTGGACTTTACAATTTCGTCGTGATCGATTTGACTAGCAAATTTAATCGCGGAAAATATCGGTGCGGATTCGACAAGTTTTATGTTTCTGATGATAATAAGATAGAGCGTGAAAATAAAAAAGAATAGAAAATAATAAATCTTCAAATAATTAGTTTTGAAAAAAAATAAAAATAAAATTAAATATATAATGTTCCAACAAGGAGAATTGTTAGAATGGATAGCCAAGAATACGGCTGCAAAACAATCCATTCAAATCATGGTGAGTGGTGATTCGACTCGATTCACGATGAAATTCGAACATTCCATCGAATTGAATAGAGAGAAAAGATATGAGATGGCGGTGGTGAATCTGGAGACTTATTATTCCTTTCCCAACGTCACTGAAAAGAATAACCCATTTAAGTATTCCGACGGAGTGGATTGGTTGGAGATTCGAATTCCCAAAGGAAGTTACGACATAGACGATTTGAACAATTGCATTCAAACGCGAATGAAGACGTGGATGTGATTGCTGGAAGCTACGTGAATGGTAGCGCTCAACCGACGATCTATTCCTTCTTTCCAAACGTGTCGCCGGGTTATAAGATCGTGGAACGACCTCAAAATTTAGTTTATCTACCAGTGATTTTAGACACGTTGTATAGTCTCAAAACCACGTTGACGGATCAAAACGGTGAACTGTTAGATCTTCGCGGAGAGAGGGTGACGATACGATTTCACATAAGATAAATATAAAAGCAAAAAAAAAAAAAAAATATTGTGTATATATATATAAATAACAAATAAAACAAACGCAATATTAATTTTACAAAAATTATTTAATATATATAATTATCATTAAAACAAAAAAACAATTGAAGAAAATATATTTTAAAAAAAGAATTATGACACAATACATGGTTAAAAACGTGAACATATCCGCAGGACAGAGGAAGAAACTTAAGAGAGCGTTAACAACTCGAGGAGAGGCGGTGAGATTCAAATTCACTCACGAAGATCTGACGAGTGGTGGCCAGGATTCGATCGCCTGGACCAGAAGTCAAATCAAAAGGATGGAGAAAGCGATTCATGATGGAAGAAGGTTGATGGTGAGATTGAGTCCCGCTCAATTGAGATACAATTTGAGAATGAAAGGCGGTTTCCTACCGCTATTGGCAGGAATTGCCGCAAAAGCATTACCCTTTGCCACAAAAGCATTACCCTTTCTCGGAAAGACTCTCGGCGTGGGAGCTCTCACGGGACTTGCGAGTTCGGCAGTTGAGAAATTAATGGGTGGCAGTGGACTGTTTTTGAAGAAGGGAAGGGAGCCGTGTGTCGCGTCCACGTAGACGGCAGCGGTGAAGGATTGTATCTAGAACCCGTTAGAGGTGACAACTCTTTGAGTGAAAACGGTCTCTATCTAAAGAGTGGTCGGAACGATGAGCGACTCGGCAAGGGTTTGTTGTTTGGTGAGAATTCACCATTTAAGAATATACTGATTTTGAGTTATTATAATGTAAAAAAAATTATATAATTATATAAATATAAAATATAAATCATAGAAAGTATAAAGTAATATAAAATGGATAAAAAGGTGGAAAAACAATTAGATGATAATGATGAATATCGTGAGATAGAGTGTGAAAAAGATATGGAAAAACGATTAGACGCTAATGATGGATATCTTAGGAAAGAAATGATAAAAGAGTTAAATAAAGATCGGGATAGGCGGTTGAAATTTAAAAGAATGAGACGTTTTCCACCGTCACCACTACCTTCTGAAGAGAATGGTAATGATGCGAGTGTTACCGAGTGATGCACAACATTCGTTCATAATTATGATTCGGATAAACAAATGTGTTCTTATAAAAATGACACATATCACAAAAAAAAAGAAAAGAAGAATCAACGCTGACATTTGAGAAAAAAGGAAACGTTATTATAATATATGGGCAATAGTGAAGAAGGAAAACAAAAAAAAACACAAAAAAAAGTAATGAGATCTAAAGATGATCTCATTACTTTTTTTTCCTTCTTCTTCGCTAAAAATCAATCTCTCTATTGTTTATATTTCCAAGTCCATTATTAGCATGTTGACACTCATGTTTTCTCCTTTTTCGAAAATGTGTTGAATGTTTATCTTTACTTTTTTAAGTTTTTTTACATCGGTGAATGCGCTCTCACCACCCGATTTGTCCATGAGTTCAAGTGAGATTTTTGGATATATGTAACTTCCATAGAACAACGACAAATCATCCTTGTCGAATTCTCTGTCTTTGGCGACGATTATATTCTGCAGATCGCTTTTGTAGTTGTAAAACAAATCGAGCATGGCTTCATCCAATTTCAAAGTCATGTTATATCTGTCATAGTAGCGCTCTAAGCCCTTCATCTTGACCCTGTTCAATTCGATGGAATCGTGTCGTTGTAATCTATAGATTTTAAAACCGAATTTTTTACACGTTTCGACTCATTTCAATTTCAATTCGCATCTTTTAGGTGTTGTTGTCATGATTGATTATTTGGTTTTTTGTTTTATGAACTCTTGCAAATAATATATATTTTTTAAATTTTGTATTTGAATAATAATTTGTTAAAAAAGTTTGTTTTTTTTTTTACTCTTTATATATATAAAAAAAGTTTTTTTTTAATTTTTAATTTTCTTTAATGTAAATTTTATTTTTTTTGTAAAAGTTTTTTTCTCTTTATATATAAATAAAAAGTTCAATTTTAACATCCTTTTTTTCTCATATTAATTCAATTTGTTTTCACGTTAAGGAACATAAAAATTGATCATTTTCATCAAAAAAAAAAAAAATATTTTTCACAATAAAGAAAAATTAAAATTAATAAAAATCTTTTTTATTTATAAAGAGTAAAAAAAAAAAAAAACTTTTTTAACAAATTATTTAAATACAAAATTCGAAAAAAAATATTCTTATAAATGGAGCAAACAAATAAAAAAAATGGAAAATTTAAATGAGAAAACCATACCTCAGTTAAACGAGATTTGTAAACTATTAAAAATTCCACATTTCAGAAATCATAGAACTAAATCAAAAAAAATTAAGTCATACAGGAATATTTGCAAAACGATGGAAAGGCAAACAAAATGTCAATAGCAACGACGTCAAAAAATGCATCGGTTGTGAAAAATGAGAAGAAGAAAAAGATAGTAAAAGGAATCGAAATGCTGATGTCAAAAAAAACCAAAAACGTTTCGATTGTGAAAAATAAGAAGACGACTAAATGAAAAGTTGTTGAAGAACTTCAAGTTTCAAAAGAAAAGAAAAAAAAACATAAAACGAAAATGAGTGATGTACTTCAGATTCTAGACTAACGAGATATATCAAGCGAAATTCGATGAGCAATTGACAAAGGGAAAGAAGAAGAATATGTAGCATGACTCATCACAGAACTATTCCAATCAAAGCCTGTAGACCGGGAGAGTGCGATCAAAGGCATTTATAAAACTTTCGATGTGATTCCCTCGTTCAAGAAAATCGATGCGAAATTATTCATGGAACTGGTGAAGAAAAAAATATTGGATTTGTTTCACAAACACATGAACGTGGGATGAAAAATTAAGATGATACGCCATTGCGTGATGAATAAAATCGACGTGAAGTCTGGTGAGAGCATCGTGAAAAATGCATATTTCAGATCTTACGTCGAACCCATATTTTGAGGTTCAGAATTATCGGACGTTTTCAAAAAGATGAAAGACAAGATGTTGACGTCTCTTGCGAATTATCAACATGAAGGTAGTAATTGGATGTTCAATGAGGTGTTGAAACTCTAAATTCATATAACTGAAAATGATTCATTGAAAGGGTCTTCCTACGTGAAATTACCGTATTTCCTAGCTAAAAAAAATGCTGTGATCAACGTGAGAAATAAAGATGATCAGTGTTTTAAATGGGCAGTCACCTCCGCTTTATACCCTGTCAAAATGAACTCCGATAGAGTTTCTCATTACGAGGAGACTTCTAAAAATCTCGATTGGAATGGAGTGACTTTTCCAACGCAGTTACAACACATCGAACATTTCGAGGCTCAAAATCCCACCATAGTGGTGAACGTCTTGGGATACGAATGATCTATCCTCTCAGACAGACTTTGTATCTCGAAAGAGAAAAGATGATTATTTTATTATTGATTTTGAATGGTGACAATCGTCATTATTGTTGGGTTAAAAATCCGAGTCGATTACTGTCAAAACAAAATAAACATAAAAGAAAGATATGTTTATGTTGCAACTGCATGAACGTGTTTCACAGCAAAAAATCGTTAGCGAAACATCAGGAATATTGCAATAAAAATCAAGGCATCATTGTCGAAATGCCCAAACCCAACACCATCGTGTAGTTTGAAAATCGCAATAGAAGGTTAAAAGTACCATTCATCGTGTACGCTGATTTTGAATGTTTCACTGTGAAAATGAGTTCCTGCCAACCTAACGCTCTTCAAATTTACATCGAAAAATATCAAAAACACATACCTTCAGGCTATTGCATTTACGTGAAATGCGCTTTCGACTCGCAACACGACATGGGTCCCTTCATCTATACGAAACAGTGTGAAGATGACGACGTGGCTGAAAGATTTGTGGAAGAGTTAGAATCGAAAATTCAAATGTTATACGATAAATTCAAAACTCCAGCGAAAATGATCATCACGGGAGAGCAGCAGGATGAAAATAACAGAGCCACCGAATGTCACATGCAGACAATCGTTCGATGAGAATTCGGAGGAAAATAAGAAGGTCAGAGACCATGATTATTACACGGGTCTGTATCGCAGTCCGGCTCACAACAAGTGTAATTTGAAATATCGAGATGCCATTTTCTATCCTGTGATATTTCACAATCTCTCGGGTTACGACAGGCATCTGTTCATGAAAAATCTCGGCACCTCCCACAAAGAATTAATTTGCATCGTGAACAGCGAAGAAAGATACATTTCCTTCACGAAATGGAAACTCATGGAGAAGAAAAGAGTAATCGATGGAGAGACGTTGAAAGAAAAAACGAAATTAATTCGTAGAAGCATACGTTTCTTCAACAGTTTTAAATTCATGTCGACCGCTCTGGAAAAATTAGTCTATAACATGAGCAAGGATAAATTTAAAACCACAAGCGAACATTTCGGAGAACGAGTAGACGTTATGTTGAGGAAAGGAGTCTATCCTTACGATTACATGAATGATCTAAACAGATTTGATGACACCGCACTACCTTCAAAAGAAGATTTTTATTCAAAATTATACGAATCCGACATTTCCGACGAGAATTACGAACACGCTAAAAACATGTGAAAATCATATGAAAACCATGAGAGATTATCATGATCTCTATCTAAAGACTGACGTTCTGCTCTTGGAAGACGTGTTCGAAAATTTTCGAGACGTCTGTCATCGAAATTACGATCTGGATCCCGCTTGGGATTTCACAGCACCCGGTCTGGCGTGGGACGCTCTGTTGAAGACCACCGAAGTCCAATTGGATTATTATCCGATGTGGACATATTGCTCATGTTCGAAAGGGCTGCGAGAGGTGGCGTCTCGATGATCTCCCACAGATATTCTGAAGCTAACAATCCCTACATGAAAGAAGGTTTCGATTCGAAACGATTGAATACATACAGTACTGGGACGCTAATAATCTGTACGGTTGGGATATGAGTCATCCTTTACTGATTGGAAATTTCGAATGGGTTCCGGAACAGGAAGAGATGCAAAAATGGAGAGACTATCGTTGCATTTTAGAAGTCGATTTGAACTATCCGGAAGAATTACATGATCTACACAACGATTATCCACTGGCTCCCGAATGAAGGGAACTGAACGGAGGAGACGAGGAAAAACTCATTCCCAATTTATCTAACAAATGTAACTACGTCATCTACAGTGAGAATTTGAAACAATACGTCGATTACGGGATGAAATTAGTCAACATACATCGCATCATTTGATTCGACGAAGAGCCTTGGATGAAAAAATACATCGATCTCAACACGAATCTCAGAATTCGAGCTGAGAACGATTTCGAAAAAGATTTCTTCAAACTCATGAACAACTGCGTGTATGGTAAATTGATGGAAACATCAGGAAGAGAACCGACGTTCGACTCATCACGTCTGAGAAAAGAAAAAAACAATTAGTAGCGAAACCCAATTACAAACACCGAACCATATTAGACAAAAATCTAGTGGCCGTTCACATGCAAAATACGCACCTGAATTTCGATAAACTTTATTATCTTGGACCGATCATCTTAGATATCAGCAAGCGATTGATGTACGAGTTTCACTACGATTACGTCAAACGAAAATTTGGTGATAAAGCCAAACTACTGTTCACCAACACGGACAGTTTAGTTTACGAGATAGAGACAAAAGATATCTACCAAGATATATCTCTGGATGTGGCTGTGCGGTTCGACACGAGCAATTATCCCATCGATCACCCATCCAACATTCAGTTGAACGACAACAAGAAGGTGTTATGTAAATTTAAGGATGAGAGCGGCGGTAAACAAATCCTCGAATTCGTGGGCTTGAGACCCAAACTGTATGCTTATCGTCTAGAAGATGAAGACTTCAAGAAGTGCAAAGGGGTTAAAGCGTGTGTGGTGAAGAAAAACATCTCTTTCCGAGAGTATAAAGATTGTCTGTTAGGAAGTGGTCCGGTGTATAAGACTATGAAATCGATTCGAAGTGAAAACCACGACTTGTATACCGAAATAGTCAACAAGATTTCGCTGACGGCTGACGATGATAAGAGATTCGTGTTAGACAATAAAATAAGCACTTTGGCACGCGGACATTGGATTTTGTATCTAATTTTAGACGATAGGATTTCAGATATGATTGTGGATGATAGGATTCCAGATATGATTAAGGATAATAGGATTCCAGAAAATCAAGAGGAATTAGATGGATTCAAGATTATGGAAGTCGATAGAGACATCGAGAGAGTTAATTTAAAAAGAAAAAGAAAAACATAAAAAAAAATAACGTCATCTTAGTGAATTATAATAAAATAAATAAAAAAAAAAAAAATATACGCATTTATGAATAAGAAAATAGAGATATCCATAGAAGGTGTTGTCTTACCTAACGAACTCCTATCCAACATCGATCTGTCGAATGCGGCGAAGGATTTGAAAATCAAAAATTTTCTAGGAGTGTTTTCCAGAGATGCCTTGCCAAAGAGAAGACCTCAACAATCGGAATGCGGAATTTTAAATCTAGATGATTTATTAGGTGAAGGCACTCACTGGGTGGCGTGGTTCAAGAACGGGAAGAAGAATTATTATTTCGACAGCTACGGAATCTCGCCGCCAAAAGAAATAAAGAACTATTTCAACAAATCGATGGTCTGTTACAACACGGAATGAGTGCAATCACCAGATCAAGTGTTTTGTGGTCACCTATGTCTTTACGTTCTCAAGAGATGGTCTGAAGGAGATCGGTTTCAAGACATTCTCAGTGATTTACATTAGAGAGAGATTTTTTTTTTTATAGCATATAAAGGTAAAAAAAAATTATTAAAAAAATTTTAATCGAATAAAACGAAAAATAAAAAATAAGTGTAATAATTCATTTTTAATAAACTGCATTTGCAATATATTTTTAAAACAAAAATCTCAAAACAACATGCCATTCGATAAATTTGGTAGAAGTGACGACGAAAAAGTCAACCTAAAAAAGAAGAGGAAGACGCTCGAAGTCGACGATGGTTACGATGTTGCCAACTTGGACAAACGTTACGTTTGGAGATACGAACCTCGAGAGGAACCTTTGAACATGAAGGATAAGAAGCTCTACAATCTTCCCAAGCTGATAGATCTTGCAGATGCTGCAACTAAAAAATACGTCGACAGAGGGAACGGCGATTTTGAACGAATCATGCTAGATAATTACGTGGATAAAGCCATGACCGACAATCACGATCTGAAATCTAAATGTTTGGTGAACGTCGCAAATCCCATAGATCCCACTGAAATACGCTGACGACTCTCACATGATATTCAGCGAACACCTGAGAAATAGATACGTTCAGAAAATGATGCACTCAGAATTGAATGCTAATTCTAACAAGATAACGAACGTGGCCACTCCCACAAATTCCAAGGACGTGGCGACCAAACACTACGTAGATCTGGAACAGATAAAGTCTGACAATCGCAAAATGATATCGGATCTGAATGCGGGATTCAACAAGATATTGAATCTGTCGAAGGTCGACAAGAGAGATGCGGACTCAACCGCAATCAACAAGGGCTATTTAGATTCTGCCGTGATACGATCACAAGAATACATAGAATCACAAGTGGGCAATCTCTACCTGAACAAACAAACTGGTGGAACCATGGAGGGTGGTATCAACATGAACGTTGAGAATTTATTCGGACTCAATCACGATCCCGAATTCGATTCCAGCGCAGTCAGCAGGAAGTACGTGGACGACAACTCGGTCTGGGGAAATGGCGACATCATGGAAGGTAAACTAGACATGGGTGGACACGCGCTCACAAATCTACCGGATCCCGTAAACATGATGGATGCCTGCACCCTGATTTCAGTGGTGGAGAAAGTCAAATATGCTAGACAATTGATCACCGTGTGGGCCGAGGAGGCCGGCACTTTAGAGGAGGGAAAAGCTGAATGGTCTTTAGGAAATGGAGGTAGTGAATCAAAACATGGTCAGGTGGGATATCCCATGTCATTGGGAGGTGAAATCATTCGAATGAGTCTGGCTTCCTCGGATTTGAATAACAGACCGGTCATCAATCTCATGATGAATGGAGTAGAGAGCGATAAGAGATACAGTGTTGAAAAGACTGAGAATCAACACGCGAATGTTAGCACGTTTGGCACACCTCTCAAAGTGAATGCCAGAGACAGGATTAATTTTGTTACGAAAACCAATAATCCCGAAGCCGCCACTTCCGTGGTGAGTCTACTGATCGAACTAGATCCTTTGAACAAACAGTGAACGCGTGGAAATAATTAATTAAAAAAAATAATGTGTGATTATTAAAAACAAAAAAAAAGTAATGAGATTTAGAAAGATGTTCTAGATCTCATTACTTTTATTTTTTTTTTTGGTTTTGTTTTAATACGTTATTTCTCATAATGTTTCATCTCGTGAAATTGGATTACCTATCTCGAAACACGCGTCAACATCTATTTTAGCATTTCGAAGACCTTTTATAAATTCTCAAAAAGCAGTCGGTCCTCTATACGTCAACGTGTCTAAAAGTTTTCTGATCTTATCTTCTATCAAGATTTTACTTTCGATTTCACGTCTCATATAATCGATCAATATCAAAGGTTCTGTTTCGACTAAAGTGTCTAGAATTATTGCTAATGAATCTTGCGAAATATTTTTATTCAAAACACATCTGTTTCTTCTTAAGTATTCTCTTTCTTTATCATTCATTTTTATAATTATTTTTTTAAAATTTTTATTGATATATTTTTTTTTTCACACACGTCTCTCATCGAATAATCAACATCTTATTTCCATCCGATTCGAATTGTAATTCTCTATCTGACAGGACCAGGGCGAAGGCTTCGGTTTTTCTCGCCACGTTCCTATCGAATTGCATCTTGATCTGAATATCTAAGATGCTACTCTTGAGTCGTTCACTCTGTTTACTGACGTTGAATACAAACATAGAATACATCGACTTGTATTCGCTGGGAGATATATTAGTGTTGCTCATCAATTCATCTAGACCATGATACTTCTTTCTAAAATCAGCGGCATCGCCATACAGTCTGCAGAAATCATTCTTGTCAAACGACACGTTGTAATTGATTGCTGGATATCTCGTAGCGTTTGGAAACACTTGCATGTTTCTCAAATTGCAGTGATCAAACAGCGATGCATTCTTTTCCCGAGACCCATCCCTATCGGTTTGAAATGCAATCATGATGAAACACGGTCTCTCGGAAGTGGATTTCACCATCAATCTCCAATCGAAGTGATTTATGGAGAGTGGAATGCTAGCCATGTCCCACAGGTAATTTACTCTTGGATTCTATCATCTTGTAGAGACGCGCTTTTTCCACGATCGAAGGCTCCACATGCAGAACGAACCACAATATCTTGTGTAGAGTTAACTTACCCGCATCGGTAGCAGGGAGTCTCACTATTGCGTCGTCGTTTCCTTTTCGAATCAATGTCAGATTGTGTTTGAATCTGTACATTATCTTGTTGTAATCGTCTGCGAATCCGAAGATGTGTTTCAAAGGTATCCTGAATGAAAACGTTCCTTTAGGTCTGGATGGCTTGACGACGTAGTCGAATATCGCGGCGGCGCCGATGTTAGCAAGGCCGACGGTGTCTTTCACCCACAATTGATTAAGTCCTCTGGATTTCTAAAAATCATCAGGATACGTCAAGAGTCCGAACATCATGGTGGCCTGACTGGGATGAAACACAGTTTCTATCTCTTGTCCAGATAGCATGTATTTTATATTACTGAATAGATGCATGATGCCATTATTGGCTAGAGTAACCGTGTCGTCGTCGGCGTAGTTGCTCCCATCTTCCTTGGTGAGACGTCCCTGCACCACTATGTAACTCTCGCTAGGATGGATGAATAGATCTTGAGTTTCGATGTTGATTCTTATCTCTCCCGCATTGCTCAAACTCATTCCGGTTACCGGTTCATATTCGTGAACCTCATATTCTTGAATACTTTCATCTTTCACTATGCTTTGTGCTATATCTATCAGACTTCTACACACCAATTTCAGTTCTTCTGAAACTGTGGGCTTGTCTCGATCCTTACAGAAGAGTAATCTCTTCCAAAACGCGATCACTTTGTCGATTTGAACGCGTTTGAACACTGGTTCGAAATACTTGACGACCATATCTTCCCTTTCCATCGTCAGACATGAATGATCGATCAAATGAACTGATCGAAGTCTAGGTGATCCCAACATCCAATGCAACGTTCTAACAAGAGGCGACCTAGTTGTTCATTCAAACAGAATGCGTAGGCTCTCATCAGCATTTTTAAAAGAAACCTTGCTCTAATAGTCTGGGAAGCATTCAGGATTTACGTATTTTTTTATTATCTATTCGATTTGATATATTTATTTTTTTTAAATAACTATTTTTTTTTTTCTCTCCTATATATATATCAATCACTTTTTTTTATTTCCTCTCCTCAAAACCGATTCTATCATGATTTCGTCTCACAAAACTCAAGAGATGAATTGACAAATCGTTTTTTTCACCGATCAAATCGCACCCTATACCGTCCCAAACACGATCAGGAAATGTGGCAGTGGGTTTGTGGGTTCAGTATCACCTTTTTTCCATGTACCGTACAGAGGTCGATTTTCTGATGTAGAATCCGCAAATGGGTTTCCCTGTACACCTCCATAGGATTCAGTGTTAAAATCGTGTACAAGTATACAAAATACTTAGATGATACAGAATCCGCAAACCACTTTTTGATGCTGATACAGAATCCGCAATACGTTTTTTGCTCGCATGGTTAACGTGCGATCCTATCGGGGAAACCCATTTGCGGATTCTAGATCAGAAAATCAACCTCATTTTCTTAAAATTTTGTAGATTTTTTTCACTCTTGAGCGACGTGTACAATGTATGCGTTCACCAACGGGTATTTGAACGTTAAAAGTGCGATCTGAGAGTCTCAAAAACCAATTGCGGATTCTATATCACCATAAAAAACGACATTTCGTGTACTTGTACACGATTTTAACACTAAATCCTATGGAGGTGTACATCAATGTACGTGTACATGTACAAAATCATGTAAAAGTGATACGGAATCCACAAAATATACCTACTAATATCACCAAATAAGTCTTTTCGCACGCTTTTGTCCCCACTGGTTAGATTCAGGTAAATGAAAAACTGAAATGAAAAAAGTTAAACAATTTGGTTTGAATACATTTTCTGAATGTTGTTTCTGAATAAGAAAATGATTTTCAGTGAGAGTATAAATAGGCAGGGAGTTCACAGTTTTGGGACACACATGCTTTGGAGTTAACAAGACTGAAAGACATGATTTTGATCTCCTCTGACGAATAAAGAAAGATAAAGCGGTCATTAGTAGACTACAGTGATTCAGATGATAGCGATTTAGAAGATTTTGTAAGCAGCAAGAAACAGAGGTTGACTGCTAAAAGTACAAACTCCATACGGAGATTGTATTCTATTCACCCTAAGTTATTGCGGCAATCCAGAAAATTTCACTCAGAATCTCATATGTGTGAAGTGACTTTGAATCAATTCGATGTCAACAATCCATTTGAGTTTCTAAGTAAAATGTTTCAATCAATGGTGGAAGATGTGAAAAAGGAATGTGGTATACACGACAACGACCCCATGAGGATATCCATCCACCATCCAGGTCTTGAGGTAGGTATTTTTATTCCTTTTACAAAGGCTATGGGGGTAAATGGTAAAAAAGTATTAGATGAAATTGAAAAAGTTATTCAATCAAATGAGAATTTTACTGTCCATGATGGTAAATTATCTTTAGAAATAACACACATTTCAAAAAAGTAGTATTGAAATTAAAAATGTCAATGATTCTATGTGCTTTGCACGTGCCATTGTAGTGGGAAAATGCCACATTGATAAAGATAATTCAGAACTTTGGCAGAAAAAATGGGAAGAAAAATCAAAATTTAAAAGTGAAGTTTCAAGAAAATGAAGCAAAGGCGTTAATGGACAAAGCAGGTCTTGGTTATAATAAACCTTGTGGATATGAAGAATATTGTAAAATTCAAGGAGTACTCTCCCCAGAGTATGTAATTAAAATCCACCCAGAATTTGCCAAAGAAACGTTCCTATTTGAACCACAACAAACTACAAAAGAGAGTAAAGTTATTCATATCTATCACCATGACCGTCATTTCGACACCATCACTAAAATCACAGAGTTTTTAGGATGTCACTACTATTGTGAATATTGCAATGTAGGCTATAATAACAGAGAACGTCATACATGCCCGAAAGGCTGTGTTTGCTATTCTCCACTGCCATGTATGCCTGAACATTCTGTTCATTGTTACACTTGTAACAGGGATTTTGTAAGTTCATCTTGTTATAAAAATCACACAACTCTATTACAGAACCAAGAAAAAACCATTTGTCAGTTAGTTAAGAAATGTCTATCATGTAAAATGCAAATATATTCAGGGTGTGGAGAAGACATCTGCAGTGGGTTCAAGAAATGTAAATATTGCCATCAATTAGTCAAAAGCGAACATTATTGTTTCATTCCAAAATACAAACCACCCAAGAAAGACAAAATTCCGAAAGTACCCTTTGTGTTTTATGATCTTGAAACAACTCAAGACTCAGGTCTCCACACCCCAAATTACTGTGTTGCACACCATGCATGTAACGAGTGTATTTGCAAGCCTATAGATCAAGAATGTATTTTCTGTGACATAATTGGAAGAAGGGAATATATTTTTAAAGGAGAATCTACTTTGAGTGATTTTTGCAACTGGCTTTTCAGTAAGGAACATATAGATACAACAGCTATTGCTCATAATTCAAGAGGGTTTGATGCACAATTTATCTTAGGACATCTCATTGAAACTGCTACATCAAAACCCGATGTCATGATGAATGGAAACAAAATTATTTCTCTGAAAGCTTGTGGTGTTAGACTCATCGATTCATTGAGTTTCCTTTCTATGAGATTGGCACAATTCCCTAAAACATCTGGTTTAAGTGAATTAGCAAAAGGTTATTTTCCTCATCTGGCAAACACAAAACCATATCAAAACTACATTGGACCTTATTTAGATGCAACATTGTACATGCCTGAGTCTATGCCCCCCCCCCCCTCCAGTCAGGGATGATTTTATTAAATGGTACAATCAAAAATTTACTAGTAATGCTACTTTCAATTTTGCCAAAGAAATTGACATGTACTGTAAGTCTGATGTGGATATATTACGTACAGGGTGTGGGTGATTCAGAAAACAATTTATCGAATGTGATGGGATAGATCCTTTCAAGGAGGCTGTAACATTAGCTGATGCTTGTAATAAAGCTTGGCGGAAAAATTCAATGCCAGAAAACAAAGTTGGTCTCATTTCAGACATAGGGTATCCTACTGCCATTAGATATTCCATGAAAGCCATTAGATTCTTACAGCTACTAGCACAAGAAGAAGGCATACACATATGGCATGCACTAAACGGTGGAGAAATAAAAATTGGAAATTATTATGTAGATGGTTTTCACAAAGAGACAAATACACTCTATGAATTTTATGGATGTATGTGGCATGGATGTGAAACTTGCTATCCTGACAGATTTGAGAAAAATCCAATCAATTCACAATTGTATCAATCTCTGTACAACAAAACCCAATCATGCATAAAACATTTCAAATCAATGGGGTATAATATACATGTAGTCTGGGAGCATGATTTGGATCATCTATGTAAATCAGATCCTGAAGTTCAAGCCTCTTTAGATACATTTTTCCCACACATGGACCCAATTAAACCAAGAGAAGCATTATTTGGCGAGAGAACAAATGCCATTAAATTAGGCTACGAAATTGACGAAAACACAGACACAGAAATTAAATATATAGATATCTGTTCACTTAACCCATATGTGAACAAACACAGGGAATATCCAGTGGGATATCCAGATATACTCACAAAGGAAAACATAGACACTGGCAAAATAAGACAATACAGAGGACTCTTTAAATGTAAAGTTTTACCACCTCAAAATCTTTTTTTGCCAGTTTTACCTATTCATTGTAATACGAAAATGACATTCACACTTTATAAAATGTGCGCAGAACACGAAATTAGATCAGTGTAAACACACACCAGAACAGCGTGCACTTGTGGGTACATGGACATCTGTTGAACTTTGCAAAGCATTGGATTTGGGGTACACTCTTCTTGACACTTATCAGATTTGGCATTGGGATGAATGGTCTTTAGAGGTTTACAAATATTATGTGAACAAATATTTAAAAATGAAACAAGAAGCTAGTGGGTTTCCAGATTGGGTGAAAACAGAAACAGACAAACAAAATTTAAAAACGATTATGTACAGATTGAAAATATCTATTTTGAAAAAGTTGAAAAAAAACAGGAAAAAGATCATTTGCCAAAACCATGTTAAACTGTCTCTGGGGAAAAATGCACAAAACAATATAAAAACTAAAACAAAATACATAAATCAACCATCAGAATATTTTGAAATAATACAGAACAAAAACAAAATTGTGAAGAATGTGGAATTTTTTGACCATGATCAGTTTGTTTTAGTAAACTACATTGACGCTACAGATGTTTACAATCCACACAATTCAGCCAATGTTGTAGATTCATTTGTCACAGCCTATGCACGTATGGAATTATACAAAGTTTTAGAACAATTAGGAACGCGAGTTTTATATTTTGACACAGACAGTTGTATCTACATACATAAACCATCACTTTGGAATCCAGAAATTGTAAATAGTAGATTAGGGTAGTAGACAGATGAACACCCAGGGGCAAAAATCACAGAGTTTGTAGGTTTAGGTCCGAAAAATTATGGATACAAATATATTAAAGATGGAGAAATACATACCACATGTAAAGTTAAGGGTATCACATTAGATTACATGACATCACAAAAAGTCAATTTTGAAAGCATGATTGAGTGTGCACGAGACAGAGAGAATTACAAATTAAACATTGAATATACACATAGAATTAAACGTAACAAAGATAGACAAGTCACAAGTGAAGCACAAAGCAAAACGTTCAGATCTGTTTACACAAAACGTTTTGTTGTCTGTAAATATGACACACTCCCATATGGGTATAAGATATAAATATTCGTCACAAAAACTTATTACGACTTTGAACAGGGAGCAGGGAAGATGTCTCTACCACTTAATCCTACATATCTTATATACTTATCAGAGTTAAGAAGACTCTCGAGTTTTAGTATGACTACAAATCCTATTTTACAATCCAAGAAAGAAGATTTAGCTAAAGCTGGGTTTTTCTATGTAGGAGATGGTAAAGTAAAATGTTTTGTATGTGGACAAGGTTTACATAATTGGGAAGAAAAGGACATTCCTTTACAAGAACATGTTAAGTGGTCACCAAATTGTTCTTATATTCAATTGATAAGAAATTGTCAACTATATACACCACCAACATGTATGCAAACACCAGATAAAATATTGTCAGTAATGGATTATGGATTCACTTTAAATCAAATATTTTCAACAATGAAAAAATAAGACAAGCGTCTCGATGATTTTCCAGATTCTAAATCTTTATTTGCACTCATGGTACTAGATGATCAAAGAACAACATTTAGTACCACATTTGCAAGAAAAGCTTCAGGACAATTCAAAACTAAGTTAGACAAAATGTTTACAGATAATGTAGAAAATGATTTTCCTGACTGTCCTGGTGAACAGAGTACATGGTGTAATGTATTACCTGATGCACAAAGTACATCAGAACAGACAAAAGAATCATTGGTTTGATTTCAAGCATGGAACCAGTAAGACACATCTTAGAAAACAAGATCACACGTAAGGAATTATTATATGCATTTCAAATGATCACTCCTAGCTATCTAACAATAACAAAAGAATTTATTCATAATCAATTGGAAAAAGATGAAATGTATGGGGAATTTTGTAATGCATTACAAATCATGAATGCTTTTTACAAAGATAATGTAGAAAATATTTGGACAAGATTTATGTGGGATTTTATTATTTATGATGAACAAATCATGAATTATTTATATAGACAATGTATGCCACAAATAGATCAGAGTTCTTCAGAAACTTTATTTGAATTAAAAGCACCCTTAAAAAGAAAACCCACTCATAGAATTGAAGAAGCTATGGAAACAGAAAGTATATAAGTTAGTGTTTTGACAACACCTTCTCACAAAAAAATAATGGCATCAAGTGAATGTTTATTGTTTCAACACCCTTGTAATATCTTTATTTCAGGGCCTAGTGGTTCAGAATAATTCTTAAAAAGAAAAAAATTAAAGTTGGCGATACAGTACGTATTAACAAAACCAAACATACATTTGAAAAGGGGTATTTACCAAATTGGACAAAAGAATTATTTAAAATCACCCAAGTAAAACATACACACCCAACCACTTATAAACTTGAAGATATGTGTGGTGAAAATATACAGGGGACAATTTATCCACAAGAAATTCAAAGTGTAAAAGATGATAAAAAATATATCATTGATTCGGTTCTCGTACAACGTCCTAGACGTGTTGGTAAGAAACTCATCAAGGAACTTAAAGTACATAGGGAAGGGAATCCAACACACTTCTCTAACAACTGTAAAATACCCCTGCAGTTCGCACATACCCACTATCATCCACTGGACGACCACCACCATACCTCATATCATCTTGTCTGTACGCCTCTGTATGCATCCAATGGTACGAAACGCCCCAGTAAAAAAATATCTGCGGGAAGCTCATAGTCTGATAGGCAATAAGGGATGCAGATGGAGAAGCAATCAGTCCAGAAGCATGGAAGGCAGGTCGACAGGCGACCTGGCAGGTAGGTGGACAGGGAGTTAGGATAATAGACAGCCATACAAGCTCGTTGGCATGCAAGGATACACTCAAGAAAGTGAGAAGGCTAGGAGGCAGGCAGTCAGGCTGGTAGGCACGTGGGTTGCTAGACAGCGAGCGGGGCAGGGTGACATGCCAAGATCAGCATACCAGGTATGCTGGCTGGCAGATGGGGTGAAAGCCAAAACAGACAGACAGGCAAACAGCGCAGGATGTCTAACATTGTCAGGCGGACAGGAAGATCGGCTGATCGGTGTGCGAGTGGGTAGTATGGCTGGAAGGGCAGACAAGAGGTGCATGTAGGATGCCATGTAGGTTAGTAGGCAAACAAGGAATGGCTGTAATTGAGCAGTAGGTGCTTAATTAGGTAGCAATGTCGGAAAGAAGGTGGGGAGACCAGGTCAGATCAGTGTTTTAAGACGGACTAGCAGAGTGGTACCTACTCACAGTATGGAAAGCATGCAACAGACTGACATGCAGGCAGACAATGGCAAAAGACGGAGTGACAGACAGGAAGACTGTATAGCAGGTAGGCCGCCTGTCAGGCAGGTAAGCTGACAGACAAGATGGTACCCAATAGACACCCACAAGGCAGGCAGAAAGGTAGGCGGACTATCTAGCAGCCAGTCTGACTGGTAAGCATACAGCCAAAACAGCTAGCTAGACAGACAGATAGGCTGGATAATGGGTAGTCGGGAAGACAGAGGAAGGCGGGAAGGCAGGCCACCATTCAGCCTGATGGGTAGACAGTGAAGATGACAATCAGCCACACACACACACAAACACACACACACACACGCACACACACATACACACAGTCTTGTCTACCCTACATACCGAGGTACCCCATTGTTTGTCCTTTGTGTGGACTAATGGTTTCTACCTCGTTTTGCCGGTTCAGTTCTGGGAAAACAACCGAGGTAAAGGGTTTCTTTGGTCTTTTGTACCTCGGTAAGGCAAAACACGCAAACTCTTTTGTCTAGTTACCTCGTCAAGGTGGTAAGACAAACCCACACACACACACACACACACACACACACACACACACACACACACACACACACACACACGCGTCTGTGCCATTTTATTTTTGCAAAATGAAAATTATTTTTTATTCAAACAAAAAACTTTTAGTTACTTTTTTGTTTGAACAAAAATATTTTTAATTGGAACAAAAACTTTTAGTTACTTTTTTTCAAACATAAAAAAACAAAACAAAAATTTTTTTGTGAAAAAAATATAATTTTTATTTTTGTTCCAATAAAAAATAATATTTTATTTTGTAAAAGGTAAAACAACTGAGGTGCTGACATCTTCCAGGTCTGTGATCAAAGACGGATGTAAGCCTTCTTTAATGTACATTCCTTCCCCTCCTTCCTTTTATGGCCTTCTTTTCACCCCTACACCTGTCCACACACCCCTTACTTGGTTTCCCCATTCCCCATGTCTTAACCACGTCTCGCTTAAGCCCATGACATCAAATTCCTCTGCCTCAATCAATGTAGCATATTCACTTACTTTCCGGTGGAGACGGTGGATGTTGCAACAACCCACTTTCAGGGTACTGAGATTCATTGCCTTCTGCCTATTGATCCCATTGTTTTCTGATGCTAACCTTGGTAAACTTATTCTGCCCGCCTCGCTCTTGCTTCGCCTTACCTGTGTCCACTCTTGCTATACTTGCCTATGGCCTCCCACCCAGCTCCTCTCCAAAATGGCTCTGCTACCCAAAAAGATGATATCCCCCATTACCCGTTTCCCCTATCCTGCTAAGATGCACCCCGTCACGCCCGCACATGCTAGTGTTGCCGCAAAACGTGTCCCAATCGTCGATAAAGGGTATTCCCAGGTCAACACTGTAGTCCTCCAACTGCTCATTTATTGCCAAATCCTTGAGTTCCGTTCGGCTTCACCCCCAAGGACTGGAAGGACTCCGGATACGACTACTCTTGCATTCCTACTTAGCAGTTTGCTGACTAGACCTCTGTACGTCTCCATCAGACTTACTGTCCTTCTCTCCGCGATATTGTTGGCCCAACATGGACCACCACTACTAGATCGGATCCTGACCCAGCCATAATACCATCTACCTGGTCCCTCAAATCCTCCACCTTCGTCCCCAGAAAGCACACGACTGTTCGATTCGAATTATCGGGACCACAAACCACATTGTCATCCCCACGTACAATGCTACTCCCTGCTACAACCAATTTTCCTCTTCTATCACCAGTCCCTATATCATCTGCACCTCCCCTCGTTTTGCATGTCTCAGCCTGTCTCTTTCTCTTCACCGCCCTCCTTAGCCCATCTGTCCTAGCAACATGAACAACCATCTAACTTCACTCAATGCCCACCTCACTCTCATCCCTAATTGATGCGAAATAAAAAACACCTAAAGAAGTAAAGCTCACTCGTGCAAAAAGATCTTTTGACCTCAGTGGGTAAAGCTACATTGGGAATAAAAAGACAGAAACGAGAACCGAAATATCAGTCTGAGGTTCGTTCTCATAGAGTCAAGACACGAAAAAGACAATCTCATCCAAAACAAAATTCATGGCCACTTGATATATTTAATTAAAATCTTGATGTCACATGGATCTTGTGTGCATCTTTGTAGTGGTTTGGATCAGGATAAAGTATCACCAACATCGAGTGGTATAGAAAAGATTGGTGAAATTGATTACAATGAACGGTAGTCTTATAACCACCAATACAGACATGTATCCTTATCGAGGATTTTTTGAGAATTATCTTAGTTATTCAAGAGATGTGAAAAAAAACTATTTGGCTGGTAGTGAGATGTGGTATGCAGATAGTCCTGGATACCACACACCAATAGCGAACGAATCAAATAACAAAGGTTTGGTTCAGCGTCACAAATTAATTGCAAACAGTAAATCTGTACAACTAAGAGGAAAAATACATTTAGATCTATTTGTGCAAGACAAATATTTACCAAGTGGCGTAGAGATGAGAATTAAAATTCATCGTTCCCCAACTAAATTTTGTCTGATTGGTGGTGTAGATTAATTGCAAACAGTAAATCTGTACAACTAAGAGGAAAAATACATTTAGATCTATTTGTGCAAGACAAATATTTACCAAGTGGCGTAGAGATGAGAATTAAAATTCATCGTTCCCCAACTAAATTTTGTCTGATTGGTGGTGTAGATGGAAAAATAGAAATTCAAAAAGCCATATTCAGAATACCGGCCTTGGATTTAATTCCTAAATTTGCAAATGATCTTAATGCACAAATAGATCGGACAAATTATAAAATGCCCATAAGACGTACTGAAATGAAAACATTTACCATTGGAAATGGTCTTCGGTCAAAAATAGAAGACCATCTGTTTCGTAAACAGATGCCAAAACGATTAATTCTTGGTTTAGTTTCGAATAAAGATATAAATGGAGATATTGGCACATGTCCATTTAATTTTCAACATTTCAATTTGAACAAGTTGGAAATCACAATAGATGGACATTCCATTAAAGCACGTCCCTTTGAACCGAATTTCGAAGGTGGACGTTATCTAAATTCATATTTATCATTATTTGAAGCAATGTGCTACTTTGGACAAAATCAAACATTTAATATATCAATGCAGGATTATGCAAAAGGATATACACTCTGAGGAGTTGATTTGACACCCGATCAGTCAGGTAGTGGGCCATTAGCTCACCCTATAAAGTCTGGCAACCTTCGTCTGGATCTTCAGTTTGCTCAAGCTCTCACAGAGGTAATCAACGTTGTTGTCTATGCAGAATTTGATAGTGAGATAGACATCAACGAATT
Source organism: Pictodentalium vernedei (assembly GCA_031216915.1). Lineage (NCBI taxonomy): Eukaryota > Metazoa > Mollusca > Scaphopoda > Dentaliida > Dentaliidae > Pictodentalium > Pictodentalium vernedei. The sequence goes on from CM062296.1 coordinate 262,852,096, forward strand.
CAGAGAAGTGATATTTGACTATTAACAATGAGTAAATGTGAACATTGCAAGATATACAGGGAGATGAGAAAAAAATAAACATAATAAGGAAAGAGAAAACTCGCAATGAAAGACTGTTCCTTAGAATATTTGAAGAAATTGTTGTGGGTGAAGTGACACCTTTGATAAAACAAAAAGTGAACAATCTGTGTGGTGCATGTCAAGAAATACCTGGACAAGAACATGACTTTTGTATAAAAAAGATATAAGAATATGGATTGAAATGTATATGGAAGAGTGTATGGAAAAAGTGTGTCCATCAAGTGTACTATATAAACTGCACATACAAGAAAAGAAACTGAATATTGAAGGATGTTTTGCAAATGTGAATGTGAACTTTGAAATTAACACTGACGAAGACATCAAGAGGAGGGCGGATTTAGTAGAGAACGAATGGGGCTACTATGCACCACTTAATAAATAAGAAGAAATTGATTGAAAAGTACAACTTTATAACAGCCCTTTTCAGGGCTAAGAAGAGATGGAAACCACTCAACTACAATATATTCTGGACAATTCTCCAAGGTTATCATTATTGAATGGAAAAATGTATTCAAAAGACTTATTACCGAAACAAAAACCTAAACATAGAAAAGCTTATATTGTGAACACAGATTCATCAAGAGAACCAGGAGAACATTGGAGGGCAATATATTTCAAAGACAATCATTCATGCATCTACTTTGATTCCTATGGCTTACCACCATTAGATAAAGGCATTTACAAGTTCATAGTGAAAAACACAGATTCATGGACTATTAACACAATGAGAGTACAGAGTGTTCATACTGCGGTGTGTGGAATGTACTGTATATTTGCTTTGGATCATCTTGCTAAAGGATATGATTTAGAGACAGTTCTTACTATCAATTTCCACCCAAGAAATTTCCAAGAGAATGACAGAGAAGTTGGTCAATGGTTTGAGCAAAACTATAGACATTATTTTATGTAATCAAGATTAGGTGTCAAAACAACCGACAGAGTTTTTTTATAAAAACATTTTTTCTATTGTATAAACTTATTATGTATCACAGATAGGATATTTTAGCATTTTTTTCCAAAAATCTTAAGCGATAATGCTTTATTTTAAGACACAATTCTGGCTACACATATTTTCTCAGCAAAATGGAATCTTGAAATAAAGTGGTATCACACAAAAAAATCTCGATGTAAAAGGTTTTGTATAGATAGACAAACTCAGATCTCGGTGTATATCTGTTTCTCACTTCATATATTAAACATTGGTACCTAAAATAATTCTTATTGTCTAAAATGTAGCAGTGCCCACTAGCTCTCCATAGCAGTAAAAAAGAGAAGAGATACTTCTCTTTTTTCACCATTCTATCTCATAAGTGAAAAAGAGTTAAGAGATACTACTCTTTTCCACTGTGGGTAAGAGACTGCATGTTTATCAATGAATCCTTCCATATAGTAAAAGTGTTATACGGTTTAAAGTATGGAGAGATTGATTAATAAACATATATTTTGCCAGCATAAAGTAATTGGTAGGCCTCTACCCCGTGACTGACACTATAGGGACCAGCATTTAAGAGATACTTCTTTTTTTCACCATTCTATCCCATAAGTGAAAAAGAGTTAAGAGATACTTCTCTTTTTCCACTGTGGGTAAGAGATTGTATGTTTATCAACCATTCCTTCCGTACAGTAAAGTGTTATATGGTTTAAAGTATGGAGAGATTGATTAATAAACAGGCAACTTTTTAGTGATTGAAAGGGGATTTTTACCCCATGGGTGGCACTAAGACACAAGCATTTAACACTGAATTCCCCATACCCCAGAACTGGCACTATAGACACAAAATTAACATAGGATTCTCCGTAGGCTTTTTACCCAGGGGGTGTCACTCTGGGTACAAGCATTTAACACTGAATTCCCATACCCCAATGGTGCCACTATAGGTACCAAATTAACGTAGGATTCTCTGTAGGGTTTTTACCCATGTCTGCCACTATAGCGAAAAACATTTAACACTGAATTCCCCATACCCCAATGGTGCCACTATGGCGAAAAAATTAACATAGGATTCTCCATAGGGTTTTTTCGCCATAGTGGCATTTTTTTCGCCATAGTGGCATTTTTGGAGGCAGGAAAAGATTTTAATTTTTTTTTCCTGCCTCCAAAAATGCCAATATGGCGAAAAAAATGCCAGTATGGCAAAAAAAATCCCTATGGAGAATCCTATGTTAATTTTTTCGCCATACTGGCACCATTGGGGTATGGGGAATTCAGTGTTAAATGTTTTTCGCTTTTGTGGCAGCCTTCACTACTGACATTCCAAATCGTTATGTGACTTGGTTTATACGATTTTGACGAATGTCACGCGGTATGCTTTTAACCAATGGCATGCGGGAGCTGGGCAAATGGTTAAATTATTCATAATTATTTAGTAAATATGCATGTCCCAAAACAGATTCTTTCAAATCAAGTCTCGATTGATAAACAGTTCCTTTGCTCATTAAAGAGGTGATTCGCAACTGAAATATCCCAGCTGACTGAATCTGCAAATAGGCGATGCACTATTTAGAGGCTAGATTAGTTCCAAACCATAACAGCATCAAATTCGGTACAGGGAATTTCACATATTGTCCGTATTCATTGAAAAACATATTTCTATGAAATCTAAGAGAATAAACATTTATTTTCACGCGGGAAGCATTACGTGTACCGTGCATTAAAAATCTGAGTCCTCTTAATTAAAGGTAATTAAGATCAGTCAGTCTATAAATAGATTCTGTCAATCATTGACTGCAATGGAACTATTTCAGTCACCATGCTAATAAACAATCCGGCTGTCCATGTTGAGATGAGTGAGGAAATGTTAATTATTTATACCAGAGAGAAAACTGGGATTGTTGAGGGTGTTATAACACAAACCAGTAATTTACATTAATTTATCTTTTATTGCGGTAATTAAAACAACTATGTACATTATGAAATACAGACTTTAGAAACATGACAGTTCAAGGAAAATACAAATTAACTTCAATAGTATAACTAGACAGGCATAACTTATATAATAAATCGAGCTTTTTAAATTTAAAAAAAAAATCCTGCAGAACACTGGTGTGATTTATTGACAACCAAACTGGCTAACATGACTAGCGTCTGATCAATATACGGCGAAATTTGGAAAGTTGGTTGATGAAATGTATCTTCGAGATGCGAATTTCGGTCAAGACTTTATTCATCAAAGTTGTCATTACTTGCTTTCTGTCGCTTTCTAAGTTTGATTCATTGTCTATCCAAGACACAATGGAAAACACGCGAAATAAATGTGTTCACAAACTAGAGAAACAGAATTTACTGCATCCAGTAAATTCAAGCCTGTGTGAAAAGGGTTAAAGTATTAGAAAGAAATATATAGAAAGAGAATTTATGGAGGCCTATTTTAGGGAGTAAAGTGTTTTTTAACAAATCGGAAATGGGTTTTCGTTAACAGTATTTACAGTTATTCGTACAGGAAACAGAACAATTTTTCGGGGAAACCAGGAAAGGCATATACGTGCACAGTATTTAAAGGGTTCGATTAAGGAATCAGAAATTGACATTACTGGCTCTGCCATTTATTTGAATTGTGAGATACATGTATAATCTTCAGAACTGCATTAGTTGGTATAACATGCAAATCCTAATAGGTCTGAAAAATATGCTCTTAATGACTTCTGTTGACCGCAATGAGGTGGACCACATTTTGAACCCCCAGCAAGTTTCAACTCATTCGGTGTAGTTTCCATGTCCATATGTCACACCAAGCCTCAAGCACGAGCATATACCACTTTACAAATATTGGCTCCACTAACTCCGGATCTGCCATATTTGTAGATGATGGCAAATATTCATATTGGCTAGTGAATGTTAAGGTATAAGGTACCTATGGAAAATATACTGCGAGCAAAAGAGTTTAGTCATGTTGGAATATAGACGTGAAAATGCCTTAAAGGGCAGGCCCCAAAGAGTCTATCTGAAGACTTATTGACATTGGCAAAATACCTGGGTCCCATCTATGCCCATATGTGTTCTGAACAACATTGTGAGAATGGAAAGGGTTTTTTATTCTCAATTTTGCATAAAGATTTTTAATGACACATATTAATATCTTGAGAGGGCTAAAATACTAACTTTAAATACTCCATTTTAATACGTTAAAACGGGGCGCGGTGGCTCAGTTGGTAGAGGTGCAGGCTGTGAGCCGAGAGGTCCTCGGTTCGAATCCCACCTGTGGCAGCTGTGCTATGTCGTTGGGCAGGACACTTCACCCCATTGCCCACGTGGGTGCATGGTGGCGTTGTGTACTAAGGCGCACTGCACGTCGATGGTCAACCTGTCTTCAACCAGTGCTAACCTTGCTTGCTTGTGTGGAGTTAGTATGTGGGGAGCTGACAGTTGCTCGCTGTTGCCTGGTGGTTCTCTCTAGGTACCCCGGCTTCCTCTACCCGTAACACTCTTGTGGTCATGATTAGCCATTGTGCAGAAATATGTTACCTTAAACACCAATAGATAAATCAACAAATAATCCTTTAAGAACGAGTTCATTTGTCTGAAGGGTCATAAGCTATGTTTTTCAAGCAAAAAATGTAATTATTACTGAATAGATATTTCTGTGAATAACGCTGATCAGTTTTTGTCGTTATGTTGGGTAAGGGATTAAGAATGCCTTACTTTGGAAGGCACACTGAGAAGGTGTCCCATTCCTCACGGAATTAAATATTACAGAAAAGAAAGCGAAAAACATTCAGTAGCCACGAGTTATATTAGTTATATTAAAGATGTTTGTACTCGCATTGAAGTATTAAGAGGGTTAAAAGCAGACCACTGAAATATTCCATTTCATTACTTTATAACTGCGATAGGTGTTTCCAGAAAGCCGCACATCACTCCATTCCAAACCCTGTCGATCCTGAGTTGTGATTGAGAATAAATGAATTTTAAAAATGCTTTGAAAAGTGAAGGGTTCTGTTTGTTCAACATGATTTGAAAGTGATGTTTGTAACATGATACTAAATAAATATACAATATATTTCTATATAACAGCGGACACAGGTTTCTCTCTGACCCTTTGTTTATGGAAGATTCTATTCTGTTTTAGATTATGGATACTGTTTCAGCGAACTCATTTGCCAGGATATGTTGTAAACATATTTTAGCATCTAGAGCCCCAAGGCCCCACATGCCTCAGAATCATAAATCACCGAGTGCTTATGACAGGTACTATATCAGTATACCAAAAGCATTGAGATAGGATTGATTGTATTCGAGTTATCGTGTTGACAAACAGTGCATAGAAGACAGAAGTACTCCAACTACACCATCAAGGCATGTCTTCTATGAATGTTATTTATTGGGGTTTAACGACACTTTCGACAGCCAGGGCTACCTCGTGTTGGACAGTTTTACGGTTGGAGGAAGCCAGAGTACCAGAGGAGAATCACCGGGTAACGGCGAGCAACTATCAGGCTCCCCAACATACTAACTTTACGCCAGCAGGGTTAGTGGAAGAGGTCCATCTACGTGCAGTACGCCTTAGAACACAACATCGCCATGCCCTGATGTGGGCAATGGGGGAGAGACATTTCCCCCCAAAGATACAAGGCGGTTGCCGCAGGTGGGATTCGAACTGAGTACCTCTTGGCCTGCAGCTTGCACCTCCTACTACTGAATCACCGCACCCCTCTATGAATGTAATGGGAATACTTTGGGGGCTTATTTTTCGGGGATAAGATTGTTTTAAAGAAATCAGAAATAGGGTTTCGTTAACAGTATTTAAAGATACTCACTCGGGAATCAGATAATTTTTTCCAGGATACTAGAAAAGGAATATATGTGTACAGCACTAAAAGGGTTCGATCAAGGGAATCCACTAGGGGTCCAAAATGTGAATTCCTGCAGTTCTGAAAAATGCACTCAATGATCCCTGTGTGACCTCACTGACCTTGACTGATATTGGGAACTTCTGTCGAGTGTTGACTCAATTTGTGTTGGTGCCAGGTCCATTCGTCATACCATGCTTGAGATGTAAGCGTGACCCTCTTTAAAAACTTTTTGCCATGCCCACTTTCTTACGTAAAAAATGCATGTATGGACTTTGGGAATGCATTTGGGGGTTCAAAATGTGATTTGCAGCAATTCTGAAAAATGCGCTCAATGACCCGTGGGTGACCTCAGTGACCTTGACTCATATTTTGAACCTCCATCGACGACTGACTCATTTGGTGTTCGCCCCAGGTCCGTCCGTCATACCATGCTTGAGATATGAGCATAACCCACTTTCATGACCCTCTTTCAAAATGTGTGGCCAAGCCCAATTTTTTACTTAAAAATGCATGTATAGACTTTGGGAATACATTAGGGAGTCCAACAATGTAATTTCCAGCAATTCTGAAAAATGCACTCAGTGACCCCTAAGTGACCTCAGTGACCTCGCCCCATATTTTGAACCTCCATCGAGTGTCGATTTATTTGGTGTTGGTCCCAGGTCCATATGTCATAATACGCCTGAGATATGGGCGTGACCCACTTTCAAAACACCCCCACAGACACCCCTAATGCCCCAGGAATCTGAAAAATATTAGGTGCCGAGAACTTGTGGCTCTCTGTCAGTAAGCCGAAAATCAACGTGATAGGACATTTCGTGTTTGAGTTATCTTGCAGACAAAAAAGTGCTTAGAAGAAGAAGAAGAAGAAGAAGAAGAAGAAGAAAGAAGAAGAAGAAGAAGAAGAAGAAGAAGAAGAAGAAGAAGAAGAAACCGTACAAAAAAATAGTCTGTGTGTTTTGCAGAGACTAAGTAGAGAAACAGAATTTACTGCAAGCAGTAAATTCAAGTCTGTGTGAAAGGGGTTAAAGCATCAAAACAAAAATAGAAAGAGAATTATGTAAGCTTATTTTGGGGGGGAAATATTTTTAAAGAAATCAGAAATAGGTTTTCGTAAATAGTATTTAAAGATATTCATACATCAATCAGCTATTTTTTTCCAGGAAACCGCGAAAAAACATATGTGCATATATGTGCACAGTATTAAAAGGTTTTGATCAAGGAATCAGAAATGGACAATTTAGCCACTTATGTGAATGATTTTTAGAGCAGTAATGTGACTATGGAAAGGGTTCTCAACTTAGTTCGAGGACCTGATTATAATAGCAAGATAACATTTAATGTTTGACAACTAACTTACATTGTCTCCAGTGTGAATAACATAACATAGTATTGTTTGGGGAGAATTTACTGACATAGGAAAGTGGAGGCTTTGAAAACCCTGTAGCCGACTGGGTCATACTCAAGGGCTCTAGCGACCTGAAAAACATTGATGGCCGAGAACGTGAGAAGAAGAGGAAAGGAAAGGAAAAAATAGAAAAAGAAACCATAAAAATAGTCTGTGTGTTTAACACAGACTAATGAGTATTTTACTAAAACCAGTATATATGTTACAGTGAGAACGTAAAACTTTTTTCACTCAGATTTCATGAAATTGCGGTTTCACTCAGAAACTAATCGCCAAAAATGGATTTCGAACATGAAAACAGGATAGATTGAAAAATGATGTAGATACAGCAGGTGAGAAAACGTAAAAGATCCTGAAGTTGTACTACTCAATCAGGGAGATCTTTTGAATTTGGCCACTTCTGGTGTAGAAATGCAATAAAAAGAGAACCTGAGCGTCAGTCTTTGACTTGTTGTTGTAAAGATACGTCGCAACGAAAGCACGCTGCTGTAAAACGAAGTTGTAGATCACTTTACAGAGTTAAAACTAGAAGTCCTGTCACGAATTGCCGGTAAATAGCACGCCATTCTGCGCATTGATCTGCGTGCGATGTAGAAAAGCTATCAAATCCTGTACATATGACCCATGCACAAACACTGTTTCAGCCAGCAGACCACCGATTTTAACCCAGACGTCAGTTGGCTTAAACACTGCTTGTGTTTGATATCATCAACCAAGAGAAACTATCGTGCTTTGGATGCTATTCGATGGGGAAATATTGCGCAATTCCTATGCCAAATAATGTCAAGATTAACGCACAATTCGTGACAGGACCTCTAGTGTTCACTGTATATACCAAGGCGTGGATTTCGTGAGACAGAGTAGATGATTCCGTGTCCTAATAGATTAATCGTTGAGCTCGAAATTGGTCGACATACGAATAGAAACGTGTTCTTTCAAATTCGGAGAAAAATATCAAAAATGTGTTTAAAAAGCAGTGTACATGTACTGTTTTTTAAGCATTAGTCTTAATTTTAATATCAAAACCAACACAATTTGTGTTTTTCTCTGTTCCTCAACCTTATTCAGCTTGAAGGTCATTTTCAATGAGTATCTGGAATAGAGCCTGAACTTAAAACATCTACCTGGTATTGTATTCTTTCTTTAAAGAAATGTACTGATATAAAGATATGCGCAAGATTTTCTGCCTTTTTAAATTTTTTTATCGCTTTTCTAATGATTTAAATGATGATAAAATATATTTAAACCTAGAGGTTTTAATCGAAAGTTGAGATTTGACAAGTGACATATTTGATATGGGTAACAGCCGCACATAATCTTAGCAACTGCTGCATAACTTATTCTTGCAGTAAGTGTTTTCTGTGGTGGAACAAACTGACATGCACTGAGCAAATAGTAAGTTATTATTATTATTTTTATTTTTGTTTATTTTTTTTTGGGGGGGGGGGGGGATTTCCACGTCACTGGTTGTGGCGACTAATTCTTAAAATTTCTTGTTAAAATCTCAAGAGCCACCCACAACCATTGAAAGACGGCTTGCCCTTTTGCAAATATATACTACTCAAAGTTTGCTAGGTACCACATATTTGACACATCATTGTGAAATTTGCTTGTGGCATATTTTCATGATGTTTTCGTGTACTGTCTACGTGTACATGACATGTGTGGGGTATTAAGTCTTCATTTTAACACAAACCCTTGTGATTTAATGATTGAATATGGCGAATGCAAATGTTAGAAGACATTTGTTTGAAGCAGAAATGTGGCGGGCGGGCTGTTGGGATGGTGGAGCAAGGGGCTACGCATTGTCGAGTTGGTGAAGCCCTTGTTGTGCACCATACGCTGATCACCAGAGCCTGGGCAAGATTTCAGCAGTATGGCACAACAGTAAGACGGCATGGTGGTGGCAGAGACAGGGCAACACCCGCAGCTGAAGACCGGTTTTTGATCATTCAGCCCCGTAAAAACCGCTTTGTAACAGCAACCCAACTTCGCTGTGACCTTCAGAATGCATCCGGGGTAAATGTTTCGACTATCCGGGCAAGGTTGCACGAAGGTGATCTCCGATCGAGAAGACCATGTATTGGCATTCCGCTGTCCCAGGAGCACAGCCAGACACCATATGAATGGGCCATGGATCATGTTGGATGTACCAGGAAACATTGATGACCTGTCCTTTTCACAGATGAGTCAAGGTACAGCATAGACTACACTGATAGGCGTTCTAGTGCATGGAGAAGTCCAGGAGAGCGATTCCATGCAGCCAACATTGCTGGACATGACGTAAGATTGTATGCAGGTGCAGTGGGTGATAGATTCATTCTGATGGACGATAATGCCCGTCCTCATGTTGCCTATGCTGCCCGAGAGTACCAACAGGGAGAGGGGATTGAGCGTATGGACTGGCCAGCAAGATACCCTGACCTCAATCCAATCGAACATGTCTGGAATGAGTTGCAGCTTGCTATTTCAGCCCGTCCAGTCAAGCCAAGAAGTGTCCAGGGGCTTGGTGCCATGACGGTCCAAGAATGGAACAACATCCCACAAAGGACCATCAGGGACCTGATTGGGGCCATGAGAAGGCGTTGTCAAGCTGTAATTAACAGTAATGGGTCTCATACTCGATATTGCACCCAAACCAGTTCGCTCCGTCAACTTTTTGGCAAATTGAAAAATTTCCTCTTTTATCAATAATATCCATTTTCCACGGTTATCGTATTCAAAAGCTAAAAAATAATGTCAAACACAAACAAAATCTTAATTTCTGTATTTAAATCATTAAAGATGTAATTAAATAAAAAATATATACACTTTTCATAACAATATTTCAACTAAAACGTAAAACAGGTAGTTGGATATACTTGGTGCTTTGCAAACTTTGAGTAGTATATTAAACATATAAATAATTGTTGCCCCCCCCCCCCCCCCCCCCGTCCCCTCCCCCCCCCCCCCACACACACAGTGTGATTTAGCGGTAATCAAACTAAAATGTATCTTCTCTATTCTTATGCTGTGTAGTATTGTATAATACTGAGTTTTGTACAGGTATTCCATTTTGTACACAGCAAATGTAATATGTTCCAATAAATATTGCTTAAACTAAACTAAAATGCACGTGATGAGCAACAACTTGGATTCGTAGCCTAAGGTCTACGTGTTGATCTTGCAGGTAATTACAAATTAAAATTGCCGGTAGTCTTTTTTGGGTGGGGGTGGGGAGGGGGGTTAGTGTGGGGATTATCGTTGGAAACTGTAATTAATCGATTCCAGTTGATGAAGGCGAACAAGATGTGAATATATCACAAGCACAGTTCTGACATATTATAATGAGGGGTCCAAAACCCGGCTGATTAGACTCAAGTCTTAATTCGTTGATTCTCAGGCAAGTGATAGCTCGCTTTAGGGAAATAGGTAGGGTTTACGATGGTATTAAAGGTTGGTGGGAGAGTCCTAATTTTCGGGGCGGGGGGGGGGGGGGTAGATGTTGTCAACAGTCGGTAAATAGAGATATACCCAACCTGTATATTCTTGGTCCTTCCCCGGTTTATGTAGGCCATAATGTGTACTATTAACAGGACTCCCCTTTTGTTTTTAAAACTTATTTCTATTAAATTTTAGCTTGCCGTTATACACTTAGAGTACAAGTATTCCCGTATTTATTTGCGTGAATGTGTCATTTACAACCACGTTTATCAAATTTTCATCTGATGGGCTTAAATTATTATGAATGCTGTCGACCCCTCGATAAAGTTTTTCGTTCGCACGTGCGTATTTTTCCACAGGTTTAATAAAAACAGAAACGCTAATGAATTTAAATGAACGGCATTGGACACAAACACAACCAATTAATGTTTTTCAAAGGTACACATTTGTGCTCAAAATGCAAACCACCGTGGATCAGCGCTCAGATGTTCTACGATTTTTTTTTCTTACAGTCTGCAGTGAGCATTGGTGGAATGTCACACATATTTGTGCCGGCGCCTCATTGGTTGCCACTAATTAATGAGCAGGATTACGGTCATGTCAGTGTGTCGAAAACAGAATAGCACTCCGCGGATTAAAATGTCGTATTATTGACACTTTTTCTACACGTTGCATGCCAAATTAATAATTTTCTTATGGTTATGCATTTTCGAACAAAATAGGTTTCTTTTGATTGATTCAAATCTTGCCTGTTCGACATTTAGTTCGCGAGGTGTGATTTTTTGTCAGACTGTACTGATAGCGAGGTTAATTGGTTACACTTGGTATTTTCTTTTCCCAGTGCAAAAGAGAGTAACACAAACCGGATTCGTCACCCCTAGTTTAGCACTAGAAATCAGGGGTGATGGAAACCGGGTCTTTAATGGACTGTACACGTAATGACGTAATGATGTGTGTGGGGGTGGGGGGGGGGTGCGAATTCAAGAATTGTCAGCATTAAAGTTATAAGTGAATAAAGCCAGCCTCGCTCCAAATAGGTGGCAGCTTGTGTCGTTGGTAGGTGTGTTCCTTCAGAAACGGTTATGCAGACACTTTAAAGCTGAAGTTTGTTACCCTTAATTCTTTTGCATGGGGTGTCAAGGTACACTCTAAAATCAGTTGAGTTAAAAAACAACCCAAATCAACCGGGTTGAGTGAATATGAACCCAATTGGGTTCATGTTCACTCAACCCAGTTGATTTGGGTTGATTTTCAACTCAACCGATTTTAGAGTGTATCTGTCGAAGGTAAAAGATAGCTTTTCGAATCAATAATAAAAGCATGAAATTCGGTTCTCCACTTCAGACACAGCTTTTCCCAGACTTCAGATATGATACCTCGCTATCTCCTCACCATTAATAATCGTAACCGCATTGTCAATCATGTTGCTATTACTCAAATTCTCCTTCAAATTCCCCATCCTACTCCCTTAAAGCCCATCTACACGTCTTACTACCTCAGAATACTTTGAGCATTCCAACCATAACTGATCTCCCTTATTCCCAAATTGCACTTTGGCACCCGTTATCTCCACCCTCACCTTAACCAGTACTTTGTGGTGAAAAGGAAAAAGCACCGTTACGAAGGTTCTGTTGTTTGCTGTCTTTGAATTTGGGCTTCTTTAAAGAAATATACTGGTGTTGTGGTATACAGGACACAGGTGTGCTCATCAGATTAAACTCACATGCTCTTGTCTGTTCGAGAAACTGTTTCGGCATATTTTAACGGAAGTTCTTATCGATTTTTGGAAACGGAAAAGGGAAATATCGTCGTTACTGTCTATTCGAAATTGAATAAATAAGGAAGGATTAAAAGAGGGTATGTTTTCACATAATCACGCTCAAATAATCCATTATGTAAATATCGTCTGCCACACGTCTGATACATGCGTGACTTTAGATATCAACATTGTAACATTGCGAGTGGTTTCGGGAGTAGATATGAATTAATTTTTTGTTGTTGTTGTGGTCATTTATTTCATTAATTAATCACAATTACCTGATGCAACTTGCTGATAACATTTTGAAAAGTACATTCCCTAAATAACTAAAGAAAAATATTTTTGTTTAGGAAACATAGCTGATGATCTCTCATTGAAACGAGATCATTCCAATGAAGCATCATAAGCTACATTAGTAGTATGTCAAGTACCATTGAGGGACCATTGGCAGGACCCCGGTGCAGGACCCCGGAAGTGACATCATGTCACGTGACCCAGTGGCGCCATGTTGTGTTGTTATGGTAACCCACGTAAGCGGCCATGTTATGCCGTCATCTCCATAGTGATACGTGGTGTGAGTGCGCACGCGCAGCGCGTGTTGTTAGGGTGATACGTGTTTCTGTCTTCCATTTTGTATACTGGAGGCCGCCATCTTGGTTTCTATGGTAGCACGTGGTTGCTAAGTTACCCAAAGGCTTACAATAGGACAGGGGTATGTTCGGAGGGTATGTTCGATTGAATTGGATTAAATCCAATTACCACAAACATCCCGACAATCCCTCCAAATCATCAAAATCCACCGCAAATCACTGAAATTGACTTTAGTTGATACGGATTTCCCATTTCATCGGCTAAGCACGTAGTGCTATAGTACCGAGGGGATACCGAGGGAATGCCGGGGGTGTGTTCGATTGAACTAGAGCATATCTAATTACCCAAATAGACCCGACCACCCTTACAAATCACCAAAATCTCCATCAAACCACCCAAACGGACACGTGAAGCCCCATTTTGGGCATATAAAAATAACACGTAATGCTATAGGACCGAGATATCTCCTGGGGGTATGTTCTATTGAATAGGAGTACAGGGCCTGATTTTCCCAGAATCCCATTTTTAATGCCTATTGCATATGCTTCTCTATCACTAACAGTCTATCCAGTCCAAACTATCTCCGGTTCTCTCGTCCAAGTCTTATAATCATCAGTGCTTGATTTCCCATAATCTGTATGCAGAGTTATCTCCCCAGTGTACAACAGAACCCCATATCATTCCGAAAGCCAATAAGCTATCGAGCAGTTACTAGTAAGTCATTGCTCGAACGACTCGAAGCAGATCGAGCAAATGAGCCAATGAGCAATTTTTGATGATGATGATTTTTATCACCTAGTACACGCATGCGTGGACATACCTGCCCATGCGTGAATTACGACCAGTTCACGGCGACTGGCTTGTAACTTCGCACGTGGTTGTGTCCACAGGCCTGCCTACTGACGTAATCGACTCGCCTTTCGAGGATGCACAACTAATGCTAACTGAAACAATCGGTTTCCCAGAACTCGAATACAAAAACATTTATGATACCTCGCCTCCATTATTCTCTTTACGATTAATAATTTTAAACGCCCAGTCCCTCATTTTGCTTTTCCTGCACCTTTCCTTCAGATTTTCCACCACACGCAATATTTAGCCCATCCTTAAACATTTTTCTGTTTCAGCGAGGGCACCAGAAGTATGGGGCAGCTGCGTGGCTTGGAGCGCGGGGGCAGCGCGTGACATTTTTCATCCGAAATGCACCAATATAAAGAACTGTAACTGTGAAACTCTCGAGTATTCGTTTCTAATATATTTTACATTTGCCAATGCCGACAGGGGGGGGGGGGGGGCGGTGGTATTAGGGTATAATGACAGCATTAGGTCAAACAAAGGTGCCAAACAATCGGCGAAGTGATTTTTAGAGCTTTATATCGTTCCTTGAGTGGAACAAGGTATTATGTGCAATGCTTATTCTTTTGTGTGGAACAAGGTGTCATGTGCAATGCTTTAGCTTAAATAATCATCAAAAATTTAATTAATGAAGCACCGGGTACAACCGGTGCTTCATTAATTAAAATTTAGCAACTGATGATTTTTGTTAAACGCATGCATAGACATCACTGCCCACGCGTGGATTACGACCAATCCACGGCGACTGTACTGTCCTACTGACTTGTTTGTGTAGTTGATTTCAAAAGTCAAGGTCATATTGTGTCGGAGAAATATATTGGTGAATAAAGAAGGAGTATCTAAGAAATGGTATCCAAGAAGTATCTAAAGAAGGAGAACGAAAGAGCAACGGCGAGTAACTATCGGGTTTCCGTTGGTTGAAGGCATGAGTACCAACAATGTTCCATACACCATTCTCCCTGCAGACACGATTATCCCCTTAAAATGGTTGTGCATAAAGTTTTGCGTGAAGAAAAAATTGAAACTGGACGAGCAGAAGACATGATGAGCAAACAATCTGAAGAGAGACGCGGTAAAAATTTACAGAGATTTTGGATTAAATTATTACAGAACCCCCCAGAAAACCAGGATGGTTTGGCACATTTCATCGTTGACAGTATTGACTGAAATGGTAGCTTCCAGGGCGCTAGTGCTGAAAGGTAAAGGGTTTTACCCAAGGGCACAGAGCTAATTACGTAAGTCTGGAACGGTCCTACTACTTTTAGATCTGATCCAACCAACGACTCATTTCGCTCTCATAGTAATGCTGATACAACGGCTTTTAGGGCGATAACGACCACTATATATTTATTGGGATTTAACGACATTTTCGACAGCCAAGGCCAACTCGTGTCGGATGCGATGACAACTACAACTTCTGCAACTACTACTATTACTCTGCTACCACCACCACTACTGCTGCTGCAGATATTATTAGTACTACCTCTACTACTACTACCATGGCTACTATTCTTAAATGAAGACCTGACATGTATCGTCCTGAAAATCGACTTTCCATAATGTTATCTCCCTTGAAATTATTAGATGAACAACGAAGATGCAATTAAGACGCAAGTAAATATGGAGGAAACTCCCATGACATCAGTAGAAAATAAAGCTAAGTTTCATTTTGTTACTTTTAATAAATGAAAAGAACAGACAGCTCTCGGAGCTGCCTGTTATTTTCCTGTATTGAAAGTAACAAAAGGAAACGTTGCTGTTTATGGCAAGCTGATTAGAAGCAACCACTTCATAGATAATCCGTCATTAAGAATATCTATCAGTATCACACTCACAAACACTAACGGTCCACTTTGGCTCTTTGTTTTGTGAATGTGTTTTTCAGTAATGTGGAAGTGTTTATTCTTCCCAATTATCAAATCTTATCGTCTAGACGTTTACGTTAACAGAAAGGACAGTGTCTTTATTATTTGTCACATTGCGCACACTGTTGATATAATGAACAGAAAAAAAGTTACAAAACATCAAAAGATTGTGAAAGCGCCTTTCTTATTTTTAATGGATTTCAACATAGAAAAACAGTCAACCGTTCAAACTTATTGGAAAAACATTGTAAAACGCCAGCCTCTGATTCTTAGTACTTGTCAGAAGAAAATATGCTAGACATTTGTGAAAAGATGCGCGATGCAAATTCGCTAACATTTCGAAATTTCAATTTTTATGTGAAATTCCTAAATCCTGTGTCATACATTTAGTGACAGCTTTAGGGAGCGCGGTGGATCAGTGATTACGGCATTGCACTTCAAACCGAGAGGTCCACGGTTCGATCCACGCCAGGGGTAACTGAATTGTGTCCCTGGGCAAGGCACTTCATCCCGATTTCCCACGTGGGGGCACGGTGGAGCTGTGTACTAAGGCGTCAATGACGCACATGTACTAACACTGCTCGTGTTGTGTTAGTTGGTTGGGAAGTCTGACAGTTGCTCGCCGTTGCTCGATGGTTCTCTCCGGGTACTCCGACATCCTCCACCCATAAAACTGTCCGACACAAGGTGACCCTGGGAGTCCAAAGTGTCGTTAAACTCCAAGAAATAAATAAATAAATAAATACTGACAGCTTTAGGAAATTAAGGGGAGCTAACTTTCCCGTTAATCACTTCCAATGAGGAAAGTTGTCAGCCACAGATTGATTGCACATCCGTCGGCACATCTTTTCGAATTATTGATCAATTAACCCTTTAAACAATGTAGCGGTCAAAACCGGCCAGCGCTATTCACAAAAATCGCCAAATAATTTTCATTATATTTTCATTTTTTTTGTCTCAAAAACATAGGTTATGACCCTTCTTGGGAACGAGCTCGTCGAGCTCGTTCCAATGAGGGGTCATAACCAATGTTTTTGAGACAAAAAATGAAACAAATCAGTCATTCAAGAATTTTTTTTGCAAGTGTCGTCTGCTTTTCATTTTAGGTAAGGGGTTAAAAAACAGTGGCCATTGTTTGTTTTTTCCGGTATTGAGGTTTAACGACATTTTCAACACCCAGCCTCACATCGGATCGGTCAAAGTGGAGAATAAGAACACGTTAGTTGAAGTAATTTCAGTCGTCTTTTAATTTTTTTTTTTTTCAGAGATATGATTACATTTCAAAGCCTGTCTTTCATCCTACTATGGATGTTTATAGTTCACGGTGAGCATCTAGACCCACTCACAGCGTTGTCGGCAGAACAATGGGGTGTTTTGGGAAAGATGGATGTGAATAATCTACCGGAATCGATGCAAACTTTGCTCAGAACAAACCGTTCTGCCGGCGACAGGTAAACGATTGTTTTACACACTTTCGTGAAGTATTGCGATGCAAGAGTGTCGATGTAACCTTTTATCAATCGTACCGGCCGCATCCGTATTCCTGTCCGTGGAATTTACAAATTCAAAAACAAAAAAAAAGATTTTTCAGCAAATTTCATCAAAACTATATCAAGTGACCCCCCACATTGGAACGGGCTTGTCTAGCTCGTTCCAATGAGAGAGTCACCTGATTTGTTTTTTTTGTATTTTTTTTAAATATTTATTTATTTATTTATTTATTTATTTATTTATTTTAATATTTATGTATGGGGCTTAACGACACTTTCGACAGCCAGGGTCACATCGTGACGGACAGTTTAATGGGTGGAGGAAGCAGGAGTACGCGCGAGATCCACAACGGCGAGCAACTGTTACACTCCCCAAAGTACTAACTCCACACAGGCAGGGTTAGCATTGGTTGAAGACAAGTGCACCATCGACGAGCAGCACGCGTTAGTATACAGCGCTACCGAGCAACAACGTGGGTAAAAGGCAATAGTGCCCAAGGAACAACGCAGTTACCCCTGCCGGGGATCGGACCGTGGACTCTTCGGTTTGAAGTCAAATGCCGTAATCACTGAGCCACCGCGCTAACTATTGAAATATTTGAAAAAAAACAGATATATAAAATTAAAATAACAAATATTGATATAGCGAACGTTGGGGTACAGGGTTACTGTTCTCATGCCAAACGATTTCGGGCACTGTGACTGGGACAAAAATATTGTCTTTCTTGGTCGGAACGCGACAGAATTGCTATCTGGTTGCGACATATTTACCCCGATGGACAGAGATATCACGAATGGAATTTTGCAAAATCAAGAATCACGAAAAACAAACGAGAACAATATCCGAGATTTTATATTTTCACGTTCATTTTGCGAGATTTTACACTGTTTTGAGTAGACAGGTAGGTAGATAGGTAGATAATTTCCACCAGATCGCGAGGCTGTCCTGTCGAAATTCTATCTCCACTTCTGTGATCACAGTACTCTTGACGAGTTTTAGTCAGTGGCAATTTCTACAGTACGGTCGCCATGGACTGGTCGAAATTTACGCGCGGGCAGTGATGTCCAAGCATGCGTTTACTAGGTAATAAAAATCCATCATCAGCAAAATTTTAATGAATGAAGCACAGGGTTGTACCCGGTGCTTCATTAATTAAATTTTTGATGATTTTTCCTATAATTAGTGTTTGGAATCTTATTACGGCCGTGAAAATATTGCCCATCCGTGGAAAGCGACTATGTACTTGCCAGGAAAAAACAAGATTTATCTGTAAATATATTCAGGTTTTTGTGTGTGTGTGTGGGAGGGGGGGGGGGGGTGGAGGGGGGATTGTTTTTGGTTTGCTTTTTATACCATATTTTTTTATTATTTTGGGGGATATGTCCTTGTCGAATGTGTGGATGAACATGGTAATGGTAGTGAATATGATTTTTCCTTTTACGCAATGTTTTGCTGGGTTTTTTTTTTTTTTGTCTTTTCGTGACACGGACATTTTGTTTTCTGAAATTATCGAATTAGCTCGCAGATTGTCTTGGTCCAGAGCGTATGCTCCTCACATTTTGTGGTATGGATAATCTACGTAGATATTTTTCTTAAAAGCATGCAACTATGGAAACTGAAATTAGTTTTCAGTCATGTGTGATAATAGTAGTTTCAGCAAGGAACTGGGGAAACTAGCCTCTTTATGATAATTGTTTTCAGTTTGGGGTAACCCAGGGTTCCGTCCTGTGTCCGATTCTGTTTGTACTTTGTATTCGGCCCCTTGGAGAGATTATTTTCGCTCACACGGAATCGACTACGCTTTCTATGCCCCTTAGTCTTATATTTACATAACAATCCACCCCTCTGACTTGGATGACGCCGAATCTAAATTTCAGATTCTGCGTAATTATTGAAGACATTAGAACATTTATGCTGGTGGACAAACTGAAACATAATCATAATAAAACAGAACTCAGTGCTTTTTCCTCTAAATACAAACCAACTCCAAATCATTTGCCTCCTCTTAAAATAGGTGACACCATTATCAACCCAACTGTCTGAAACATAGATTTGCATTTTGACACATATTTGATCATGACTTCTCAAATTTCATACACCTGTCAGTCTGCCAATTTTCATATTCAGAATATCGGTTGAGCCAGAAAAAAATCTTAACGAAAAGTACTAAAGAATGTCCGGTGCATTTATTTATCTTTTCTAGACTGGGTTACTGCAATGTCCTTCTACGTGAGCTTCTGAGCAAGCAGATAAAAAATGTAACGCGCACTAAGAAAACACGCTAATCCTCAGTTAAAAAAAAATCTTCATTTACCTCCTTTTGCAGTTAGAATAGAGTTTAATTCTGTTGTTTACATACAAGACAAAATCAAACCAAGTTCTAGCTAAATTTCAGATTTGGTCAAAAAGTATGTGCCGAAACGCACAAGTTGCTCTTCATACCATAATCCGCTGAAACAGGCCTCATACGGCCAAGCCTTACATGGGGAGTGTTCTTTCCATTACAATGCTCAAAGTATTTATAATAAATAATAAGTTGCCCGAATTTATTAGACTGGCGCCATATCTTGAAATCTTATCTATCGTCGTTCTGTGCTGAAAGGTTGATATGCGAGATGATGCGAGATGATCTAATAGGTTGAAGCAGTTAGATGAAAGCAGGGTCTCTGTGGTCGGGATGTATACAAGTCCATGGCGGACGTGGTAGGAGTAACATGCAGGAAATGAATTATTGTTAAATAAAATTTATCTTGCACGTGCAAGATAATTAACCTGCAGGTGCAAGATAGAAACTTGCAGACACAAGATAGCTAACTTGCACGTGCAAGAAAGTAACTTCCAAAGTGCAATATAGTAACTTACACGTGTAAGATAGTAACTTGCACGTCCCAGATAGCTACCTTGCACGTGCAAGATAGTAACCTGCAGGTGCAAGATAGCTATCCTGCACTTGCAAGATAGAAATGAAACTCAACGCGTCCGAAGTAACTTAACCCTCTGAAATTCATCCTCATTGTGGTGTAATTGTGAATTTCGAAAGCTTAAAAGAAAGTTACTTTTTGAAGTACTAAGCTTTATAACTATTTACTAAAACTGCCTAACCCATAAAGGCCAAATTCCATCGCACGTCACTTGGCTTACCAGTTGTGTGCAGGAGAATTTCTTTGAAACTCTCAACGCTATTCAACCTTATCCCTTAGGTCCTCAGATTAATTTTACAACACAGGCAATAATCCAAATACCGTGAACAAGACGTGTTGCCGTGTTCACACTGCAAACCCAAAGTGTTGATCCAGTACCCGGTATTTCCCGGTACCTACTGTAAAGATATTTACCTTAAAACACAACGTTTCCCCACTACTTTACAAAACAAAAAGTTGGTGTCTTTTTAATACACCAAATGCATAGTGTGAATCCAGTACCCGGTACTTCCCAGCTCCAACTGTAGTGATATTTACATTAAAACACATTTTCACACTACTTTACACCGGAAAAAATTGGTATCTTTTGACGCTCCAAATCCACAGTTTTAATCCAGTACTCGATACTTCCCAATACCTACTGTAGTGATTTTCACTCACAAAACAAACACGACGTTTTTTCACTACTTTATAAGACAAAACGTTGGTGTCTTTTCAACATTCCAAATACATGGTGTTAATCCAGCACACAGCACTTCCCAGTGCCAGCTATAGTGGTTTGTACCCTAAAACACGTAGTTTACTCACTACGTTACAAGATACACGCCCATAAATGCAAAACATTTCCTCCCAGCTCCACGGTGACTGTAGTGATTTCTACCCTAAAACACAAAGTTTTCTCACTAACGTAAAAGGCACATACAGTACAGTCGCCGTGGGCAGTCACTTTTCCTCATGTCCACAGTGGGCGCCCACTGATTTTCCACAGAAATCAGGTTGATACCAATTTCTGTGGACTTCTGTGGGCATGTAGTTTTGTGGGCAAAAGCCTGTGGACTTCTGTGGAAAAGATTACTGAACGATGATACTGCCGGACGTCAGTGTCCACATAATTAATCCGAAACACGTCTGCCCACAGAAATGTAACTGGAAGTAATTTTTGACTCGTCTTGATAGAATATGACTCTGATTAAAAATATTTATTTCTTCATCATTTCAATTTGCAAGCACAGGTATATGGTCATTTTTGTATTTACAAAAAGGAAAAATTGATAACTTGTTAAAATTACGTCACATTTTCTCAATCTGAAAAGTGAATAGCACAACCCACACTGTGAAAACAAGACATACAGTGACAAACCCATGTCGATTACGAACGAGTGCTTTGAAAAAAATGTGTACAAAACGAAAAAAATAGTTTTGAATTTTTTTCACGAGTGTCGTCTACTCCTAGCGTTAGGTAAAGGGTTAACAAATGACAAACAGGTGAGTAGATAAATATCACATGGTCCACAAGCTTTTTAGTTTCTGCATTTTCGTCAGCTGGATTACCCCGGGAATTTGTGACAGGGCAGAACAGAAACTAGTCTGCTATTTTGAACTCGTTCGGATGTTAACAGATTTTTTTATTGCTATCGTGTAGAAAAATTACGTAACATAAATATTATAGTAGCGTAATAAAAAGTCAGATCATGTGGACTCCACGGGAATTGCCGTGTTAGTTATTAATTCCGTGGGCAAGTAGGTAGCATGCCCACGGTCTAGAAAAATCTCTGTCCATAGAAATCTCTGTGGGCAGTTGAAAGGTAATTTGTCCATGGTTTTCCACAACCACTGTGGACATGTGGAAAAGTGACTGCCCACGGCGACTGTACTGTATCTGTAAATACCAAATATCCACTTCCAGCTCCACTTCTAAAGGCTGCATCCCCAAAGTGAAATAAATTCTCCACTTCCTTAGTGGATTTTACACTAGTTTTAACTTTGCTGAATGAGACACGCCGTCTCTGACACGCTGTTATTCCACGACACCGTCATACGGCACAGCTTTAACCCACTCCATTCTACCGAGCAAATCGTCGGTGCTACTCGACATATAATAACCCTGTACCCTACCCGATGATCCCCTTACCCCTCGTTGGTTTGAAACGTTTGAGCGAAACTAGTTACCCAACACGCGTATATTACTTCCTGGCGAGTGATAAATGACCCCACATATTTCCAACGCCAGAAACAACTCCCCAAAATGAATACGCTATTCCAGTTACCTACAACCGTTTTGGATGGCATTTAAATAAATAGAAAGAAGCTCGCACGTTATCTCTTTCCAAGACCAATGTTGTTCCTAATGCAACATTCTATCTAAGCATGAACCAATTACATACTATAACTGACCATACCCTGAAATTCCAACACAAACTTTCCTGCAAGGCAGAGAGTATAGCGTTCCATACTGACCAATGCTTGACACATTTGCTAGAACAACAATTCAGAGTAAACTATACCCAATTACAAGCCCAAAGGAAACGAGACTAATACACATCAGGCTCCTGACCCCCAAGAGTCAATCTCCCAGTTAGAAGCCTGACCATTACCACTATATCCTGCGATAATTACCACTAACCCATCCAGCCCTCATCCTACAACCCTGAGCCCTCAAGGAGGACAATCTGAACTCGAACCCTATAGTCTCTGAACAAACTGCTGCTCCCTTTAAACCCGTTAATGCAACACGACACCCAGTCAATGATAAAAATCCCCATTGACTTCATTCTGTCGCCAGGTGATCGCAGGTGTGATAGTGATAGGTATTTTTAATGACGGATTATCTGTGAACAAATTCTAATTAGCTTTCCATGAAAAACCCAGTTCCGTCAAGTTATTTTTAATAAACGAAAATAACAGACAGCTCGTCGAGCTGTCTGTTGTTTTCGTTTATTAAAAGTTACAAAAGGAATCTTGATTTTATTTTCTGCTGATGCCATAGGAATCTTCTCAACAATTACTTGCTCCTTAGTTGTGCTTTCCTAACTCGTCTAATTTTTTGAAGGGCGATAACTTTATCGAAAGTCGATTTCCATTACGGTATAAGTCAGGGATGATTTATTCCATCGCATGTGTTTGACAAACGGAATGGAGATTTGTCAAGCTTTTATTAGATTAAAATGCACAAGTTTGGTGTACTTGTACTGACGTTCAATCGGACGAGGCACGTTGGGAAGTCAGTGGCAGAAACAGTTTTCTTTGATTAATTACTTTTTCATTCAGTTAACCCTTTACCTAACATGAAAAGCAGACGACACTCGCAAACAAAATTCTTCAATAACTAATTTTTTTCATTTTTTGTCTCAAAAACATAGGTTATGACCCCTCATTGGAACGAGCTCGTTCCAATGAGGGATCATAGTCTATGTTTTTGAGACAAAAATGAAAATTAATTGACGATTTTTGAGAATAGCGCTGGCCGGTTTTTTGCCGTTACGTGTGGTAAAGGGTTAAAAAATGTTTACTCTATAACCTATATGCATTTAACAGATCACATTTGTGCTATTAAAACGCTATTATTATTATTGTTGGTGATTGAAGAGTATTCTCTGCATCAGTGTTCGAAGAACAGCAATAACTTTAAAATAATTTTATAATTTAACTACTCTTCCGTATTAGTAGGTTTATAAATTTGTTTTAATTTCAAATTACTGAATTATTTTTTCAGTCCTCACTGGTGTTGTAAAATCAATCCCACAAGAACGATAGTAAACACTCAGTCACGTGTACAGTACAGAGCGACTACCCACAAAAAGACGCATTACAGGCATTGTGGCGCATTTGGATGGAGCCGCTGTACAACCTACACAACGGTATATGCGTAAGTTTAATTTATCTCACATTCACCACCTAGATGTCAAATGCGTAAATATCACACACAATACGTAAAATAAAAAAATATTAAATCAGAAGTCACAGCAGGTCAGGTTGATTTAGAAGGATACATCATTTTAACTGAATCTCTGAAGGGTGTTTAGGAAACCATGAAAATCATAAACAACATCTCTAAAATGCCGATGATTTAACCCTTTACCTAACATGAAAAGCAGACGACACTTATAAATAAAATTTTTGAATGACTAATCTTTTAATTGTTTGCTCCAAAAACATAGCTTATGAGCCCTCATTGGAACGAGCCCGTTCCCATGAGGGGTCATAAGCTATGTTTTGATGTAAAAAAATTAAAAAATAATCAAAACTGGCAATTTTGCGAAGTGCGCTAGTCCGTTTTGATCGTAACGGTGGGTAAGGGGTTAAAATTGGCTAATCAGATAACCAGGAGTAGTTCTCGGAGCCATCTAACGTCATGTGCTCAAAAGACTGGCATTTGTCTATCCAACCTTGTTCTTTCTTTGAAAACAGCCATTTTCATCTATTTCGCATTTTATTTACTCTCGAGATTTAGCGTTGACCAAACGAGGGATGGGAATAATTAATCACTTTGTAATATAACAATAACATGACTTTGGAGGGCATTGTGGTTCATTAACAGGTGTGAATAACAGTCAGACAGCTTATAAAAGGCCCTGTTACAACCGATAATGTTACACCAACCAATAATGTATCATCAACGCATAATGTTATAACATAATGTAGTAAACAACCGATAATGTTGCAAACGCCGCATAATGTTATAACTTCAGTCAACGCGTTTTGTAGCAAAAATCAACGCATAATGTTATAACTCGAGTCGGCGTTTACAACCGATAATGTTACACCAACCAATAACGTATCATCAACGGTCCACCAGTCTGAAGGTAGGGTTCATTGCCCCGAGGGTTCATAGCTCCGAGGGTAGGGTTCACTGCTCCGAGGGTTCATTACTCCGAGGGTTCATAGCTCCGAGGGTCCATTGCTCCGAGGGTTCATTACTCCGAGGGTTCATTGCTCCGAGGGGTCATTACCTCGAGGGTTCATACTCCGAGGCTTCATTACTCCGACAGGGTATGTGTGTGTGTGTGTGTGTGGGGGGGGGGGTGGGGGGGCGGTGACGATTATTGTTGGGCCGGATGTATGTGTGTGCGTGTGTGGGCGGACACACACACACATACACACTTTGGGCCCAACCATAATCGTCACCGCCGTGAGGTTCATTGTTCCGAGGGTCCATTGCTCCCAGGGTTCATGGCTCCTAGGATTCATTACTCCGATGGTTCATTGTAGCAAGGGTCCATTACTCCAAGGGTTCACTGTTCCGAGGGGTCATTACCCCGAGGGTTCATACTCCGAGGCTTCATTACTCCAACGGGATAGTATAACATGTATGACTTGTCCCACATTCGGGGGACCTCGGTGGGGGACCTCGCCTATTGCGCATGCGCGAGGCTCTTGTTTACAACACTGTAACATTTATATTAGAAGTAGTATAGCATGTACCTTTCGCCCCTCTTTCCAGGACCCAGGAAGAAGGTTCTCATTTGCAAGACTCTCATCACGTGACTATATCATTGGGTAGCCATGGTAACTCGTCATACTGTGACGTCATCACCATGTTGCCACGCCACGTCTCCTGTGCGTGCGCGCATGTGCAAATATGGTGTTATATTTAGATTGGGGAATGTTACCTCCCCTCTACACACCCCATGTATCCATCGCTCCGAGGGTCCGCAATACCCATCGGGAGGTTCCGGTCATTACCCGATGATTCCGATGATTTCTGACCATTGTCGAGTCGATTTCGGCCATTCGATATCACGAAAATAGGAAATAGCGATTTTCCCGCAAAAACAAGTAAACATACCTCGTCTTGTTGGACGAGCTTTGGAAAACAAGATGGCCACCCACCAATGGCCACCATCCCCACTCAATATATTCATCGTAACATCAATGGGAAATTCCCCAATCTAAATATAAGACCCTATGTCTTGAGTGCATGCGCAGGAGAGGGGACGTGGCAACATGGTGATGACGCCACAAGATGGCGGGTTACCATGGCTACCCAATGATATAGTCACGTGATGAGAACCATCAAATGATAACCTTCTTCCAAGGTTCCCCAGCGGGTTCCCCTGAAAGAGGGGTCTAAGGTACAAGCTACGCTACTAATAGAATTTCAAATTAATATCCTAATGCTCTCAATCTCCCTCTCTCGCTCTATATCTCCATGCACCTTCCCTCTCTTCCCCTCTCCTCTCTCTTTCTCGTTCTGTATCTCTCGCTCACTTTCCCCCTTTCACTCCCTCCCATCTCTGTCTGTCTGTCTGTCCGTCTGTCTGTCCGTCCGTCCGTCCGTCCGTCCGTCCGTCCGTCCAGCCGTCTAGCCGTCCGTCCGTCCGTCCGTCCGTCCGTCTGTCTGTCTCACACACACCCTCTCCTTATCTCTCTCCTCTCCTTCGCTCTCCCACCCTTCTCTCTCTCTCTACCCCCACTAATCCTCTATCTCTACCCCCTCTCCACCACCCCCATCTTCCACTCGATTCCTCCCCTCTCTCCCTCCCCTCTCTCTACTTTTCTTTCTCTACATGTATCCCCTTTTTCTCCCCGCTTCCAATTTCTTCCCCCACCCTCTCTCCTCTCTCTCCGTCCCCACTCCTCTCTCCCCTCCCTGCCACCCCCCACCTCTCTCTCTCTCACACACACATACACTCTCATTGCCTATGTTTTAAATTTGCTAAGGGTTAATTTGTTATTAACTTTGTCCGTCATTGTGATTGTGTTTCAAGCACAGACTTCGGAAATTGTTTTCAGGTACCGGCAGTTCGTATAAGAAATTTACATAGCTCTGTATTTCAAATAAATGACATCCGTATTGCTGCGTATTAGGATGTTGATTTCAAAGGTCTCTGAGGACACGGAATCCTCTACCAATGGCTTTCATTTCGCAAAGGGCTTTTTGTTTTGTTTTCCTTTGATATTAGCATGCTGGGTATCGTATCGGCATAGGCATGCCACAAAATTTAGTTTTCAGTGGTCAGTCAAACAGCCATGAAGCTCTACGTCTTACTGGTTTTGTGTATATTGGTATGGGTTTCACTCATAAGATACTCAATAAGTTATGGCACTCGCCCTATGGATGACGACGTATATGACATTATTGTGAGATGCATGACGGGCAATTTTGTTGTGCCTGTCAAACGGCGCACAAGAGTGCAGAAGGCAGCACTTGTCCGTTTCTACAGAAACAGAAATGCATACAGTATTGCCGAAGGTGGCCATTTGCTTTACAACGGCAAAAAGGTGTTACGAACAGGAGACATTGCAAACCAAGTAAAGGCGGCACTGAAGAAAAGCAAAGGGTCAGGCGCTAGAAAACTCAAGCACAGGCTTGGTAGCCAGTTTTGCGGCATCAGTGAACGCTCTGTGTACCGATATTTGGATAAATCCACATCTTACCACCTACTGAAAGCTAAGTTTTCTAATCGCTGTGCGCTCAAGCCAATACGAGCATCATCTGTGCAACAACGACATCAAGTTGATATAATGGACATGCTGAATTGTAAGGTGACATATAATCGGAAGACATACAGATATGTTCTGTCCCTGATGGATATCTTTAGTCGATATGTGTGGCTACGGCCAATGTCGACTAAAAGCAGCAAAGAAGTCGCACGCTTCTTAGAAGATATATACATAGAACACGGTCCACCCAGAGTTTTACAGCACGATAGAGGAGGTGAGTTCCTAGGTGCGGTGAAACGACTTATGCAAAAAATGGACGTACGAATAATATCGAGCTCCCCCTATCACCCACAGAGTCAGGGGAAAATTGAGAGGTCCCACAGAGTCCTTAGAAAAAAAATTATGTATGATCTGGTAAGCCTTAAAAAACGTGGTGTGAACTGGGTGAATCGCCTTCCCCAGTACGCTTCAATCTTGAACGACGACGTACGTGAAGAACTGAACTGGAAAACACCGTTTGAGATTTATTTCGGTCGGCAAAACCATCGACTAACATTTGCTAAATTTTCAGACGACAGTGTTACAATCGAAAATGTATCAGCTAAAAGACAGAATGAGCTACAGCCATTACCCAAAGATTTGCTCAATTTTGATACAAATAGAGGTAAAGTCCGTGCCGCAGCAGCTGCAGCTACTTCACGCTGCATGAGGAGAATGATAAGACGTGAGCTTGGCAAAAATCCGTCATCACTCTATAATGTGAAACAAAATGTTCTTGTTCGCATAAGAAACGCTAAGCACCACGAACCCCGTCGACTTTATGTTCTTCGCGGCACCATTCTGGAGAGAGATATAAAATTTCATCGTTATCGAGTGAGGTATCTTTCGCCCAAAGACAATACTGCAGTAGTCAGGTGGTTCTCCGTAAATGATATAACCAGCGTGACAGCCGAGGCTGAGAAGAAGAGGCGAAGTCGTTCCCACAAAGCTATACACCGTAGTAAATATTATATTGTGCTCACCCACAAAGAGAAACTTGAAGGAACAGGTTTTGCTGTCCAATTAGACCCACCCGGTGATGGTAATTGCCAATTTGCCGCTCTTGCAGATCAGCTAGCCCATATTGGTATCTATAGATCACAAGAGACCTTGCGATCCGAAATTGTGTCCGACCTTCAGAGGAATCCTTATAACAGTCTTGGTGATTATATGGGTGATTACGTGGAAAACGGTGATTTTGGACGGTACATTACAAACATGGGGCGTGATGGGACATATGGTGACCATATCACTTTACAGAGAGTAAGTGAAATTTACCACGTTCAGATCTCTGTCTCCTCTTCGCTTGGTGCGGGCGGAACACGCCTTCTGTCTCCCAATGGACAAATCAACGGTAACTTGCCCACATTATATTTAGGACACATGGCCGAAGGCCATGGTGACCACTATGTTAGCATATGTCCATCAAGCATGAATCGATCGAAAATATTGAACAACATACAGACCTCGACTTGCAATGTCCGTCAGAATCAAATACCTGCATCTGATTCGTCTGATATTTGTGATCGGGCGAACCAGATAGGTAGTGACTCTGATGACAATGCTAGTGGAAGACATGATACATTGGAACGGGACCTTGTCTCCCCGAATCAGTCACCTATACCTGATTCGTGTGATACTCGTGATCTGGCGAATCAGATGGGTGGTGACTCGGAAGACAATGTACCCGGCAGACAAGATGCAAGAGAACATGGGGTTTTACCTGTTTTGCCAGTAGAAATTCTGCAAATAATTATTTCAAAAGCACTCTTTAGAGATATGACGATGCTAGGCGCTTTTAACAGGGTGTCGCAGCAGTTCAAAGAAATAACATCTAGATTTTACCCATTTCTACACATTTCCAACAATTTAGCCACATCAATTGGTATTCGTGAAAGCGGCAACAGCATTATTAGTGTCAGGCGCCTCTATTGTGCATCTGGGAAAGGGAGTGGTATAGCCCATCGTATTCGGGAACTATTTGGTGGTACTGCAAACTGGTTCAATGCTTGGTTGCTGTTGACTGCTTCTCAGTTTTCCAGATATATCGTTAGCGATATATTCTGGAAATAGGTTGCTACAGAAAGTTTGCAAAAGCATACAATGCCGCTGGAAATAAGTTGTCACATTACCGCATAATTTTACAATACGTACCTTTCATTTTAGGCACAAGTCTTTGGCACAACTTCTAGGGAAGCTCTTAGAAAGAAAGATTCTCTAGAAATTCTACCAAGAGCTGTTGCTTTCAATGAATCGGTACTGCTTATAAGATTAGTTAGCGTTAATATGGCAACTTATTTCCATCGGTGCAGTAATTATTCCTAATTTACTTTAATTTTTACTGGACGATAACTTTGAATTTTTCACATTTATAGCACTGATCACGGATCACGTGATAAAGCAGCGGTGACAGCTGGATCTTTTTTATTTTATATATACGCTACAGGTAAACCAGGCTAGCTCATAAACAAGGCCAATCCTTAAAGTGACATTCTAACATTTAACATTTTTTGAACAATTTCTAAAGACGATTTATAAATTTCTGACTGTCTGATATATACGGTATGTCTATATTTGCTGTGATGACGTAAATATACTGCCTATGTGACTACGCGAATCGTCGCTTCAACATAGAATTTAAATGCATTTTGGATCCAAAATGAAATTAGATTCTATGTTGAAGCGACAATTTATGTAGGTACAAAACCACTATATTTAAGTAATAGCAGCGAATATAGACATGCCGCATATATCGGACACTTTATTTTGGGACATTGATCATTTCTAATTAGTCTTTAAAATTGTTCAAAAAATATTCAGTGTTAGAATGTCTCTTTAAGCGGGTGTCCGTAATTACTAACTAGGCAAACACCGACCGGGTGACCACCACCACCCCCCCCCCCCCCCCTCCATTCAACTATCCAACAGCCACGTATACTGTAAAAAATGCAATTGTAGGGAACAACCAGGCGACGTATCAACAATATATTTGTGTATAGGTCACTGGGTATATCCCGGTGATCCATACACAAAAATATTATTGCCAGTTACTATTTTGGAAATGACAAAATGAAAGTTAATATGTCAAATTCCCCACGGTTAGTGAAATCAGTCGAAATTACTCCTTTAACATTGGGTTTCGTTGCCTTTTATTTTATGTACTAGGTAGTGCCATGTATTACGGTCACCAATTTCTAACGCACTCCTGTTTAGACAATAAATATCTTTCGTACAACGTACGACGACGATTACAAAACACGGATAGGGGTCTCACTAGTTACTGGGTGTAACTGAATGCAACTATCTGTAACCTACTTCGCAGACATATCGAATCAAAATTAATTTTGTCTCAGAAACATATCTTATGGCCCCTCATTGGAACGAGCGCGATGCGCTTGTTCCAATGGGGGGGGGGGTGCATAAGAAATGTTTTTGAGACGACAAAAATGAAGGTATTTAGTTATTGTAGAATGTGCTTCGCAAATTAATGTCGTCTGCTTCCCATGTTGGGTAAAGGGATGATTTATATTTCCGGTAAACATCTTACAGGGGAGCTTGGTGGCCCAGTCGGTAGGGCATTGGACTCGTGATCCGAAGGTTCTGACAATTGCGGGTTCAGTTCCAGGTCTGTGCGACCGAGTTGTTTCCTTGGGCATGATACTTCATATCCATGGC
Source organism: Pictodentalium vernedei (assembly GCA_031216915.1). Lineage (NCBI taxonomy): Eukaryota > Metazoa > Mollusca > Scaphopoda > Dentaliida > Dentaliidae > Pictodentalium > Pictodentalium vernedei. Next base: position 262,883,377 of record CM062296.1, read on the forward strand.
GAACAAGTGCTAAGGCGTATTGCACGCTTGTGGTACACAATCCTTCAGCCAATTCTAACTCTGTTGAGTTGGTATGTTGGAATGTCTCGCAGTGACTCGCCGCTGCTCGGTAGTCCTCTCGGGTATTCCGGCTTCCTCCACCCGTGACACTGTCCGACACGATATGACCTGATGTTAAAGTGTCGTAAAACACCAAATAAATAAATAAATAAACATCTTACAGAAAGTTTATTAGGATTAAATGTTAAATAATAAATATATTTTAATATTCAGTTACATCCAGTAAGTAGTGAAACCCCTATCCGTATTTGTAATCGTCGCCGAACGTTTTATGAAAGGTATCTAATGATGAAATAAATGGTATCAGATGCAAAACTGTAAGGCAGACAGACTGACAGGCAGACAGGCATACAGACACGCACACAGAAGGGAGAGACAGTCAGAGAGAGCAGAGTGAGTGAGAGAGAGACATATAGAAACACACAGACTGATGGAGAGACAGACATACCGACAGTCATCAGTTAGAGAGAGAGAGAGAGAGAGAGAGAGAGAGAGAGAGAGAGAGAGAGAGAGAGAGATGGTCAAAAGTACTGCCGCATATAGATACAACACTGACAACTTGTCATGTTTACTGATGACTTCGCTATACGAAAAAAATTATTCATTCCATTCTTGGCTCCATATACTTGGCATACAATCAAATAATTTTACAATATTTTTTCTATTAGGCCTACTATCTGGATTGTTCTGTTTATACGATGCGACATGAAACAGCTCTGTTATTTTTGGCTTTCTATAATGCCCGACGAATTTTATTTTTCCCGATCTGATTTGTGTCAGAATGGTACATGGCGTGATTTGGAATTTTACAATTGGAATCTACGCAGTCCGCAAAATCTTGAATGACGTCATGTACTATTTTAACACAGATCAGATGGCCACTCAGCAAAATTAGGACAGATTCGCATTAAGCTATTGAAATTTTCATGTACGGTCAACAATCTAGCCTGGATACACGCAGATTTCTGCCAAAATGTTTTAATTACACACATGAAGTATATAATGCTGTAAGATTGTCATATTGCGGGGATCCTAGGGACTAAATATCACGATGACATCATCACCAAGTATGTGACGTTATCACCAAATAGTGATGTCATCATCAGAACAGTTACGTCATCTCCAGGATAGGGGCGACATCACCATGGTTTCAGGAGCGCATCTATGATGTCACACGTTTTCGCAGGGGCGGTTGTCAGAGAAATGACGTCACAAGATGGCGTCCATGGACCAACAACGTTTTCACTGAATGGAGTGATCTCCACTGCCCTAGGCGACATCGAATTACCGAACTCGAGTCGAAAATGATCGGAAATCTTGAGAAACGATTTCCGTGGCCACCGGAACCTCTTAAACGCATCCCGGAGCATCGAAGCGATGAAGTGAATGAGTTGGGAGTGATCTCACCTTTCCTGTACGTCGTTGAATCACCAAACGCGCCACGACAATGGCTTTTCTCCCGATGTTTCCATAGTATCAACACAATCGACCCAGTGAGAGTACCAGGTATGTGTTCATGTTCTTTTGTGTACCAGCACCTTGTGGTTTGGCACATGGACACAATGTCATGTGTCTTGGGATAACACCAACGATGACGGGAGAAAAGCCATTGTCGTGACGCGTTCGGTGATTCGACGTCCCATAGGAATGGCAATATCACTCCACACTCATTGACTTCACCGCTTTGATTCGTCTGGGATACGTTCGGAAGGTTCCGGCGGCAACCGGAATCCGTTTCCGAAGATGCTCGATCATTTTCGGGTCGGTTTCGGTAATTCGATGGCACCCAGAGCAGGCGAGATCACTCCGTTCAGCGAAAACGTTGCTGGTCCAAGGGCACCTCCATCTTCTGACAACGTTTATACGACAACCGCACCCTGCATCCGGCAGAAGCATGTGACGCCTTAGGTACGTACATGGGCACTTGATACCACTACGATGACGTGATTATCCCGGTGATAACGTAGCTATTCTGATGATGGATGTCATACCCTTGGTTATGACGTCACAATTTGGTGATGATGTCACGGGATGAAGTATGACCTCTGGATCTCCCGAATATGGAAAGCTTTAACTGGTAGAGTGCTGAAAGCCCAAAATTGGGCTCTACTTCGATATTTTTCACTGCTACATACTGGATCAGTAGTTTTAGGATCGGCTTCTGACAGGGTTAAGATTAAAACTGTCCAATCTACCAAAATTTGCCTTGTTGGAATATAAGGGAGAGTGCCTATAGGCACTCTCCCTTATACCCCAACAAGGCAAATTTAGGCTAACCTATTCAGAAAGCCCAATATAATTCAGCACTCTACCAGTTAAGAACGATATACAACTCACACATGTCGCTTTGTGTGCTTTAGCTTTGATACACAAACGCGAGCACAAGAGACTAATCGTGTTTTTTTTGTTGGGGAGGGTGGTAGTGGGGGTGGGTAATCACAATACCAATAGGTTATTGAAGGAACCCAAATGACTAATGATTTCTAAGGAGTGTGGACACGTAGGATATCACCCACCTAATTTTGAAATGCTTGGAAATATTGTGCTGACATTTTGGCAAAGAAATGCCTAACATTGTTAAATTAATTGCGAAACCGGAGTGAGGGCGTGTTTGAGAGAGAGAGAGAGAGAGAGAGAGAGAGAGAGAGAGAGAGAGAGAGAGAGAACAGTCTTATGTTTTTATTATAATAAAATTTTGCAATGAACATGATAATCATTTCTGAAATAAAAAAAGTTATGAAAGTCTTTTTATTATTTACTAAACTTCTAATTGTAGGTTTCAATGGTTCAAGCCATGCATGAATCCGCACATGTAGTTTCCGAGACCTGGCAATTAACGGTGGAGATGAATAAGTAGTTTAAAATATGAACACTGCTTCATCTAAGCAGCAGTGTTCAGATTTCAAACTGCTCATCTTTTTGCACCTGTGATTGCCATAATTTATATAATAATTTGGTATTAAGTGAGATGTTTGAGGCATGGTGACTATACTTGCCATTCATAGGGTAGATAAAGCGAATACATCTGGTCTGACCACAAGATATTTAATTATTAGTTTCTTTGGTGCTTTAGTTGTAAGACTTTAACATCTGAGGTCATACCGTGCCAGACAATGTCACGGGTGGAGGAAAACGGAGTGCCCTGGGAGAACAACCGAGTAGCGGCGAGTCAATCTCAGACACTCCGACGTACTATCTCAGTAAATTTAGCATTGGTTAAAGGACGCATACCGCCAGTGTGCGATACACTTTAGCACATTTTCGTCACCATGCCCCATACATGCAATGGAAGTGTAGTGTCTAGCCCTAGAATACAATTCGGTTTAACCGTCTGGAAACTGAATCGTATCCTCGGGAAACTTTGACACACGAGTACAGTCCCCTTACCAACAAGGGAACGGTCTCGCTTTATTTTTTTCGAAACACTTCTTCAACTCATCATCATGCTATGCCATCCCTATACATCAGTACATCACCAACTATCAATCACTTCTATTGAACATAAAGTCCGCTGGGCTTGTGAACGGATGGGGTCCGCACCCCCACGACGCTGACGATTATCGTTGCGCCCTGTCTGTGCGTGTGTTTGTGTGTGTGTGCGTGTGTTTATGTGTGAGCGTGTGTGTCTGTGTGCGTGTGTGTCTCTCTCTCTCACACACGTACACTATTTTAATGACCTGTACCGTATAATGCCCGGATTGGACCCATTGACGCCTCCCTCCCTCTGGAATCGTGAACGGATACGGCCCAGATGTGCGCTACCTCACCCACGGCGGTGACGATTATGGTTGGGCCCGATGTGTGTATGTGTGTGTGTCCCCCCACACACGCACACACATACATCGGGCCCAACCATAATCGTCACCGCCAGCCCCCCCCCCCCCCCCCCCCCACACACACCGTCGGAGTAATGAAGCCTCGGAGTATGAACCCTCGGGGTAATGACCCCTCGGAACAGTGAACCCTTGGAGTAATGGACCCTTGCTACAATGAACCATCGGAGTAATGAATCCTAGGAGCCATGAACCCTGGGATCAATGGACCCTCGGAACGATGAACCTCATGGCGGTGACGATTATGGTTGGGCCCGATGTGTGTATGTGTCCCCCACACACACGCACACACACATACATCGGGCCCAACCATAATCGTCACCGCCGCCCCCCCTCCCCCCCCCCCCACCCACACCATCACACCAATGAAGCCTCGGAGTATGAACCCTCGGGGTAATGACCCCTCGGAGCAATGAACCCTCGGAGTAATGAACCATCGGAGCAATGAACCCTCGGAGCTATGAACCCTCGGAGTAATGAACCCTCGGAGCAGTGATACCCCAACCTCGGAACTATGAACCCTCGGAGCAATGAACCCTACCTTCAGACTGGTGGACCGTTGATGATACGTTATTGGTTGGTGTAACATTATCGGTTGTAAACGCCGACTCGAGTTATAACATTATGCGTTGATTTTTGCTACAAAACGCGTTGACTAAAGTTATAACATTATGCGGCGTTTACAACATTATCGGTTGTTTACTACATTATGTTATAACATTATGCGTTGATGATACATTATTGGTTGGTGTAACATTATCGGTTGTAACAGGCCCGAGACGAAGTCGAGGGCCGTTAATAAGCTGAAAGGCTGTTATTCACACCTGTTGGACCGTTAATAAACCACAAGGCTCGACAAAGTCATGTTATTACTATTATTACCACTGGGATTCTGAGAATGTTTTGACCCTGTACCTTTCATGACATTTATAAAGTTTTCCATTTCGACACATGATAATATCGTCTGTTGTCAAACAAACTGGTGTCACATGATTATCATGTGATCGGCACCGGTACGCTTTCAATTGCAACGAAAACTTAAAAACAGACTCTTTATTTACCGCTTTTAAGACAGGAATAAAGGCTTAAAAATGTATACAGACTTACTTACTATAGACAGCTGATTGTTCTTATGGGGCTAGCTTTGCTGGACATTTTACATATTTAATAATTTAAATAAAAAGAGCATTGTTTACAAGTTGAAGCCATTTCCATTTCCGAGTGTTCGACAGCAAGGAACAAAAATCACGTGACGTGTCGGGCTGTTCTCATTTTCACTCATTAACGTCCCCACACGTCAAGTGACTTTTTGAAGCTGAGCGTTACTTTCTTATAATGCCATATTAAACTTTGTTAATGTACTAGAGAACGCCCGGTAAAGTGGTAATAATAAACATTTATGATCGCGCACTTTCGTAACAATTCTTAGTTGGTTTCGGAAATAATTGAATTAATCTTCTACGTTTTTGAAACCATTAATTTTAAAATCCACACTATGTGATTCGAGATTCTTTGATATCAAATCTGATCCTCTTCCACTACAATTGATCTGAGCCTCAATAAACCTGATTGATCGAAAAAAGTGAATTCGGTTTGAGAATTTTACATGAAAGCGTTGCTTAATGGAGACACACTGTGTGTAGATAAAAAACAGTGTGAACAATACTTAGACCTTGTAGTGTTATCTACTAAAATCTAACCAGCTATTATCTAAATACCCAAACCACAATGTTAAAGGAATCTAATACGAAAACACTGCTGATGTAATGTTAAATCCTTTTACCCAAAAACATTATAAGTTATTGTGGTGATTTGACGGCGATATGTGCTCATCGGAGCTCATGTTCATTCATGAACAAACGCAGCTGCGCTGGAAGCACTCCGGCTTGTGGGGGGGGGGGGGGGGTAGACCCCGGGAAAAAGGCATTTACTCGCACTTGAAGCCCCGCAATGACATGCCGAGGCACGCATGCCTCGAAGGCCGGAGATGGGGGAGTTGGAAAGAAGGTGCCCCCTCCCGGTGGGAGGAGGCAATTCCTCCCAAACTCTCACAATGAATTTTGAAAGCACCCAGAGCGGATTTGGGAGTATTTTAGCTTTATTTTGAGAATAAAACAATGAAAAAAAATTGAATGACGAACCTGGGAAGGACATTGGCTGTCCCCTCTCGCCTCTGTGGTCCGAAGACAGGAAGGGCAGCTGCCCCCTCTGCTCCCGTGTTTTCGACGTCCCTAAACATACGCTCCGAGCCGCAAACCGCAGACCATATTGCCGTCAACTCACCGCAATAACGTATATGTTCCAACATATGTTCCAATAAAACCCGGCCAAAAGCCCAAAACCCACATCGTGAAATGAAAAAGGCATCTTTTTAACCGACAGTCAGTGGGTATTTTCTACAACGTTCTTAATTCAATGAAACAAGACCACATTCATCAAACTTATGCAACACTCCATCTTAAAATCCGTCCACTTATATTCCATCTCTCATCATCTATAATTGTTATTATGATGTTGATTGTTATTCTCTGTGGTGATGTCCATCCAAACCCTGGTCCAGCTCATACGGGTTCTGTCAGTACCGATCAAAATACAATTTCAATTCTTAATTATAATATCCTTAGCATCCGTCATGAACTGCATAAGCTAGTAGATGAGACCGATGACTTTGACATTATTTGCTTTACAGAAACTCACTTGGATGATGACTTCAATATTGGTAATATATTGATCCCAAACTATTCGGTCCCCATTGTACATAACAGAAACCTGTACGGCGGGGGTATTGCGGTGTATTTTTCAGATCACATCACCCTCAAACATATTGAAGACTTATCATTTGATGATGATATTCTCTGGTTTGAAGTGGGCAACAAACAGAAATTCATCCTTTGTGTCACATACAGATCGGAGAGGGAATCCAGTGAAAATTACTGGCTTAACTTTCAAGAAAAAATAGAATTAGCCTTGGAAATAAATCCATCAGTTGTTTTAACTGGTGATGTAAACTCTGACCTACTCGTGGAACGGGGTACGCTACAGTCTCTTATAACACTATTCACTTTGAAGAATGTTATATCTGAGCCCACTCGAATAGGAAACACATCTCGGACCCTACTTGACCCTATAATTGTTAGTGACACAGTTTCTATAGCTCACTCGAGCACGCTGGAATTAGGTTTATCCGACCATCTCGCAGTATACACTCATGTAGACTGTGCACACCCTATTAGATCAACTGTCACCCGGGTGGTCTGGAATGACAAAAAAGGTGATTTTATAAAATTGAATAACCTTATAAACGAGACAGAATGGGAGAAACTAATTTGTAGTGAAGAGAACATTAATGATGCTCTGTCAAACTTTGTTTCTACTTTTTTGGAACTTGCAGAAAAATGTATTCCACATACAAAAGTTAGAATTTGGAAGTCTGATAAGCCATGGTTTGATAGCGCTGTTAGAAGTACTATTCGTCTTCGTGATCGACTACGTAAATTAGCTCTGAAAGGCAATAACCCAAACACATGGGCGAAATATAAAACTACCCGAAACAAAGTTGACAATATGAAAAAATTTGCCAAGGAACAATACTTAGAAAAAATAGATACCTCAATATCAGAATGCAACGACCAACGGCAATTTTGGCATATTGTTAAGATGTTTCAAAACAACTTTGCTTCCGATCCAGGAATACCGACGCTGAAAACTGATTCAGGTAACACACTTTTTGAAACCGACTGTGAAAAAGCTAATATTTTAAACGAGGCATTTATTCAAAACAGTACGTTGAACTCGAATAGCATATAACTCCCCCCCCCCCCCTTTAAACGCAAATGTTCGCAATCAATTAGCAAAATTTCTTTTACTCAGGAAGACATTATTCAGAAGTAGGTGTAAATGGCGGATTCCAGGACACATGTACACGATTTCGTACATGTACACGTACATGTACGTGTACCGCCATAGGGATTCAGTGTTAAATCGTGTACACGTGTACAAAAATGTCGTTTTTTCATGGTGTCCCAGAATCCGCCATTGGTTTTGAGGCTCACAGATCGCACTTTTAACATTCAAATACCCGTTGGCGAACGCGTAGATTCGACACGTCGCTCAAAAGTAAAAAAACTGTACAAAATTTTAAGAAAATCTAATTTAAAAATTTTTCTCTACGTTCCCATCGCGGATCAGACCATCGATCCATCGTTGGTGAACGCGAGCAAAAAACTTTTGCGGCTTCCAGGACAGCATCAAAAAGTGGTTTGCGGATTTTGGGACACCGACGTTCGCCAACGGCTGTTCGAACGGTTAAAGTGCGATCCGATCGGGGAAACCCATTTGCGGATTCTAGGACAGGAAAAATCGACCTCAAAACGTTTTCTCGACGTTCGCCAACGGTGAAAGTGAGCGTAAAGTGCAGTTACTCATCGAGGATTTTTTTTAAATTTTGTTTTAAAATCGATTTGAGCCTCCGATACATCGAAAAATGACGGTTTGCAGGTTCTGAGACACCACGTTCGCGATCGCGTTTCGCACGGTATAGGGTGCGATTTGATCGGTGAAAACGATTTGCCGATTCATCTCTTGAGTTTTGTGAGACGAATCGTGATAGAATCGGTTTTGAGGAGTTTTTTCAATTTTGTACTCAGTGTAAATAAATAGCTTGTTTCGTTTAATAGAGTCGATTATAAGATTGAATTCGATAAATTCTATCATAATAGACACTCATGTTTTTGTTTCGGAGTGAATGAAAGGTTTTCGTTCAAAAGAGTCGACTATAAAATTGAATCTGTTATAATAGACATTCATGTTTTGTTTCGGTGTGAATGAAAGGTTTTCGTCCAAAAGAGTCAACTATAAAATTGAATCTGTTATAATAGACATTCATGTTTTGTTTCGGTGTGAATGAAAGGTTTTCGTTCAATGGATGACATTGAAAAAATGAGTTTTAGAAAATTTGAATCGATGGAAAATCGTTTGTTTACGTTTTGTCAGTGCGAATTTTGTGATCTTAATCTTAATCTTAATCTTGTGGAATTGTTTCATTCAAATAAAAATTGTTCGTAGAATTGTTTCATTCAAATAAAAATTCTATTATAAAACCTTTTTCACTTCGATGAATTTTTAAGAGATAAAACTATTATAATAGACCACTCATGTTTTGTTCTGGTGTGAATGAAAGGTTTTCGTTCAATGAATCGTATTAATAATAGACAATAAAAGCGCGTTTCCACTCAATCAGGTTTAAGAGGTAAATTTAATTTTTAATATATTCATGATAATGTTCGGAGATATGAATGAACCCTTTTAACGGATGTAATTATTCTCAAACGCGTTAAATCAGAAACCGGTTTCTTATGCGCTAAAACTTTCAAACTTTTCAAAGTTCTCCAGTTCGTCACTGAGTGAATAATCTGTGATGCGATTTTTAACGCGTTCAGAGGCAAAACGCATTTATAGAGGTTTTATCATGTAAAATGTTTTTCCTCAACTGTTTTTTAGTTATTATATTAAAGACAGGAGATTTTTATTTACTTAAAACATAAAACATAAAAATAATTATACATTTAATTTGAAAATAATAAATAACTCACATTAGCATACTCAAAGGAAATATTAATAATTTAAAACCGAAAAAAATGTTTTAACAGATGGATGCCAAACGTAGAGATCAGCTTTTAAACAATGAACGTGTTAAGAAGAGTATTCAATCAGCTGATAGAAGCAGACGGCTTGGAGAAGTGGAATTGATGCGCGAAGCCAAAAAATATTAAAACCCATGACGGATGTTCAGGAACGAAGCAGGAAGGAGATAGTTGAAGAATTGAGACCCATAAAAGAGAGTTCTTTGAGAATGGGTTCGTTGCCCGGTAGTTTTACAAAACAGTATTCCTTTCAATCTACACCGGATTACGTTCCCATGAGAATCGAAACCGACGTGAGCGAGAGCGACGATACAGCTTCGACTATCACCACTGATAGCGTCGCGTCGTCCGAGGATGGTGGTAAGAGAGATCTGTTGTATGGTATTTATAAGGATTCGGACGGTAGCACTTTTGTGGGCGACACAGAAGTGGAAATGGATGATGATAATTTAATCGCCTGTTCGAATTAGTATAAAATAACTGATGGACTGTGCAAATTACTCCTTTTCGACAAGCCTGGAGATTACACGGAACAGGATTTCGACAATTATGGCGACATTCTGGTTCAGACCCATGAAGAGAAATAACGATGCCAGAGAGACGAGACCCAAAGCCAACAGAGGTTACAAGTGGACGAAAGTGGTGAAGCCCATATGGGATATGAATAAGAAGTTCGTCGAGTCGGTGACTGGCAAAGGGGTGAAAACCACTTTTCTTCCGAGCGATTCTGACGCTCTGTCTCAGAGATTGAGTTTGTTGATGGCAAGTAGACGCTCTGGTAACACAGGATTAGATAATGAGATAGTTAGCATATGCGGCGAATTGTTAAGACAGAAGGTTTTGAATAAAAACCATTATAAAAGGCTGATGAACGAATTGAAGGATTGATGTATATAATAAGTAGAGAGAAACAAACAAAACAAAATATATAAAATAAAAACAGTAAATTTTACACTAGAATAATAAAAGTATTTAAACAATAAACGACTTACCAGTGAAAACAAAATATATATTATAAAATAAAAATATGTTGGTGATAAAGAACAGGGGATACGTTAGAACTTATGTTCAAGGCGGTTCTGGCATCGTCGATTCTATAATGCGAGCGTTCACGAGTGATGCAGGTAGAAAACTCGCATCGACCGCGTTTGAAGTTGGTAAGAAGACGGCTTTGGATGCTAGTAAGAAAGCAGCTTCTGAAGCCAGTGGTAGGATAGCTTCTGTGGCTGGCAAGAGGGCAGCCGATGCGTTGATCAACAAGTTGATCAGTCCGCCTGCGAAGCGAGCTACGTTAGAGCGAACGCCGAAAAGTTGGAAAGATTTTAAGGATGCTGTGGTACAAGATTTAGCCAAAATGACGAGTGGATCTGGATTGAAGAGAACTCTCAACGGTGTAATATAAAATAATAATAATATTAAAAAATTGTGTTTGAAAAAATCTAAAATAACAAAAAAAATAAAGATGAACATTAAAGATATGTCTTGGAACGACGCCGCGACCAAGAGGTCGAATAACGAGTTCTTTCCCAAAAGCATAAGAGGCTTGATAGTGGGAAAATCGAATTGTGGAAAGACCAATCTGTTGATGAATCTGTTGTCGCGACCCGACTGGTTGGATTACAACAGATTGTTTGTGTTTGGTAAGAGCTTGTTTCAACCCGAATACAGATTGCTTCGAGAGTGCATGTATCGTAGATTGCCTAGGGACGTCATAGCCAGAATCTTTGACAGTAGGGAGGAATTCGACAAAAGTGAAGCTTCTCTTTCGACCGTTTTGGACGGTGCGGCGATGGAACTGATGAAGAGAAATGCATCTTCGAACGTCGAGTGTCGATTTTATGAGAACGCTAGCGACGTTCCGGATCCTAGAGAATTGAAATCGTGTGCTGTTTTTTGATAAATGGAGTCGGGGGTTTGTCGTCCAACAGGGGTTAATTCCATATTACTTATTTGCTCTCTCTGTGGTGGTTGTCTCCACCAGTGATTAGAGTGTCAGGTAGCACGAGATCTAGTAACGGTTGATTGAATTGTTGTCAAGTTTCACTGAGGGAAATGCACACACCAGCGATTTCCTGAATCGATACAAGATTTCAGAGGTTGCATGATTTTTTCGTGTTGTGTATGAATTGAAGTGGGTGATCTGGACCGTCGAAAAAGTCAGTTCGAGATAGGATTTCACTGGGGTAGGTTGTTTAGCTTTTCTCTGGAAGGTTTGGGAAGAGCCGGCTGGTCATGAGTTTAAATAGTAATTCCTTGGAGTTCCGGAATGAGAAACTAAACACCGAATTCTCTGTGCCATTGGTGAGACTGGGATAGTTATTTAGGAATTTATTTGGTATTCTTTTTTCTCCGTTTGTCGGATCAATGGAATCAGAGTTAAGTAAGTTTTAGAGTAGTTTTTTTTTCTCTGGAACTCCGGGAATATTTTTTTTTGAAGAATTTCGCCTTCGACAAACTTTTGTCGAGTGTGAGTTCTTCTTGTTGGGTAGTCACCGAGTGTGCGGGGTGTCAGAGATGGCAGCGCGGAGGTGACTCCTTAGTTATATGTGGAAGACTTCACACTCGACGAACTTTGGTTCTTCGAGGGTGAAAGCTTCTTACTTGATTGAGGCCTGATTATTGATATTTGGTATGACATCTATGGAGGAGCAGCGGTAACTCCTCATTTATATTGGAAGACTTCACACTCGACGAACTCTGGTTCTTCGAGGGTGAAAGCTTCTTACTTGATTGAGGCCTGATTATTGATATTTGGTATGACACCTATGGAGGAGCAGCGGTAACTCCTCATTTATATTGGAAGACTTCACACTCGACGAACTCTGGTTCTTCGAGGGTGAAAGCTTCTTACTTGATTGAGGCCTGATTATTGATATTTGGTATGACACCTATGGAGGAGCAGCGGTGACTCCTCATTTATATTTGGAAGACTTCACACTCGACGAACTCTGGTTCTTCGAGGGTGAAAGCTTCTTACTTGATTGAGGCCTGATTATTGATATTTGGTATGACACCTATGGAGGAGCAGCGGTGACTCCTCATTTATATTTGGAAGACTTCACACTCGACGAACTCTGGTTCTTCGAGGGTGAAAGCTTCTTACTTGATTGAGGCCTGATTATTGATATTTGGTATGACACCTATGGAGGAGCAGCGGTAACTCCTCATTTATATTGGAAGACTTCACACTCGACGAACTTTGGTTCTTCGAGGGTGAAAGCTTCTTACTTGATTGAGGCCTGATTATTGATATTTGGTATGACACCTATGGAGGAGCAGAGGTGACTCCTTATTTATATGTGGAAGACTTCACACTCGACGAACTTTGGCTCTTCGAGGGTGAAAGCTTCTTACCTGTGTAGTCCTGACCATTACTATTGGGAGATGACATCTATGGAGGAATGTAGGTGATTCCTCATTTATATTTGGAAGACTTCACACTCGACGAACTCTGGTTCTTCGAGGGTGGAAGCTTCTTATGACAGTTCCCTTTGGTCATTGGTACGTCCTCTATGGGAGAATAGTAGTCTCCTAATATTATATTAGAAAATCTGGGTGGCCTGGACATAATAAAAAGGGCCTTGTTTATCGGATTCTTGATATTTTTTTTTCTCTAGCCTCCGAATTTCAGCCCAATTTAAGATAGTGAAACAAACGCTTTTTGGATATGTAATAATGTTTAATTTCATTCAATAAATTATACCATAACATTTCTTAGTGTTGAATTATTGTTACCTTGCTACATCTTGATGGTTTGTAGTTTTTAATTTCAGTCTAAAGGTGGGTCATCTACCCGAGAACTTTATGTGGGGCTCCGACCTACCCATTATAACTGCGATCCCTTTTCCTTATTTTAAAGCCCGGTCGGAAACGCAAATGTTAAATATCTCTTATAAAATAGTTCGACCATCTGGGGTGATGTGGTTTTAGAAACCGCACCGCCTCGGCTGATCGAACTGTTTTTGGGAGGGAGAAATTGAATCTAGACTCGTGTTGGGTTGGGGATAGTGGATTCGTCACAGTTATTGGCGTCGCCGACAGGATATTTTATGATACCATAAGACTGATGTATAGAAATTTAATACAGGTAAATTGTTTAGTATTGGTTCAAATTTAATATGGCTACGGGAATTTCGGAAGGGCTGGATGAATACTTGGGGGCATCTAAAAAGTTAACTGATTTGGCTACAAATCCAGATATTAGCACACCAAGGAGATACCCCATGGCTGAGGCTCTAGATTTTTTTCAAGAAACACCAGAGGCCACTCCTACGTCTTTTAATGAAAATGTAGAAATTCAAGTGAGTGAAATTCCAAAACATAATGGTTTGGACAATGGAATTCATAAACAGGTAGGAAGTTCTGCGCGTGAATTTTGTAGAAGAAGAGCTTCGGGTGCCATTCCTAAGAAAGTTAAAACTCCTCTTGCGAGGGTCAGCTATCAAGATAAGGGTGATCGGGCGTTAGTGGCACCGGGTGCGGACCTTCCTGCTCTTAAGGAACGTCCATCCAAAAGTGGTGAACAATATAACGGGCCCAGAAAACCGGTGGTTACACCAGAAACATTTAATGGGTCCACCAATGTGGTTGATTGGGTGACGCATTTTGAAAAATGTGTAGAAATCAATGAATGGTCAGAGGTGGTGGCTTGTAGATTTTTGGTAGTTTCATTAAGAGGGGCCGCATTGCAATTTTACGAAGATCTAGATAGTAATGATAAGATTGGCCTAAAACAAATATTAAAAAGTTTGATAGATCGATTTGATCCCTTTAGAGGTACGGCAATTTATAGGTCACAATTGCGTTCAAGAAGGCGAACCGCTCGAGAAACACTCCCCGAGCTGGCTAGTAGTATACGTAGATTGGTAAAGAAAGCTTACCCTTCAGCCCCATCCATTTTAAGGGACGATTTGGCAAAAGAAGCTTTTGTTGAAGCCATAACGGATAAAGACGTTCGGATGCAGGTGTTGCGTGGAAAACCCGAGACGTTGGATGCCGCGGTTCGTTTGGCATTAGAGGAAGAATCATATAGGAGAGTGGAAGTTGCTTCCACTGTCCAACCTTCTGACAACGAAGCTGTTAATTCCGAGCAATTGGAATTATTAACTCAGACGCTGACTGATCTGCGGTTTCAGATTGATGATTTGCGCAAAGAACAAAGGGAAATGAGACACGAATTTTTAGAACAATTGGGGAAGGAGGATGGAATTGACAAAATAGCGGAAATACAAAATACTCGGGAAGATTTTTCTCGTGGACGTGGTCGAGGAAATGTTCGTCGGAATTATGGGGGTCGAAGAGGTGGAAGGTGGAATAATAGGCAAGGTTTAAAAGAATAAGAGCTGGGGTTGGGGTCAAACCTCAGCTCCAACAGAATGGGGCCCACCCTGAGAAAAAGATTGGTCATTTTTTTCTTCCCTTAACCATTTGTGACAAAGAGGTAAAATTTTTGCTGGACACTGGATCAGCCATTAGCATATTAAGTACTAAGGTATTGGAAGAGGTATTTGGAAAGGATTCTTCAGAATTACAAGCAGCTCCTAGAGAGGTTTGTGGAGCTAGCGGACAACCCTTGCAGGTGCCAGGAGTTATCAACCTTCCCATTAATATAGGTAATAATAGTTTTGATCAAGAGTTTTATGTTGCCGAGTTATCATTTGAGGGAATATTGGGGGTTGATCTGATGACTGCCCTAGACTTAGACATTTATCTGGGGAGGAATTGTGTTAAATTAGCAGGAAAAGAAATTCCCCTAAATTTTGGCAATAACAACGATAGTAATGAGGTCATGCTTATTGAAAATGTAACTATACCTCCATCTTCCGAGATTATAATTAATGGTAAGGTAAGTAATGTTTCTCTTTTAGAGGGAATTTGTGAGGTAGATCAAAAATTTTCAGAAAAACATAATGGGATTATGGTTGGGCGAAGTTTTGTGGGTACTTCAAATGGAGATGTTGTGCCAATGAGGTTAGTAAATACCACCGGGGTACCCCAGTCCTTGAAAAAAGGTGAAACAGTGGCAGTATTCCAGCAAGGGGAGGTTCTGGGAAATAGTGTAATTCAAGAAAATGTAAAACAAGAAAATGTTGATAAGTATTCTCTCCAGCAAATAATTGATGAAACTGTTTTGACTACGGATCAGGTATTTCAAGTTAAAATGCTTCTTGATAGAAATGAGTCGGTTTTTATCCGCCATGATAAAGATTTAGGTCGAACAAGTATTATAAAACATGATATTGACACGGGTAAACATCCACCCATAAAACAAAGAGCCTATAGACTTCCTGTACATAAGCGACAGGAAGTTGATAGGCAGTTACAAGAAATGTTAGAACAGGGGATAATACAACCCTCGGATAGTCCGTGGGCGGCCCCCATTGTCCTGGTTAAAAAAAAAGACGGTAGCCTACGCTTTTGTGTAGACTATCGTAAGTTAAATGCTGTAACTCGGAAGGATGCATATCCCTTGCCACGCATTGATGACAGCCTTGAAGGAATGCAGGGGGCCAGTTGGTTCTCTACATTAGATTTGGCTTCAGGGTATTGGCAGGTGGAGATGGCTTCCTCAGCTCAAGAAAAAACTGCCTTTAGTACAGGTAAAGGGCTTTATGAGTTCAAGGTACTCCCTTTCGGGCTTTCTGGGGCTCCCCATTCCTTTCAGAGGCTTATGGAGCTCGTTTTGAAGGGCCTTCATTGGAAGACCTGTCTGATATATCTGGATGACATAATTATTTATGCTAAAACTTTCCAAGAACATGTAGAAAGGTTGGAAGAGGTGTTCACAAAAATTAAGGAAGCTGGTTTGAAACTCAAGCCTTCTAAATGTGCTCTTTTTAGAAAACAGGTATCTTTTTTGGGCCATATCGTGTCCTCAGAGGGGATACGGGCTGACCCAGAAAAGATAGCTAGGATTAAGGATTGGCCGATTCCAAGATGTGTCAGAGATATACGCAGTTTTGTCGGTTTGTGTTCTTATTACAGAAAATTTATTTTGAACTTCTCAGATTTGGCTGGTCCCCTGTTGGAATTAACTAGAAAGAATGTAAAATTTGAGTGGAATAAGGCTAGAAAAGAATCTTTTGAAATTTTAAAGAATAAACTATGTGAGAGTCCAATCTTGGGATTTCCAAATTTTGAGCAAGAGTTTATTTTGGACACAGATGCGAGTGATCAGGCTAGTGGGGCTGTGTTGTCTCAGTTAGTTAACGGACAGGAGAAGGTAATTGCATATTTTAGTAAAGTGCATTCTCCTCCAGAACGTAATTATAGTGTCACTCGGAAAGAGCTATTGGCAGTTATTAAAAGCATTAAAAATTTTCGCCATTATTTGATAGGAAAACACTTTACTCTGCGCACCGATCATGGATCTTTGAGGTGGTTGTTTAATTTTAAAGAACCAACGGGGCAAGTGGTTCGTTGGCTGGAATATTTGAGTGGATTTGACTTTTCTATCATCCATCGTAGAGGAGAGCAACATAAGAATGCCGACGCCTTGAGTAGGATATCTTTGGAGACTAATGCTATTGATTTGTCTCCAGGAGGTGTAATTTCGGTTGATGATCAGATGAGTGATCCAATATTAAAGAAATTGTTTGAAAATAAAACAAATGATTCTAAGCCGTCGGCTGAGCAAATGAAGGGTGAAGAATTAATATTTAAAAAATATGTAGCCCAATGGGAACAAATTGTTGTTAGGCAAGGTATGCTTTATCGAGAATGGTTGGAATTTGGAAAGGAAAATAAATTTTTGTGGATTGTTCCTGGGAAACTAAAACCTGAAATTTTAAAACATTGCCATGATTCCGTGGTGGGAGGCCATTTAGGTATGATGAAAACCTATTTGAAAATTAGGCAAAGATTTTTTTGGATTGGTCTAAAGAAGGATGTAGAACAGTGGGTGCAGACTTGTGAGGTGTGTCAACGTCGGAAAAGTCCCAACAAAGCGTTAAAGGCCCCCCTGGTTACCGACCGTGTTTCAGAACCGATGGAGAGGGTTGCACTTGATGTATTGGGTCCCCTACCGGAATCTGTGAGTGGAAACATTTACATTCTGGTTGTTTCTGACTATTTCTCTAAATGGACTGAAGCCTATGCCATGCCTAATCAGCGTGCAAGTACAATTGGAGAAATATTGGTTAAAGAGTGGATATCCCGTTTTGGTATGCCTAAGTTTATCCATTCTGATCAAGGGGCCAACTTTGAGTCTGAATTGTTTTTGGGAATCTGTAAATATTTTGAGATTTCCAAGACAAGAACATCTCCATATCACCCTCAGTCTGATGGCCAGGTTGAGCGCTTCAACAGAACATTGATAGCTATGCTAGCATGTTTTGTTGAAGATAATCATAACGACTGGGAATACTATCTACCTTTTGTTATGATGGCTTATCGTAGTGCTGTTCATGAGACCACGGGCCTTACTCCAAATATGATCCTTTTTGGGAAAGAAATCCGATTACCTATTGAATTTATGGCTGGTAAAGTTCCTGATAAGGATCTTAGTCGAGTTCAATATGTGATGGATTTGGAAAATAGAATGGCAACCATTTTCCAGTTTGTGAGCAGTAAGTGTGAAACTGCTATTAAACATAGGAAAAGGTTGTACGACCGTAGAGTTCATGGAAGACCTTATGAGGTTGGTGATAAAGTGTGGCTATATATTTCAAAAATAAAGCAAGGTCAAACCCCCAAATTTGCTAAATATTGGTTTGGGCCATTTGTGGTTAAAAAGCGACTCTCTGATGCAAATTATGTTATTTGTAGAGAGCATGGTGGTCGGCTGCAGGTGGTCCACTTTAATAGATTAAAAAAATGTTTTGAACGACCTAATATGGGAACAAGTGTAGATAATTCAGGAGATTCTGGTAGGTTACCTTTTTCGGAACTCATTGATCGGGAGGAAGATTCTGACCAGTCGGCTCAGGGCAGTTCCAGCAACTTAAACAATCCTGCCCCTAGCGGAGATCCTGTCACCCACCGGGGGCGAAGGGTCCGTCGTCCCCGCTGGTTGAACTCAAATGAGTACGATCTGTCTTAAAAAAAAAAAAAAAAGATTTGTATTTATTATTCTGGAATGACCCCGGTCTAAATTCGGTGATTTTATGATTTAAGATTTGGCTTAATGAATTCATTTGGCGAGAACTCTAGCTCACGAGCAAAGATAAGATTTGCTAAATTTTTGATGTGGTGCCCAGTGATCATGGGAAAATTGTTAAATTACCCGGAGTGTGCCTTATATGTCGATGCAAGGGTTAAATTATGTCTTCCATTTGGAAGTTGTAATTAATAGGCAAGGAGGAATGGTGCTGGGGATCCAAGGAAGGGTTAATGGGCGGAGACAAAATAAACTGCAAATTCATTTGAATTTGCTGTTCGATTCATTTGGAAACTTTTGAATCAGAATTGTTTAATTTTGACTTTCAAACAGTCATATATAGGACAAGTTGTAGGGTCATTGGACCGGTGGTTATGTCCTATGATAGTGGATTGGATAAAGTAAAGATTGATAAATGATATAGTATTCTCATGGGTCACATAATGTAGGGAAAGGATGGAAATCAATTGATTCCATGGTTTCCCTTACGGGGTGTCGTAATGGAGGTGTTCCATTAGGAAAAATTGTGTAAACGAACACCCTAACTCAGCACAATTCTAAAAATGTAAAAAAATTACCTTAGTAATCTCAAAAATACTAGCGCTATTTGTGTTTTGTAAATGTGACCCCTGGGAATTACACTTGGAAATGCTCGTGAGCGGGAGCATTATACGCTAGTGAAATTGAGCCAGTAGAAGAGTGATTCCAAATACGTCGTTTATTTTGGTGTGACTTGCATGGCGCGCATGTGGGATGGGCATTTGGGGTGGGGGTTAGGTATGATTGTGTCTGATGGGTGGTGGTTGATGTTGCTAGGGTAAGAATGGGTTTCGTAAGTAATTTATGATGGCGTCGCCAGTATGTAACTTTTCGTAAGTGATGTGTCCGTGGTAAATATGCAAGACCACCAGAAATTTACGACTTAAAAATTTGGATTGCTTGGAAACCTATTGGTTGCAGTTTGACTGAGTCACAGAAAGATTGTTTTTTTTTTTTAATACTGGAGGTCATTCCTTTCATGTAATGTAACTAATAAATTACATAAATTAATTTCAGCTGTTGGAAACAGAAAATTGCGAAATTTTGTATACTGCTGTGGTGTTCCTTTTTTTTGTTTTAGGTTGAGCATGGTATTTGATGGCGATGAATCCAGATGATACTGATGTTTGTCCATTGACGGTGAAATTATGTATGTGTATCATGGTATTTGATGGCGATGAATCCAGACGATACTGGTAGTTGTCCAGTGACAGTGAAATTATGTATGTGTATCATGGTATTTGATGGCGATGAATCCAGACGATACTGATGTTATCCATTGACATTGAAATTATGTATGTGTATCATGGTATTTGATGGCGATGAATCCAGATGATACTGATGTTTGTCCATTGACGGTGAAATTATGTATGTGTATCATGGTATTTGATGGCGATGAATCCAGACGATACTGGTAGTTGTCCAGTGACAGTGAAATTATGTATGTGTATCATGGTATTTGATGGCGATGAATCCAGACGATACTGATGTTATCCATTGACATTGAAATTATGTATGTGTATCATGGTATTTGATGGCGATGAATCCAGATGATACTGATGTTTGTCCATTGACGGTGAAATTATGTATGTGTATCATGGTATTTGATGGCGATGAATCCAGACGATACTGGTAGTTGTCCAGTGACAGTGAAATTATGTATGTGTATCATGGTATTTGATGGCGATGAATCCAGACGATACTGATGTTGTCCATTGACATTGAAATTATGTATGTGTATCATGGTATTTGATGGCGATGAATCCAGACGATACTGATGTTGTCCATTGACATTGAAATTATGTATGTGTATCATGGTATTTGATGGCGATGAATCCAGACGATACTGGTAGTTGTCCAGTGACAGTGAAATTATGTATGTGTATCATGGTATTTGATGGCGATGAATCCAGACGATACTGATGTTATCCATTGACATTGAAATTATGTATGTGTATCATGGTATTTGATGGCGATGAATCCAGATGATACTGATGTTTGTCCATTGACGGTGAAATTATGTATGTGTATCATGGTATTTGATGGCGATGAATCCAGACGATACTGGTAGTTGTCCAGTGACAGTGAAATTATGTATGTGTATCATGGTATTTGATGGCGATGAATCCAGACGATACTGATGTTGTCCATTGACATTGAAATTATGTATGTGTATCATGGTATTTGATGGCGATGAATCCAGACGATACTGATGTTGTCCATTGACATTGAAATTATGTATGTGTATCATGGTATTTGATGGCGATGAATCCAGACGATACTGGTAGTTGTCCAGTGACAGTGAAATTATGTATGTGTATCATGGTATTTGATGGCGATGAATCCAGACGATACTGATGTTATCCATTGACATTGAAATTATGTATGTGTATCATGGTATTTGATGGCGATGAATCCAGATGATACTGATGTTTGTCCATTGACGGTGAAATTATGTATGTGTATCATGGTATTTGATGGCGATGAGTCCGGGTGGTACTGATGTTGTCCATTGACATTGAAATTATGTATGTGAGTCATGGTATTTAATGGCGATGAATCCAGATGAAACTGATATTTGTCCATTGACATTGAAATTATGTGTGTGTATCATGGTATTTGATGGTGATGAAACCAGACGGTATTGATGGTTGTCCAGTGACAGTGAAGTTGTGTAGGTGTATCATGGTATTTGATGGTTATGAGTTCAGACGATATTGACAGTTGTCCATTAACATTGACTCTTGAATGTGAATTGGTTCTTGTAAACCTTCCTAATTTAACTTTGCTTTTTAGGATTTAATTTTGACTCCTTAAAATGGAGGGTCTGGTGATTGGACACAGTTTTGTGGCGAGATTGTACCGATTTTTATTATTGTGCCCAGAAGTATGGCATTGTACCATACCGTTTGCCTCCGTGAAATTTGTTGGGATACCTGGGGGAAAGATTAGCCATTTGCAAAATATTAATGTCAGAGGGGCTAGATGGATAGTTCTTCAGATTGGGGGTAATGATATTGATTGCGTTACATTCTCTTTTGAATGTTTCCTGCGGGACCTCCGAGAATTGCTAAAGAAATGGAAGCTTGCTGGGGTGGAGAAAATAACATTAGGTAGTATATTTCCTAGAGTAAAGCCCCGAAATGTATCTTATGAGATTTATGAGTTTAGACGTATGGCTGTCAATGATGCTTTTAAGGCTGTAGGTGATGAAGATATTTTATATTTTCACCATCGACAGGTTTATCCTCATCATTTTCTGTCAGATGGTGTACATCTCCGGCCGAATGCACAAAATAATTTTTGGGATAGAATAAAAAGGAAAATTCACCAGATGTTGTAATTTAAAACCCCCTAGTCAGGGTGATTGGGAATGTGTTGATGGTTTATTAAGTGGGAAAGAAGTGATTAATGTGAAAGTTGGAGATATTTCACATTGACCTTGATGGCAATTGTTGACTCTGTTGATGGTTCGATTGGGCATGGTATGGTGATTCCTTGTTGGGCTCACTATGCTGCCCAAGCGAAGCATTAATTGCAACTGTTTTGAATTGGAAATATGGAGTTGGCGATTGAGAAATAGAGTTCCGGGATTCATAAAAATATTGGATAATTGTTTTCTAATCTAGAATGATTCAAGCGCGCCAACAATAAATGGATCTTGTGGCTGTTGTCTGGGTTGTCGTGATGAAAAGGATACAGTAGTGTGCAGGGTTTCCAAGATAGTTTTTGGCGCTGCGAGCAGCATCATCTGGACGATGATAAAATTCATATGTAGTAAATTATGGGTAGTGTTCCAATGAAGTATGGTCCGTTTAATTGTTTTATAAATATATAAGTTATAGTGGTGGCTTTCTTCGGATCAGGGATTTAACTAATCCAGGCGGTAACATCTCTTATCGCATGTCAGTGATCGTGGCGGTAAGCGGTTTCAATTTTTATTGAAATTGGTCGGTGGTTGGATTTCTGTATCCCAGGCCTGCCTACCGCTGTATAAAACATAAAATGTGATGGCGGATTATTCCGTCAGATGTAGCACTTCCCATGCCTAAAGATTTAATCTAGATAGTAGGTATGAACAGATCGTACTCAATTTTTTTTTTCGGACCCATTTTTTTTTGTGTAAATATAGTCATTATAAATCATTAATCATTTTTTTTTTATTTTTATCTTTATTAATAAGAAATCAAAAACACTATCTGAGCCATCCAAAAACGAGGACGTTTACCTTGGGGTGGGGGTAGTGTGCTGTTTTTTGATAAATGGAGTCGGGGGTTTGTCGTCCAACAGGGGTTAATTCCATATTACTTATTTGCTCTCTCTGTGGTGGTTGTCTCCACCAGTGATTAGAGTGTCAGGTAGCACGAGATCTAGTAACGGTTGATTGAATTGTTGTCAAGTTTCACTGAGGGAAATGCACACACCAGCGATTTCCTGAATCGATACAAGATTTCAGAGGTTGCATGATTTTTTCGTGTTGTGTATGAATTGAAGTGGGTGATCTGGACCGTCGAAAAAGTCAGTTCGAGATAGGATTTCACTGGGGTAGGTTGTTTAGCTTTTCTCTGGAAGGTTTGGGAAGAGCCGGCTGGTCATGAGTTTAAATAGTAATTCCTTGGAGTTCCGGAATGAGAAACTAAACACCGAATTCTCTGTGCCATTGGTGAGACTGGGATAGTTATTTAGGAATTTATTTGGTATTCTTTTTTCTCCGTTTGTCGGATCAATGGAATCAGAGTTAAGTAAGTTTTAGAGTAGTTTTTTTTCTCTGGAACTCCGGGAATATTTTTTTTTGAAGAATTTCGCCTTCGACAAACTTTTGTCGAGTGTGAGTTCTTCTTGTTGGGTAGTCACCGAGTGTGCGGGGTGTCAGAGATGGCAGCGCGGAGGTGACTCCTTAGTTATATGTGGAAGACTTCACACTCGACGAACTTTGGTTCTTCGAGGGTGAAAGCTTCTTACTTGATTGAGGCCTGATTATTGATATTTGGTATGACATCTATGGAGGAGCAGCGGTAACTCCTCATTTATATTGGAAGACTTCACACTCGACGAACTCTGGTTCTTCGAGGGTGAAAGCTTCTTACTTGATTGAGGCCTGATTATTGATATTTGGTATGACACCTATGGAGGAGCAGCGGTAACTCCTCATTTATATTGGAAGACTTCACACTCGACGAACTCTGGTTCTTCGAGGGTGAAAGCTTCTTACTTGATTGAGGCCTGATTATTGATATTTGGTATGACACCTATGGAGGAGCAGCGGTGACTCCTCATTTATATTTGGAAGACTTCACACTCGACGAACTCTGGTTCTTCGAGGGTGAAAGCTTCTTACTTGATTGAGGCCTGATTATTGATATTTGGTATGACACCTATGGAGGAGCAGCGGTGACTCCTCATTTATATTTGGAAGACTTCACACTCGACGAACTCTGGTTCTTCGAGGGTGAAAGCTTCTTACTTGATTGAGGCCTGATTATTGATATTTGGTATGACACCTATGGAGGAGCAGCGGTAACTCCTCATTTATATTGGAAGACTTCACACTCGACGAACTTTGGTTCTTCGAGGGTGAAAGCTTCTTACTTGATTGAGGCCTGATTATTGATATTTGGTATGACACCTATGGAGGAGCAGAGGTGACTCCTTATTTATATGTGGAAGACTTCACACTCGACGAACTTTGGCTCTTCGAGGGTGAAAGCTTCTTACCTGTGTAGTCCTGACCATTACTATTGGGAGATGACATCTATGGAGGAATGTAGGTGATTCCTCATTTATATTTGGAAGACTTCACACTCGACGAACTCTGGTTCTTCGAGGGTGGAAGCTTCTTATGACAGTTCCCTTTGGTCATTGGTACGTCCTCTATGGGAGAATAGTAGTCTCCTAATATTATATTAGAAAATCTGGGTGGCCTGGACATAATAAAAAGGGCCTTGTTTATCGGATTCTTGATATTTTTTTTTCTCTAGCCTCCGAATTTCAGCCCAATTTAAGATAGTGAAACAAACGCTTTTTGGATATGTAATAATGTTTAATTTCATTCAATAAATTATACCATAACATTTCTTAGTGTTGAATTATTGTTACCTTGCTACATCTTGATGGTTTGTAGTTTTTAATTTCAGTCTAAAGGTGGGTCATCTACCCGAGAACTTTATGTGGGGCTCCGACCTACCCATTATAACTGCGATCCCTTTTCCTTATTTTAAAGCCCGGTCGGAAACGCAAATGTTAAATATCTCTTATAAAATAGTTCGACCATCTGGGGTGATGTGGTTTTAGAAACCGCACCGCCTCGGCTGATCGAACTGTTTTTGGGAGGGAGAAATTGAATCTAGACTCGTGTTGGGTTGGGGATAGTGGATTCGTCACAATCGGAAGATAAGAATCTCATGATTTTCGACGATCTGCTTTTGGAGAGACAGAACCGATGCGAATCGTATTACGTTAGGGGTCATCACAGCAACGTGGACTGTTTCTACCTGTCGCAGAATTATTTTCGATTGCCCAGACAGACGATAAGGGAGAACGCTAATTTTCTATGTCTCTTTCACCAAGATCTCAAGAATCTCAATCACATCTACAGCGATCACGTCGCAAACGACATGAGCACGGCGGAATTCAGGAGATTCTGTAAGAGGGTTTGGGATGGAGGACTTTACAATTTTGTTGTGATCGATTTGACTAGCGAATTTAATCGCGGAAAATATTGGTGCGGATTCGACAAGTTTTATGTTTCTGATGATAATAAGATAGAGCGCGAAAATAAAATTAGAAAATAATAAATCTTCAAATAATCAGTTTTGAAAAAATAAAAATAAAATTAAATATAGTGTTCGAACAAGGAAAATTGTTAGAACGGATAGCCGAGAATACAGCTGCAAAACAATCCATTCAAATCGTGGTGAGTGCCGATTCGACTCCATTCGCGACGAAATTCGAACCTTCCATCGAATTGAATAGAGAGAAAAGATATGAGATGGTGTTGGTGAATCTGGAGACTTATTATTCCTTTTCCAACGTCACCGAAAAGAATAACTCGTTCAAGTATTCTGACGGAGAGGATTGGTTGGAGATTCGAATTCCCAAAGGAAGTTATGACATAGACGATTTGAACAATTACATTCAGACGCGAATGAAGACGGATGGAAAGGGAAGCAACAAGATCAGACTCGCTCCCAACCCTAATACCTTACAGACGATGTTGGATTTGGAAGATAATTTTCGAGTGGATTTCAACACGGATGATTCTATAGGCAAGATGCTGGGATTCGATTGAAAGATGTATCGAGGCCACGCGGCATCTGAAAATACGATTGACATTCTCGCATTCAATAGCATTCTGGTGAACGTGGACGTGATTGCTGGTAGCTACGTGAATGGTAGCGCTCAACCGACGATCTATTCCTTCTTTCCAAACGTGTCTCCGGGTTATAAGATCGTGGAACGACCTCGAAATTTAGTTTATCTACCAATGATTTTAGACACGTTGTATAGTCTCAAAACCACGTTGATGGATCAAAATGGTGAACTGTTAGATCTTCGCGGAGAGAGGGTGACGATACGATTTCACATAAGAGAAATATAAAAGCAAAAAAAAAATATTGTGTATATATAAATAACAAAATAAAATAAATGCAATATTAATTTACAAAAATTATTTAATATATATAATTATCATTAAAACAAAAAAACAAATTGAACAAAATATATTTTAAAAAAAGAATTATGACACAATACGTGGTTAAAAACGTGAACATATCCGCAGGACAGAGGAAGAAACTTAAGAGAGTATTAACAACTCGAGGCGAGGCAGTGAGATTCAAATTCACTCACGAAGATCTGACGAGTAGCGGTCAGGATTCGATCGCCTGGACCAGAAGTCAAAGCAAAAGGTTGGAGAAAGCGATTCGTGATGGAAGAGGGTTGACGGTGAGATTGAGTCCTGCTCAATTGAGATACAATTTGAGAATGAAAGGCGGTTTCCTTCCCCTATTGGCAGGAATCGCCGCAAAGCATTAACCTTTGCCGCAAAAGCATTACCCTTTCTCAGAAAGACTCCCAGCGTGGGAGCTCTCTCGGGACTCGCGAGTTCGGCAGTTGAGAAATTAATGGGTGGCAGCGGACTGTTTTTGAAGAAGGGAGGAGCCGTGTGTCGCTTTCACGTAGATGACAGCGGTGAAGGATTGTATCTAGAACCCGTTAAAGGTGGCAACTCTTTGAGTGGAAACGGTCTCTATCTAAAGAGTGGACGGAACGTTGAGCGACTCAGCAAGGGTTTGTTGTTTGGTGAGAATTCACCATTTAAGAATATACCGATTTTGAGTATGTTATTATAATGTAAAAATTATATAATTATATAAAATATAAATCATAGAAAGTATAAAATAATATAAAATGGATAAAAAGGTGAAAAAACAATTAGACGATAATGATGAATATCGCGAGATAGAGTGCGAAAAAGATGTGGAAAAACGATTAGATGCTAATGATGGATATCTTAGGAAAGAACTGATAAAAGAGTTAAATAAAGATCAGGATAGATGGTTGAAATTTTAAAGAATGAGACATTTTCCACCGTCACCACTACCTTCTGAAGAGAATGGTAATGATGCGAGTGTTACCAAGAGATGCACAACATTCATTCATAATTATGATTTGGATAAAAAAATGTGTTCTTATAAAAAAAAAACGTAACATATCACAAAAAAAAAGAACAGAAGAATCGACGCCGAAATTTGAGAAAAAAGGAAACGTTATTATAATATATGGGCGATAGTGAAGAAGGAAAACAAAAACAAAAAAAAAACAAAAAAAAGTAATGAGATCTAGAGATGATCAACCTCTCTAGATCTCATTACTTTTTTTTCCTTTTTCTTCACTAAAAAACAATCTCTCTATTGTTTATATTTCCAAGTCCGTTATTAGCATGTTGACACTCGTGTATTCTCCTTTTTTGAAAATGTGTTGAATGTTTATCTTTACTTTTTTGAGTTTTTTTTACATCGGTGAATGCTCTCTCACCACCCGATTTGTCCACGAGTTCGAGTGAGATTTTTGGATATATGTAACTTCCATAGGGCAACGACAAATCATCCTTGTCGAATTCTCTATCTTTGGCGATGACGATTTTCTGTGGATCACTTTGGTACTCATAAAACAAATCAAGCATGGCTTCGTCCAATTTCAAAGGCATGTTATATTTGTCATATTTGTGCTCTAAGCCCTTCATCTCGACCTCGTTCAATTTGATGGAATCGTGTCGTTGTAATCTATAGATTTTAAAACCGAATTTCTTACATGTTTCAACTCGTTTCAATTTCAATTCGCATTTTTTAGGTGTTGTTGTCATGATCGATTATTTAATTTTTTTTGTTTTATGAATTCTTGCAAATAATGTATATTTTAAATTTTGTATTTAATAATTTGTTAAAAAAGTTTTGTTTTTTTTTACTCTTTATATATATATATATATATAAAAAGTTTTTTTTAATTTTAATTTTCTTCAATGTGAAAATTTTTTTTGTAAAAATGTTTTTTCTCTTTATATATATAAATAAAAAGTTAAATTTCAACATCCTTTTTTCTCGTATCAATTAAATTTTTTTTATGTTAAGGAACATAAAAAAATTGATTAATTTCATCAAAAAAAAATTTTTTGAAGGAATTAAAACATATATATATAAAAACAATTTTAAAACTTTTTAACAAATTATTTAAATACAAAATTCGAAAAAAAAATATTCTTACAAATGGAGCAAACAAATAAAAAAAATGGAAAATTTAAATGAGAAAACCGTACCTCAGTTAAATGAGATTTGTAAAATATTAAAAATTCCACATTTCAGAAATCATAGAACTAAATAAAAAAAAATTGAAGTCATACAGGAATATCGTTTGCGAAACGATGGAAAGGCAAACGAAATGTCGATAGCAACGACGTCAAAAAATGCATCAGTTGTGAAAAATGAGAAGAAGAAAAAGATAGTAAAAGGAATCGAAATGCCAACATCGAAAAAAAACAAAAACGTTTCGGTTGTGAAAAATAAGAAGACGACTAAAAGAAAAACCATTGAAGAACTTCAAGTTTCAAAAGAAAAAAAAAACTAAAACGAAAACGAGTGATGTACTTCAGATTCTAGACAAACGAGATATATCGAATGAAATTCAATGAGCAATCAACGAAGGGAAAGGAGAAGAATATGTAGCACGACTCGTCATGGAAATATTCCAATCGTATCCTGTAGAACGGGAGAGTGCGATCAAAGGCATTTTTAAAACTTTCGATGTGGTTCCCTCGTTCAAGAAAATCGATCCAAAATTGTTCATGGAATGGGTGAAGAAAAAAGTATTGGACTTGTTTCACAAACACATGAACATGGGACAAAAAATTAAGATGATACTCCATTGCGTGATGAACAAAATCGATGTGAAGTCCAGCGAGAGCATCATGAAAAATGCATATTTCAGATCTAACGTCGAACCCATATTTCGAGGTTCAGATTTATCGAACGTTTTTGAGAAGATGAAAAGACAAGATGTTGATGTCTCTCGCGAATTATCAACATGAAAGTAGTAATTGGACGTTCAATGAGGTGTTGAAACTCGATATTCATATAACTGAAAACGATTTGTTGAAAGGGTGTTCCTATGTGGAATTACCATATTTCTTAACTAAAAAAATTGCTGTGATCAACGTGAGAAATAAAGATGATCAGTGTTTTAAATGGGCAGTCACCTCTGCTTTATACCCTGTCAAAATCCATCCTGAGAGAGCTTTTCATTACGAGGAGACTTCTAAAAATCTCGATTGGACCGGAGTGACTTTTCCAACAAAGTTAAAACACATCGAACGTTTTGAGGCTCAAAATCCCACTGTAGCAGTGAACGTCTTGGGATACGACAATGAAAATGAAAAACGAACGATCTATCCTCTCAGACAGACTTCGTATTTCGAAAGAGAAAAGATGATTATTTTATTATTGATTTCGAATGGTGACAATCGTCATTATTGTTGGGTTACAAATCCGAGCTGATTACTGTCGAGACAAAATAATAAACATAAAGGAAAGATATGTTTTTGTTGCAACTGCATGAACACGTTTTGCAGCGAAAAATCGTTAGCGAAACATCAGGAATATTGCAACGAAAATCAAGATGTTGCCATTGAAATACCCAAACCCAACACCATCATGAAGTTTGAAAATCGCAATAGAAGGTTAAAAGTATCATTCGTCGTGTACGCCAATTTCGAATGCTTCACCATGAAAATGAGTTCCTGCCAACCCAACACTCTTCGAAGTTACGTCGATAGATATCAAAAACACACGCCTTTGGGTTATTGCATTTACCTGAAATTCGCTTTTGACTCGCAACATGATATGTGTCCTTTCACCTACACGAAACAGTGCGAAAATGACAACGTGGCTCAAAGGTTCGTGGAAGAGTTAGAATCGAAAATTCAAATGCTATACAATAAATTCAAAACACCGGCGAAAATGATCATCACGCGAGAGCAGCAGGACGAAAATAACAAAGCCACCGAATGTCACATATGCAGACAATCGTTCAACGAGAATTTAGAGAAAATAAGAAGGTCAGAGACCACGATCATTACATGGGTCTGTATCATGGTCCGGCTCACAGCAAGTGTAATTTAAAATATCGAGATGTCGTTTTCTATCCAGTGATATTTCACAATCTCTCAGCTTACGACAGCCATGTGTTCGTGAAAAATCTCGGCACCTCCCACTAAGAATTAAATTGCATTGCAAACAGTGAAGAAAGATACATTTCCTTCACGAAATGGAAGCTCATGGAGAAGAAAAGAGTAATCGACGGAGGGACGTTGGAAGAAAAAATTAAATTAATTCGTAGAAGCATACGTTTCATCGACAGTTTTAAATTCATGTCGACCGCTCTGGAAAAATTAGTCAATAACATGAGCAAGGATAAATTTAAAATCACGAGCGAACATTTCGGAGAACGAGTAGACGTTATGTTGAGGAAAGGAGTCTATCCTTACGATTACATGAATGATCTAAAGAGATTCGATGACACCGCACTACCTTCAAAAGAAGATTTTTATTCAAAATTATACGAATCTGACATTTCCGACGAGAATTACGAACACGCCAAAAACGTGTGGAAATCATTCGATATGAAAACCATGAGAGATTATCATGATCTCTATCTGAAGACTGACGTTCTGCTCTTGGCAGACGTGTTCGAAAATTTTCGAGACATCTGTCGTCGAAATTACCATCTGGATCCCGCTTGGTATTTCACCGCACCCGGTCTGGCGTGGGACGCTCTGTTGAAGACCACCGAAGTCCAATTGGAATTATTATCTGACGTGGACATGTTGCTCATGTTCAAAAGGGCTGTGAGAGGTGGCATCTCGATGATCTCCCACAGATATTCTGAAGCTAACAATCTCTACATGAATGAAGGTTTCGATTCGAAATGATTGAATAAATACATACAGTATTGGGACGCTAATAATCTGTATGGTTGGGCTATGAGTCATCCTTTACCGATTGGAAATTTCGAATGGGTAATGGAACCGGAAGAGATGCAAAAATGGAGAGACTATCCTTGCATTTTAGAAGTCGATTTGAACTATCTGGAAGAATTACACGATCTACACAATGATTATCCACTGGCTCCTGGACGAATG
Source organism: Pictodentalium vernedei (assembly GCA_031216915.1). Lineage (NCBI taxonomy): Eukaryota > Metazoa > Mollusca > Scaphopoda > Dentaliida > Dentaliidae > Pictodentalium > Pictodentalium vernedei. The sequence continues at coordinate 262,914,736 of CM062296.1, forward strand.
GAACCGATCAAAGGAGACGAGGAAAAACTCATTCCCAATTTATTTAATAAACATAACTACGTCATCTACAGTGAGAATTTGAAACAATACGTTGATTACGGGATGAAATACATCACGTCATTCAATTCGATGAAGATCCTTGGATGAAAAAATACATCGATCTCAACACGAATCTCAGAATTCGAGCCGAGAACGATTTCGAAAAAGATTTCTTCAAACTTTTGAACAACTGTGTGTACGGTAAATCGATGGAAAACATCAGGAAGAGAACCGATGTTCGACTCATCACGTCTGAGAAAAGAGCTAAAAAATTAGTGGCGAAATCCAATTACAAACACCGAACCATATTCGACGAAAATCTAGTGGCCGTTCACATGCAAAAGACGCACCTGAAGTTTGACAAACCGTATTATCTCAGACCGATCATCTTAGATATCAGCAAGCGATTGATGTACAAGTTTCACTATGATTACATCAAACAAAAATTTGGTGATAAAGCAAAACTACTGTTCACCGACATGGACAGTTTAGTTTATGAGATAGAGACAAAAGATGTCTACCAAGATATATCTCCGGACGTGGCCGCGTGGTTCGACCCGAGCAATTATCCCGTCAATCACCTGTCCAACATTCAATCGAACGACAACAAGAAGGTGTTAGGTAAATTTAAGGATGAGAGCGGTGGTAAACAAATCGTCGAATTCATGGGCTTGAGACCAAAACTGTATGCTTATCGCCAAGAAGATGAAGAGAATAAGAAGTGCAAAGGGGTTAAAGCATGCGTGGTGAAGAAAAACATCTCTTTCCTAGAGTATAAAGATTGTCTGTTAGGAAGTGGTCTGGTGTATAAGATTATGAAATCGATTCGAAGCGAAAATCACAACTTGTATACCGAAATAGTCAACAAGATTTCGCTGACGGCTGATGACGATAAGAGATTCGTGTTAAACACTTTAGCACTCAGACATTGGACTTTGGATCTAATTTTAGACGATAGGATTTCAGATATGATTGAGGATGATAGGATTCCAGATATGATTAAGGATGATAGGATTCCAGAAAATCAAGAGGAATTAGACGGATTCAAGATCATGGAAGTCGATAGAGACATCGAGAGAGTTAGTTTAAAAAGAAAAAGAAGAAAATAAAAAATAACGTCATTTTAGTGAATTATATTAAAATAAATAAATTTTTTAAAAAATATACACATTTATGAATAAGAAAATAGAGATATCCGTAGAAGGTATTGTCTTACCTAACGAACCCCTATCCAACATCGGTCTGTCGAATGCGGTGAAGGATTTGAAAATCAAAGATATTCTAGGTGTGTTTTCCAGAGATGCCTTGCCGAAGAGAAGACCTCGACAATCGGAATGCGGAATTTTAAATCTAGATGATTTATCGGCCGAAGGCACTCACTGGGTGGCGTGGTTCAAGAACGGGAAGAAGAAGAATTATTATTTCGACAGCTACGGAATCTCACTGCCGAAAGAAATAAAGAACTATTTCAACAAATCGATGGTTTGTTACAACACGGAACGAGTGCAATCGCCAGATCAAGTGTTTTGCGGTCACCTATGTCTTTACGTTCTCAAGAGATGCTCTGAAGGAGATTGGTTTCAAGACATTATCAATGATTTATATTAGAGAGAGATTTTTTATAGTATATATAAAGGTAAAAAAATTATTTAAAAAATTTTAATCGAATAAAAACGAAAATAAAAAATAAGTGAAATAATTCATTTTTAATAAACTGCATTTGAAATATATTTTAAAACAAATATGTCAAAACAACATGCCAGTCGATAAATTTGGTAGAAGTGACGATGAAAGTCAACCCAAAAAGAAAAGGAAGACACTTGAAGTCGGTGAGGGTTATGACGTTGCCAACTTGGACGAATGTTACGTTCAGAGATATGAACCTCGAGAGGAACCTTTGAACATGAACGATAAGAAGCTCTACAATCTTCCCGAGCCGATAGATTTCACAGATGCTGCGACTAAAAAATATGTCGACAGGGGGAACGCGGATTTTGAACGAATCATGCTAGATAATTATGTCGATAAAGCCATGACCGACGGTCTCGATCTGAAATCTAAACGTTTGGTGAACGTCGTGAATCCCATAGATCCCACTGATGCCGCGACCAAGAAATATGCAGACGACTCTCACGCGAGATTCAGTGAACACCTGAGAAATAGATACGCTCAGAAAACGATGCACTCGGAATTGAACGCCAATTCTAACAAGATAACGAACGTGACCACTCCCACGAATCCCAAGGACGTGGCGACCAAACACTACGTAGATCTGGAACAGAGAAAGTCTGACAGACGAGAAATGAAATCTGATCTGAATGCGGGATTCAACAAGATATTGAATCTGTCGAAGGTCCAAGACACGGATGTGGACTCAACCGCAGTCAACAAGGTCTACGTAGATTCTGCCGTGATATGATCACAAGAATACGTAGAATCGCAAGTGGATGATCTCTACCTGAACAAACAATCTGGCGGAACCATGGAGGGTGGTATCAACATGAACGGTGAGAATTTATTCGGTCTTGATCACGATCCTGAATTCGATTCCAGCACAGTCAGCAGGAAGTACGTGGATGACAACTCGGTCTGGAGAAAGGGCGACATCATGGAAGGTAAACTAGACATGGGTGGACACGCGCTCACAAATCTACTGGATTCTGTAAACATGACGGACGCCTGCACCCTGATTTCGGTGGTGGAGAAAGTCAAATAGGCTAGACAATTGATCACCGTGTGGGCCGAGGAGAGCGGCACGTTAGAGGAGGGAAAAGCTGAGTGGTCTTTCGGAAATGGGGGTAGCGGTTCGAAACATGGTCAGGTGGGATATCCCATGCCGTTGGGAGGTGAAATCATTCGAATGAGTCTGGCTTCCTCGGATTTGAATAACAGAGCGGTCGTCAATCTCATGGTGAATGGAGTAGAGAGCGATAAGAGATACAGCGTCAAAAAGACTGAGAATCAACACGCGAATGTTAGCACGTTCGGCACGCCTCTCAAAGTGAACGCTAGAGACAGGATTAATTTCGTTACAAAAACCAATAATCCTGAAGCCGCCCCTTCCATGGTGAGCCTACTGATCGAACTAGATCCTTTGAACAAACAGTGAACGCGTGAAAATAATTAAAAAAAAAATGTGTGATTATTAAAACAAAAAAAAAGTAATGAGATTTAGAAAGATGTTCAATCTCTCTAGATCTCATTACTTTATTTTTTTTTTGTTTTTTTGTTTTTAATAATTACTCATTACTTTTTTAAAAATTTTTTTATTTTTTCACACACGTCTCTCATCGAATGATCGGCATCTTATTTCCATCCGATTCGAATTGGAATTCTCTGTCCGACAGGACTAGGGCGAAGGCTTTGGTTTTTCTCGGCATGTTCCTATCGAATTGCATCTTGATCTGAATGTCTAAGACGCTACTCTTGAGTCGTTCACTCTGTTTACTGACGTCGAATACGAACATGGGATACATCGACTTGTATTCGCCGGGAGATGTATTAGGGTTGCTCATCAATTCGTCTAGACCGTGATACTTCTTTCTAAAATCAGCGGCATCGCCATACAGTCTGCAGAAATCGTTCTTGTCGAACGTCGCGTTGTAATCGATTGCTGGATATCTCGTAGCGTTCAGAAACACTTGTATGTTTCTCAAATGGCAGTGATCGAACAGCAACGCATTCTTTTCCTGAGACCCATCCTTATCGGTCTGAAACGCAACCATGATGAAACGCGGTCTCTCAGAAGCAGATTTCACCATCAATCTCCAATCGAAGTGATTCGTGGAGGGTGGAATGCTAGCCGTGTCGCACTGTCTCATTCTAAATCCCAAGGGTAATTTACTCTTGGGTTCTATGATCTTGTAGAGACGCGCTTTTTCCACGAATCGAAGGCTCCACGTGCGGAACGAACCACGATATCTTGTGTAGAGTTATTTTACCTGCATCGGTCGCGGTGAGTCTCACTATCGTGTCGTTGTTTCCTTTTTGGATCAATGTCAGATTGTGTTTGAATCCGTACATGATCTTGTTGTAATCGTCTGCGAATCCGAAGATGTGTTTCAAAGGTATCCTGAACGAAAACGTTCCTTTAGGTCTGGACGTCTTGACGACGTAGTCGAATATCAAGGCGGCGCCGGCGCTAGCAGGGCCGACGGTGTCTTTCACCCACAACTGATTAAGTCCTCTGGATTTCGAAAAAAATCATCCGGATACATCAAGAGTCCGAACATCGTGGTGGCCTGACCGGGATGAAACACAGATTCTTTCTCTTGTCTGGATAGCATGTATTTTATATTACTGAATAGATGCATGATGCTATTATTGGCTAGAGTAACCGTGTCGTCGTCGGCGTAGTCGGTTCCATCTTCCTTGGTGAGACTATGTAACTCTGGCTAGGATGGACGAATAGATCTTGAGTTTCGACATTGATTCTTATCTCTCCCACATTGTTCAAACTCGTCCGGTTACTGGTTCGTATTCGTGAACCTCATATTCTTGAATACTTTCATCTTTCACTATGCTTTGTGCTATATCTAGTATATTTGCCATTTTTAAAGGGTTTTTGTTTTTTGTTTATTATTTAGCTTGCTTTTTTATCTAAAAATAGTTTTAATTATTTTTTATTATTATTTTTCTCTCCTATATATATATGTGTAAACAAGAAATCTTAAAGAGAGTAAATAAAACAAAATTGTTTTCTTTATCAAAACTTCGTCTTCTGCAATTGTTGTTTGTAAAAACTTTCCGATAATCTCCTCTCCATCCAAAGCCTCGATTTCGTAAGTCACTGGATCGGTGTGAAATATTTTGATTATCACGAAGATTTCCGAGGTCCATCGAGGAGTATAACCTTTTTCGAAGTGGTTCTTATAAGCGTAGATTCTCACTCGATCGCCGACCGCAAATTTCGGCGTTCTAGACTTCTTCCTGATCTTAGATCTCTCAGGATATAGATTCGCGTAGACCCGTTTTTCGTTTCGAGGATCGCTAGCTTCCACGGGAGTCATCTTGATAGAGCTGTGTCGCGTGGTGTTGTAATCTTTGACCAGACCGTTCAGAGCGTATATGTATTTCTTGGTCGAATTCGCCGTGAAGTATCTATGCATCTTTTCCTTCATCGTTCGATTCTAACGTTCCACCACGCTAGCTTTCTCTTCATTTTCGATTGAGTAGAGGTCGACCAATCGATGAACGTGCTTGTTGTACAATTCCTTCCTCTTATCCACCCACAATTTATTCGGTTTTCGAGAAGACGAGTAGAACACGCTCTTCAGAGCCTCGGCGACGCAAGGTCCCGATTTATTCTTCAAAGCTCTGATCCAACCGTATTTGGAAAACACGTCGATGACCGTCAATAGATATTTGACATCCTCGTTCTACATCGAAAACGATCTCATGTCGACCAAGTCGGCAGACCAAATATCATCCAAACCCTTCACAAACAACCTTCTCTTTCAAAATTTACGCACGATGGGTTTGTGTAACTCGTCGGCCAATTCGCTCGTCAATAGTCGTTTCTTCTTTTCAGATGCGCTTTTTTTTTAACGCCCCATCCGAATCGACGTTTCGCACCGATCAAATTACCGACCAGCGAACGTTCTATCTTCTCTCTCCTGGTCGGATTCGATATACCTCTCAATTTCGCCAACATGTTTTTATCGCAGACATCGTTGCGAGTCTTGGTGTCAGGATGCCCGGCGTAGCATAGATCGTGATCATACGCGGCCGCGTCCACCCTATTCACAGGTTTACTCCAAGATTTAGGAGTCAGATCGGCGTTGAGTCTCTTGTTCAATTTCGTTCCAGGTCCCGTGAAACTGTGACCAGGCAGATGCATTTCGAAAGGTAGATTATTGATCATTTTATTCACGATGCCTTTACCTTTGCTCGCGTTCCTTTTTTGACAAATCGAGTCTTGATAGAACCACACACGTCACAAATTCCGTGAAGCATCTGTCTATCGTTTTTAGTTCGTACTTCTTGAGAATTAATCGTCTCGGTAACTCTCTTACACTTTACGCAATACATTATTTGAGAGTTATTTAAATTAATTTCGTTTTTATTTTATATATAAATTTAATATTTCTTTTTTAAAATTCTGTTCTTATTATATATATTTTTTTTTCAGTCCCTGCTTTTGAGTTCTATCATCCTACTGAATTCCTCCCTGGCCTCTTTCCTCCCTTTTTCCACGAGAGAATCCTTCATCTCTTCCTTGATGATCTGACGAGTCTTGATTCTCACAGCTTCTTTCATGGCTTCATATTTCGTTTTCTAACCCAATATCGTGAAGTATTCTCCGTCCGATATCCTACCGTCTCTCAACGCCATCGAGATTATTTCGGATATCGTGTCGATGTTGGAGTCGGCCAAGACGCGAATCTTGTCGTGTTTCCTCGCCTTCAGATATAATTTCCTACTCAAAAAGTTTCCGAGCGTGCTAAACAATCCTGCGGCGAGATCCACGCCTTCTATGGTTAACACGATCGGAATACCGACCGCAGTCGACAACAATCCGATGCCGGCCACGTGTAAACCCATGGAAATCGTGATGAGTGTCATGTCATTCGCGTTGACGAATTTCACGAAACGCGATTACTTCTTCTTGAGAGAATGACGAGAATCTCTCTCTTGAGTTAGATACGATTGGATTCTACTGATTTGATCGATGCGATACCTCTCTCCTCTTTCTTTTTTCTTCTAGCGACGGTGCCGTCGGCAAAACGCCGTTCGGCTTCTCATCCTCGTCGTCATCTAGCGCCAGATACAATTTATTTCTGGTTCTCATTTTTGTGTTTTTTTCTTTCTGATATTAGATAAAAAATTTATGTGTGTATTTATTTTTATTTTCTATTCTCTCTTATTTATATCAATGAGAAAACTTAGATGTATGCTTCATTGAACAATAATTTCATGATGCATCCCTTCCGAAACTGTGGGCTAGTCTCGATCCTTACAGAAGAGTAATCTCTTCCAAAACGTGATCACTTCGTCGATTTGAACGCGTTCGAACGCCGGTTCGAAATACTTGACGACCATATCTTCCCTTTCCATCGTCAGACACGACTGATTCTCATGATCGAAGTCTAGGTGATCCCGACATCTGACGCATCGTTCTAACAAGAGGCGACCTAGTTGTTCGTTCACACAGAATGCGTAGGCTCTCATCAGCATTTTTAAAAGAAACCTTGCTCTAATAGTCTGGGAAGCGTCCATGATTTACGTATTTTTTATTATTTATTCGATTTGATATTTATTTTTTTTAAATAACTATTTATTTATATTTTTTTCTCTCCTATATATATCAATCACTTTTTTATTTCCTCTCCTCAAAACCGATTCTATCACGATTCGTCTCACAAAACTCAAGAGATGAATCGGCAAATCGTTTTCACCGATCAAATCGCACTCTATACCGTACGAAACGCGATCGCGAACGTGGTGTCTCACAACCTGCAAACCGTCATTTTTCGATGTATCGGAGGCTCAAATCGGTTTTAAAACAAAATTTAAAAAAAATCATCGATGAGTAACTGCACTTTACGCTCACTTTCACCGTTGGCGAACGTCGAGAAAACGTTTTGAGGTCGAATTTCCCTATCCTAGAATCCGCAAATGGGTTTCCCGATCGGATCGCACTTTAACCGTTCGAACAGCCGTTGGCGAACGTCGGTGTCCCAGAATCCGCAAACCACTTTTTGATGCTGTCCTGGGAGCCGCAAAATGTTTTTTGCTCGCGTTCACCAACGATGGATCGATGGTCTGATCCGTGATGGGAACGTAGAGAAAAATTTTTAAATTAGATTTTCTTGAAATTTCGTACATTTGTTTACTTTTGAGCGACGTGTCGAATCTACGCGTTCGCTAACGGGTATTTGAATGTTAAAAGTGCGATCTGTGAGCCTCAAAACCAATGGCTTGCTCATGTACGAAATCGTGTACATGTGTCCTGGAATCCGCCATTTACACCTACTTTCAGATTTTCAATTCTCTTAAAACTAACAAAAGCAGCGGTCACGATGGTGTTGGACATAGAATGTTAAAGGAAACTAAATTTAGTGAAAGCAGACCTTTGTCTCTGCCTTATTCTAAATCGCGTTGTCGGAATTTCCTCTGGAGTGGTAATGTGCTGATGTGATCCCTCTTTATAAAAAAGGTGATCGTCAAGACTCCCAAAATTATCGACCTATCTCTTTATTGTGTTGTGTTGGTAAAATAATGGAGCGGGTTGTTTTTAAGGAAGTCTATAAATATTTTAACGACAACTATCTATTTTATGTATTACAACCAGAGTTCCTTCCAAACAACAGCACCGTTTACCAATTATTAGAGATCTATCATAACCTTTGTGACGCAGTGGATAAAAACTGATATATATGTGATGTCTTTTGTGATATTTCAAAGGCATTTGATAGAGTATGGCACGGAGGAATCATATACAAATTAAAACAGTACGGTGTCTCGGGTCCTTTGCTCCGCTGGTTTCACAGCTATCTAAAAGACAGAAAACAGAGAGTAAAAATAAAGCTGGAGTTCCACAGGGGTCGGTCCTAGGCCCGTTCCTGTTTCTTATATATATCAATGACATCGTCGACAAAATTGACTCAGTTACTCGCATGTTTGCCGATGATACGTGTCTGGTAGAATCGTCCAATGACCCCTGCAACGTCGAAGCAAAAATGAATGAGGAACTCAAAAAAGTAAACGAATGGGCTAACACATGGCTTGTTTCGTTTAATGCAAAAAAGACGAAAGCAATCCTATTCACACTTAAGAAAAATATCTCGTCATTAAATATTTTGTTTAATGGCGGAACAATTGATTTTTGTAATTCTCACAAACATTTGGGTTTAACCTTGCAGGCAAACCTGTCTTGGTCAGATCACATTGATAACCTTTGGTAAAAAGGCTTGCTCGAGATTGTCCCAACTAAGAAAATTGAAGTATACTTTTAACAGAAAAATTCTTGAAAAATTATATCATGCATTCATATTACCGATTTTGGAATACGATAGTTCTGTGTGGAGCGGTGCTCCTCAGTATCAATTAAATCGTATTGAAGATATTCACTACGACGCAGCCCGAATAGTGAGCGGGTTGACAAGATCTGTGTTGGAAGACAAGACTTTTGTTGGACGTTGGTTGGAATAGTCTGGAAAACGGGCGTTATGTTCACAAAATGTGTAACTTTTACAAAATTCTCACTGGGAATGCTCTGAACTTCCTCCAAGACCTTTTACCATCTCGTGTCGCCGACATACCCCAATATAATTTACGAAACGTATCTAATTTTGTCCCTTACTTCTGTCGAACGGAACTCTTCAAACGACCATTTTTCCCTTCGTATACTGAAGTGTGGAACACCATACCGGAGGTTGTTCGAAACAGTCGGTTACTTGGGGAATTCAAAACGTCCATCTCACCACCCTTGTGTAAGCCTCTAACATATTTCTCAACCGGTATAAGGAAATATAACATCATTCACGCAAAATTACGAACTGGATGTAGTGACTTTAATGGTGACAAGTTCCGCAACTACATCTCAGATTCTCCATTTTGCTTATGTAATGATGGCGTTGAGGATGCAGAACTTTATTTCTTCCTCTGTTCTTTAAATTCTGATATTCCCTGTATCCTCATAGATGATTTGTCGAAACTCACGCCCAGCTGGAATTCATTGGATTTAATTTTATATGGAAGCCCGTTATTACCCGAAAGCAGCAATGTATCAGTTTTCTTATATGTTAAAAAAAATTATTCGTGACTCGCATAGATTTGATGTACATTTGCTGAATTAGCTGCGCCTCTCAGCAAGTCTGAGTGTCCCAAGGTTATACAGGTGATCTGACTTCCACCGTGGGTGTCCTCTCGCAGCGGACCTGACAATCAATATATGTGAGGACAACATGGCGGATGTTAGGTTAGTACGGACGTGGAATGAGCACGCAAAGATTAACTGGTCTCAACATGTTCTGTGAATTTAGAATTGAATAAATTGTGGGTGGTTGGGGGTGGGGAGGGGGGGGGTCATCATCACTGGAATTTCTGTTGTATATTGGGTTTTTTTCTTCTTTGATTTCAGTCTGCTTTTACCCGTTTTTCTAGTCTCTCTCTCTCTCTCTTTATTTCTCTCTTTCTTTCTTTATTTCTCTCTCTCTCTCTTTTGAATTAACTTCTTTTGTGTATAATGTTTGCATATTGTTATATTTTGTTCTGCCTTTTGTAATCTATTAGTCTTTGTACAGGCGCAGAGGGTTTTCTAACTGGCCAGCACTTGTCCTCCAATCCTGATTTGCATTGTTGAATGGCAAATAGAAATATGTTTAATCTAATCTAATCTTTTTAACGATAACAAGGTTAGGAAATAAACCTCTTCTGTACCACACGATGTCACGCGACAAATAATCGGTCAATAAGATAAAGGTCGAGGTCACTCCATAGTAAACTAATTTGTAATCTAAACAACATTTCATTCTAAAAATCATGTCCAACACGTGTGAAAAATCTAGAAAAATTATGCGGTTTGCAAATCATACCGTTGATGAAATAATTGTGAAAAGGACAACCTCATTTCAAATATTTCGCGTTGTGACGTCAAACGGTAACAATTGCGAGTGGATTAAAAAAAACTACACGAGCTCTCGTCCAATTTCAGGATTTGTTTTATTTGAACATTTTGAGATAATCTATCGTTCTCCAGTTATAACTAGTCGAATAAAAATTTATTTCATCCACCATGCAGACATCGTGATTTTAAAACAATTAGCAGAATTACGCAGAGTAATCATGCAGCTGTGGCGACGAACGTGTTTAAACACTTTGAAGCCTGGTGGCGTCTTTTATGTCAGTTCCTTGGAAGCAATTGGAAGAGTCCGTATTTATTTTTCTGGAGTAGACCCATTAATATTTTCAACGTGCAGTCCTAAGACTGCACGTTGAAAATATCGATTGGTCTATCCTACACATTCACTCAGCAACCATACTAATTTATGAAATTACGACGCATCATGTTCCTGGAAGGGAAAGGCGGTCTCTCAGTATCAAAGGGTTAATAGCATTCGCGGAGTTATTAAAGATTTAATTAACGTCCAAAACCGGACAGCGCTATTCTCAACAGTCGCTAATTAATTTTCATTATTTTTTCATTTTTTGTCTCAAAAACACAGGTTATGACCCCTCGTTGGAACGAACTCGTTCCAATTAGGGGGTCATAACCTATGTTTTTGAGACAAAAATGAAAAAAAAATAGTTGTTCAAGAATTTTGTTTGCGAGTGTCGTCTGCTTTTCATGTTAGGTAAAGAGTTAACTGAATGAAAAAGTAATCAATCAAAGAAAACTGTCTCTGTCACTGAATTCCCAACGTGCATTGTCCGATTCAACGTCAGTACAAGTGCACCGAACTTTTAAAGTGTCGTCTGCTTTTCATTTTAGGTAAAAGAGTTAAATGAAGTCTTGATTGAGAAACATATCTTGCCTTGATTCAATGAAAACGAATGCTTATGATATTTTTTAGATTCAAGCGGATGGAATATTTCAATTGGTAGGAAAACTGAAACTGCAAATTTCGGCAATTGACTCTAGCATTAGGCGTGGAACTATTTAATGGATAGACTAGCTCCCGGTCATAATTTGCATGCTGGCTTGAGAGCTTGACAGTATAGTACAGTCGCCGTGGACTAGTCGTAATCCACACGTGGTCAGCGCTGTCCACGGATGCTTTTACCAAGTAATACAAATCATCATCAGAAACATTTTAATTAAAGACGCACCGGGCCGCACCCGGTGGTTCATTAATTAAATTTTTGATGCTTGTTCCTATGATTAGTATTTTGAATCTAATATTATTGCGTCCTTGGAAATACTGCCCACCCGTGGAAAGTGACCAGTCCACGGCTGCTGTACAGTATATCATGAATATCTCCAATTGCGTTTTTCAGAAAGGCAGCATTCTATGTAACCACTTATCACCGCACGAAAGTACCCACAACCTGTCCGAAACAACATGTTACATGCTGCAAGGGATTCGTGTTAGTCGCCATTAACTGTCTACGTAAGTATATACTGCAATAAATTCAAATGCGAAGTGACTCGTGTGGGGTGTGTTACCCAAAACTCGGCTTGTAACGTCGACGCAGTTCATTACATAAAAAACAAAAATCAAATAAAGAAACTTTTACCTTTCCCTTTTTCAAGGTGGAACATGTATAGTTTGGTTAAAAAAAGATGAACAACCTAAAAAAATTGGATCCTCAAGTTCTATTTTGTAAAACAATTATTTCACAAGGTCATTTCTTGCTGCTGGCATGTTTTCGTCATTTTTCTACCCGAACATTTTAACTTGGGATGAATATAAAGAAAAAAATATAAGCTTTCTGTAAAGAAATAGAAACGTCCATACATGTTTATCAGTTAACAACAAACAATCATTTACATTGTTTGTTGATTGCTTGGGTTATATTTACAAACTGAAAATGAAATTGAGGATATCTTATACTTTTATGGGTAGATACTGGAATTATTTCACGAGAGTGGACTTTGCCCATTGCGATATATTCTTCAATGTGTTTATTTATACGGGCTTTAGATTTGTCTAATTTGAGTTCAGCGGCAAATATAGATCTACCGTATTATGGCCTGGTTGGAAAGAAAAGGTGCTGGTACTTCGCCTCCTCAGCATCTCGTCGCCCGAGTGCTAGAATGTCCTATGTCCCTTATGGGACATAGGACATTCTAGCACTCAGGCTACGATCTGTTTCATATGCTTTTCAAGCTTCTCCGCCCATTTATAATTTACAGCCTCTTGTTATAGGTATTCGTCACTATGATTGGTTCTCTTTCACAGGGGCACCGGAAGTACGTCAGGGCAGGGGGGGGGGGGGTGGGGTGGGCAGACCCCCTGAAAGGTGCATTTACTCGAAATAGCAGCTGCGCCATAACATGCCGAAGCATTTACGTCTCGAAGGCCGAATGCCCGAGATGGGTGGAGGGGGGGGGGGGTGAGAGGAGGCGATCCCCTCAACCTCCATCCAGACTCCTCCAACTCCCCCATTGAAATCTGAAAGCTCCCAGAACGCATGTGGCGTGTATTTTAGCTTTACTCTGAGAACAAGTCATTGAAAAATGAAAAACACTGAGTGCCGAACCTGGGAAGGACATTGTCTGCCTCCACTCGCTCCTGTAGTCCGAAGGCAGGGGAGGCAGTTGCCTTCTCTGTCCCTACTTCCGCCGTCCCTGCTCCTCCTTAAGTCACAGTTTATTCGAACGTTTCTTAGTTTTCTACTGTCAAATTTAAATTAAGCGCGACGTTTAATTGGAAATAAATAATAAAATAAAATATATTAGTGAAGCTTTGAGTATGGTGTTTGCGAGTGAAAAGTAAACTTCGTCGACGGTGTTGTAAACGACACTACCGACGAAGATTGCGTTTCACTGGTGAACTCGGTTGTTTTTTAACTTATTGATCTGTCGCATTGTTTGCTTGGACAGGTAGGCCCTAAAGTATATTACGTGCATCAGAAAACTTGACCAGTTTATTTATTTATTCATTGGAGTTTAGCGACATAGACACCTCGTGTCGGACAGTTATACGGGTGGAGGAAGCCGGAATACCCGGAGAGAACCACCGAACAACGGCGAACAACTGCCAGCAACTCCCCAACGTACTAACTCCACACAAGCAGATTTAGCATTGGTTGAAGACAGGTGCATCGATGACGGCTGTACGCCTTATTACAGAGCGCCACCGTGCTCCCGGGTGGGCAATCGGGATTAAGTACCTTTCCCAAGGACACAACGCAGTTACTCTTTGGCGGAATTCAAAGCATGGGGAAATTTTACCAAATTTTACATATGGAGAAAATTTGAAAAAACACCTTTGAACCATTCACCTAACGAATAGACCGCTACCCCCGCGTAATTGTCAAATTAAGCAGTTGAAAAATAATTTGTTTTTTTAAATTTTAGCAAAACTATATCATGTGGCACCTCGACGAGTCGAGCTCGTTCTCTTTGGGGGGTCACACGGTATGATTTTGTTAACCCATTTTTGAAAAAATTGAAAGCGTACTTGAAATAACAATTTACATCGCATGTGCGTTGGGTAAAGGGTTAAATACGCACAATTTAATCAGAGCACTGTTACATTATGTAGTCACAACACTTATCCTCGCTATTTGATGGAATTTGAGATTTACACCACAGTTTATCGTTGGAATATTTATTCCTCCAATGATAAACTGTGGACTAAATCTTAAATTTACACCACAACCCATGCACGTAATAAGCTGCAGTGTAGCTTGCTACATATTTCAACCTTTGAATTCACAACGGTAAACATGTTAGAGCTGTCTAGTCTTTTCCGTGCTTCAATAAATCAGAGAAATAAAGAACTCGTCCCTTGAGTTCCAATGTGTTGTGCCTACTTGCACATTGGAACTCAGGAGATGAACTGCTGAAAGCTATAAATGATCTTGTCAAGTTACCCTGTCTTATGATGTTTACCGGCAATGAAACTACTATCACCACAGTTCAAAAGAATACATCTCCAGAAACACCAAATAAACTTTCTTCACATCCTTTGTTTTAATTTTCAGCGTTGCATTTTATTAGTGATGGTCGAGTGGATAAGTGCGCAGATCTCTTATGTGAGAGGTCCTGGGATCGATCCTGGGGCGGCACTGTTATCGAGATGTCCGAACACACCGTGTATCAAACTATCAGTAGGAAGTTGAATGACTGTATCCTGTGTGGACAGAGACCATCAGGCTAAAGATCCAATTGTAGCACTCATGAGGTCGAGGCCACGAAGCTGCCGCTATACTCCCGCGCCAATGGACAAAGAAGAGGCGTTGATGGAAGTTGTATAACTTCATCGCCAATACTTGTAAAATTAATAAGCTTAAAAGAAAACAAAATATTGCTTAATTGAGACGTTGGGTCATGCTAACCTAAACTTTCGTGTCGAAGCGAATCAGACACCAGATTTCGAATCGAATCTCATTGCTTTTCATGTTCAGGATATTGCACATTCTAACAACAGAAAATATTGTCATTCTCCACTCTGGAATTGCGTGCAACGGCTACTCGTGCGAATCAAGCAAAAGAGCAAAATATTCCAGAACGGAATCAATGCAATTTCGGAAGCCGAACCTACTTGAACTCTTCTTTATCATCAGGTCTCCTGCACAAGAGACCTTATGATAGAAGAAGAGTTCAGGAGGAGACACTTTGTAGGATTTTGAGAATTCCTCGACGATTCGAAATTTTTCGAATCGCCGCAACTGAAATCGTATCTTATCATATCGAATCATTGGGACTATTTCTAATCGAATCGAATTTCGAAGGTTCGCAGGGCCCTATATTAGTGATGGCCGGGTGGATAAATGCGAGGATCTCTCATGCCGGAATGGCGGAGGTCCTGGGATCGATCCTCGGGCAGTAAAGTTCTCGAGGTGCCCAAACACACCACGTACCGTCTTATCCGTGGTAAGTTAAATGACTGTCCCCTGTGTGAAAAGAAACATACGCAGTGCAGGCTAAAGATCACATTGTAGTAGTGAAGAGCGAGGCCACGAAGTTGCCACTACGTACCCGTAACAATAGACAAAGAAGAGGCGTTAGTAGAAGTCATCGACAACACTTGATAAATTAATAAGCTTAAAAGTAAAAAAAAAGTTCATTGCTTAGTTGAGACGTAGGGAGAGCAAACCTCGAATCTCGAATCGAATCAGCTACCAGGTTTCGAATCTAATCTGAACCCTTTACCCAACGAATCGCCCGCATCCGCCCGCGTAATATGCAAACTCAGCAGTTGAAAAAACTATTATTTTTCGAAAAATTTCAAAAAACCATATCATGTGACTCCTCTTTGGAACGAGCTCGTCGAGCTCGTTCCAAAGAGGGGTCACATGATATGGTTTTGTTGAAATGTTTTGAAAAAATTAAAAAAATGATATTTAAAATAATAAATTTTGATATCGTCTGCGTTGGGTAAAGGGTTAAAAAGAATCTTACTGCTTTTCAAGCTGTGCATATTGCATCTTCTAACAGCCGTACATATTGTCATTCTCTACTCAAGTATTATGGGCAACGGCGACTCGTGAAAATCAAACAAAAAGGCTAAATATTCCGGAACGGAACCAACGTAATTTCGGAGCGGAACCTACTTGACCTCTTCCTCTCACATCAGGTCTCCTGTACAGGATACCTGGCGATAGAAGAGGAGTTCAAGAGGAGACACTTTGTAGGATTTTGAGAACATCTCGACCGTTCGAAATTTCGAATCGCCGCGACTGAAATCGAATGGAATGGAATCGAATCATGGGGACTATTTCAAATCGGGTCGAATTTCGAAACTTCGCATGGCCCTACTGAGACGATTCATTCCCCTTCAGCCCCTTCGATTAAAAGAGAAGGGTGACGACTCACAAAAGCTCCAAGCTTACTGTCGAATCCCTTACATACAAGTTGTTCTCTTTGTTATTTTATGTTCCATTATCTAAGATTTCGCTTTGTTTCATCTTCTTTCTTTTTAAACATGATGTGTACATACAGCGTGGTGATTTTATTTCATTGTTAAACTAAAAGAGATGTTTGTAGTTTTCAGTTGTATAAGTAAACATTTTCCGTTCTTCATTGAACAACATTGCTTTTTGACTGCCTTACTGAAACAAGCCTCTCCAGCTCGTTCAAATGGGAGGTGTGTAATAAAACACGCTTTAATGGTTAAAGGGTTAACCCTTCAGCTAACGAAATAATATACAAATTGAGCAATTATTATTCCAAAACCATTAACAAAACCATATCATGTCAGTCCTCATTGGAACGATCTCGTCGAGCTCGTTCCAATGAGAGGTCACATGATAGGGTTTGGAAAAAAATGAAAACAAATAATTAAAGCAACACATTTTGATATTTTGTGCATGTGTTAGGATTCTAATGATTTCTGAAAGAAAAAATACCCAAAACATTCGTTTCGGCGGTTAGATTGTCCTCTTCGCACTAACTAGAGATTTCACATATTACTAAAACCAAGCGAAATTATATTTCAGTACATTGTCTGTCCTTACAGTTGCATAAATTACCAACTGAGCTCAAATGTTAGCTGCGCTAGTTATCGGTTTATTCTTTTCTTCTTTTTCAGCTCTTTCCAAACTGCCGGAAGTTTCACAGGACATCATTAAGCTACAACAAGGTGGTTATCTCGACAAGCTTGTGGGCTAAGACGTCACGATGTTTGCCACGATTGGTTCAATTTATTTTTGATCACTTGTGATGAAGAAATAAAAATATTGAGCATGCCTCTACTAATAATTACGTGTTTTACTATTGCTTTATTGTGCGGGGTCGAGAAAAGAGGTTTGGGGCAACTAATCCGCACGGGCGTTTTTTAGGGTTCGGCAGATGAATATTTCAAAGACACAAGCAATTCTAACCACCTAAAGATGGCATACAGTCGCAACAAATTAGATTTACTCCGGCTCCTAATCGGTCATCTTAGCGACGCCCTCGGACACAAGAATAGGTCAGATGATTTCATACTTTTTTATTTTATTAAGTCATTGTGCTACAGTTAAAACTAGAAGTTCTGTCATGAAAAGCGCACAAATAGCACGTCGATCTGCGCGTTAATCTACGCGTTATGACCAAAGTAAGGCTATCCAATTCTGTACACAAATGCCTGTGCACAAGCAATGTTACAGCCAATGGACCTCCGGGTAACCCGGCGGTCCATTGGCAGAAACATTGCCTGTGTTTGCTATGAGTAACCAGGAGAACCCGCCAAGCTTTGGATGTCATTCGATATTGCAATTGCGCGCAATTCCTACGCGAAATTAAGCTAGATAAGCACACAGTTCGTGACAGGACTTTTAGTTTTAACTGTATAGTACACCGCTGGGAAATTGCCCCAAGCAGCGTATTCCATTGCAACATTTTTCAGAGTCAGTTTCAAAGAACAATAAAGTTGATCGCCATCATAAAATATCTCATTGTACTGGCAGAGTTAACAATGACCTATCGAGACCAATTCGAGTAAACTATTCGTCTGAAATACAATATTCTAGGCGAACGAAAATAGGTTCTCATTTTCCTTTTGTTGCAAACAACAGGCGAGCAAAATTATCTTCCGCCCAATTTGTTCAGGTCTGACGTGCCAGAAAGAATTTAAGCTCATATAACACCAAAGGACCATTGGCTGCAATATTTCTTGTGTTTCTTGTTTTGAGTTTCATCCAGGGGTTGAGAGTTTTTAACAGAACATTTCATTATACCACGACTACTGTGCATCTTAACGTTACGCGATACAGTACAGACATTGGGGAATGTGCTCGATACATCTCTCGTGGAATCTGGATTACGTGGAAGAATGTCATGAAAGAGAGCGCTTCTAGGTGGTTATTGCGCGTCTGAATGGCGTTACGACGTGAATGAAATGCTTTGACACAAAAATGTGGCAAGCAAGAAATTTTATCAGACCGCCGAATATGATATTGTTTCTTTGATAATATTAGCTTCATTCATTTAATTCAAGTTTAACGGTGCAATAAATCCAGAACATAAAATAGAAAGAGCACGGGCAGAGGAAATCATCGACCCGAGGTGGAGTCTGTCTTGTAATTATCACCCGCTTTCAAGGCTCGACCCGAGGTGGAGTCGTGAAATATATGAAAAGCTGCACTTCGTGTCGTTGATTCCTGTCCCCGTACTACTCTCTCTCTCTCTCTCTCTCTCTCTCTCTCTCTCTCTCTCTCTCTCTCTCTCTCTTTGTGTTCCGTGTCAATCCTGGGGCGTTTCCTTGTTTTTCACTCGCCGCGCAATATTTATCTTGGCATGAAACAATATTCAAAGGAAAATCTCATGGCAAATATTTTTTGTCACACCACTGTAAACTTCATCACGTTCATTATTCGCCAGTAACTGTTGCCATCAGTGGCATCTTATCACTGACAAAAGAAGATGATTAGACTGTGGTGAACTTTACATGTAGGAAGGGGTTGTGTAGCGACAGGTGGGATAGAGTGCTTGAAAACTATGCGAATTTACATTCGTTATAAAAAATGAATGTTTTACCTTACTACTAAAAGACTCAAGCCAGACTGATTCTGCAATAATCTAAAAGGACGCAACAGTATTGTCATAACAAAAGCGGACAGGAAATTTGTAGTGGATCGCGACTCAGTCCTCGTCTCTGTCCACAATACTGTAGAAGTTTATCTCTCGAAAACGAAACGTGAAAACATTGCATCTCAGATGTTAACCCTTTACTCAACGTAACGGCCAAAACCGGCCAGCGCTATTCTCAAAAATCGCCAATTAATTTTCATTTGAGTTTTTAATTTTTGTCTCAAAAACATAGGTTATGACCCCTCATTGGAACGAGCTCGTCGAGCTCGTTCCAATGAGGGGTCGAAACCTATGTTTTTGAGACAAAAAATGAAAACAATTAGTTATTCAAGAATTTTGTTTGCAGGTGTCGTCTGCTTTTCACGTCAGGTAAAGGGTTAATTTCGTTGATTTTTACTTGAAGATACAATATTTTATTTTTTTGACATCTCGATCCACTGGTGCGCTTGTGTCGCGATCACCATGACATTTGACCTAGAAAGAGATCTTTGGCATCATAGTATTGTAAATGGAAGAGAGAGAATTAATAGAATAAACTTTACTTGAAACTTGTCTTGCTCAGTTGTATCCGGAAAGGTGATTTACATCACTACCCAGGATGTGTACACACTCCTTACCGACTCAGAATACGTTTTCGCGTCTTTTCGTCAATTTGTAAAAATAATGTTGCAATGAGTACGTATGATATGTGCATCGAACGTCCACAATTTCTGATAATACGTATCCTCTTACATGACTCCACCACCTGCTGTAATTCCATCAAATGTTTCGAAATAATTTTGAACTGCTTTTAAATTACAAGTCTGGCTTTGATGGGAGATGTGCATTTATACTACGGTCTGCATGCAAGCCAAGAGCACTGATCTATATGCAACAGGATTCCTGGAACGTCAGTGAAAAACGTCGCCACTCAAATTGCTCTGCCTCCTCCAGAAATTCGTCAAGTCAATCAAGGCGGTAACTCCTCCCAATCGATCACGTTTCATAAAGCGAAAGCTGTTACATTGTGACTGTCACAACGCAACAGCTTTAACTTTATAAAACATCATGTTTTTTAACATTACGAAAACTAGTAATGAACTAGTACAGGATTCAATACGAACAGTTATATTCGGCCTAGAAGAACAATAAAATGATGATGTCAATGGTGATGAGCTGGTTGTATTGGTTTTTATATCATGATTACCTATTCCACTATATATAAAAAGCCTATGACATAAATGTGAGCTTTACACACCAACCGTGGTGAGCACGCCAGCAATGGGATTCCAAGAGTTAAAATTTACACCTACAGTGGAACTACATCCAAGTTGACCTTTGGTGACCTCGCCTTGAATGCAAACTTGTCAAAATTTACCATTCGTCGCCCCATGAAGAGTGAAATGAAACCGACAATTATTTATTATGGTTTTAAATAAGTTTACCTCATAACATACCAAAAATTAAAAAACATACGTTGTCTCATCTTAATAAAGCATCAATAACTCGAAATAGTATGTTATCATGATATTAACATGAAAAAGGGCCCGTAATTTTCGTGTTTCGTCTTCTCTTTCCTTTCGGCGATAAAATTACCAACGGAAGTCCCGCCCACCGGTGCTCATATAAGGTATCACTGAACTAAATATTTGAATTAGAAATACCCGCCTTGAAATGTTGGAAGTGATGCAACCTCTAAAAAATAAACAGCCTTGGGAATATAAATTGTTTCAATACTCGCGATGAAGTGCTGTTAACCCAAGGCTCGCAATTAACACCACTTCACCTCTCGTGGTGAACATTTGGGACACCAAGCTACTCTGGTTATATTATATATGTCCAGGATAACGATACGAGGGTAACGTGTGTGAACCTTCGAAGCGTAATCCGTAAGATTATCTCACCAATAGTAAACAAATGTCGCCAGGGGTCGCATACTTTGTTTACTCTTGATTGGATAGACTTACGGATGAAAAAAGTAGGATTAACCAATGATCACCGCTGGTCAGTAGAGCATAACTATCAGACTCCTCGGTGTACTAATCAGAAAAAAGGTGGCTCATAAGCTCTCATTCGAGTTGGAATTTACTGACGCCGCAAAACCTACTACAGATGCCATAGAACTACATTTTGGTACTGATTAAACTAACTCGAGTCACAAATCAATCGGATTAATTTTAGTTTCAACAATGGAGAGGCTAATCTAGCTGTTAGGCGTGTTAGGGTTTCTCTGGATGTAATTGTTCTGGAAGTGAAAGATGTCAGACAAACAGATGCCAATGTTTCAAAGCTAAACTTTTGTGTAACTCAAAATGTCATTCCACTTTATACTGTAAGAATAAGAATAGTGCTTAAACATTTATTTTAACATTAAATATTTATCTCGTCACAACATAATTTGTATTCCATTCAAACCCAGCTTTCAGTAAATGTGTCTAAAAAATCAGTACAGATTTCAGTAAATATGTATTATTCCTGAATATTTCAGTAAATATACATATGTACTGATGGATTCAGTAATTAAACATATTTACGGAAATGTTCAGTAAGTATACATATTTACTGATTAGACATATTTACTGTGACATATCGTCGCCTGAGTGCTTGAATGTTCTATGTCCCTATGGGACATAGAACATTCTAGGACTCAGGCGACGATTTTGACTTCAACCGACACAGACACAGTTCGCACGTGTCGTCTTAAATGCAATGACATTTTCAGACATTTGTAAGAGGTAAAAATGACTTTATTGAGTCGAGATGTGTTAAAATAGTTGAACGAAGCAGTGTATGTTTCTTTGACAGTACAATTTCAGTAAGAATCGCATCATTATCAAGATTCTGGGAAGCTCAGGTTCATGCTATTTCGTCTTTTGACTGCCAGTTCAGATTTCGAGTTACTGGGAATCCACTCCACCAGAACTGACCTAGTGTAATTCGATCTGCATTGTCTTTGTACCAGTTATGGGTACTGACATGTTCCTGACATACCAGAACATCTTTAGCAAACATGACAATTTACACCTTTGAAACAAAAGGGTATTGAGTCAGCATTTTCTTGGGTTTATAAGGAAAGTTGGGGGTACGGGGGCGCTGTGTACTAAGGCGTACTACACGTCGATGGTGCACTTGTCTACAACCAATGCTACCCTGCTTGTGTGGAGTTAGTACGTATGGGGGCCTGACAGTTGCTTGCCGTCGTTCGCTTTTCTCTCAGGGTACTCCGACTTCCGCCACCCGTAAAATTGTCCATCACGAGGTGGCCCTGGGTGTCAAATGTGTCGTTAAACCCCAATAAATAAATGAATAAACTTAACATAGAAAAATAACACCAAACCAAGAATATGAGAGGGAAAAAAAGTTAAAATGGAAATTTAAAACAAAAAATAATCAAAATCACCTGTAGTATTGACTACTAAAGCCGACGGGATCACGACTGATTCGCGACCCTGTCGAGGTAGTGTGTCCGCTTTTTCGCGCACAAAACAATAAAATGTCAAAAGAAACGCGAAACCATGACACTTAGAATAGAACTTGAGTTAGATGTCTATGATTCAGTCTTGATTTTGTAATATTTCATTTATGAAATATTTGCCCACCGGTGTAAATATCTCACAAGCCAATCACAACCCTATTGCTTCAATGGAATGAGAAAACGCTTTTGCGATCCGGACGTTACTTATTTCCAATTACTTATTCGACATTCGTCATCAACCGATAATATCGGTTTATAACGAATGGTGATAAGGAACTGGGAATAAGTATCGGTTGTCATATCGGGCACTCTTTGCGATCACCATAAGTTTCATTACAAATCTCGTTCGCAGTGTGCGAGTGATGAATTATCCCTCGCTTGGAGGAGAGAAGTGGAGTGACGCCATGTCACGTTGCATTATGTGTTTCCCCATGATTGTCATGGTTACTCGTTGTGACGTCATTTCAATGTTGTTGGTTGGTTTTAATGCGCACGCGCAACAGGCGGGCATATCGGAAGGGAGGGCTTACGAATGGTAAGGTGAGGGAGAAAAAAGGGCATTATAAGAGGAAAAGGACAGTAGTATAGGCTTTGTTCTAAAGGAAGGATTCAGGCCCGATTTGCAGTACTTCTGGCATTCGTGGTTACTTGCGTCTAGAACATAGCCTTCGTGACTTCTACAAATCTGGTGGTTATAATTAAAACAGAAACTAATTATCGCTTGTAAAATCCAATATAGATGATAGTAAATACAGATTATTACAACAGGCAGTTGATCTGGGTTGTCGGATTGCGCCAAGTTGATGAGACAAGCTGGTGCCAATACTATAAAACTTTTACAATTGTATTTTCTAGAACTGTATTTATTAGTTATAACTTTAAATGGGTTGAAATGAACCATTAGCATTTTCAAAGATGTGGCAATTTGCCAGCTGCCATATCTTTTAAAATGCTTATAATTCATTTTAGTCAGTCATATTAATATGTAGAAAATACAATTCTAGAAAATGCAATTGTAAAAGTGTTACAGTATTGACTCCAGGTTGATCAAACGCAACGCTGTAGGCGCAGTGTTTGATCCGGCTGAACTGTTCTTGTCAATGAGACGGAATATGACATCCCAGATGAACCGACTGTTGTAAACATTTGTTCATCAGATGACAGAGAAGCTTTAAAAGGAGAACATGACACCTGAAAGGTAACCGTAAACGAAAGTATGTCTATGGATATTTGTCTAGACTGTCCAGAGCAAAGGCTCTGGAGTTTTTAGTTCACGTTTGTAAAATTTTCACATCGAAACTTTTCACGTATCAGTGACGTCACTGATGTCACGAGAAGATCGTTTTAGACAGGCGTGATACGAATTTGAAAATGTTGAGCCAGAGTGAAAGAACAGCTAAATGACCTTGGTCGTCATATTCCGTAGTCTTAACGAGACCAGATCAGCCAGGTCAAACAATACACCGTGTTGAATCAATTGGTTGAATGCTAGAACCCCTTCCGCTCCTTATGTACATCTAGACGCCATCTACAATGCTCCACCACCCAAGGGGCGATATTTGTAATCTTATCAGAATGTGTTGGTTCTGGAATTGCACAGTTTTATATCCGGTTGATGTGCTTCAGGTCGAATTAGAACCAATATGTTGTCCGTGAGTGCAAAACGGCATGCGCTGATAACTTAAGGCCAATTCACGTGAACAAATTCCGGCGACAAAAGTAATCCAGTACTCTACCATTTGCCCATTCTACTGTATTGTCGCTCGTAACACGGAATGGACAGTCAAGTCAGATACGTTATCATTTTCATCACTTTCAAACATGAACGCATAAATTACTGCATAAGAGAAAGTACGGGGGTCGGTTTGCAAACTTCGTAATGGACAAAATGTTTTTGAGGAAGATCAATGCTGATTCCACCCATCAGCCCCAAATGGGTGTTGGATTAAATTATTACTGGTGACACCCGGTGCTTCATTAATTGAAATTGTGCTGATGATGTTTTTTATTACCTGGTAAACGCATGCGTGGACATCACTGCCCACGCGTGGATTACGACCAGTCCACGGCGGCTGTACTGTTTTGTATGCGGCTGTCCCATTCAGACACTTCATATCGGAAGGGTTAGTTTCGTAAAATTTTACTCGTACATCAAACTTTTAATCTGATACAAAAGCTGTGAAAATAAGGTTGTGTTCTGACCCTTGCATATTTCCGGAAGAAAATCATTTTATAACACTTAAAACACAAATAGGTATAACAAAATACACGCTGAGTTGTGACATCATTTTTGGGTTTGTTTTTCATATTTTTGATTCAGATATAGATGGCAGTGTATAAAGCAAGTTGACATGATAAAACATACAATTCAATAACAGTATTTAACAGCTGGCAATAATAAATAGTTGTCAATAATAAACGAAAATACTATGTAGATATATTTGGCTTTTTTATCAAAAATGTTGCTCAGGCAGATTTGGGGTCTCTGCTGAGACAAACTGACATTTTAGAATGTTCTTCAATGCAGACAGATACTTAAAGAGAGGTTCTCATTGTATTGTTTACGGCTTTAACGGTTTAAAGAGTCGCACAAGAGGTGATAGCATGGCCCATCTTGTTCATAACAGAGAAGCTTTTTGGAGCAGGAGCATTTGAAAAATATCTGAGGTATAGTTTCCTTTGTGTTGTTACAGAAAGTACATAGCTCTGTTTCCGATAGTTTGATTTGTGAAGTTTAGAATTTGTGCATAATATCATGCGTAAAATTTTGAGTTGTAGACTTTGCAAATATGAATCGTCGGTGATGATGGTTCAGCTTTTAAAAATCTCGTGCCAGTCACTGGACTGTAAGGGGAAATTTAACGTCTCACTCCATTTTCTCTGCGTTTCTAATGCGCAAACGTCCGAAAGGTTTCAGGAATATGGGATAGAAAGTTTGGCATACTTTCTTAGGCAATTTTATTTTTTCAATATTTTTGTTTCTTTTTTGAGTTGCTGGAGAATTCTTCTCCATAATTTGGGAAATGCATATATCATTCCCTGATAGATAAATGGTGTTTTGGGGGTTATATTGCTCGGAGAAATCTGTAAAATGTAAGAGCGGTTTGTCCTCTGTCAGGAGATCGTTGATAAAATAGATACCTCTCTCGCATCAGCGTTTATCGAAAAATAATTTGTTGTTGATTTTAACATTGCTGTTATAGAAGAGGGGTTCGGAAAGTATGTCTTCAGGGGCTGTGGAATTCTCTGCTTCCAAAAGAGACCATGCATTCAAAATATTTTTCCAGAAATAATTTGTGTGTTCTCCCACCGTCCTTAAACCTTCCTTATGTGGATTCCATACCTTGTAACTGCCAAAACTTTCAAAGTCATTTAAAATAAGCGTTTTCCACGGGGCAAATTTATTGGTGTCTAATAGTTTAGTAATCCATGAAATCTTAAGAGAGAGGCTATAGGTTTTTAAGTAGGAAAATTTGCTTCCACCGTTCTCCAAGGTATTAATTAACGTAGCTCGCTTTATCTTATCGATTTTGCCACGCCACAAAAAGTTAACAAATGTAGATTGGAGTTTGCAAAACAGATCGTCTGGTGGAGGGTCAGGCAAAGCCGACAGACAGTGTGTTAACATTGGCAAGCAAGCGTTTTCACCACAACAGTTTTTCCAATTAGAGTTAAATTACGAAAAGACCAGTCACTAAGAAGTTTTTCAAATTTTGTCATTTTGTTTAGAATGTAGTTTTCGTTGAACAAGTTATACTATTATTGTAGTATTGTGAATGAGTCATTGTGGTTCCCGTGAAGTCGTTGAATTACGTATATTTCTTCACCACAACCCCTTTTAGATCCAATCCATATCGCTTGAGTTTTGTCAAAGTTGACTTTGAGTCCAGAGCACTCCGAATAAATGGTTCATTGTTTCGAGCGCTATGTTTAGGGAGTACCCATCATCACTAAGGAAAAGTGTGCAGTCATCTGCATACAGACTTATTAAGAATTCAGAATCGTTTATCCTTATTCCATTGATATTGGGGTTAAATTTAAGTGTCGCACTTAAGATTTCCGCGCAGAGGATAAAAAATAGGAAGAAAGAGGATCGCCCTGCCTGATCCCTCGCTGGAGATTGAATCTGTCTGAACAATGCCCATTTGTTCAAAACACAGATGTAAATGTTACTGTATAAAGTTTGAAACCATTGTATAATAGATGAGCCGAATTTTAAGAAAGGTAGTGTTTTTCAATGAAGGACCATTCTAACGAATCGAATGCTTTTTCAAAATCTAGCAGTGTTACTATTCTCGGTGTGTTTTTCTCCTCACATTGTTTAATTAAATCAAAAGTCAGACGTGTTGTTTCTTCTCTTCTATGTATCTTCCTTTCATGAAGCCCAGTTGAGTTTCCGATATAAGTTTAGGTAAGACTGCATTAAAACGGTTAGCAATTGCTATAGAACCTATTTCTACATCGACGTTAATCAATAATATTGGCCTCGAATTGTTTATATATATTTTTTTTGGTTTATTTGGTTTAGGTATACATGTGATAATACCCGCTCTTTGTGTGATCGAGAGTTCTTTTGCGCGGTACCCGTAATTTAGGGAATTTATCAAAAACCTGCCGAGATCTTTCCGAAAACGTCTGTAAAATTCTGCCGTAAAACCATCTGAGCCAGGAGTTTTATTGTTTTTCTTTGATTTTAGGGCAACAGAGCATTCAGATTCGGTTAATAAACCTTCCTATGAGTTTTGCTCTTCTTCATCCAGAAAGTTGAGAAATTCATAGTTTTCCTCAAAAAATACATTATTTGTAGTTTTGTCATTATAGTCGGCGAGCAATATTCTCGATCTATAGAGTTGTTGGTAGAATGTCTTTTGATCTAATATTATTTCACTCAAGTCTTTTGTCTCACATCCGTCTGATTTAACTAGATTTGAAATTATATTTTCAGTGAAGTAGAGTTTGGGCATCTTGGTATAGTTCGACGTTACAGAGTTTAGTGAAATGTGATCTTTGATAAACGAAGTGGTTCCATACTTGAACTTCCAGCATGATGGTGGCTTCTTCTCAGTCGTTGATTGTATGACTCCACATTCGAAAGATAGAGTAGATCTGTCATTATTTTCAATTCTGCCATGTGAGTGCAGGCTGAAAATATTAATTGATCTAAACTATACATTTATTTCACAACGGTTCAGAATAAAACACTTTTCATGACTTTAAAAAGACCGGAACATTATCATTCTGTGACGGGCAGAAAAAAACAAAAAATAGCTGTCTAGTGTTCCTAATTGCTGAACCTCAATTAGATTTGAGAAGGTCGAGTGTCGGGACAAAGCTTCACAGTACTTACAAAAGAAGTACACATATACACACACATACACATACATACACAAGTACCCTCAGTCTTGTTTAAATGGTGGAGGGCTAGATTATTTTTCAAAAAGGATTTATAACAGTGTGTTTTTAATGTACCAAGCCAACAGGATGCAGAGCCTGATAAAGCAATATTTTTATCACAAACTATTGTTTTGTTATAATTTACTGGAGAGCGCCAACATGGTTGCAGAAAAAACATGACAGTGCCGCTCATATAGAAAAAAATATCATCAACTAAATTGTGCAGTCAAGAAAAAAATCTCTCGATATCATACATTTTACAATGCTGTCTGTAATTATTAACATTATGCACTGACGGTCAAATACAATATCTCAAGCAACCAGTCAAATTTTGTAAGGAATTCGACGCTGGTACGGCCTGGAACCAGTCTAGCATTTAAATGGTATATCGCCAATATTTTACATTCAATAGTATGGAATATTTAAGTTGGTAGGAAAAGCGATCTTCCCTATGATCCCGAAGCTCGACTCGGATACATATTTTGTACATCCACATAATGGTAATAATCTCTATATTTCAAGGGTTGAAGTAGCCACATTGTTACATTTTTTCATATGCTGAAATCACAAACATGAAACATTTGACTGTCTTCGGCAGGGGGAGGGGGGCACCAAAAATTTGCAAGACGTGACGTGGGGGTGGGTGGGTCTCTTGAGTGCGCTAAAAATGTGCATTTCCAACTTTTGCAATTTTTTGAATTTTTTAAAAATATATCAATATATCAGCTAATATATACCATTATTTGTGTTTCAAACCTTAAAGATAATGTTGTACATCACACTCTTAACATAAATACAACATCAGGAGGCTTTATATGTTAGAATATTGGGCTTAATCTGGGAAAATGTCACACGTTAGTACGGGGCGGGTGTCTTGTTCGAAATGTAGAAAATGTGCAGACAATATTTTGGGAACAATTCAAATGCAAATTTGTTCCCGTATATGTACACCTGCTCTGGCCAAGCCTGATAATGAACAGCTTGTCATTTGTACATTGGGGCCCAGAGCTGCCCATAGAGGTTCAAATTGGTGGTACCAGTTTAAGAGCATTGCAAAAATCCCCTAAAGACAGCTATGCCTACTAAGTTTATAAGTTTATTTTGGATTTTAATGGGAGAGTGGGGGGAGGGTGTCTGAGAACGGCAGTAGAAAATTTGCACGTAGTGGGTGGGTGGGTGTAAAAAGGCACGAAATAACAAGCCGAAAAACGGTATAAAGTTCTTGATAAAATCAAACTGGCGTGTGACATCATAACAATAGAGTGAACTGGTTGATTCACCACTGTTTCTTTTTTGTTGGTTTTTTATTTCATTTTTAAAGAAATTCCGGACTAAAAATATCAATATTTCTAAACTAAGGTTTTGAAAAGATTCTCTAGTTTCGGTTATTTCATAACCTACAGAATCTTATTAAAAACTTTAATCAAAATGGAGAAAACATGGAAGCAAAATGCAGTGACAACCGGTCCTACTAAAGAACGAGAACACAGGTAAATAAGGGAAAATTAAAGTTAATAAACGTTTTAAAAGGGTAGAGGGTGTTTGTGTTGGTATATTTTACCCATGTGTAAATTGTATCCACTGTGAATTCTGATGATTAAGAGGATTTAAAATGTATGGTGAGGCGCAGAATTTGTGGTTGTCAATTTGTCGCTGTTAACCGACCCTACTAAATAACGAACACAAGAGACAACAGTTGTTAATTGATTAGCTGTCAAATTGTGTGCACTATCGCTTGTACAAATGGGTGGAGTAAATAGAGGATATCTAGTGTTTTTGAGTGGATACCGAAAATTATCTCACGAGTGACCGAGATAAATGGTTATTTTTTGTGACCGCTTGCGCGAGCGAAAATTTCCACTTGTCTCTGTCACGAGTGAGATAATTTACGGTATCCACTCAAAAACACTAGTTTTTCTTTTTATTATACGCTTTTTATAAGAATCTGATAATTCCACTCGTTTTAATTTTGAATTGATGCATGAAAGTAAACAGCGCATTGAATCATTGATACGCGGAAGTGATTTGATCGATAATCGGAACAGATGGCGTCTTGCGATCTGATTCAGCTGGCGGGTTTCTAGTTCAAACATCGCATGAAAGTCCGTAACATAAGTTTTTGGTTTGGTACGTCTTTTGAAAGGACGTACCAAACCAAAAACTTATATAACGGACTTTCAGGCCATGTTTGGACTAATGGGTTTCATGCGTTAGTTCAGGGCTTACGTGTTGAATTATTGCTAGAAATGATCGGTATCCACTCAAAAACTCTAGATTGTCTTTTCATTATACGTTTATAGAACAAATTGATCATTTCCAGTGATAATTTGACTCGTATTCACCTTGAAGTGATGCCTTAAAAGCCGTCATTTTGATTGATACCGTGAAAGTGATAATTTCTATATCTTCACAGTCGGTGATACGATTTCTATCTTTCCGCAATTTCCTCGAAAATCTATCGTTTGGCGTATAATAAAATTGTCTTTTTATTTTATACATCATTTATTTTCATCAACAGCAAATACCGCTGCCATCCTCATTTTACTGGTATAATTGCACTAAACGCTCGATAATTATTTGTGTAAAGTACATAATTTGAAAGACATGAGCGAAGTTAAATCTTAGTTTATTCTTTACTATAATAACACTTTGGCCGGTCGCTGATTCGTCGTAAATATCGGGTGAAAAAATCTTGATTATCCCTGCGTTCTACAGCCCCACGCACAAACACACATCGTATCTCCTTCCAAAACTCGGAAACGAAAAGTCTGATGACATCACGTACCTAACTTTTCCTAATCTCCCCGATAAGCGTACTAATCCTATCCTGTTGTCACCCAATTCCCACATATCTTTCATTCTCCCATCCGACTTCCCCATTTCTCACTCGGTGAATCATTTCTCTTACACTGATATTTTGGACATTCTAATAGAAAGTGTTCAAGGGTCTTCTTTACTCCTGTGTTACACATTTTTTCCCAATTTCTCCCCTGAGCTCCAGTAACCGTGATCTCAGCATAAACAGCAGTGACCCCACCCCCACCCCCCACCCCCCGTGGGTTCTGTTTTGAAATTTTGCCTCAGTTTCAGTGTCGCTTGGAAAAAAAGAGTCGAGTCGATGTTTTGTTTTTTTATTCCTGCCTATACAGCCAAACGAGAAAATTCAACAAAATACTGAAACTGTACAAAAGTCACTTTTCGATACCAAACTTCTTTCCGGGGAGTCGATGATATGGTCCTGTGTCGTGATATTATATGTACCTGGTGCTATACAGGACAACCAACATTCCCTAATTGTGTGGACATCCCACCTACGCTTCTTTTTGTGTTCGACTAGGGTCGTGACTTTCGTTTTTCAACCGACAACTGACACAACGTAGATTGTTCGGTTAACCGGTCAGCTCTAGACCCCCCCCCCCCCCACCCCCTCCTCCAAAGTTCCATCAAGATACTCTTCAAAACAAGGAGGTCCTTTATCACGCGGGTCACCCAAATACCCCTTTGGACATCAGAAAATAATAAAATCATGTAAACTAGAGAAACAGAATTTACTGCGGCCAGAAATTCGTGTGTGTGTCAAAATGTTGAAAGCATCAGAACTGAATTTCATAGAAACAGAATTTACGGAGACTTATTTTCAGGAGCAATATATCTTTAAAGAAATCAGAAATGGGATTTCGTAAACAGTGTTTAAAGATTTTCATACATTTATCAGATAAAATTTTTCAAGAAACAAGAAATAACTTCTGTATACAATATTCAACTTGTTCTTTAAATGATTATTTCGGCTCCGCACCCTTTTTTGAATGAAGAAATACATATGGGCTATGAACTTCAGACAATTATTAGGGGAGGTGGGGGTTATAAAATACAATTTCCAGCAGTTCTGAAAACATGAATTTAATGACTCCTGCTGGGTGACCTTAGTGACCTGAACCCAAATACTGAACCTCCAGCGAATGTTGACATGTGGACTCATTTGGTGCTGGTCCCAGGTACATAGATCATACCACGCTTGAGGTATGGGCGTGACCCCCTTTCAAACTTTTTAGCTCTGCACATCTTTCTGAGTGATGAGATACATCTATGAACTTGAGAATGCATGAGAAGGGCAGAAAATGTGATGTTCGCATTCCTGAAAAACTCACTCAATGATCCATGGTTGGTCTAAGTGAACTTTACCCATGTTTTGAACCTCCAGTGCGTTTCTATTAGTTTGGTATTCATCCGAGGTCTATAGATAACATACTATGCTTGGGATATTAGTCTGACCCATTTGTTTTGAGGTTTAACAGCACTTTCGACAGCCAGGGTCGCCTCGTGTCGGACAGTTTTACGGATTAAGGAAGAGGCGAGCAGCTGTTAGATTCCACAGCGTACTCCATACAAGCAAGGTTAGCATCAGTTGAAAACAAGTGGACCATCGACGTGCAGTACGCCTTAGTATGTAGCGCCACCGTGCTCCAGCGTGGGCAATCGGGATAAAGTACCTTGCCCAAGGATACAGTGCAGTTACACCTGGTGAGGATCGAACCGTGGACATTTTGGTTTGAAATCCAAGGTCATAACCTTTGAGCCTCCATCCTCCCAGCTCGCCCATTTAAAAGTCTTAAAATGTATATATGGCCCTTAACAAGGCGTACTGGAAATAAGAAGGTGGTGGGATCTCAATTAAGACTGGCTTTGTGTACATAGTGGAAATGTGACAGAAAGCCAGGAAAACGTTTTTCTGCCATGAGTTTAATGGAAGCTTTTGGACTCACATTGAAATTTAAAAGAGGGTTAAAACACATCATTTAAATATTCCATTTCAATAATTCCTAACTATAATAGGTGTTTTAAAAAAAGCTATTCACCACTTCATCCCGAAACCCGTCGATCTTGAGTCATGATTGAAAACAAACAAATTTAAAAAATGCTTTGAAAAGTGAAGGGTTCTTTATTCAACTTGCTTTGATAATGAGATTGTAACATGAGATTAAATAAACAGATAATGTTATTCAATGTGACAGTTGCAACTTACTCTTTAAAAGCTTTGTTGTTCAGAGATTCTCCTCGTTTCATATAATTGCTATTGCTTCAATGATTACATTTCTCTGTAAGCTATGAACATCTTGCAGCCTCTGAAGCCACACCTAAGGCCCCAAATGCCAGAAAATAATAGATGGCCGAGTATTAGTGGCTATCTATCAGTATAAAAAAAAATTGAGATAGGATAGTTTGTAATCGAGTTAGCATGCAGACAGCGAGTGGGGAGAAGACATAATTCATTCTTCTTGCTTTCTCGAGTAGATTATACAGTATAGTCACTGCACACAGTTATATCTATCAATATTCTTGTGTGTGACTGAAGTCTTTACAGATATCGTTTATTTTCTCTTTAATGGGGGGCGCGGTGGCTCAGTTGGTAGAGGTGCAGGCTGCAAGCCGAGAGGTCCTCGGTTCGAATCCCACCTGTGGCAACCGCATTGTGTCCTTGGGCAAGACACTTCACCCCCATTGCCTACACGTGGGCAGGGTGACGTTGTGTACTAAGGCGTACTGCATGGTGCACATGCCTTCAACCAATGCTGCTTGTGTGGAGTTCGTATGTTGGGGAGCTGACAGTTGCTCGCTGTTGCTCGGTGGTTCTCTCCGGGTGCTCCAGCTTCCTCCACCCGTAAAACTGTCGCGGTCATGATTAGCCATTGTGCGAAATATTTGACCTTAAACACCAATAAATAAATAATTCTCTTTAATGGATTTTGTCAGTTCTATCACAACACATTCTTGAAATAATGTTTGTATCTTTTCTTCATACATACATTCGTACATTTTCACAATGTCTCATCTTTAACAGTCAAATATCACTTCTCTGAATCTGTTGATCATTAGGTTGCTATTCAATGTGACATTAATTGTGCTAAACATTCTGTGAAAAAAATTATCAAATCGAGCAATTTGTGTATCTGGAGCTAAAATATTCTCATCTTGTTTCTTAATTTTAAGTTGAACGTCAAGGAGGGAAGATACGCAAGGTCTAACCACTTGGTTGTTTGTGTTGGAATTGGAAAATTCTATTGGTAAAGAATTGTTTAAAGATGCTATTGGAAATTGTTCAATTTCACCAATATTTTCTATACCACTCGATGTTGGTGACATATTATCTGGATCAAAACTACTTCCATACTGTTTGCATGATCCGTGTAGCATCATGATTGAATCAAATATATCAAGTGGGCTTGAATGTCGTTTTACAGGAGCTCTATACGTCTTTCCTATTTTGGAAATTGTCTTAAAATGGCTTACTCCTTTTCATTTTAGTCTTTTTATACCTAAAGCAGATTCACCCACTAATTTCAAAAGCTCTTTTCCGTGAGTGAGTAAAATTTCTTTAGGGGCTTTACGTTTTCCTAAAGGTCTTTTGTCATCTGTACACCATGTTTCAATCCTTCTTTCTTTAAAGTTCGAAATGCATTTTTTGTCATTGGTTGTATTAATGGTACGGCTGTTCTCGGTGCTGTATGAGAAATAGAATCTAATCCATACCCATATTGACGTGGTATACATCGATATACGGGCATCATTTTTTTATAAGTGTAATTTGCCATGCTCTCTAAAATGCAGCTTTATTACATTCTTGCCACTGAGAAACTGAATAGGTTTAAAGGTATTTCCATTTATATCTATACTAATCTGATTAAAGTAAGATTTGATACTGGTACATAATGTACATTATCAAATTCTTTCTGAATGTGTTGACACTCTCTTCGTGTTTCAAAAGGTATTACTCGTAAAATAGTCCATTCAGTGTCACCTAGAAAAATATAATCTGCAATGTCAGAATAAATAAAGAGTTGACTGAAATCAGTAATTAAATCCACATTATATTTAAATGCGCTTCTTGGCATGTTAGGAAAAATGACAGGAAAAATATTTTACACATCAAATATTTTAAATACCATTTGTATAGGCACTTGGTAAAATACTTAATTCAAGAACAGCAATACTCTTGTGAGTCGTATGTTTCACAGACGTTTTATTGATACGATTCGATATTTTGCCATCTGTTAAAATGATTTTAAAACTAGATTCTTCATCTGTAATAGTTTTTACCCCAGGAGGTAAATATTACTTTAACTAAACTTACTTCCCATCTGTCACATATATCATGTCGGAAAGTGACAAAGACACTGCATTCTTCCCGTCTGTGAGTCAGGGTAAGTTCAATATGAATAAAATATGTATAGTACTTTTCCGCCAATGGGTTAAGGTAAGTTCAGTATAAATAATATATGTATAAAAGCAATGTATGCCAAGTGTTGGTTGAGGTAAGTTTTGTTTGCGAATAGTAGCTTTATCTATTATGAACGATAGGAGGGTTAACACTGTTTTGTGTGCTTGGATGGTCGTTTGTAAAATTGGAAAATTGTGTGCGACACAGTCTGGTTGAGGTCGTCAAGAAAATACGTGATGCATGCTTTTCTGCCACGGTATACAATGCATACATGTGTCGGGACAGTTATACGGGGATAATTACTTACAGCTAGACAAATGTGTGATGGCTGGAATGTGAAGAGAAGTCGAAATGATTTTAATTCATTCAAGTTTACATTTCATTTTCAAGTACAGTTTTTTATGTAAGTAAAATATAAATAATGTTCCACTTCTCAAATTCAATTACGGATAAAATTCGTTTTAATGAAGGATTTTTCAATGCAATTTATTAATCATTATATTTAAAGGTTTTATCAAAAATATTTCATAAATTATATTAAATATTTATACAAATCACATTTAAAAGCGAAATCGAAATTCTGTGATTTAAAGTATTTTTCTCTATACAGATGACAAAATTTAAGGTCATAGAGAACTGAGAAAATTTGGTGTACAAATTTATAAATATTAAAGTTATTCATGGATTTTCCCACAATCCGTGTATTAAATAAATGTAAATTTATAAATGTATTGTATCCATTTAGGGCTTTCATAAATTGAGTAAATGTGGTGTTGATCTAAATGTTCAATTATTTCAGGTGACCATTTTGGGGTACATGTAGTTCCTGCACATTGTACAACCTTTTTTTCGTTCCACTTGAAAGAGCATCAGTTAGTCAGTCTCTTAGTCAGCTGGAGTGGTGTAAGCACCAGTGTTCTACGACATCTGTGTCAGAAAGTTTTTTTGCCAACACGTTTAGGCTTAGTGCTGGTATGTTTATGGCAGAGTGCTTTGTGCTACTTTGCTTTGTGCATTCGTGTGCTTCATGTAGTGATATGCTTTGTGCGCTACCTTAGTGGGTCAACCAATTCATGATGACAACTTAATGTTGTGTATTGGCATAAAAGGCTAGATACTTGTGCTGTGATATGGCAAATGTGATTGCTCATCTTGTGAATAAGAATTTGTTGCATTGAATTAATAAAAATCTTTATGAAGCAACTCCTGTGTGTTATATTCAAAGGACCCGTGCCAAATGGTGGCAGCAGTAGGATTCTTATTCATGACGGAACAACGATATTAAATACGTTGAATCAACATTTGATTTCTTCTGACAATGCTACTTGAATCCAAGAAAATGTTTACTGCATCAACAACTGAATTGTTCATCGCTCGATACCAACTGACCGGTTACCTGTGGGTTATTTGATGAAATGAATGATTTGCAACATTTAGACATTTTCAAATTTTGAAGTTATTAACTATATTTTTTTCAGCTTGGAAAATGCAAATTGCATAAGGAAATATTAAAACAAAGGTTATATGGCGGTACCTAACTGTTGATGCTGTTTTGATTGTGGGTTTGTGTGAATAAACCCATATTTTGATCAGCACCAACTCTTAACCACGATTGGTTAAAGGATGGTTTATTTTAAAAGTTGGCTAAAAAGGAAATACACATGATTTGGATAGAACGTTTGGTAACTCTTGTACATGTTTTGATTTTGATTCAGAATAATAGTTTTGAACAAGTGATTCAGAACTTAAGCATGGATTACAGACAAATGATGGATGTAGGTAAAGAGTTGGGAATGAGTGGTAAGGAATTGTTAGATTTTATTGGGAGAACAGAATGTGAATATGATGAAAGGGACCGTCAGGAAAAGAGAGAAAGAGATAGATTGGATAGGGAGGATCGTGTTAAAGAACGTGAAATGAAAATACGTTTGCAGGAAATTGAAAGTCAAAATAAACTTGACCTGTTAAATAAACAAATTGAGCTTGAAAAGGTAAAATGTGAAACGGGTGGTGATTCAGAAACAAAAGTATGTGTAAAGGTCCTAAGTTATCTCCCTTTGAAGAAAACCGAGACGACATGGACGCATATTTACATAGATTTGAAAATTATGCAATAAATCTTGGTTGGTCACATAAAGACTGGGCATTGCATCTTAGTGCTTTGGTAAAGGGTGAGGCTTTAGATGTATATTGTAGATTATCACCTTCAGAGGTTGTGAATTACGCAAAGGTTAAAGAAGCATTATTAAAGAGATTTCAGTTAACAGAAGAGTGGTTTAAACAGAAATTTAGAACTTGTGTAGCAGAAAAAGAGAAATCAGCCCCACAGTTTGTAAATCGCCTTGAACATTATTTTTGTAGATGGGTTGAGTTATCTGGGATTGAAAAGAATTTTGATACATTGAAAGACTTGTTACTTAGAGAACAGTTCTTGAATGTATGTCCTAAGGCATTGGCAATTTTTTTGAAAGAAAGAAAACCCAAAGATATTGAGACAATGACAATTTTGTCCGAACAATATATGGAGGCCCATGGGGGTAATTTAATTAAGTCTAGTAGTCAGTGTGAGACACAAGGTAAGCATGGTTTCAGCCAAAATATACATAGGCATCACAAGACAGGCAAAAGTGGTTTAGCTTCAAACGCCGGTGTGATAAAACGTTGTTATTTTTGTAAAAAGACTGGGCATGTTATAAAATATTGTTTTGAATGCCAGAAACAACGTAGACAAGGAATTCAAAAATTTGGGGCTTTGATTAATGACGAGATGAAAGATGCTGAAAATAAACAATGCCAATGTTGTAAGAAAGAGATTAGCCATATTGAAACGATTAATGCCTGTTTTTCTGAGCCACAATGGGATCACACCTGCTGTACAAAAAATAATGAGGTGCGATTGTCTTGTGGACATGAACTTCCCTTGATTGGTGCTGTTTGTGAGAATAGTTGCAAGTTGAGATTTATGCCTTCAGAGTTTTGTTGCTTTAATGGACTAAAAATCAAAGTGCTCCGAGATAGTGGATGTAGTGGGGTGGTGGTTCATAAAGAGTTAGTTCAGCCTAACCAATTAACAGGTAAGACTGAAAGGTGTGTGTTAAATGATGGCACAATTCGAGAAGCCCCAGTCGCAAACATATCAGTGGACACTCCTTATTTCAAAGGTTCAGTGGAAGCATTGTGCATGGATAATTCACTTTATGACCTAATCATAGGTAATATAAGTGGTGTAAGACCGCCTAGCAATCCTGATAAATCATGGAAATGTAACTGTGATAAAGTGCTATCTGTTAATTCACCCATTTTGAAGCAATTAGAAAATAAAAAGTTGTTAAAATCAGAAAATGAAATAGAAGATAGTAAAAAACTTGTTCATGCAGTAATGACAAGAAATCAAAAACATAATGAAAGTAAATGTTACAAGCCCATGAAGGTTTTAGAAAGTTTAGATATTTTAAAACAGAACAAAATACAGATGGTACTTTGAAGTGGTGTAGGGAAAAAGCTATGAGTAAACAAAAGAATGTGAAAACTATGGGTAGAATAACATGGTTTGAAGTTGATAAAGATGTATTATATAGATTTTATCAAAATCCAAAGCTTGAACATTGTAAAGTTCAAAAACAGGTGGTTGTTCCAAAGGCTTTTCAAGATGTAGTTTTGGAGCTTGCACATGAGTCGATCTTGGGAGGTCATTTGGGGATAAACAAAACTGCTGATAAAATTCTTACTCAATTTTATTGGCCTGGTCTTCAAAGGGACGTGAAGTTGTTTTGTCTGTCCTTGTGATATATGTCAGAGAACTTTTCCAAAAGGGAAAGTTACAAGGGTGCCACTGGAGCAAATGCCATTAATTGAAACACCTTTTCAAAGAGTGGCTGTTGATTTAGTGCGTCCTATTCATCCATTAACAGAAGGTAAAAATAGGTACATTTTAACCATGGTTGACTATGCGACAAGGTATCCCGAAGCAGTTCCACTTTCTGGGATAGAAACTGAAAGAGTGGCTGAAGGCCTTTTCAATATGTTTACCAGACTTGGTTTCCCAACAGAGATTTTAACAGATATGGGAAGTCAGTTTACCTCCAAAGTCATGAAAGAAATAAGTAGACTATTATCGATACGTATGTTGACTACCACACCATATCACCCAAGTTGCAATGGTCTTGTAGAAAAATTCAATGGCACATTTAACCCTTTACCTAACATGAAAAGCAGATGACACTTGCAAAAAAAATTCTTGAATAACTAATTTTTTTCATTTTTTGTCTCAAAAACATAGGTTATGACCCCTCGTTGGAACGGGCTCGACGAGCTCGTTCCAACGAGGGGTCATAACCTATGTTTTTGAGACAAAAAATGAAAATATTTTGAAAATTAATTGGCGATTTTTTAGAATAGCGCTGGCCGGTTTTGGCCATTACGTTGGGTAAAGGGTTAAAAACATGCTGAAGAAAATGTGTGCAGAACGCCCAAAAGATTGGGATCATTATATCCCAGCCTTACTTTTTGCCTATAGAGAGGCACCACAAGAAAGTTTAGGATTCAGTCCTTTTGAGTTGTTATTTGGAAGAACAATAAGAGGGCCAATGGCTATTTTGAAAGATCTGTGGATTGATGAGGTTGCTGAACCAGAGGTAAGAAGTACGTATCAATATGTATTAGATTTGCGAGAAAAAATAGAAAATACTTTAGAGTTGGCAAGAGCAAAGTTAAAATTATCCAGTAAAAGGTATAAGAAATATTATGACAGAAAGAGTAAGACAAGAAAGTTGGAAGTTAATGACATGGCATTAGTATTATTGCCCACTGACAATAACAAATTGGTAATGCATTGGAAGGGGCCTTATAGAATTATAGAGAAGGTGGGTAGATGTGACTATAAACTGGATGCAAATGGGAAAACAAAAATTTATAATGCTAATTTGTTGAAAAAGTATTTACCATGTAATTCACAGAATATGGTGGTTGAAAGTGACCATAGAAAATGTTCTGGTATGTTGGAGATCGCTTCTATAGGATTGATAGAAAATGATTCTGAAACTGAGAGTTTTGATGAGATAAGTGATGAATTGAGAAACGATGAATTATTGAAATCCCCTGCTTTAACATCAAGTGAGTCTGTACAAGACATAAAATATGGAAACACATTGTCATCATCACAGAGAACAGAACTGGAAGATTTAGTTTCTGTCTTTAGTGATATTTTATCTGATATGCCAGGTGAATCAAATCTTATTGAACATGAGATAAAACTTCTTGACTCAGAACCAATCCGAATTAAGCAATACTCCTTACCATTGTATATGGAAGAAACTATTATCAATGAAGTCCAATCAATGCTTGATTTAGGAATTATTGAACCATCTCAGTCTCCGTATTGCTCACCTGTAGTGTTAGTCAAAAAAACCGATAATACAGTGAGATTCTGTATAGATTTCAGAAAATTAAATAAGATTATTTCATTTGATGCAGAACCAATTCAAAATTCTGATGCAATTTTTTTCAAAACTTTCAAAAAGTATTATTTTTCAAAAATCGATCTCAGTAAAGGTTATTGGCAAATTAAATTATCTGATAACAGTAAAGAGACCACAGCATTCTCGACACCTTCAGGGTTATTTCAGTTTAGAAAGCTACCTTTCGGTTTGGTGACGGCCTCAGCCGTGTTCAGTAGAATGATGAGAATATTGTTGTGTGGAATGGAAGATGTGGAGAACTTCATTGACGATGTACTTCTTCATAACAAAACGTGGGAAGAACATTTAAAGTCTTTGGAAAAGTTGTTTCTGAGACTCAGAGATGCAAATTTAACTGCTAGACTGGGTAAGTGTATGCTGGGCTTCACAGTTTTGCAGTTTCTAGGTATGATGTAGGAGAGGGGGAAATGAAACCCAATCCAGAGAAGGTGAAGGTTATAGCTGAATCACAATGCCCAGAAACCAAAAAGCAATTAAAATCATTTTTGGGTATGGTAGGATTCTATAGGAAATTCATACCAATTTTTTCTGAAAGAGCTGTTCCACCAACTGATTTGACAAAGAAAGGTATGCCTAATAATCTGAATTGGAATAAGTCTCATGATAGAGCTTTTGAAACACTAAAAAGATATTTAATCCAAAGTCCCATTTTGAGATTGCCAGACTAAGATAAGACATTTATTTTAAGAACAGATGCCTCAAATAAAGGAATTGGAGCAGTTTTGCAACAAGCGGAAGATGGAATAAAGTATTCAGTGGCTTATGCTAGTAAAAAATTGTTACCCCGAGAAACCCGATATTCAGTTATTGAATGTGAATGTCTTGCTTTGGAGTGGGGCATTTCAAACTTTCAAATTTATTTGTATGGGAAAATGTTTATCATTGAGACAGACCATTATCCTTTAATTTATATGAATAAGGCAAAATTAACAAACAGTAGAATAATGAGATGGGCACTTGCTCTGTAACCATACCAATTTGTAATTAAGGCAATCAAAGGTGTAGACAATATTGGTGCAGACTATTTGAGCAGACTTTGAAAATATGTAGTTTGGTAGTAAAATATCAAATATTTTTTTTTTTTTTTGGAAAGGGGGGATATTGTCACATATGTCGGAAAGTGACAAAGACACTGCATTCTTCCCGTCTGTGAGTCAGGGTAAGTTCAATATGAATAAAATATGTATAGTATTTTTCTGTCAATGGGTTAAGGTAAGTTCAGTATAAATAATATATGTATAAAAGCAATGTATGCCAAGTGTTGGTTGAGGTAAGTTTTGTTTGCAAATAGTAGCTTTATCTATTATGGACGATAAGAGGGTTAACACTGTTTTGTGTGCTTAGATGGTCGTTTGTAAAATTGGAAAATTGTGTGTGACACAGTCTGGTTGAGGTCGTCAAGAAAATATGTGATGCATGCTTTTCTGCTATGGTATACAATGCATACATGTGTCAGACAGTTATACGGGGATAATTACTTACAGCTAGACAAATGTGTGACGGCTGGAATGTGAAGAGAAGTCGAAATGATTTTAATTCATTCAAGTTTACATTTCGTTTTCAAGTACAGTTTTTATGTAAGTAAAATATAAATAATGTTCAACTTCTCAAATTCAGTTACGGATAAAATTCGTTTTAATGAAGGATTTTTCAATGCAATTAATTAATCATTATATTTATAGGGTTTATCATAAATATTTCATAAATTATATTAAATATTTATACAAATCACATTTAAAAGCGAAATCGAAATTCTGTGATTTAAAGTATTTTTCTCTATACAGATGACAAAATTTAAGGTCATAGTGAACTGAGAAAATTTGGTGTACAAATTTATAAATATTAAAGTTATTAATGTATTTTCCCACAATCCGTGTATTAAATAAATGTAAATTTATAAATGTAAGGTATCCATTTAGGACTTTCATAAATTGAGTAAATGTGGTGTTTATCTAAATGTTCAATTATTTCAGGTGACCATTTTGGGGTACATGTAGTTCCTGTAAATTGTACCATCCGTTTTACGTTCACTTGAAATCTTTTACATCCATTACATCTGTAAAAATGTTTATTTTGGATAACATTGAAATATGAGCATCAGTTAGTCAGTCTGTTAGTCAGCTGGAGTGGTGTAAGCACCAGTGTTCTACGACATCTGTGTTAGAACGTTTTTGTGCCAACACGTTTAGGCTTACTGCTGGTATGCTTAGTGCAGAGTGTTTTGTGTTAGTTTGCTTTGTGCATTTGTGTGTTTCGTGCAGTGATATGCTTTGTGCGTTACCTTAGTGGGTCAACCAATTCATGATTACAACTTAATGTTGTGTATTGGCATAAAAGGCTAGATACTTGTGCTGTGATATGGCAGATGTAATTACTCATCTTGTGAATAAGAATTTGTTGCATTGAATTAATAAAAATCTTTATGAAGCAACTCCTGTGTGTTATATTCAAAGAACCTGTGACACCACCGCTGTTTATCAAGATGAATGGGTTTAGGTAATTGTGTTTGAAAACAGCATTGTGTAGTACTTGGAAACATATCCATGGAGCTATCATTCAGAAATGTTTAATGAAGCGAATTCATTTTTCTTATCTTGTGGTTGTTTCAAATATTTTAAACCTGAACTTGGAAGAATATATCCTAAAGAATTACTTAATAAAGCTAACCACAATTCTTTATTAGGACTTTGTAAACTAG
Source organism: Pictodentalium vernedei (assembly GCA_031216915.1). NCBI lineage: Eukaryota > Metazoa > Mollusca > Scaphopoda > Dentaliida > Dentaliidae > Pictodentalium > Pictodentalium vernedei. Next base: position 262,958,140 of record CM062296.1, read on the forward strand.
TATGTGCAATGGCAGTAATTATAATTAAAATAATCTGTGTAATATAAGTAACTTGAATTTTTGCAACACAATTCTCACAGAGTTTAAATTGTTGACTGTGTTGACTTTGCATTCACAAGGTAATGAAGTTTCATTTGATGACATGTTCGTTTTTATACCGAATCCGATTCTGCTGTCCAACTATCAAAATTCATTGGATATCCTTCCCATTGTATTTTAAGTTTTTTAATAATATGTTTTACCCACACGACTTGATCGTCTATCAAGAACTGATTCAGTGATATATCCTTTATCATCTTTTATACCTTAAATTTCTTGTGAATAAAATGTACCCTGAATCCCTTTTCCACCACAATCTTCACGTTTGTAAGTTGGTGGTATTTGTATGTTTCACATGTGTAATGTTAACCAACTCTTTTGTCCAATTTGGTAAATACCCTTTTTTCAAATGTATGTTTGGTTTTATTAATACACACTAAATCACTAACTTGTAATTTTGTAATTTTTTCTTTGGAATTTTTTGTGCAAACAAATGTAGAGGGACTTCTACTTTATTTTCTGTAGTTACAGAAGCAGGAGTTCTTTGAAAACTCTGATGTAAACTATCATTGGAACTATCCACTAAGTTTTGTAACACATCAATGTATTTTAATGTATGCTTATGTGTGAAACATTTCAGCATACGTGTGTTCAATGTATGTTGAAATCGTTACACAAAATTTGCTTTTTGTTTTAGGATTTTCTGTCATAAAAAATGAATAATGCTCTATTCAAAAAGTCCTGCAAAAACTTATTTTTAAATTCCGATCTTTGTTAGTTTGTAATGATAATGGTTTACGACCACAAGTTTTCAAAATGGTCTGAAAAGATTTTGTTCATGTCTCTCCAGTTTTATTACAGATATGTAATATCCATGCATATTTTGGAAATACATCAATGACAGAAACTAAACAATGAAACTGATCATTATAAGACTGAAAAAATTGCAATTGATGATCAATACCACCTACTATAGTTTTACATCCCGAAAATGTTCTCCTGCCAGGTCCATGTAAAGTATGTATTCTTTCTACCCTCAACCCATCTTTCACTTGATCAAGAGTAATGGATTTATCTTTTCGATGTGCTGATTTATACAATTATTGTATACCACCATAACCAGCATCATGTTTTGTATTGTTATACAATTCAGTTAATAAATCATGCAATGGGCCTCCCACTTGTCAGAAGGTTTACGTTCAGTTAATTTTCGTTTTAGTAACTTTGATGTATCTTCACACCACTTTATTTTCTCACTTCTACATGTTGGAGTTATTGATAAAGGAGAATCTGACAAGTTATCTTCTGGAGAAATCTGATATTTACTGGTAGGTTTATTAGTGCATTGTCTTTGCATCCACGGCCAACGTTCGCGATTTCTTGTGGAATATTTATATATATTAATCCCCGACTGAATATTTCCCAGCTTCTGCATTTGAAACCTTTTCGATGTCTGAGAACATCGTTGACTAAATCAAGAATGTTTGAACCTTGTATGACTTCTCCATCTTAACACAATTTACCCTGATCTCCCAGCTCATGTTTGGATGAGTTGATAAAGCAGATAATAATGAAATTGCTTTATGTCCCATAGTCACAGGTACACTTTGTATAATACGATCTTGTAGAGACAATGCTTTTTTTCTAACGCTGGTATAATCAATGCAGGTTGTAATGCCTTCCCATATGACATTTGAATTTATTTCAATGTTTCACCATACTTGAGTTCTTTCTCACTTTCTGATAACTCTGAGTTTTCTAACACTGATGATAAATTATTCTGAAGTTGTGCTGTATTTGTAACCTGTGCATTATGTGGTAATATAGGATGAAATCTTACGAGCAGCTTCTGAACTAAAGAATGGTAAAGGTAGTGGGGTTGACCACATCTTGAATGCACATATTAAAGTGTCCCTTCACGTACTGCTGCCAATATATAAGGAATTATTTAATCTAATTTTTAGTAAAAGTATACTCCCAGAATCATGATTAATAGGTATTGTAAAGCCCATTTACAAGAATAAAGGTGATCCGTCCCTACCTGGACATTATCGCCCCATTTCAATACTTAGTTGCCTGGGAAAGCTGTTTGCGAAGATGTTAAATAATAGGTTATTGATATTTGCAGAAAGTGAAGATATCCTTCAAGAGTGTCAAGCAGGATTCAGGAAAGGCTATTCCACTAGCCACAACATCTCCGTCTTCAACGCATTGATATTCACAGTGTTTAGAGCGGGGCTGTGGGGCAAATTGCTCAAATATAGAATTGGGAGTAAGTGTTTTGATTATACCAGGACTATGTATAATGGCATAAAATCCCAGGTTGTAATAGGCGATTCTAAATCAGATTTTTACCTTTGCCTTAAAGGCGCCTGTCAAGGAGAAAATCCCTCTCCTTTCCTGTCCTCTCTGTACTTGAATTATTTAGATGACTTCTTGTTATCTAGTGGCATTGATGGTGTTAATCTCTGTCCACATGTGGACTCCACAATAACCCAGTTCGTGAAACTTTTAACATTACTGTATGCAGATGATAATGTTCTGTTATCAGAGTCGGCTACTGAAATGCAGTCACTTCTAAATCGATTTGAAGCGTACTGCATTAATTGGAAGTTGAGTGTAAATTTGTCCAAAACTAGGATATTAATTTTTGATAAGAAACGTCATTCGAATTTAGTTCTTAAAATTAACGACCAGGTTATAAGTCAGATAAAAGAATATAAATATCTCGGAGTGATTTTCAGTTAGTCTGGATCTTTCCTTAAAACGCGAAAATTCTTGTCCCAACAGGATACCAATGTCTATGTTTAGTGTTCTTAGAAAATCTAGGAAATTTAATTCATCTATTGAAAGCCAACTTGATCAATTTGATAAAATGGTACTACCTATACTAACATACGGCTGTGAAGTTTGTGGCTACGAAAATCTAGATATTATTGAGAAAGTACATCTAAAATTTCTAAAGTTTATAATCGGGGTCAAGCCTAGTACCCCAAGCGATATGGTCTATGGAGAATTAGATCGCTACCCTCTAGCAATTAACATTAACCCTTTACCCAACGTAACGGCCAAAACCGGCCAGCGCTATTCTCAAAAATCGCCAATTAATTTTCAAAATATTTTCATTTTTTGTCTCAAAAACATAGGTTATGACCCCTCGTTGGAACGAGCTCGTCGAGCTCGTTCCAACGAGGGGTCATAACCTATGTTTTTGAGACAAAAAATGAAAAAAATTAGTTATTCAAGAATTTTTTTTGCAAGTGTCGTCTGCTTTTCATGTTAGGTAAAGGGTTAAAACAAAGATGATCTCTGTTTGGGCTAATATACTACAGTCACATCCAAATAAACTTCTGCTACTTTATCAATATTTGATCAACGCCCAAAATATGTTGGGATACGATTGTAAATGGATCTCCTTTATCCAGTCAATTTTAAATGATTGTGGCTTAACGTATTTCTGGATGTCCCAGATCTTTCTCTCGCCTGGCCATCTTTCTGCCAATGTGAAGCAAATTCTACAGTGCCAGTTCGAACAGACCTGGCGCAGTGCAGTGTTTAAATCTACAAAGGCTATTAACTACAGAATCTATAAAACTATTTTCCAAATAGAGCCATACTTGTTGAAACTACATCAAAAACAGAGAACCGTAATTTGCAAATTTAAAACGTCTAGTCATAGACTACCTGTTGAAGTCGGGCCATGGAACGGTATACCACGCAGTAACTGCATATGCAGGCTCCGCGACACCAACTCCAATGGTGACGAATTCCACTACGTTTTGGAAAGCCCTGCTTTTACACAAACTCGGAGGGCACAGCTTCGTCCTCGGTACCACAGCAGACCAAATACATATAAATTTGCCGAAATTATGACTCAGAGAAATTTCAAAAAGCTTAAAAACCCATGTGGGCTTTTTGTTTATGTCAACTCTATGTTTAAACAATGAGAGGATATATACTAGTATATGCACTTCATCGGATTCTTTTTGTAACTTTGTCAATTCTGGCAATTCTACAAGGTTATATGTGTATAACCAAAATATGTGTGGAGAAAATAGCAAACAAGATTAAAAGCCAACTCAAAAAACTAGAAATAAACAAACCTATAGACAAAAAAGTATTAGCGTACATGATACCTAAGCAGCCACAGGCTGGAAGAGTAAAAGGTAACCCTAAAATGCATAAAAATGAAGCTCCTTTAAGAACAATAATTTCGGGAATAAACCACCCTACAGAGAAAATAGCAGAAGTGATTGGGCCTGAATTAAAACAACATGTTGAGTCGTTACCATCCTACATACGCGACACCACACATTTCCTGAACAGACTGGACAGTATGCCCCAACCACTCCCCGAAAACAGCATAATGTACTGTATTGATGTCAAGAAACTATATCCAAATGTCCCACACGATGAAGGTATTTTAGCATGTAAAAAGGCACTAGAAAACTCTCAAAGAAAATTATTCCCAACAGAGATAGGTCTTGAACTAATAGAAACTGTTTTGGACAATAACAACTTTTCATTTAAAGGAAGGCATTATTTACAAACGGACGGCGTTGCAATAGGTTCGCGATTTGGGGTGAATTATGCGTGCACATATATGGGTGAATGGGAAGAGAAACTGTCAAAAGATTCGTAGTTGCACCCCCTTGAACAGGTGCGATACGTTGGTGATATCTTGGAATATGGACGCATGGGTTGGAGTCTCTGAAACAATATCATTCTTTGGCAAATACGATACATCCAAGAATACAAGTTGATTTAAGGTGGTATGAAAATAGGATAGAATTCTTAGACACGGTAGACAAAATTGAAGACGGATTTCTTAAATATACAAAACCCACGGACAGGCATCAATACCTGCACGACAAGTCGGATCACCCAATCAACACTAAAAGAGCAATACCATATGGAATAGATTCAAGAGTAAAATGAATTTGTTCCGATAATGCTGAATATGAATGTCACAAAAAAGACATAAAACACCACCTGCGTGCCAGAGGTTACGACGAAAAGTTTGTTAGTGAACAGCTAAAAAAAGGTCGACCAAATCGAGCGAAAACAGTTACTTGAAAAACGATCAAACAAATCAACCGACGAAAGAGTCCCGTTTGTGGTCACTTACTCGCGGCGTCTCCCCGACATCGGGAAAATAACACGGGAGCGGCTGCCCATTTTTCACCGCTCAAAACGCATGAAGTTGACATTCGGAAAACCTCCGCTGATTTCGTACAAAAGACTGACAAATTTGGGAGACGTTATAGTCCGTAGCAAGCATAATAAAAATGTTCAACAATCAAGGGACGGGATCTGATAGATGCGTGAGAAATTGTGCAATCTGTGGGTTTATGCTCCAAACAAAACAATTCGCAGCCAAGAATGGAACGGCCTACTACATAAGGCAAGAAAATCACCTGCATGTCCAGGAATGTGGTATATGGGATTCTCTGCGACAAGTGTAATGAAGTTGTGTACGTTGGGGAGACGGGGACAAAATTGTATGAGAGAATGCAAACCATCTGAGTAGAATAAAACTTGAGGTTATGAGTGAACTGATACCGCATCATTTTCTGATCGAAAACCACAGTATATACAATTTTAAGATTATTGGGACTGAACAAATCGATCAACAAAATATAGCTTACAGGAGGAGTCGTGAAGCATTTTAGATTAACAAACTTCAAACACTAGAACCCAATGGGCTCAATAGAAAAGAATGATTCCAAATATTCTCATTTATAAACTTGTTGATGGGAGGGGGTGTGGGGGGGTACAAGTTTGTGTGAAGAGTAATTACACATAAAGGCGCGTTGATGTTGAACATAGCGTATATATGTTGTAAGATTATGATCATTGTATATATGTGGGTGCGTACATCATGCGTATGGGGGAGGTGAGTGCATAGGGAGAATGGACACCCTAGTCTACAATTGTCAGTGTAATCATTATAATAGGGACCGTACACAGGTCAATAGTTGGGGGCATATGCATGCTGCAAAATTGGCTGGGGACAAGACATTTACACACACCGGAAAGGTTTGGCGCGGGGGGGAGGGGGGTCTTATTACTAACTACGCAAGGAAGGTATAAAAAGCTTTATTTTTCATTAGCGGTATTGATGTCTGATGGACGCGGATGGGGTCATATGCATGCTGCAAAATTGGCTGGGGACAAGACATTTACACACACTGGAAAGGTCGGGCGCGGGGGGGGGGGGGGGGGGGGGGCTTAATACTACGCAAGGAATGTATAAGATTCATTTTTCATTAGCGGTATTGATGTCTGATGGACGCGGATGGTGTATTGGGCGGGGATATGGAGGCGCGCTTTTGAATTATTAGGGTCAAAAAGTGGTCAGATGTGTGAATACGGTATATGAACTAACTTGCCCCTGCCTCTGTTACCAGGGAGAGGTTTTAGCCATAGTGTGCAATTCATCTTTGCCTGTTGTGTAATAACGCGGAATATATCTTTACTTGTTGCCACCCAAGGAAGATATACGGTATTTTTTGCATAAGTTACACTTGAATACAAAGAACAACGTGAAGCGCGGAACATATCTTTACTTGTTGCCACCCAAGGAGGATATGATACGCTGATAAGCTGAGACTTAGACCATTATAAAAGTAATCTGTTCCAGTTGCATTGGATGCTAAGGCAAACGATCCACGGGTAAATCTCGCAATAAAAAATACAGGCTACTTGTTGACAATTACGAATTATCACAGAAAACAATTCCAACAATCCAGTAATTGTCAATTCTCGAATATCCGTCTCGGTTCGAGTTGTAAATGTAAACTAACACACTGACTGAGTCAATTGCAACCTTTTTTGGGGTTGTCGTTGGCTTAGTTGGTATGGTGGCAGAGCGTTTATGGCAAGGCGAATGGGTGTCGCAGACCCGGGATCGACTCCCTTCGAGGCCACCTTCGAAAATATTTCACAGTTTTCAATCCAGTGGCGCGGTGTTAGGACAATGCCTGGTGGAATTCCCGCTTGACAAAGGCGATATAAAGTAAATTCAAGCAGTTGCATCTTCAAGGATCTTCCATTAATTGAGATTCCTATGTTTCAAAGCTGGTACATAGACCGTTATAACAGTAATCTTCTGTTCCAGTTGCATTGGATGCTAAGACAAACGATCCACGGGTAAATCTCACAATAAAAAATACAGGCCACTTGTTGACAAATACGAATCATCACAGAAAACAATTCCAACAATCCTGTAATTGTCAATTCTCGAATATCGGTCTCGCTTCGAGTTGTAAATGTAAACTAACATACTGGTGAGTCAATTGAAACCTTTTGTGGTTGTCGTTGGCTCAGTTGGTATGGTGGCAGAGCATTTATGGAAAGGCGATTGGGTATTGTAGACCCGGGATCGACTCCCTTCGAGGCCACCTTCGAAAATATTTCACAGTTTTCAATCCAGCGGCGCGGTGTTAGGACAATGCCTGGTGGAATTCCTGCTTGACATTGGCGATATAAATTAAATTCAAGCAGTTGCATCTTCACGGATCTTCCATTAATCAATTAATTGAGATTCCTGTGTTTAAAAGCTGGGACATAGACCATTATTATAGTAATCTGTTCCAGCTGCACTAGATGCTAAAGCAAACGATCCACGGGTAAATCTTACAATAAAAAATACAGGCTACTTGTAGACAATTACGAATCATCACAGAAAACAATTCCAACAATTCAGTAATTGTCAATTCTCGAATATCGGTCTCGGGTCGAGTTGTAAATGTAAACTAACATACTGGCTGGGTCAATTGCAACCTTTTGGGGGGTTGTCGTTGGCTCAGTTGGTATGGCGGCAGAGCATTTATGGCAAGGTGTTTGGGTATCGTAGCCTGGTGGAATTCCTGCGTGACATAGGCGATATAAATTAAATTCAAGCAGTTGCATCTTCGCGGATCTTCCATTAATTGAGATTTCTGTGTTTAAAAGCTGGGACTTAGACCATTATAACAGTAATCTGTTCCAGTTGCATTGGATGCCAAGGAAAACGATCCACGGGTAAATCTTACAATAAAAAATAAAGGCTACTTGTAGACAATTACGAAACATCACAGAAAACAATTCCAACCATTTTGTAATTGTCAATTCTCGAATATCGGTCTCTGGTCGAGTTGTTAATGTAAAATAACATACTGGCTGAGTCAATTGCAACCCTTTTGGGGGTTGTCGTTGGCTCAGTTGGTATGATGGCAGAGCATTTATGGCCAGGCGATTGAGTGTCGGAGACCCGAGATCGACTCCCGTCGAGGCCACCCTCCAAAATATTTCACAGTTTTCAATCCAGTGGCGCGGTATTAGGACAATGCCTGGTGGAATTCATGCTAGACATTGGTGATATATATGTATGTATATATAGTTTTGTCGGGTTGCCGTCGTGCTCAGGGGATTGCTCCTCTATGGGAGGGTTTCATTTTTTATTCCAATGAGGGATCATACCCTGTGTTTTGGATGCAAAAAATGAAAATTTTTAGTTACACGAGAAATTTTCGCGAGTATCGCCTGCTACTAGCGTTAGGTTATGGATTAATGTGTCCCATGGACGGAGCTACATTATAAGCACTCTATCCAACAAAACGACAAAAACTTTTTAAAAAAACTAACTTAAATAAGGCTCACAAAGTCTGAAATATCTTCGAGCTTTTTCAATAACGCCCTTTAAATATGGATACCGGCGGTTCTGGGTGACACAACGCAATTTGCCCCGACCAGGCATCAAACTCACAACGTTTTGATTGCAAGTTCATTGTGCTTGGGTACGCCCTTCTTATTTATTTATTTATTTATTTATTTATTTATTTATTTATTTATTTATTTATTTATTTATTTATTTTTCTTTCAGCTTATATGTTCCTGACCATGGCTATTCATGACCGTAACACAGACATATTCAAGTTCAGACTATCATTTATACCCATGTTGCCCATTTTAAAGGACTTCCACCCCAAGCATCAGCTACTGGGTCCTATTCTACCAGAGAAACGGGTCTAGTTTACCACAGTGAACAAGCACTGCTTCACTTCCCGAGATCCCCACCGGGAGCAAACTCGCTGGAGGGGGCTAGGGATTTTATTTATTTATTTATTTATTTATTTATTTATTTATTTATTTATTTATTTATTTATTTATTTATCTCTTTATTTATTTACTTATTTATTGGTGTTTAAGATCATATATTTCTGCACAAAAAGGCTACTTCATTGGGGAACTTAACGCTTGAAAATAGTCCTGTGATGGCTGACCAAACAACGCCTCGTTAATCTTTGTAGTAGGCGTAGTGAATGTGAAAAACAAACAAAGCCAAATTTCTCATGCACACAGTGGTCAGCCTCCATTCCAAGGGTGGGCCAGGCTACGTGATCACTCAGTAACGGGAAAGCCAACCGTTTTGCGTCGTCAAAATTATGCAGTGAGTGTGAAATACCAAACATTTTTTTTTCGTTTTCTGTTGCTAGTCTTCTCTAAGCTGGACCTACCCACTTGATCCTGAAAACGCAGCTCATTTTGAAGGCATACTGCATTACCTCTAGTATGACGTAAAAATGGAAGAATCCTGAAAAAATATTTTGTCTTAGACAGTAGCGGATTTAGACGGGGCGCATCCGGCGCGCGCCCCCTCTATTTTTCCCCGAGACATGTCGGAGCGCACTACTAATGGGTCGAAAACACCACACAACATTACACAGGCAGTTTTTTAACTTTTTGAGAAATAGCCCTTACTATATCTTACTGAAACAATGTAAATATGTGCATACTTGGAACCGGCTTATTCAGCCGGTTCCAATGATTTCCACATTTACATAGTCCTACTAAAAAACTTTTATAAAATATATATTTCTGGACATTTTTGGCTGCTTTCCTGGGTACTGGATTAAAAGTCACTTCAGAGTCCAGTAATTATTTATCTTTTCCCAGGAGAGCCCCCCCCCCCCCTCCCCCCCCCCCCCCCGCGCCTTTAGAGATGGGAGAATCGATCTCGAGTTTATCACGCACCATGTTTTGTTTCATGGCTCAGTTTCAGACTAAGACACGTCCCTTTTCAGAAATCCTGGATCCGCCCCTGTTAGGGGGGGGGGGGGGGGGCAATGACGGCCTATTCACGTTTAGCAAGCTGTGCGACTTGACCTTTAATTATTTTGCCAACGAGGTCTTTTTTAAACTAATCAAACTTTTATTTAAAGATGGGTACACCTTAATAAAACATTACAAATATGAATATCACTGGAACCTTCGCAATCACCCAGAACCGCCGATATCCAAGGGCGTTATTGAAAAAGCTCGAAGATATTTCAGACTTTGTGAGCCTTATTCAAGTTATTTTTTTTCAAGTTTCTGGCGTTTTTGTTGGATAGAGTGTTTATAATGTAGCTCCTGATTCGCGCCCCCGCGTTGTGTCCTTGGGCAAGGCACTTAACCCCGATTGCCTACATGAGGGGCACGATGACGCTGTGTACTAAGGCGTACTGCACGTCGATGGTGCACATGTCTTCAACCAATCTAACCCTTCCTGTGCCGCGGTGCAGAGTTCAGAATTACGATGTTGGAGAGCTGACAGCTGCTCGTCGTTGCTCTGTGGTTCTCTCCGGGTACTCCGGCTTCCTCCACCCGCAAAACTGTCACCGACATGATAAGACCCTGGCTGTTAATGTGCCGTTAAACCCTAATAAATAAACAAATATAATGTAGCTCCGACCATGGGACATATTTATTTATTTATTTATTTATTTATTTATTTATTTATTTATTTATTTATTTATTTATTTATTTATTTATTTATTGGTGTTTAAGGTCACATATTTCGGCACAATGGCTAACCATGACCGTGACAGTTTTACAGGGTGGAGGAATCCGGAGTACCCGGAAAGAACCACCGAGCAACGGCGAGCAACTGTCAACTCCCCAACATACCAACTCCACACAAGCAGGGTTAGCATTGGTTGAGGACAGGTGCAGTACGCCTTAGTACCCAACGTCACCGTGCCCCCGCGTGGGCAATGGGGGTGAAGTGTCTTGCCCAAGGACATAACGCAGTTGCCGCAGGTGGGATTCGAACCGAAGACCTCTCGGCTTGCAGCCTGCACCTCTACCAACTGAGCCACCGCCCCCCCCCCCCCCCATTAACCCATTACCTAACGCTAGTAGCAGACGATACTCGTGGAAAAAATTCTCGTGTGACTAAAAATCTTCATTTTGTGCATCCAAAACACAGGGTATTACCCCTCATTGGAATGAGCGCAACGCGCTCGTTCGAATGAGGGGTCATAACCTATGTTTTGGAAGCATAAAATGTAAATATAAAAAAGACTGAATAGCGATTTTTGTGTACAGTGCTGGCCGTTTTTGGCCGTTACGTTAGGTAAAGGGTTAAACGGATTTTGACCAATTACTATCAGCCCCAAGGAAGGGACAAACTGACCTAGGGGGCAATGATTAAAAAGATAGCTAAGTTGTTATTACAAGATAGCTAAGTTGTTATAACAAGATAGCTAAGTTGTTATAACAAGATAGCTAAGTTGTTATAACAAGTTAGCTAAGTTGTTATAGCAAGTTATCAAGTTGTTATAACAAGTTAGCTAAGTTGTTATAACAAGTTAGCTAAGTTGTTATACCAAGTTAAGCTAAGTTGTTATAACAAGTTAGCTATGTTGTTATAACAACTTAGCTAAGTTGCTATAACAAGTTAGCTAAGTTGTTATAACAAGTTACTAAGTTGTTATAACAAGATAGCTAAATTGTTATAACAAGTTAGCTAAGTTGTTATAACAAGTTAATCTAAGTTGTTATAACAAGTTAAGCTATGTTCTTATAACAAGTTAGCTAAGTTGTTATAACACGTTACTAAGTTGTTATAACAAGTTAGTTAACTTGCTATAACAACTTAGAACAGGTAAAAAAAATACATCAACTGGCGTCAGCACGCTGCCGTAGATATGGATAACAGCTGCACATAATCTTAGCAACTGCTGCATAACTAATTCTTGCAGTAAGTGTTTTTCTGTGGTGGAACAAACTGACATGCACTGAGCAAATAGTAAGTTATTATTATTATTTTTATTTTTTGTTTATTTTTTTTTTGGGGGGGGTGGGGGGGGGGATTTCCACGTCACTGGTTGTGGCGACTAATTCTTAAAATTTCTTGTTAAAATCTTAGGAGCCACCCACAACCATTGAAAGACGGCTTGCCCTTTTGCAAATATATACTACTCAAAGTTTGCTAGGCACCACATATTTAACACATTATTGTGAAATTTGCTTGTGGCATATTTCCATGATGTTTTCGTGTAATGTCTACATGTACATGACATGTGTATGGTATTCAATCTTCATTTTAACACAAACCCTTGTGATTTAATGAATGAATATGGCGAATGCAAATGTAAGAAGACATTTGTCTGAAGCAGAAATGTGGCGGGCCGGCTGTTGGGATGGTGGAGCAAGGGGCTACGCATCGTCGGGTTGGTGAAGCCCTTGTTGTGCACCATAAGCTGATCACCAGAGCCTGTGCAAGATTTCGGCAGGATGGCACAACAGTAAGACGGCATGGTGGTGGCAGAGACTGGGAAACACCTGCAGCTGAAGATCGGTTTTTGATCATTCAGCCCAGTAAAAACCGCTTTGCAACAGCAACCCAGCTTCGCTCTGACCTTCAGAATCCATCCGGGGTAAATGTTTCGACGCAGACTCTGGGCAAGGTTGCACGAAGGTGGTCTCCGATCGAGAAGACCATGTATTGGCATTCCGCTGTCCCAGGAGCACAGCCAGACACCATATGAATGGGCCATGGACCATGTTGGATGTACCAGGGAAGATTGACGACCTGTCTTTTTTACAGATGAGTCAAGGTACAGCCTAGACTACACAGATAGGTGTTCTAGGGCACGGAGAAGTCCAGGAGAGCGATTCCATGCAGCCATCATTGCTGGACATGACGTCAGATTGTATGCAGGTGCAGTGGGTGATAGATTCATTCTGATGGACGATAATGCCCGTCCTCATGTTGCCTATACAGGGGGAGGGGATTGAGCGTATGAACTGGCCAGCAAGATCCCCTAACCTCAATCCAATCGAACATGTCTGGAATGAGTTGCAGCTTTCTATTTCAGCCCGACCAGTCAAGCCAGGAAGTGTCCAGGAGCTTGGTGCCATGATGGTCCAAGAATGGAACAACATCCCACAAAGGACCATCGGGAACCTGATTGGGGCCATGAGAAGGCATTGTCAAGCTGTAATTAACAGTAATGGGTCTCATACTCGATACTGAACCCAAACCAGTTCGCTCCGTCAACTTTTTGGCAAATTGAAAAATTTCCTCTTTTATCAATAATATCCATTTTCCACGGTTATCGTATTCAAAAGCTAAAAAATAATGTCAAACACAAACAAAATCTTAATTTCTGTACTTAAATCATTAAAGATATAATTAAATAAAAAATATACACACTTTTCATAACAATATTTCAACCAAAACGTAAAACAGGTAGTTGGATATACTTGGTGCTTTGCAAACTTTGAGTAGTATATTAAACGTTTAAATAATTGTTGCCCCCCCCCCCCCCCCCCCCCCCACACACACACAGTGATTTAGTGGTAATCAAACTAAAATGTATCTTCTCTATTCTTATGCTGTGTAGTATTGTATAATACTGAGTTTTGTACAGGTATTCCATTTTGTACACAGCAAATGTAATATGTTCCAATAAATATTGTTTAAACTAAACTAAAATGCACGTGATGAGCAACGACTTGGATACGTAGCCTAAGGTCTACGTGTTGATCTTGCAGGTAATTACTAATTAAAATTGCTGGTGGTCTTTTTTGGGGGGTGGGGGTGGGGTGGAGGGGGGGGGGGGGTATCGTTGGAAACTGTAATTAATCGATTCCAGTTGAAGAAAGCGAACAAGATATCAATATATCACAAGCACAGTTCCGACATATTATAATGAGGGGTGATTAGACTCAAGTCTCAATTCGTTGATTCTCAGGCAAGTGATAGCTCGCTTTAGGGAAATAGGTAGGGTTTACTAGGGTATTAAAGGTTGGTGGGGAGAGTCCTAATTTTCGGGGGAAGGGAGGGGGTAGATGTTGTTAACAGTCGGTAAATAGAGATATACCCAACCTGTATATTCTTGGACCTTCCCCGGTTTATGTAGGTCATAATGTGTACTATTAACGGGACTCCCCTTTTGTTTCTAAAACTTATTTCTATTAAATTTTAGCTTGCCGTTATACCTACAGAATTGCATTTATTTCTTTCACCATCTACCAATGGTTTAAAGACTTTTACATTATTGCTTTAAAAAGTCATGTGTCACACATGTGTGGAGTCCAGGCATTAGGCACTCCAGTCAGCTACGCACAGAGGGTGTAATGAAATAACACTATGACCCTCTACCCAAGGTAAGTGTCAAAACCGCCTAACACTGCTTAATAAAATTGCAGTTTGGGCTTTTTATTTGTTTGTTTTTTGTTTTCCACTCGCTGCTCCCAAAAAGCGGCACATGATCCCTCATTGGAGAGAGCGCATCGTGCTCGCTCCAACCAGGTCCATAGTCCACGATCCGGTGGCGAGGGGCGATAATTTTCAATTCTACAAGCACCTTTCTACAGTTGACCTCAACTGTTCGGTTAGGTAGAGGCTCAAACCAGTTATTATTTTCATTCGTCATATTTTTCCCATGAGTTTAGTTTAGGTCACCCATGTCTGCATCTGACTGGAGAACCAATGCCTGCATTCCCTTGATGAGATCTGAGAAACAAAGCAAGGAGGAAAAACTGAAAAGAGAAAGAAAAGGAAAGCAACAGCAAACAAAATAATATATCGTTTTCAGCAGTGGACTGTGTGGTGAGTTAATTTACCCAGGAGAACAATCAATTTTCTTATTTTTGCATCGAATAAATCTACATACTTTTTTAACAACAGATATTTTGGGGCTAGATAAAAGAATCTTCAACTTTCTATTAGAAGGGTTGGTTCGATATGCTCTTGGATGAAATGAATTTCTATCTTTGGAGAATTCTGGGCATTGGAAAATGTAGTGGAATTCAACGCCAATAACCCTGCGATCCACGCAAAATCGACATACTCGCTCTGCTATCGGAATGCCACTCCAGTGGCATTTTTCGACTGGGAGAAAATGATTTGCCGTTCTGAATTTTACAAGTGTAAAAATGTTTCCCTCTATGGGACCCGATAGATATTTTTTAAAAGCGAAATCTTCCTTCAATAATTTATATTTTCTTCCCTTACTTGAGGTATTTACATTGTTATGCCAATCTTGCGTAAACTGATCTTTAACCCTTTACCTAACATGAGAAGCAGACGACACTTGCAAAAAAAATTCTTGAATAATTAATTTTTTTCATTTTTTGTCTCAAAAACATAGGTTATGACCCCTCGTTGGAACGAGCTCGACGAGCTCGTTCCAACGAGGGGTCATAACCTATGTTTTTGAGACAAAAAATGAAAATATTTTGAAAATTAATTGGCGACTTTTGAGAAGAGCGCTGGCCGGTTTTGGCCGTTACGTTGGGTAAAGGGTTAAGTGACTTTTCAATTATTAACTTTGCCACCTTAGGATTCAGTTCGGCGAATTGTTGCTGCCAGAAATATGAGACACCACAGTCGTTTAATATTTTTCTTATTTCACCGACCCAGGGGAAACTAAAATTTTCTTGATTTATCAATTTAAGGGCTAGTTGGTAAATTACCGATGATAGTTTATTGTTCTTATCATTTATTAGTTGGAACCAGAATTTAATCATCCGCATTTTAATATATACTTAGAATACCAGTATTCCCGTATTTATTTGCGTTAATGCGTCATTTGCAATGATGTTTATCAAATTTTCACCTGGTGGGCTTAAATTGTAATGAGTGCTATCGACCCCTCGATAAAGTTTTCCGTTCGCACGTGAGTATTTTTTCACAGGTTTAATAAAAACAGAAGCGCGAATGAATATAAATGATCGGCATTGAACACAAACACAACCAATGTTTCTCAAAGATACACGTTTGTGCTCAGAATGCACCGTGGATCGGCGCTGAGATGTTCCTCGATTTTTTTTCTTACAGTCTGCAGTGAGAATTGGTGGGATGTCACACATATTTGTGCCGGCGCCTCATTGGTTGGCAATAATTAATGGGCAGGATTACGGTCATGTCAGTGTGTCGAAAACAGAATAGCACTCCGCGGATTAAAATGTCGTATTATTGACACTTTTTCGACACGTAGGCCTGCCAAATTAATAATTTTCTTATGGTTATGCATTTTCGAACAAAATAGGTTTCTTTTGATTGATTCAAATCTTGCCTGTTCGACATTTAGTTCGCGAGGTGTGATTTTTTTGTCAGACTGTACTGATAGCGAGGTTAATTGGTTACACTTGGTAGTTTCCCTGTGCTATAGATAGTAACACAGACCGGGTTCGTCACCTCATGATCCAGCCAGCTGCCGTCCAATCAGCCTCCTCAGCTGCATTGGCAAGGTATTCGAACGAATCCTTACCAATCGACTCAGGGGGCACCTTGAAGATAACGAGTTTTTTAATAAATGGCAAAGAGCCTATAGAAACCGTAAAGAAGGCATCGAGCATGTCTACCGCCTAGTCACCCAAATGAAAACCGCGATTAACAACCAGCAAATAGGCGCGGCAGTCCTGCTGGACGTCGAAAAAGCATTTGACTCTGTTTGGCACAATGGAATGCCCTATAAATTATCCAAAATGAAACTCCCAATGAAATTGCTTAGATTACTATCCTCCTTGCTAAATGATCGCGAAATTAAAGTCAGAGTGAACAATGAAATATCCGACAGTGTCCCCCTAGAAGCAGGTACCCTCCAAGGATCCGGCCTCAGCCCCATCCTTTACATCTTCTATGTAAACGATCTCAAATTCTCTGAGGATCGTGTTCAAGTCTCCCAATTCGCGGACGATAAGGGCCTCTCTATTAATACGGCCAATCTACTCCAAAAACCTCTGCAACGCGCTCTCGAAGACCTAGAACAATGGTGTGCCAAATGGAGAATAAAGCTGAACATCAATAAAACCCAACGAATCACCTTTACTTGCAAGACAGGCAAACGCGACTTTGACCTGAAACTAATGGATAAAGTCCTCCCAGAATGCAGAGAGGCGAAATTCCTCGGCATCACCATTGATCAAAACCTGTCCTTTAATAAACACGCCAATGATATGGCCGGTAAAGCAACCAAACGCATTAACTTATTGAAAATGTTAAAGGGAACTTCCTGGGGAGCCAACCAGTCTACCCAACTTAAACTATACAAAGCCTTTGTGCGCCCAGTACTCGAATCTGGGGCAATCATCCTAACCGAACTCAATCAAACAAATATGAGGAAATTTCAGAAGGTCCAAAATCACGCGCTTAGGGTCGTCCTCCGTGCCCCAAGGGATACACCTATCAGAACACTCCACGACAGAGCCGATATCCCCACCATAAAAGACCGCCTTGCCTCTCTAGCCGCGAAGAACCATGACCGGCTAGCCGATAGCCAACTAATATCCTAACTACAGGTAATTTGCAAAAGCAGACAAAAAACCCATAACGCCAAAACTTAGGAAATACTAACTAGGACTTACAACTGAGGGCAAAATGCCTTAACTTAAGGAAATACTAACTAGGACTTATAACCGAGGGCAAAACAGAAAAGTAACACCTCTAGGTGTGGCTCTGTGTGTAAGTCTGTTCTTCGCCACCTCAACTATCTAAAATAGGCCGATCAATAAAATAGGACTCTTAAACGAGGAAAAGACAGGAAAGTAACACCCCCGGGTGTGGCTCTGTGTGTAAGCCTGTTCTTCGCCTCAAAACAAAATAGGGAACGAGAAGGTGAACTAACAGGCAGATTAACAGCCCAGCTGTAGCCTTTTACCAGAAAGGGCTGCCTTTACCAACTCAACTAAAGTAACTAAATAACGGAAGCCTCGAGAAAAAATAGGGAACGAGAAGGTGAGCTAACAGGCAGATTAACAGCTTAGCTGTGGCCTTCTACCAGAAAGGGTTGCCTTCACCGACTCAACCAAAATTACATCACGTTTAAAGACTGTATAAAACTAAACATGCTCGAGAAAAAATAGGGAACGTGACGGTGAGCTAACAGGCAGATTAACAGCTTAGCTGTGGCTTTCTACCAGAAAGGGCTGCCTTCACCGACTCAGCTAAAATTACATCATATTTAAAGACTGCATTAAACTAAATATGCTATATTTATTTTTTATATTTTACATATTCTAATGATAACTAATTCTGCCTTCTTCTTTTAGCAGGTACACAGAAGATGCTTTTTGACCAGCACCCCAATAACCGCTAAGGAAACTATAACCTTTGTGGAAACTGTAATCCCCATGGTTCCTGAACATCCTCCACTCCATCCCTAGAAGTGGTCCACCACTTCAAGGGAGGCGAGCGTTTGTCCTGCGTCCCACCTGAGCCCCTTTTTGTAAGCGTCCATTTTGCGCATCCTTTGACCCAGCCAAATAGGATCATAATGCAGGCCTGCCCCCGAACCAGGGAAGTTCGGGTCTTCTTTCTGGTGGTCCCCGAAAGGGGTCGTTGATGTTATCTCTCTAAAGATGTCCTTCCACGAACATAAACACCGACTAAGACAACCTGAGGCAGACCATACTTGCCAATGATGGCCCACCATCGAAATCATCTCCGAAGTGGCCGACTATACTTGCCCGAAAATAAAACACTACAGCACCCTTGGGGAGAGGTAGCACCTTTGTGAGAGGACCCAACCTCCCACACTGGTCCTCACCCGAGGATTCAATCAACATCAATCAACGCAGCCAACCTTCCACCCGCGCCACCTTAGCCAGAAAATTCTGCCGAGTACCTGAACCTTTTCCTCTTTAACACGCCTTGAGATAAATCCAAAAGATCTCAAACAGCCAGTGAGGGTCGAAAGGGGCTTGCCCCAAACCGTTCCTGCGCGCCTTCAGCGCGCGAAACCATTCCGTCTGATCGTCACCCCTAGTTTAGCACTAGAAATCAGGGGTGATGGAAACCGGGTCTTTAATGGACTGTACACGTAATGAGATGGGGGGGGGGGGGGGGATTGCGAATTCAAGAATTGTCAGCATTAAAGTTATAAGCGAATAAAGCCAGCCTCGCTCCAAATAGGTGGCAGCTTGTGTCGTTGGTAGGTGTGTTCCTTCAGAAACGGTTATGCAGACACTTTAAAGCTGAAGTTTCTTACCCTTAATTCTTTTGCATGGGGTGTCCAAGGTACACTCTAAAATCAGTTGAGTTAAAAAACAACCCAAATCAACCGGGTTGAGTGAATATGAACCAAACTGGGTTCATGTTCACTCAACCCAGTTGATTTGGGTTGATTGTCAACCCAACCGATTTTAGAGTGTATCTGTCGAAGGTAAAAGATAGCTTTTCGAATCAATACTAAAAGCATGAAATTCGGTTCTCCACTTCTGACACAGCTTTTCCCAGACTTCAGATATGATACCTCGCTATCTCCTCACCATTAATAATCGTAACCGCATTGTCAATCATGTTGCTATTACTCAAATTCTCCTTCAAATTCCCCATCCTACTCCCTTAAAGCCCATCTACACGTCATACTACTTCAGAATACTTTGAGCATTCCAACCATAACTGATCCAATATCTCCCTTATTTCCAAATTGCACTTTGGCACCCGTCATCTCCACCCTCACCTTAACCAGTACTTTGTGGTGAAAAGGGAAAAGAACCGCTACGAAGGTTCTGTTGTTTGCTGTCTTTGAATTTGGACTTCTTTAGAGAAATATACTGGTGTTGTGGTATACAGGACACAGGTGTGCTCATCAGATTAAACTCACATGCTCTTATCTGTTCGAGAAACTGTTTCGGCATATCTTAACGGAAGTTCTTATCGATTTTTGGAAGCGGAAAAGGGAAATATCGTCGTTACTGTCTATTCGAAATTGAATAAATAAGGAAGGATTAAAAGAGGGTATGTTTTCACATAATCACGCTCAAATAACCCATTATGTAAATATCGTCTGCCACACGTCTGATACATGCGTGACTTTAGATATCAACATTGTAACATTGCGAGTGGTTTCGGGAGTAGATTAGAATTAATTTTCTTTGTTGTTGTAGTCATTTATTTTATTAATTAATCACAATTACCTGATTCAACTTGCTGATAACATTTTAAAAAGTATATTCCCTAAATAGCTAAAAAAAATATTTTTATTTAGGAAACATAGCTTATGATCTCTCATTGGAACGAGCTCATCATAAGCTACATTCTTGAAGAAAAACTTGAATAAATAATGTAATACAATATGGCTGGCGATTTTAGTGAAAATTCTACGGCAGGTGAAGGAGGAAATTACCCATTACTTGATAGGAAAAAATATCAAATTCGTCAAAATTTGATATGGAATTTCTGGACTTTCTCTAAAATCGATCTGAGCAGAGTTTTACCTTCTTATAAGTACCGTGTAAATGGGCTTACTAAAGTCGATCTGAGCCGACACAGTACATATTTGATATACTCTATACCACAAAATATTGATAAAAGAGTGCGCGGTGGCCCAGTGGTTACGCACTGGACTCCAGACCGAAAGGTGCACGGTTCGTCCACACCAGGGTTAACTGCGTTGTGTCCTTGGGCAAGGCACTTAATCTCGATTGTCCACGTAGTGGCACGGTGGTGTTGTTTACTAAGGTGTACTGCACGTTGATGGTGTACTTAACTTCAAACAATGCTAACTCTTTGACCCAACGTAACGGCCAAAATCCGGCCAGCCCTATTCACAAAAATTGCATTCAATTTTAATTATTTGCTTCATTTTTTTGCCTCAAAACCATAGCTTATGACCCCTCATTGGAACGAGCTCGTTGAGCTCGTTCCAATGAGGGGTCATAAGCTATGTTTTTGACGCAAAAAGAAAAAAAAAATAGTTATTCAGTAATTTTGTTTGCAAGTGTCGTCTGCTTTTAATGTTAGGTAGGGTTAAACTCCTAGTTGTTCGAATCCCACCTGCGGCAACCGCGTTGTGTCCTTGGGCAAGACACTTCACCCACATTTCCCACATGGGGGCACGGTGGCGTTGTGTACTAAGGCGTACTGCACGTTGATGGTGCACTTGCCTTCAACCAATGCTAACAATGATTGTGTGGCATTAGTACGCTGGGGAGTCTAACAGTTGCTGATCGCTACTCAGTGGTTTCAGACGGGTACACCGGCTTCATCCACCCGTAAAACTGTTCGACACGGGGTGATCCAGGCTGTCGAAAGTGTCGTTGAACTCCAATAATTTAATAATAAAAATAATATATTGATAAAATGTTTGAGCATAAATCTTTATAACTGCGTGCAGTAACTGGGAACAGAAAACATTCGGGGAATATATTTCGTTAACCGAATTTAAACGTCATATTCACTACAATCTCTATTTGAATTATATTATTTTTTTGATATTTGAGCTCATTTGAGCTCGTTCCTATAAGGGGGGTCTCAAGGTATATTGAGGAAGCAAAAAATAAATATATTGAGTTATTCAAGAAATGTTTTTGCAAATATTGTTTTCTAATCGTGTTGGGTAAAGAATAAAGTCACTCTTACCACGTTCTTGACCTAATGGTCTTACTCTCGCCAAGTAGTAGTTTTTCAACGCCATGTGTTCATACATTTTTACGTTGCAAAAGATGCAGTACCGTCAATATTTTAAAATAGCATTTTAAAGCACAGTTCAACAATCGCTTGTTTATCTGTGTCTTGTGATGGAAATGGCGTGAATTATGAATTGTGTACGTATTAAACTAGCGCGCGTCTGTTTCTACCGTTTAGGTCCGAAAGGCCGATTATATCCACAAACCGATTACGTCCACAAACCGTGGCCAATTGTGTCCGCAAAGGAGCCAGTTGTCTTCGCAGGTACACTCTGGGTCAATTACGTGTACAAGCCGATTACAGTACGGCCGTCGTGGACTGGCCACTTTCCACGGGTTGGGCAGTATTTGCACGGACGGAATAATATTAGATTTCAAACACTAATTATAGGAATAATCATCAAAAATTTAATTAATGAAGCACCGGATAGAACCCGGTGCTTCATTAATTAATTTTTTTTGCTAATGATGATTTTTATCACTTGGTAAACGCATGCGTGGACATCATTGCCCACGGGTGAATTACGACCAGTCCATGGCGACTGTATTGTACGTTCGCATATGGTTGTGTCCACAGGTTTGCCTATTGACGTAATTGGCTCGCCTTTTGTGGATGCACAACTGATGCTAACTGAAATAATCGGTTTCCCAGAACTCGAATACAAAAACATCTATGATACCTCGCCTCCATTATTCTCTTTACGATTAATAATCTTAACCGCCCAGTCCCCCATCTTGCTTTTCCTGCACCTTTCCTTCAGATTTCCCACCATACTCATTATTTAGCCCATCCTTAAACATTTTTCTGATTCAGCGAGGGCACCGAAAGTATGGGGCAGCTGCGTGGCTTGGAGCGCGGGGGCAGCGCGTGACATTTTTCACCCGAAGTGCACCAATATAAAGAACTGTAACTATGAAACTCGAGAGTATTCGTTTCTAACATATTTTACATTTGCCAATGCCAATGGGGGGGGGGGGGGGGGCAGGGGGTGGTATCAGGGTATAATGACAGGGTTAGGTCAAACAAAGGAGCCAATCGGCGAGGTGATTTTTAGAGCTTTATATCGTCCCTTGAGTGGAACAAGGTGTTATGTGCAATGCTTATGCCTTTGTGTGGAACAAGGTGCCATATGCAATGCTTTAGCTTAAATAATCATCAAAAATGTAATTAATGAAGCACTTCATTAATTAAAATTGTGCAACTGATGATTTTTATTACACGCATGCATAGACATCACTGCCCACGCGTGGATTACGACCACTCCCCGGCGACTGTACTGTCCTACTGCCTGTTTGTGTAGTTTATTTCAAAAGTCAAAGTCATATCGTGTCGGAGAAATGAAAAATTTATACCAATTTTAATATTTTTAATACTTACCAATGGTCCAGACTAGCTGGTGCAACCCAATTTATTACCAGGGCCAAACACAAATTTTGAATCCCCTAAACCCCCAAAATTTGCCAAAAAACTTAAAAACGAGAAGACCAGTATGGTCCTCCTACTTTTGCGCAATGCGCAACTTGTTGTCAACGACAACAGTAGGCTACCGCCATCTTGTCATTCTTATTGTTGTGCCTGTTAAATGTTAATAAGAACTGTAATAGAACTCAGCGGGGAGGAAGGAGTGTCTACTCCAGGGAGGGTCAGTATTAAAAATATTAAAATTGGTATAAATTTTTCATATTTTTCCACTATACCAATGGCCCAGACTAGCTGAGAATAGTAAACAGGCAGGCGGGCCTAGTGCTTAATATTCATTGCTCCTATTTCAGAAAAACAATGAAAATATAGGTGTAACTCTATTTAAGGCCTAGCATAACCCATTATGCTAATTTGATAAAGGAAGCCAAAATATAAAGAAGTCCAGAGAAATGAGACTCTTTATAAATCATTAAAAATGTCCGAGTATTGGATAGAAAAGCTCGTCTTGACACATGACATAGACAATAACGCTTCACATCGAGCTACACATTAAAAGCATATAATACATTTAAAATTTCTTCAAATCAAGCTACACATTAAAACTACCATAGCCCGACCCCAGGATACTATCACTGAAGGAGGTATGTCCATGTTTCCACTTTAAAGCCAGATGACTATTTGGAAATACCACCCCCCCCCCCCCCTTTCCCCTTGTTTTGAAAGTAACTACATGTACACTTCAAAATGAAGAGGGGAGCAGACTGGAGACAGTGCTAGAGCAGATCAAACAGAAGGTTGAATGAAAATCCTAATTAGAATGGACGACCTTCTGAGCTACCGATAACAGTCCTAAAAATCTGAGATCATCCGAAATTTATTCTAAATCTCGAAGATAAAATTTGGTAGAAGTCATCTGTTGTGTCCAATAAGCAGCTTGCATCAAAACCTTCAAAGAAGTACTACTAGCATAAGCCCAAGAAGAAGCTAAAGCTCTAACTTCGTGAGCTAAATCTTATAAGCTATTCTCTGATTCACAGACAAAGCATTATAAGCTGACCGAATAGCTAACTGAATCCATCTACATGTAGATATTGAATGAACAGAAATATCATTTCTGTTAAGAAGAGAAAGAAATAACCTTTTCCTACCTCTTCTAATAAAACTAGAACGCTCCTTATAAATCTTAAGCGCTATTACTGGACACAACAAAGGTCTCTGACCATCTGAAGACGATAATGCTTTAATAAGAATAGGGCTATGCCGTTTGTACGGAACCTGATTCTTAGCTAAGAATCCCACTTTCGTAGTGTGAGTAATAGAATTACCAACACTACGATAATGAGAGTCTTCAACAGACAAAGCATGAAGCTCACTAACTCTTCTAGCTGAAGCAAAACGCTAACAAAAACCGTTTAATAAGTAAGAAATTTAAACTCAACAGTATTTAACGGTTCAAAAGTGCTTTCTGAAGTTTCAGAAGAACCCCAGCTAAATTCCACTGAGGGACTAGTCTCAAGGTACGAGGTCTATTCACAGAAAAAATCCTCATTAAGTATTTATAGATACATCTGACCCAATGTTTAAGTTCCCTTGTTGTGCATAGGTGTCAGAGAGCATAGACCTATAGCCCTTAATAGTGACTGTAGCTTATCTTCATCAAAAAGATAAAAAAAAGGTTAGCTAACTGAGGAATAGTTGGGTTAAAAAACTCAATCAATTGTGATTCACACCAACGAACAAAAACCTTCCACTTCGCTTCATAATTTAACGAAGAGGAGGTCCTCCTACAGTTAGAAATTGCGCCCATTGCTCGTCTGGAAAACTGTTTATCGTGCAGGAAGCCGACAGAGTTTCCCCTGTGTCAGAAGATCCCGGAGAAGTGGTAACTTCTGTGGAAGGTCCCAAAGAAGTTTCCGGAGAAGAATTATCCACTGTCTGTGAGCCGACGGACTTGCAACCAGTAGAATCTTGCAAGAAGACTGTTTTATCTTTAGCGAGATCTGTTGAATGAGGGGAGCTGGAGGGAAAGCATACCCTATTATCCCGTTCCATGAAATTGACAGAGCGTCTACTGCATAAGCTTGAGGGTCCGGGCATAGAGACACAAAAGTCTGTAACTGATTGTTCAGACTCGTGTCAAAAAGATCGATCATTGGATGTTCCCACTGGAAGCAAATCTGATTGAAGACAGATTTTTTCAACATCCACACTGAAGGTAGCAGGCGATTCTTTCTCGATAGAGAGTCTGCTATTACATTGAGACGAACTGGAATATGACGAAACGATATCAGAATCTGATTCTTTTGAAAGAAAAGAAGAATCTTTTCGGTGAGATTCAACAGCTGGACGGAATGAGTACCTCCCTGATTCCGAATATAGGCAAAGTACTATTGTTGAATTGTCCAACAGAATTTGAACATGTGAGTTTATTACTCGACTGAGCCAATGATTTTGAGCTAACCAAATTGCCCTGATTTCTTTGTAGTTAATATGGGACCTAAGAAACTGACTCTCCCATAAGCCGTGACATACTTGACCGCCCGGAATCAGAGAAGCACCCAACCCTCCTGACTGGCGTCCGTCAAGATTATGAATGACGGCTCCTGAATCTGAAGCGGTATTCCCTGGGAAAACCACTGAATATCCGCCCAAATGTGAAGATGTTTTACTGACTGTGTTAAAACAATCGGACTGTCCAACAACTGACGTTTTACGCTCCAATTTTGAATTAGATAAATTTGAAGTAGATGAGTGCGCAAACGACCTAGCGGAATTAACTCCGCGGCGGCGCCGCAAAGTCGAAACAGCCACATAAACTCTCTTGCAGAAATGACTTGTGCGTTTATGCAATATTTGCGTAAATAAAAACTAATTTTGCTCTTGCTACCGGCAAACAGACCCGATTGTTGAGAGTATCGAAACTCATTCCAGATGAACAAAACGACCTCGTCGGTATTAAATCCGACTTGTCGACAATGATTATATAAAACCTACTAGTAGGCGTCGTAGCAGCGATAGCAGACTCTGAACGTCAGTAGGTAATAAAGGAGAGTCCACGACCACTTGTACATGTACGTGTACAAACATACGCACACTATGCGTTCACCAACGTGGAATCCAGTGTTAAATCATACGCTTGTTCACAAAAACTGTACATGGTCTTGAATCCCCCCATATACAGTCGTGACTCCTAGATCGCACTTTTAACGTTCAAATACTCGTGGTGAACGCGCGTTTTTTAAAAAAAAGGGTGAAATCGTACATCTTCACTTGTATCTTGTACGTAATTTTTCATCGACGTTCCAATCGCAGATCAGACCACCGATCCATCGTCGGCGAACGCGATCGAAAGCAAAAGATTCTGGGTCATCATCAAAAAACAGTTTTGGGGACTCTAAACCAGCGGTCCAGAAACCGCAATTGCGTTGAGACAGATGGTCCAGAACTCTCCCTTGTTTTTGAGGCGGTGGTGAGGTTTTTCCCATTTTATGACATTATTAGTAGAATTCCTCCACTACGAGAAAAATTCCCAAACTCAGCTGATCGAGCGATCGGATCGCTCGATTCTCGTAATAAAACTCGATCTGAACGAAGAGTGTCGTTGTCGTCGGTGTGTGTTGGAAATTCGCGAGCCCGCTGTCACGTTTTTGATTGATATATATAGGGGAGAAAAAAATATAAATAAATAGTTATTTAGAAAATTAAATATATCAAATCAAATAGATAATAAAAAAAAATACGTAAATCATGAGCGATTCTCAGACTATTAGAGCGAGGTTTCTTTTAAACATGCTGATGAGAGCATACGCAATCTGTGTGAACGAAGAACTACGTCCCATCTTGTTAGAACGATGCGTCGGATGTCGGGATCATCTAGACTTCGATCACGAGAATCATTCGTGTCTGACGATGGAAAGGGAAGATATGGTCGTCATGTATTTCGAACCGGCGTTCGAACGCGTTAGATTCAACGATGTGATCACGTTTTGGAAGAGATTAGTCTTCTGTAAGAATCAAGACAAGCCCACAGATTCGGAAGAACTGAAATTGGCGCGTAAAAGTCTGACTTTAGAAGACAAGGGATGCATCAAGAAATTATTGCTGAATGAAGCATACGTCTAAGTTTTTTTTCGTTGATATAAAATAAGGGAGAATAGAAAATAAAATAAATACACACATAAATTTTTTTTATCTAATATTAGAAAAGAAAGAAAAAAAAAACACAAAATGAGAACCAGAAATAAATTGTATCCGACGTTAGTAGACGACGAGGACGAGAAGCCGAACGGCGTTTTGCCGACGGCGCCGTTGCCAGAAGAAAAAGAAAGAGGAGAGAGGTATCGCATCGATCAAATCAGTAGAATCCAATTGTATCTGACTCGAGAGATTCTCGTCGTTCCCTCAAGAAGAAGTATTCGCGTTTCGTGAAATTCGTCAACGCGATCGACACGACACTCATCACGATTTCCATGGGTTTACACGCGGCCGGCATCGGATTGTTGTCGACCGCGGTCGGCATTCCGATCGTGTTGACCGTAGAAGGAGTGGCTCTCGCCGCCGGATTGTTTAGCACGCTCGGAAACTTTTTGAGTAGGAAATTATATCTGAAGGCGAGGAAACACGACAAGATTCGCGTCTTGGCCGACTCCAAGATCGACACGATATCCGAAATGATCTCGATGGCGTTGAAAGACGGTAGGATATCGGACGGTGAATACTTCGCGATATTGAGCGAGAAAACGAAATACGATGCCATGAAAGAAGCCGTGAGAATCAAGACTCGTCAGATCATCAAGGAAGAGATGAAGGATTCTCTCGTGGAAAAGGGGAGGAAAGAGGCCAGGGAGGAATTCAGTAAGATGATAGAACTGAAGAGCAACGATTGAAAAAAATATATATATATATATATAATAAGAGCAGAGTTTTAAAAAAAAAAAATATTAAATTTATATATAAAATAAAAAAAAACGAAATTAATTTAAATAACTCTTAAAAAAAATGTATTGCATAAAGTGTAAGAGAGTTACCGAGACGAGTAATTCTACAGAAGTGCGAACTAAAAACGACAGACGGATGCTTCGCGGAATTTGCAACGTTTGTGGTTCTATCAAGACTCGATTCGTCAAACAAAAGAACGCGAGCAAAGGTAAAGGCATCGTGAATAAAATGATCAACAATCTACCTTTCAACATGCATCTGCCCGGTCACAGTTTCACGGGACCCGGAACGAAATTGAACAAGAGACTCAATGCCGATCTAACTCCCAAATCTTGGAGCAAACCCGTGAATAGGGTGGACGCGGCCGCGTACGATCACGATCTGTGCTACGTCGGACATCCCGACACCAAGACTCGCAACGACGTCTGCGACAAAAACATGTTGGGGAGATTGAGAGGCATATCGAATCCGACCAGGAGAGAGAAGATGGAACGTCCGCTGGTCGGCAATCTGATCGGTGCAAAACGTCGATTCGGATGAGGCGTTCAAAAAAAAAGCGCATCTGAAAAGAAGAAGAAACGATTATTGACGAGCGAATTGGCCGAGGAGTTACACAAACCCATAGTGCATAAATTTCGAAAGAGAAGGGTGTTCGTGAAGGGTCTGGATGACATTTGGTCTGCCGACTTGGTCGACATGAGATCGTTTTCGAGGTGGAACGAGGGCGTCAAATATCTATTGACAGTCATCGACGTGTTTTCCAAATACAGTTGGATCAGAGCTTTGAAGAATAAATCAGGACCTTGCGTCGCCGAGGCTCTGAAGAGCGTGTTCGACTCGTCTTCTCGAAAACCGAGTAAATTGTGGGTGGACAAGGGAAAGGAATTCTACAACAAGGACGTTCGTCGATTGGTAGACCTCTACTCAATCGAAAACGAAGAGAAAGCCAGCGTGGTGGAATGTTGGAATCGAACGATGAAGGAGAAGATGCACAGATACTTCACGGCGAATTCAACCAAGAAATACATATACGCTCTGAACGGTCTGGTGAAAGATTACAACAACACGCGACACAGATCGAGCAAGATGACTCCCGCGGAAGCTAGCGATCCTCGAAACGAAAAATGGGTCTACGCGAATCTATATCCCGAGAGATCTAAGATCAGGAAGAAGTCTAGAACGCCGAAATTTGCGGTCGGCGATCGAGTGAGAATCTACGCTTATAAGAAGCACTTCGAAAAGGGTTATACTCCTCGATGGACCTCGGAAATCTTCGTGATCATCAAAATATTTCACACCGATCCGGTGACTTACGAAATCGAAGCTTTGGATGGAGAAGAGATCATCAGAAAGTTTTACGAACAATAATTACAGAAGACGAAGTTTTGATGAAGAACACAAAATTTTTTTTTTTATTTACTCTTTTTGACATTTCCTTGTTTACACACACATATATATAAGAGAGAAAAAAAAATAATAATAAAAAATAATTAAAAACTATTTTTTTAGATAAAGAAAGCAAGTGAATTAATAAACAAAAAAAAAAAAAAACTAAAAATCCTTTAAAATGACAAATATACTAGATATAGCACAAAGCATAGTGAAATATGAAAGTATTCAAGAATATGAGGTTCACAAATACGAACCGGTAACCGGAACGAGTTTGAACAATGCAGGAGAGATAAGAATCAACGTCGAAACTCAAGATCTATTCGTACATCCTAGCGAGAGTTACATAGTGGTGCAGGGACACCTCACCAAGGAAGATGGGAGCGACTACGCCGACGACGACACGGTTACTCTTGCCAATAATGGCATCATGCATCTATTCAGTAACATAAAATACATGCTATCCGGACAAGAGATAGAATCTGTTTTTCATCCCGGTCAGACCACCACGATGTTCGGACTCTTGACATATCCTGATGATTTTTCGAAATCCAGAGGACTTAATCAGTTGTGGGTGAAAGACACCGTCGGCCCTGCTAGCGCCGGCGCCGCCACGATATTCGACTACGTCGTCAAGACGTCCAGACCTAAAGGAACGTTTTCGTTCAGGATACCTTTGAAACACATCTTCAGATTCACGGACGATTACAACAAGATCATGTACGGATTCAAACACAATCTGACATTGATTCGAAAAGGAAATGATGATGCAATAGTGAAACTCACCGCGACCGATGCGGGTAAGATAACTCTACACAAGATATTGTGGTTCGTTCCGCATGTGGAGCCTTCGATCGATGAGAAAGCGCGTCTCTACAAGATCATAGAATCCAAGAGTAAATTACCCGTGGGATTTAGAATGAGACAGTGCGACATGGCTAGCATTCCTCCCTCCACGAATCACTTCGATTGGAGATTGACGGTGAAATCCGCTTCCGAGAGACCGCGTTTCATCGTGGTTGCGTTTCAGACCGATAGGGACGGGTCTCAGGAAAAGAATGCGTCGCTGTTCGATCACTGCCATTTGAGAAACATGCAAGTGTTTCTGAACGCCACGAGATATCTGGCAATCGATTACAATGCGTCGTTCGACAAGAACGATTTCTCCAGACTGTACGGCGACGCCGCTGATTTTAGAAAGAAGTATCACGGTCTAGACGAATTGATGAGCAATCCCAACATATCTCCCGGCGAATACAAGTCGATGTATCCCATGTTCGTGCTCGACGTCAGTAAACAGAGTGAACGACTCAAGAGTAGCGTGTTAGACATTCAGATCAAGATGCAATTCGATAGGAATGTGCCGAGAAAAACCGAAGCCTTCACCCTGGTCCTGTCGGACAGAGAATTACAATTCGAATCGGACGGAAATAAGATGTCGATCATTCGCTGAGAGACGAGTGTGTGAAAAAAAAATTAATAAACGTTAAAAATGTGGATGTAAGATTAATTAAAAAAACTAAAATCTCGAAAACAAAATGGATGTTTTTGACACGAAAACAACAAATCATCTGTTCACTTCAGATTACTATGACGTTAAAATAAAATACTTGGAAAAATGGATTCAAATTGAATATGAAGAACGTAACACAAAAAAGGATGGAATAGTTGTGATTTTAACGAATATCGTTTAAAAGAAAAAGAAGATTTTGATCTCATAAGATCTAACGAAGAAATTATAAAAAATACAATTTTAAAATGTCGCAAATGTAAGAAACATCAAATAAAAATCGAATCTCAACAAACTAGATCTGGTGATGAACCAACAACCGTATTCGCAAAGTGTATAAATTGTAATCATAAATGGATAGAAAATTAAAAAAAAAAAAAAAAAAAAAAAAAAAAGTAATGAGATATAGAGAGATTGAACATCTCTCTATATCTCATTACTTTTTTTTTTTGTTGTTTTTTTTTTGTTTTTAATAATCACACATTATTTTTTTTTTAATTCATTATTTTCCACGCGTTCACTGTTTGTTCAAAGGATCTAGTTCGATCAGTAGACTCACCACGGAAGTGGCGGCTTCAGGATTATTGGTTTTTGTGATGAAATTAATCCTGTCTCCGGCGTTCACTTTGAGAGGCGTGCCGAACGTGCTAACATTCGCATGTTGATTCTCAGACTTTTCGACGCTGTATCTCTTATTGCTCTCCACACCATTCACCATGAGATTGACGACCACTCTGTTATTCAAATCCGAGGAAGCCAGACTCATTCGAAGGATTTCACCTCCCAACGGCATGGGATATCCAACCTGACCGTGTTTCGATCCGCTACCTCCATTTCCGAAAGACCACTCGGCTTTTCCCTCCTCTAAGGCATCGGCCTCTTTGGCCCACACGATGATCAATTGTCTAGCATATTTGACTTTCTCCACCACCGAAATCAGGGTGCAGGCATCCATCATGTTCACGGGATCTGGTAGATTCGTGAGCGCGTGTCCACCCATGTCTAGTTTACCTTCCATGATGTTGCCCTTTCTCCAGACCGAGTTGTCGTCCACGTACTTTCTGCTGACAGCGCTGGAATCGAATTCGGGATCGTGATCGAGACCGAATAAATTGTGACCGTTCATGTTGATGCCACCCTCCATGGTTCCGCCAGATTCTTTGTTCAGGTAGAGATCATCCACTTGCGATTCTAGGTATTCTTGCGATTGTATCACGGAAGAATCTACGTAGCCCTTGTTGACCGTGGTTGAGTCCGCATCCGTGTTGTCGATCTTCGACAGATTCAATATCTTGTGGAATCCCGCATTCAGATCCGATTTCATTTCACGTCCATCAGACTTTCTCTGTTCGAGATCTACGTAGTGTTTGGTCGCCACGTCCTTGGGATTCGTGGGAGCGGCCACGTT
The DNA here is from genome assembly GCA_031216915.1 of Pictodentalium vernedei. NCBI lineage: Eukaryota > Metazoa > Mollusca > Scaphopoda > Dentaliida > Dentaliidae > Pictodentalium > Pictodentalium vernedei. The sequence goes on from CM062296.1 coordinate 262,990,516, forward strand.
CGTTATCTTGTTATAATTGGCGTTCAATTCCAAGTGCATCGTTTTCGTAACGTATTTTTTTCCTCAGGTGTTCGCTGAATCTCGCGTGAGAGTCGTCCGCGTATCTCTTGGTCATGGCATCGGTGGGATCTATGGGATTCGCGATGTTCACCAAATGTTTGGATTTCAGATCGAGATCGACGGTCATGGTTTTATCCACGTAATTATCCAGCAGGATTCATTCGAAATCGGCGTTCCCCCTGTCGACGTATTTTTTAGTAGCAGCATCTGCGAGATCTATCGGCTTGGGAAGATTGTAGAGCTTCTTATCGTTCATGTTCAAAGGTTCTTCTCGAGGTTCGTATCTCCAAATGTAACGCTCGTCCAAGTTGGCAACATCGTAACCATCGTCGACTTCCAACGTCTTCCTCTTCTTTTTCGGGTTGACTTTTTCGTCGTCACTTCTACCAAATTTATCGACTGGCATGTTGTTGTGAGATTTTTTTTTTTTTGTTTAGAAAAAATGTGTTCAAAACGCAGTTTATTAAAAATGAACTATGTTATTTTATTTTTTGTTTTTTATTCGATTAAAATTTTTTTAAAATAATTTTTTATCTTTATATATACTATAAAAAAAAAAAAATCTCTCTCTAATGTAAGTCATTGAGAATGTCTTGAAATTCATCTCCTTCAGACCATCTCTTGAGAACGTGGAGACACAGGTGACTGCAAAACACTTGATCTGGTGATTGCACTTGATCCATGTTGTAAAGAACCATCGATTTGTTGAAATAGTTCTTTATTTCTTTCGGCGGCGAGATTCCGTAGCTGTCAAAATAATAATTCTTCTTCTTCCCGTTCTTGAACCACGCCACCCAGTGAGTGCCTTCACCCGATGAATCGTCTAGATTTAAAATTCCGCAATCCGATTGTCGAGGTCTTCTCTTTGGCAAGGCATCTCTGGAAAACACACCTAGAAAATCTTCGATTTTCAAATCTTTTGCCGCATTCAACAGATCAATGTTGGATAGGGGTTCGTTGCATAAGACGGAACCTTCTACGGATATCTTTATTTTCTTATTCATAGATGCATATATATTTCTTTTTTTATTTATTTTATTATAATTCACTAAAAATGACGTTATTTTTTTCTATTTTTTCTTTTTCTTTTTAAACTAACTCTATCGACTTCCATAATCTTGAATCCATCTAATTTCTTGACTTCTATAATTTTGGGTTCATCTAATTCTTCTTGATTTTCTGGAATCCTATCATCCACAATCATATCTGGAATCCAATCATCCACATTCATATCGTCTCTAATTAGATTCACAGTCCAATGTCCAAGTGCCAAAGTGCTTATTTTATCGTCTAACACGAATCTCTTGTCGTCGTCGGCCGTCAGCGAAATCTTGTTGACTATTTCGGTATACAAGTCGTGATTTTCGCTTCGAATCGATTTCATAGTCTTATACACCGAACCACTTCCTAACAGACAATCTTTATACTCTTGGAAAGAGATGTTTTTCTTCACCACGCACGCTTTAACTCCTTTACACTTCTTGATCTCTTCATCATCTTCTAGACGATAAGCATAGAGTTTGGGTCTCAAACCCACGAATTCGATGATCTGTTTACCGCCGCTCTCATCCTTAAATTTACCCAACACCTTCTTGTTGTCGTTCGATTGAATGTTGGACGGGTGATTGACGGGAGAATTGCTCGTGTCGAACCAATCGGCCACGTCCGGAGATATGTCTCGGTAGACGTCTTTTGTCTCTATCTCGTAAACTAAACTGTCCATGTCGGTGAACAGTAGTTTGGCTTTGTCGCCAAATTTTTGTTTGACGTAATCGTAGTGAAACTCGTACATCAATCGCTTGCTGACATCTAAGATGATCGGTCCGAGATAATTCGGTTTGTCGAACTTCAGGTGCGTCTTTTGCATGTGAACGGCCACTAGATTTTCGCCGAATATGGTTCGGTGTTTGTAATTGGGTTTCGCCACTAATTTTTTAGCTCTTTTCTCAGATGTGACGAGTCGAACGTCGGTTCTCTTCCTGATGTTTTCCATCGATTTGCTGTACACGCAGTTGTTCATGAGTTTGAAGAAATCTTTTTCGAAATCGTTCTCGGCTCGGGTTCTGAGATTCGTGTTGAGATCAATGTATTTTTTCATCCAAGGCTCTTCGTCGAATCGAATGATGCGATGTATGTCGACTAATTTTATCCTGTAATCGACGTACTGTTTCAAATTCTCGCTGTAGACGACGTAGTTATGTTTGTTAAATAAATTGGGAATGAGTTTTTCCTCGTCTCCTTCGTTCTGTTCCATTCGTTCGGGAGCCAGCGGATAATCGTTGTGTGGATCTTGTAATTCTTCCGGATAGTTCAAATCAACTTCTAAAATGCAAGGATAGTCTCTCCATTTTTGCATCTCTTCCGGTTCCTTCACCCATTCGAAATTTCCAATCGGTAAAAGATGACTCATAGACCAACCATACAGATTATTGGCGTCCCAATACTGTATGTATTTAGTCGACCGTTTCGAATCGAAACCTTCTTTCATGTAGGGATTGTTAGCCTCAGAATGTCTGTGAGAGATCATCGAGATGCCACCTCTCGCAGCCCTTTCGAACATGAGCAACATGTCCACGTTGGATAATAATTCCAATTGGACTTTGGTGGTCTTCAACAGAGTGTCCCACGCCAAATTTTCGAACACGTCTGCCAAGAGCAGAACGTCGGTCTTCAGATAGAGATCGTGATAATCTCTCATGGTTTTCATATCGAATGATTTCCACACGTTTTTGGCGTGTTCGTAATTCTCGTCAGAAATGTCAGATTCGTATAATTTTGAATAAAAATCATCTTTCCAAGGTAGTGCGGTGTCTTCGAATCTCTTTAGATCGTTCATGTAATCGTAAGGATAGACTCCTTTCCTCAACATGACGTCTACTCGTTCTCCGAAATGTTCGTTCGTGATTTTAAATTTATCCTTGCTCATGTTATCGACTAATTTTTCCAGAGCGGTCAACATGAATTTAAAAGTGTCGATGAAACGTATGCATCTACGAATGGATTTCGTTTTTTCTTTCAACGTATTTCCGTTGATTACTCTTTTCCTCTCCATGAGCTTCCATTTCGTGAAGGAAATGTATCTTTCTTCGCTGTTCACGATGCAATTTAATTCTTCGTGTGAGGTGCCTAGATTTTTCACGAACAGATGACTGTCGTAACCCAAGAGATTGTGAAACATCACCGGATAGAAAGCGGCGTCTCGATATTTTAAATTACACTTGCTGTGAGCCGGACCATGATACAGACCCGTGTAATGATCGTGGTCTCTGACCTTCTTATTTTCCTCCAAATTCTCGTCGAACGATTGTCTGCATATGTGACATTCGGTGGCTCTGTTATTTTCGTCCTGCTGTTCTCACGTGATGATCATTTTCGCCAGAGTTTTGAATTTGTTGTCTAACATTTGAATTTTTGATTCTAACTCTTCCACGAACCTTTGTGTCACGTCGTCGTCTTCACGCTGTTTCATGTAGGTGAAGGGACCCATGTCGTGTTGCGAGTCGAAAGTGCATTTCACGTAAATGCAATAGCCTGAAGGTATGTGTTTTTGATATCTTTCGACGTAACTTTGAAGAGCGTTGGGTTGACAGGAACTCATTTTTGTGGTGAAACATTCGAAATCGGCGTACACGACGAATGGTACTTTTAACCTTCTGTTGTGATTTTCAAACTTCACGATGGTGTTGGGTTTGGGCATTTCGATGGCGACACCTTGATTTTCGTTGCAATATTCCTGATGTTTCACTAATGATTTTTCGGTCTTAAACATGTTCATGCAGTTGCAACATAAAGATATCTTTCCGTTATGATTATTATTTTGTTTTGACAGTAATCGGCTCGGATGTTTAACCCAACAATAATGATGATTGTCACCATTTGAAATCGATAATAAAATAATCGTCTTTTCTCTTCCGTGATACGAAGTCTGTCTGAGAGGATAGATCTTTTGATTTTCGTCGTCGTATCCCAAGACGTTCACCGCTACGGTGGGATTTTGAACCTCGAAACGTTCGATGTGTTTTAACTCTGTTGGAAAAGTCACTCCGGTCCAATCGAGATTTTTAGAAGTTTCCTCGTAATGAGAATCTCTATCGGTGTGTATTTCGACAGGGTATAAAGCAGAGGTGACTGCCCATTTAAAACACTGATCATCTTTATTTCTCACGTTGACCACAGCGTGTTTCTTAGTCAAGAAATACGGTAATTCCAAGTAGGAAGATCCTTTCAACGGTTCGTTTTTAGTCATGTGAATTTCGAGTTTCAACACCTCACCGAACGCCCAATTACTACCTTCATTTTGATAATTCGTGAGAGACATCAACATCTTGTCTTTCATCTTTTCGAAAACGTCCGATAGATCTGAACCTCGAAATATGGGTTCAACGTTAGATCTGAAATATGCATTTTACACGATGCTCTCGCCGGACTTCACGTCGTTTTTATTCATTATGCAATGGAGTATCATCTTAATTTTTAATCCCAAGTTCGTGAATTCGCGAAACAAATCCAATACCTTTTTCTTCACCCGCTCCATGAACAATTTCGGATCGATTTTCTTCAACGAGGGAACCACGTCGAAAGTTTTAAAAATGCCTTGGATCGCACTCTCCCGTTCTACGGGTTTCGATTGGAATAGTTCCGCAACGAGTCGTGTTACATATTCTTCTCCTTTCTCTTCGTCGATTGCTCATTGAATTTCGCTCGATATATCTCGTTTGTCTTGAATATGAAGTGCATCACTCGTTTTCGTTTTTCTTTTCTTTTCTTTGGAAACTTGATGTTTTTCAACAGTTTTCGTTTAGTCATCTTCTTATTTTTCACAACCGGTGCATCTTTTGACATCGTTGCTATCGACATTTTGTTTGCCTTTCTAGCGTTTTGCAAATATTCTTGTATGAC